>BLIW01000001.1:5002500-5627500 GCA_016586305.1 Ophiorrhiza pumila | reverse complement strand
GTATTATAACCAATGAAAAATGGGTGTTAGTGGAAATTTTAATTTTCAATTTTTTGACAATATTCACTAAAATGCATATTTACAATCGGGATGGTTGCAAAAAACGGTACAAAAAAGCTAAAATCAATGCAATTTTAGATTTTGCCATTTTTTGCTAAACATGTATTATAACCAATTGAAAAAGTAGGTTTGTTGAAAATTTTCATTTTCATTTTTTTTAAATTATTAACTAGAATGCATGTTCATAATCGGGGTGGGTGCAAAAAATAGTACAAAAAAGTCAAAATAGATGCATTTTTAGATTTTGTCATTTTGGCTCAAATACGAGTGCTATAACCCATGAAAAATGGATGTTTTGTGAAAATTTTAATTTTCACTTTATCGACAATACTCACTAGATTGCATGTTCACAATCAGGTGATGCGAAAAGCAGTTACAAAAGCCAAAATCAACACATTTTTAGATTTTGCCAGTTTTTGTTAAGTGTTTGTTATAATCCATGAAAAGTAGAGATTTTGTGAAAATTTTAATTTTCACTAGAATGCATGTTTACAATTAGGCTGGGTGCAACAAAATGTACAAAAAATTCAAAATTAAAGTATTTTTAAATTTTGTCATTTTTTGCTCAAATACGTGTGTTATAACCCATTAAAAATAGAGTTTGGTAAAAATTTAATTTTCACTTTTTTTGACAATATTCACTAGAATGCATGTTTACAATCAAGGTGGGTGCAAAAAAATTACAACAAAGTCAAAATCAATGCATTTTTAGATTTTGTCATTTTTGGCTCAAATACGTGTGCTATAACCTATGAAAAATGGTGGTTCGATGAAATTTTAATTTTCATTTTTTTGACAATATTCACTAGAATGCAAATTCACAATTAGAGCGGGTGCAAAAAATGGTACAAAAAAGTAAAAATCAATGCATTTTTAGATTTTTTTTTTCATTTTTGGCTAAATGTGTGTTATAACCTAGGAAAAATAGATATTTGGTGAAAATTGTAATTTTCAAAATTTTTTCAAAATATTTATTATAATGCATGTTCAAAATCGAGGTGGGTGCAAAAAATGTTACAAAAAAGTCAAAATCAATGCATTTTTAGATTTTGTCATTTTTGGCTAAATTACGTGTGTTATAACCCATGAAAAATAGATGTTTGCTGAAAATTTTAATTTTCACTCCTTTTTTTTACAATATTCACAAAAATGCATGTTCACAATCATGGTGAGTGCAAAAAAGGGGTAAAAAATGTCAAAATCAACAAATTTTTAGATTTTGAATTTTTTTGTTAAACATGTGTTACAACCCATAAAAAATGGAGATTTGTTGCAAATTTTAATTTTTACTTTTTTGACAATATTCACTAGAATGCATGTTCACAGTCTTGATGGGTCCAAAAAATGGTACAAAAAAGTTAAAATCAATGTATTTTTAGATTTTTTAAATTTTTGGCTCAAATACTTGTGCTATAACCCATGAAAAATGTATATTTCGTGAAAATTTTAATTTTCAATTTTTTTGACATTATTCACTGGAATGCATGTTCACAATTGAGGTGGGTGAAAAAAATAGCACAACAATGTCAAAATCAAATCATTTTTAGATTTTGCAATTTTTGGCTAAACATATGTTACCCACGAAAAAAGGACGTTTGTTGAAAATTTTAATTTTAACTTTTTTTGACGTTATTCACTGGAATGCTTATTCACAATCGGGGTGGGTAAAAAAAATGGTACAAAAAAATCAAAATCAATGCATTTTTAGATTTTGTCATTTTTTGCTCAAATACGTGTTTTATAACCAATGAATAATGGGATTTAGTGAAAATTTTAATTTTTTCGTTTTTTGACAATATTCACGAGAATGCATGTTTACAATCGGAGTGGGTGCAAAAATAATACAAAAAAGCTAAAATCAACGCAATTTTAGATTTTTTCTTTTTTTGTTAAACATGTGTCATAACCAATGAAAAATGGAGGTTTGGTTAAAATTTTAATTTTCACATTTTTTACATTATTAAATAGAATGCATGTTCACAGTCAGAGTGGGTGCAAAAAATGGTACAAAAAAGTAAAAATTAATGCATTTTTAGATTTTTTTTTTTCATTTTTGGCTCAAATAAGTGTGCTACCCATGAAAAAAAAATGAGGTTTGGTGACAATTTTAATTTTCACTTTTTTTACAATATTCACTAGAATGCATGTTCACAATTGGGGTGGTGCAAAAAGCAGTACAAAAAAGAAAAAATCAACGCATTTTTAGATTTTGCCGTTTTTTTTCTAAGCATTTGTTATAATCTATGAAAAAAAAGTTTCGTGAATATTTTAATTTTCACTGTTTTTTACTTTATTCACTGGAATGCATGTTTACAATTTGGGTGGGTGCAAAAAAAAAGGTACAAAAAAGTCAATATCAAAGTATTTTTAAAATTTGTTATTTTTGGCTCAAATACATGTGTTATAACCTGTGAAAATGGAGGATTTGTGAAAATTTTAATTTTCACTTTTTTGACATTATTCACTAGAATGCATAGTCACAATTGGAGTGGGTTCAAAAAAAGGGACAAAAAAGTCAAAATCAAAGTATTTTTAAATTTTATCATTTTTGGTTCAAAATACGTGTGTTATAACCAATTAAAATGGAGGTTTGGTGAAAATTTTAATTTTTACTTTTTTGACAATATTCATAAAATGCATTTTCACAATTGAGGTGGGTGCAAAAAATAGTTCAAAAAAGTCAAAATCAATGCATTTTTAGATTTTGTCATTTTTGCTCAAATACGTGTGCTATAACTCATGTAGAATGGAGGTTTCGTGAAAATTTTAATTTACACTTTTTTTGACAATATTCACTAGAATAAGAAAGCAGAGTAGTGAGACAAGAATAAGAAAGCAGATACGAGGGGAAAGAATAACATTGATTCATAAAGCCGAAACGGGTGGGTATACTGGGCGTTCATTCCTTTTCCTTGTTAATTGAGATTATGAAACAAGGATTGATAGGGATCCTGGACCTTGAAGGGTTCATTATATTGATTGTTTAGACACTCATAAAAACTCTTATGGTAGAATGTCACATGACTTGCTAGTTCATTTTTTGACTGAATGATCGGCCTTTAATCGACGGGTCGATCTTATTAAATTAGAGCGAAATTGAGCATCAGAGTGATCTGCTCTACTGAATTTTTATTTGTTGGTTTGGCAAATACTAACAAGTTGATAATTTAGATGTTTGCAACAATTTTACATGAGATTTGTTCTGGATTTAAGATTCTGAGTTGAATGGTATATAAAATGCCTCTTCTAATTCAAAAAAAAAAGACAATATTCACTAGAATGCATGTTTATAATCCGGGTGGTGTAAAAAGCGGTACAAAAAAACCAAAATCAACGTATTTTTAGATTTTGTCATTTTTTGCTAAACGTGTGTTATAACCCATGAAAAATAGAGGTTTGGTGAAAATTTTAATTTTAACTTTTTTTGACATTATTCATTAGAATGCATGTTCACAATCAGGGTGGATGCAAAAAATGGAACAAAAAAGTCAAAATCAATGCATTTTTATATTTGTTTTTTCATTTTTGTCTAAAATTCGTGTGCTATAACCTATGAAAATTGGAGGTTTGGTGAAAATTTTAATTTTCAGTTTTTTAACAATATTCACTAGAATGTATGTTCATAGTTGAGGTGGTGCAAAAGCGATACAAAAAAGCCAAATTCAATGTATTTTTAGATTTTACCATTTTTTGCTAAACGTGTTTTATAACCAATGAAAATGGAGGTTTTGTGAAAATTTTAATTTTCACTCTTTTTGACATATTCCCTAGAATGCATATTCACAATCAGGTTGGGTGCCAAAAATGGTATTAAAAAGTTAAAATCAATGCATTTTTAGACTTTGTCATTTTTTGTTCAAATACATGTGTTATAACCCATGAAAAGTGGAGGTTTGGTGAAAATTTTTATTTTTACTTTTGTGACATTATTCACTAGAATGCATATTCACAATCGGGGTTGGTGCAAAAAATAGTACAAAAGAGTCAAAATCAATGCATTTTTAGATTTTGTTATTTTTTACTCAAATACGTGTGTTTTAACCCTTATTTAATCTTTTTTAACCTTTAATATGTAAAGGACGAGTCCTCCTTATTTATTAAGAAACGTGAGATCTTAAGGATGAAATAATATAATGGTTATTAGTTGTGATACGGCTGTTATATTATATTAACTTAAGAAACAATTGCATTTGTAAAGGGGGACTACTCCTTTATTGCTCAAACTTTAGATATAAATACTACAATGTAAGGGAGGAGTCCTCTCTATTTACAACTTTTCATGTTGTACTTATGGTGTGGATATTTCTCCCATTTTGTAACTTTCCTTCTATTAATAAAATTGGGAGTGACGCCCCTCCCCCCCCCCTTCCTCCCCGAATTTGGGATGATTAGCCAACCTAAAAAAACATGTTATAACTCATGAAAAATAGAAATTTGGTGAAAATTATAATTCACTTTTTTTTACAATATTCACCATAATGCATGTTCACAATCGGGGGTGGGTGCAAAAAATAATACAAAAAAGTCAAAATCAACACATTTTTAAATTTTACCATTTTTTACTAAACATGTGTTGTAACCCATGAAAAATGGAGGTTTGGTGAAAATTTTAATTTTCACTTTTTTGACAATATTCACTATAATACATATTCACAATCGGAGTGGGTGCAAAAAACGGTACAAAAAGTCAAAATCAATGCATTTTTTAGATTTTGTCATTTTTGGCTAAACGTGTGTTATAACTCATGAAAAATAGAGGTTTGGTGATAATTTTAATTTTTACATTTTTGACATTATTTACAGAATTTTTATTCACAATCGGGGTTGGTGTAAAAAATGGTATAAAAAAGTCAAAATTAATGCATTTTGGATGAAATACATGTGCTATAGTCTATGAAAATTGCAAATTTTGTAATAAAAAAAATCTAAATTTCACTTTTTTGATACCGTTCATAAATATGCATGTTCACAATTGAGTTGCGTGAAAAAAAAGTAGGGAAAATGTCAAAATCAATATATTTTTTGGATTTGCTATTTTTTACCAAAATACATGTGTTATAGCCTGTGAAAATGAAGATTTGTTGAAAATTTAAAGTTTTTGGCATTTTATATACACAATCAACTAGAACTATATATTGATTACTTCTTATGCGGGAATAATGAAAAATACATGTTCTTCGCAAGAAATACAAGTTCCAACTTCCAAAGAAATTATTTCTTTGAATAATTATTGAAGTCGTAATCATGAAAATAAAGTCTCACAAACATTTATATTAGTGTAAGAAACGCTAAATGAAATCAGAAAAAAATCTGAAATATCAATTCAAAGACTAAGCAGGCAGGGAGTTGAGGGTCTGCGTTGGAGCTTAAACACCCCATATCCATAGCCAGCCACTGAGGATTTCATCCTATAGTACCAGCAGTAAATTGTGTACATGTTTGTTTGATTTGATTAAACTTTCTATCTGCCTATTGATTTATATAATTTTGTTTATTTACATGGTGTTAGCATGTAAATACAAATATTATTAGAGGCTTGTTCGTATGCAGATCGGGTGACCATTGCATGCCATAAATATTGAGTCAACTTCTCGTTGCCTCCAAATTCTCTCTTCATCTTATGGTGTTTTTCATTTGAGCAAAATCCCAGGCAACATTGAATTTTGCTTAATGAAAGGATTGTTGTGCAGATATCAGATCGAATAGAAAAGAGTAAAAATTAAGCAGAGTTTGATGTGATGCAACTTACAAAGTTACAAACAAATGACTGAATACTTAATTAGCAGATTCTTTTCAACCAAAAATCCATTATTTGCCATTGGAAAAAATGATGAAGTTAGCAGCCATTCACATTGTTTTGATACATTCTTTCATTTCAGAAAGAAATGATGGTTTCTTGGTGGGATTCTAAACCTACAAACAGATGTTGACTTGTTAAGGCAGCCCAGAGAACTGAAATTAAGCTATTGGATCAGTGGATTGTCACCAGGATATATATAGTTTAACACTATCAAAGTGCTAATGCTTCTGCCCAGCAAAGTGGTTATGGCCTTAAAATTTTGCCAGGATTAACAGTACATTTTTTTTCTGTTAACCATACGAAAACATCCTCTTAATCATCTATATGTGTCCTCGGACTCATGTAAACTAGTAAATTATAATAAAAAGTACCAAATTTTGACAAAAATGACTGTTTTTTAAAGTTTTTGAAAAAAAATATATATACATCATATCCTAACTTTCCTTCTTTCTCTCAATCCAAAAAATCCATACTTTTTTCAAACATTAAGAGGAGGCAGCAATACTGCTGCCGCTTCCCCACCATTCTACCTCCTTTAAAATCCAAAAATCTAGCTTAATCTTCGTCAAGTCTCCCTTATTAGGAGGCATTTCTCTCTTTATGTGGGAGTGTTTATTCTCTCTTTTTGAGAGAAATAATCTCTATTTTTAAAGTTTTTGTAATATAAAAGAAAAAAATATAAAAATTTACAATTTGGATGGAGTATTTGGATAGGCATAGAGATGACTCCACTTATGGTAAGATTTAAAAAAAAATAAAAATGAAGAAGGTATATATATTTCTTCAATCAACTGGATAGCAAGGTTATCTCCTCCATTTCACTTTCTTTGTCATATCTAAGTTTTGGTCATAGGATATCAGTTGATTTTGAATTTACAACACAACAGTAGAAAACTTTGGTTTTAATTATTTTGTTTGGAATTACAGCCTGGCTTTTTTTTTTATTTTTTATCAATTACTGGTATTGAAAATTTCTTATTCAAATCTATTTTAACTTTTCTAGTGTGAAAAGATACTCCAATTTTACCTTTCAATAAACTTGAAAAATCGTTTGATAATGGTTAATCAGTATTATTTAATTATTACCATAGGTGTTATTTAGTTAACTACTATCACTATCATTTTCAATCACTTTGATAGACCATAAATCACACATTAATTTGTCTATCACACACTAATTTGTTTTAACTTTCAAATTGATTAACCCCTTAATCAATCATTTATCTATCACTATATATATATATATATTTTTTATTACACATTAATTATACATATGTTTACATATTACACATTTACACATATTTTACACAAACTACATACTATTTCATACACTACATATATTTTCACAGACTATACATATTTCACACACACTACACACATTTCACACACACTATATATATTTTCATACACTATCCATATTTTATACACACTACACACATTTTCACACACTACACATATTTTTCATACTACACATATTTTCACACACTACACATATTTTATATACACTACACACATTTTCACACACTTCACACATCTTCACATAGTACACATATTTTTACACACTACACATATTTTATACACACTTTCACACATTATATATATTTTATACATACTACATATATTAAATATATTTTACACATACTACATATATTAAATATATTTTAAACATACTACACATATTTTACACACATATTACACATAGTTTACGCACACTACATGCCTTTTCACACACTATATATTTTACACACTATACATATTTTCTATATTAAGAATGTTGATCTTTTATTTTAAATATTTTAAAAATAAAAATTTGAAACCCATTTCCAAAAATAAACAAATCAAACAGTTTTTATAGAAATGAAACCCATTACACTCTTCAACCAAACATAATGGGATTAATATATAGTATAAATCCAAAACGACAGTAAGGTTAATTATTCCCATTAACATTCTGATTCCGATTAAGGAATGCAAACCAAACGCCTCCGGAGTGAATATTTCATTTTTGTTTTAATGACTTGTGAATTATTTTGGGTTTTGTACAACTATGAAATCGATATGACTTTAGGTTATTAGTATAATTGTCTAGAATGCAAATCATTTGCTTGAACTGAGTATATGAATTTAACCAAATTAACTTTATTATCAGCTATATAGTTGTAATATGTTTTATTTTACTTTCATTAAGTAATAAAAGACCAGAGAAAAGAAAAAAAAAAGAAAAAAATTGTGTACGTATTACTTAAAGAATTCTTATATTGTTTTTGATTCGATGAAAACATGTAAACATGTATAAGCATACATTTGAATCATATGCACGAAGCATAGTGAAGATCAAAGCATTTGAAGCCAAGAGGAAAAATTGGAGAGAAAGCGAAAGAAACATTTTATATCTTGGCAAAGTCCACAGTCTCCTTTCCATCATGAGCTTTTCTGAAGAAATGCTTGACATAATCTGAGTAAATAACTTGTTTATATAATGCTTTCTGCCCACTCTCCAGCACTTCTGCCAATGGACCGATGATATCGCAAGGCCTTGGACTCACGAAAATTGGAACTGAGATACGATTCTTGATCCCATTTGCTATCACTCGATGCTCAATGCTCTTGTATCTGCCATTGCTCAAGATCTGAAGTGCATCGCCAACATTGATTACGATAGCTCCATCGATTGGAGGGACATGAACCCATGAATCACTGTCCAGTTTTTTCACGTACAGTCCTCCAATATCATCCTGAAGTAGGATTGTCAGTGTGGAGACATCCGAGTGGCGTCCTACCCCAACAGTGAGCTCAGGCTCTGGACATTTGGGATAATAGTTAAGGTTGATTCGCCTTGATCCCATCAAGAGTGATCTTTTTGTTTCATCAATCTCATTAACGTTCAGTCCTTTCATCAAAGCCTCCATGAGCCTTGTAATTACAAACTCGGACGATTTCATGAAATCCAATGCTTCATTTCTGCAAGTAGTAAATTAATTATCCCAATTATCCTAATTACAAACTCGGATTAAGGTATGATGCAGAAACGTACGTAACATATGACCATCAATTATCGCAAAGATCCATACGTAATTTTATGGATGATTCAAGATTTGAAATGCAAGTACTCCGTTTTCTTATCTGACCCGGGCCCCCAAAAATTAGATGTGATATTATCCCAAAAATTAAAGTGATATTATCCGAGTGTGGCACGTTAATGTTTCAAAAAATTATGATCTAAAGACAATAATATTTCTACTGCCTAAACTCTAAAGATATCTACTGGTGGATGCATCATGCATGCAAGATGTCATGTAAGGCATTTGTGTGTGTGTGTGTGTGTGTGTGGGTGTGTACAAGTGAACCATGCATATTTCATGCAAACTTCATCTGTTGCAAAGATTAGCATGCATTATGACCTGCAAGCAGAAGGCCAAAGGGCAGCAGCCTCAGCATTTGAGACATAGAAGAGACTCAGGTAATCTTTCCACTCCAACGCCTTCTCGGCCTTTGGAGTGAAGCTCGTGCCGTATCTCACATTATTTGTTGGCGAGCTGTCTTTTGAGTGCAAGTTTTTCTCCTCAGCCGGCAAAGCAAAGAACCTTCGGGTTGCCTCCTTGACATTTTCAAGAATTTGCATTGGTATGCCATGGTTAACAATTTGGAAAAATCCCCATTTTTCTGCTGCATTGCATATGGAATCAGCAACCTCTGGATCTTCATTCCAGCTTGACATATCGATAACGGGAATAGAATCATCATCATCCACAATAGTACTTGCGGTGATTTGTTCTTTTGGAGGTTGAATATATTGCTTAGGCAAAGTGTGAAGTCCTAAGTCCGCCAGACCCTTCACTCCATGACCTTCATTTACAGCATAATCTATAACATCCCACGAATTGGCATCAGCACACATTGCTGGAGCCATTGTAAGTTTGAGATTAATTGAAGAAAGAGATCGAGACAACTTAGTACTTGAACGAGGAGAGAATTGAAATGTTGATGGCTTAGTGCAAATACCATGAAGGGCTATTTATATGGGAAAAAAGAAATTCTTCGATCCCCGTCGTTTTGATTTTGCCCGATGTGTTGTTTTTCTGTAGTTCGAATAAGAAGCTATATAGGGCTTAGTCAAAAAAAAAAAAAAAAAAAAAAAAATTCAGCAATTGCCTCATAATTTTTCCTTTGGTCGGTTTTGCTTGTTGCTCGTGGTGCGGTCTTGTACGCGAAACGGCTTGTTGTTTTTGCTTAAATTTTTTAGATTGAGACAATTTAATTCAAAGCCTAATTTATTGTTTTTTAGCCATGTTAGGGAGAAATATATACAATTTGTATTATTTCAAAAACTCATGACGAAACCAAATTATAATTACTAGAGGAATATATGAAAGCATCTTGATGCTTTTGATTTGACCTCATATATTCAAAAAAAAAAAAAAATACCATAAGATGCTAATGTAAATAAAAAAGGCAAGAAAGTTTGGTGCTATCTCAAATCCACCATGTGATTGATATGCCAATTTGTTTTCAAAAAAAAAAAATCTCAAGAGGCAAAACACTGAAACAGGCATAAAATATTTTGAAGAAAATGTATAGAGTATCATTTTGGTTTTGGATTTTCAAAAAAGTTATATTTTTATTTTTTTTAATATGAATTTTGTTCTATAAATAATTCTCAATTCCTTTTCCATCCATTTAGCTACTAACACCGAAATTAAACAAATGTTATTTTGAATGATAAACATTATCACATGACTAATAACATTACTTATTAAATTGACAGAAAATGAGTTGATGACTATTTGTGTAACAAAATTTAAGTTAAAAAAATCAAAATATAATTTTTTTTCAACATTGATAACCGATACTTACCTCCAAATTAATGACTCTTTGGTTCGTTTACCGTCTAAGTTATGATAATATATTTGCACGTGTATCTTTAACTTGCTTAGTTGCTTATAGTCAATTTTTCGAGAAAAAAAATATATATAAAGAACAAATGCGTGCAGTGAACCAAAGAAAAAATAGTTGTCACCTGTTTTTGGAAGAACAAAAAGAAATAATAAAAAGAAGGCTTTGCCAATAGTCAATCATAAAATAGTTCTATATGGAATTTCAATTATGGCCAAGATTTACAGTCATTGGTTGGCCGTAATACACATAAAGACGTTAAAAAAGAATGAATTCTTTGCAAATTTTCCCATTAACTTTTGTGTCGGTAATATATTTTTAAAGAGAAAACGCAACCATATATTCTAACCTAATAAAGCAATATGAAGATAAAATAATATATGCTCCAATTGACTAACTAAACTCAAATGCCTCCTTTTCAAATATGTATAAATTAACTTTCCACACACACCCAATCCCTTTATTTATTTATTATTTTTGTTTCTTTTTGGTTGCATGTGATCAATAGTTTGAATGATTTTGGCCATTAATTAGCAACCAAAACTTCAAACAATAATAAATTAATTTGCACCATAATTAAGTCATGTGTGCTTAAATTTCGCAGCTTAACTATATTTAACTCTCGAATGGTTTTCATAGTTTCTATAGTTAAATTTTTCATTTTTTTTTCTTCAAGAACTCAATCAAGGAAGTGTAACCCTGAACAATATCCGTATTAATTAATTGTAGGGGTTTTAAATAATGAGAGAGTTGAGTTGTAAACTTGCATTATTTCAGATTATGATAATGACATGAAAATTCTATTATAAGAATGATCCAAAGTTGTATTACACTAATTTCAATTTAAATTTGTTACATTTTATTTACGAACCTTTGAGATGTATAAGCTTTGATAATGGTAAAATAAATGGAAATTAATAATTGCTACGTACAACTGTACAAGTGATGGTAAAATTAAAGTGTATGTCCCTAGAATAATTTTGATCTAATTAAGGACTTGTAGTCCAGTAAAACCTTAATATCAGTGTCAAACTGTCAATTTCGTTTGGTCAAACTCTAACGACAAACAACATCTCATATAACATATTAGACTAAAATTAAAGGAAAGTATAAATTAAAGTTAATTTTAGCAATGCTGTCATAAAGAACTAATTTCAATTTTATTTTATTTTTTTGGTTTACAGGTTTGTTTCAAGGAGAAAAAGAATGCTATATACATCTAAGGGCCAAGGCCATGTTTGCTGAAACTCTAGCAACGATAACTTAAAAAAAAAAAATCAAAAAGATTTATAGAATTTATTTTAAAAAAATTTAACCTTTGATAAAGTTAAATAATTTACTATAACTTAAGTACTTAAGCATAAATATAAGCAGACTAAATTAGAATTTATTAAAAATTAAAATAATTGCCAGTCTAAAAAAAAATAAAAAAAAATCAAACTACATTAGTAGGTTGGAAGTACTCCAATCTAAATAGTTTGAAATTGAACTTGATTAATTAAGTCAAATGCAATCAAACAGATTTTGAGTTAAGTATTTTTTTTTTTTATTTGGCAATAGCCCTAAACTCGACAGAGGATATCAGACTCTATTTTATACATCTAAAATGAGTAAAATACAAGCAATTTACATACCTCGAGTTAAATATATAGTTGACCTGAGCTACTAGATTGTACGCACTCTCAAGTAGCTCGATCATTTATATAGAATGTAGCATAATTTAGAAGAAAAGTATATATCATTAGTATTTATTCAAATAAACGAATGACTATGGATATTAAGCTAGTGACTACATAATGTAAACAAATCAAGAAGAAGAGGATGATGATGCTAAGGCATATATGAATGCATACCCTTTCAAAAAAGTAATTATATCATAGACATAAAACTAATTTTTCTTTTCAAATCTTACTTTCCATTTAACTTTTTCCACCTCCAACACTTCTCATTCTTGAAAAAAGACAATACAATTCGAATTAACTACTAAAAAGAAAACTTTAGCATTTACCACATTTCTCATTCATTTACAACATGGCTCTAGTGTTCTTTTTATGTATTTATTTGTTTTTGGATAAGATATAGATAGTTATATATAGTAATTTCTTAAAACTTCTGACCATGTACTAATACTAGCCAATTAATTTTGTACTTAATCAAAACCAAAAAAAAAAAAAGAAATTACAACAATCCATAAATTTATATTTCAATTAAATAAGGACTGGCAACAGTGGCGGATCCAGGAGGGGGCTGAAGCCCCCGCCATGGTCGCCTGAAATTTTTTTTAGGTAGTACTGCCATGGCCGCTGCCGTCTGCAAGAGCTTGAAGAAGATGAGGCGATGAGCTGAAGTTGGAGAAGATGGGCTGAAGTTGAATTTTTGCAATTTTTTTTTTCAAAACACTTAATAAAACGACGTCGTTTTGTTAAGTGTTTTGAAAAAAAAAATAAAAAATAAAAAATTCCAAAAACTGGTTGTCCCCAGAACGTCTAGGCAGCGGACAGTTCTTCAAAAGTTTTCTTTCTAAATTCCTATTTCCAAACCCTTCCGATCTCCATTATCCCCAATTCCTAAATCCTATTTTCAAATCTAAACCTTTCCAATTTGGTTATCTCCCAAATTTTCAAACTCAATTTGCAAATCCATTAGTAAAGAAACTTTCTTTTTCTTCCCTCATTGTCTCTTTTTCTTTATCTCCATTTTTTGTATTCTTTTTTTTCTTTTTTTTTTTTCAGAAGTTTTGCAAATGAACATAAGTGATTGTTGCACATCTGGAAAACAAATTTCAACTTTTGAAAATTAAAGCCTTCATACAATTTCTAAATATAAATGGCCAGTCACTCAATTCGGGTTCCCAAAAAGGAAAACAGCCAAGTTCAAAATTTTCAATTTAAGCAAACATAGTTTATAAGCAAGCAACTTGAGCAAATTAGTAAAGTAGCCTCTCCTAGACAAAATGATTTATCTTCTTCATCAATCTTCTTCCTCAGCCTCATTTTCAGCAATGTTGAAGTATCTCAATTCATAAACATTTCGATCCTTGTTGGAAGCAATCACGCGGAGCCAATCTCTCACGTTATTCTTCTTTAAATATTTCTTTGTCAAGTACTTCAAGTACCGCTTGGAGAAGTTGGAGTCAGTCGTGACGGTAATCTTAGTCTTATCACGAGCAACGGTGACGGAATCTCCCAAAGCGCCGGCTTTGCCACCGACTTTGATGCGTTCCTGGAGGTATTTTTCCAGCGAGGCAATGTCCATAATCGTATCCTCCACCGGCTTTGAACAATCAATCACGAACGTCGATCCTTTCTTCTTCCCTCCCTTGATGGCCGCACCGCTACCGCTTCCTTTACTCATTTTCCTGAAGTGCGATTTTCTAATTGAGGAGAATTGGGGAAGATGAAACGGCGCGAAGAAGAAAATTCTCCAATTTTTTGTATTCAAGATTCAAGAAAGGTTAGTTTTACTTCTTCTTTTTTTATTTAAAGTTTTGTTATTTAAATGTTGTTAATTGTAAGTTAATTCTAATTACTAAGTTAATTTGAGTAATTTTATTAAGAATTTTATGGATTAAATATTTAGTGATTTTGAATTTAGATTAGGGTTTTTGAATATGAGGAATTTTGAATTTAGACAATATATTTTAGATATAAATCATAGTTTAGAAACTCTAGTTTGTTTAATTAATTTTCTTTATAGATTAATAGTGAATTGTGATTGAATTATTAATTTATTTAATTATAAATTAATTGTGATTGAATTAATGACGAAAGCTAGTTCATCAAGTGTTAACCAATAGTACAGTTATGTGTATTTATACATTTTTATTATTTTTATTATTGTTTTTAGAAATTTAATTGTTAAATACATTTATTTAATCGCAAAAAAAAAAAAATTAAGTAAGCCCCCGCTAAAATTTATTTCTGGATCCGCCCCTGACTGGCAATGTCCAAGAACAAACACAATGATTTTTTTTTTACCACTGGTTACACTTATTTACTGCAATTAGTTTGAAATTTCAAAATAATAAGAATATTAAATACAAACTTTCCAAATTTTTTGAAGGAAAGATATCATCATATCTTGGCAAAGTCCACGGTCTCCTTTCCATCATGAGCTTTTCTGAAGAAATGTTTGACATAATCTGAGTAAAGAACTTGTTTATATAATGGTTTCTCCCCACTCTCCAGCACTTCTGGCAATGGACCGATGATATCGCAAGGCCTTGGATTCACGAAAATTGGAACTGAGATGCGACTCTTGATCCCATTTGCTATCACTCGATGCTCAATGCTCTTGTATCTTCCATTGCTCAGGATTTGAAGTGCATCGCCGACATTGATTACGATAGCTCCATCGATTGGAGGGACATGAACCCATGAATCACCGTCCAGTTTTTTCACGTATAGTCCGCCAATATCATCCTGAAGAAGGATTGTCAATGTTGATACGTCTGAATGACGGCCAACTCCAACAGTGAGCTCAGGCTCTGGACATTTGGGATAGTAATTAAGGTTAATTCTTTTGGAGCCCATCAAGAGTGATTCTTTTGCTTCATCAATCTCGTTAACGTTCAGTCTTTTCATTAATGCCTCAAGCAGCCTTCGAATGACAAACTCTGACTCTTTCATGAATTTTATTGCTTCATTCCTGCAATTAATGAATTGAAAATCATTAAGCTGTGATTCAAAGATTAAAAAAAAAAATCCATAAGATTTGAATTTCCCTTCAAATTAAATTTTTGAATGGGACATGTCAAAATCCCGGAATTGTCTGCCTATAAATAGTCAGTCCAAAGTACGGAAAAATAAAGAGGATTATGTCAAATTGGTAGCAGGAGTAAAACTTTGCTACCAAAACGATACGGATTCATGTAGTTGACCTCATTAACGTCTTAGTCATTGTTGTTGTATAGGAAATTTGATCTCATGCATGGAGTTAATTAACAATTAACTAAACATATAGGCAAACTACCAAGGTAAAATATGGATTTGACAGAAATATAACCTGCATGCAGAAGGCCAAAGTGCAGCGGCTTCATCATCAGAAACATAGAAGAGACTAAGAAAATCTTTCCACTCTAAAGCTTTCTCTGCCTTAGGAGTGAAACTCGTTCCATATCTAACATTGTTGGATGGTGAATTATCTTTGGAATGCTTATTTTTCTCCTCGGCTGACAATGCAAAAAACCTTCGAGTTGCTTCCTTGACATTTTCAAGTACTTGAATGGGTATGCCATGGTTCACAATTTGGAAGAAACCCCATTTTTCAGCTGCGTTGCATATGGAATCTGCAACCTTTGAATCGTTCCAGTTTGTCAAGTCAATGACTGGGATTGAATCATCAGTCACTATAGTACTATTGGTAATTTGTTCTTCAGGAGGTTGAATATATTGCTTAGGCAAAGTCTCTAGTCCTAGATCTGCTAGACCCTTTACTCCATAACCTTTATCCACAGCAAAATTCATGACATCCCATGAATTGGAATCCATGGAGATTGCTGGAGCCATTGCTACAGATATTTGGAATTTGGAGATGGAGAAAGAACCAAGAATTCAATGATGAATGACTATAGAACAGAATTTGATGGCTTGGTACCAATGCCTTGGCATACTATTCTATTTATAGATGGGACGTCTATCTTCATTACGTACCCTTCCTATGGAGTGTCCTTAATTAGTCAACAAGGACTACCTTATGAAAAGTCAGCCAAGAAATTAAATTTAGCATTTTTGGAATGATTAGTTATTGTACGCCATATATCAAACCTGACAAAAGAAAATTAACCTCACCAACCTTTTGTAATATTTTCGGGTCTAATTTTTATTGTGTTTTATATTATAAACAATAACAACAACTAATATTTTATCTCATTACATAGTGTGAAATATATTTATCATATTTTGCCATCATATTTTATCTATTTATACAATTTATACTATAATCAATCAATATAATTTGAATGGCAAAGTTCTAAGCCAATTGTCAACCTGTAGTGACCATTCTCCTTTTTTCCCTTCTAATTTTTTGGGGATTGAGAATGACTACAGGCAAAGTAATTATAAACAGGTTAATAAAATTTTGTGCTTCATATTATGAGGTACGATAAAATTTTGTATTGAATGTTTGTCTATTGTAGCCCTTATCTCGAGATTGAGATCGGTTATTTATAAACAGATAACCTGCCATTTGGTATCCGGGATTAGGTCCAAGTTTAAGTGAATTGAATAAAATCTGTAAGAGTGCCATGTCCCAGACCCTTCACCATCGCAGTTTGGATTTTGCAAATTGCGAAACGAAAGAACTCACCAACCCCCAAACGAAAAAGAAAAGAACTCACCAACCCCCAAACTTGTCAGAAATCCTGTACTTAGGTAAATAAACATGGAGTTAATTTGTTCAATTTCTTACCCTAAACTTACGGACATTTAGCTTCAGAAAAACGTGTGCGGATTGAAAAAGAAGTTTGGAGGGTTCGTGGTTTTGGCATCCAGCATGAAATCTTTGAAGACCGCACTAGGAGATTGAAAATGTAAGACCATAAGAAAGCTTATTAATTACTATGTTTCTTTTTTTTTTTTCTAGTCAGCAAATTCGTCCATGGAAAACGTGCAGCTTTTGTGTTGGCCGGATTAATTAGTCGCAAATCTCGTACTTAAACTTCCTTTGGATTAGCTTTTGTGTTAATCAATTTGAACGTTACCTTATATTTTCCTGTTTTGGTCAGTATTTCATCTTCTTTGTTTTGAAAAATGTAGCTCAAAAGTTGTGGAAAGTTTTGAAACATATTGATGAAATTGTGGCAAGAAATTGTTATACTATGAGGGATTGCATAGAATTTCAATTCAAAATGACTAACTGAACTAGACCATTGTAATTATGAGAATCTAAAAAAAAAAAAATGTCATTGAAGACATTTTTAATGTACAAATTAAAATAGTATGGGACAAGAAAACTTGAACTAAGGCAAGAAGAGAAACAGCCATGCATGAATCAACCTGAGCATACTAAATTCGTTATCTCGATAAAAATAAAAAATAAAAAGCCACCTAAACGTTATTAACGTGCAAGAAATTCCAAAGTATTTGTTCAAATCCATGCCCACAAAACAGAAATTGAAAATTTGATTTTGATAATTTATTAATGAATGATTTACCTGTTTGGTTTATAATACTAGTCAAAAGGGGAACTTGCAGTTGCAGAGAAAGCCCACCAAGCACACCGAATAAGAATTCTAGTACTGTATGTATGCATGTCTTTTCCTTTGCCATTTTGTTTTTAGGCAAAAGCATATTATGTTGACTTTTCTTCCGGATAGAATTTTCCTCGCTTTTTAATCCTAAATCACTTCTTGATTCTCTTTTATTAGTCTACAAAAATTTTCTTTTGCTTAGCTAATTAAGGATTGTAAACTGTTATAAATGTAATTGTAATATTACTATTATCAATGAAAAACCAAAATTGGAGAAACATTATTTGGTTGCCTAAATGAGAGCCAATTTTCTCTCAACTTAAGTACCGGTTTACTTCTTAATCTTGAAAACATCAATTTGATTTCTTAACTTGGGTTTTCTTATATAAATCATTTTTAATTCATTTTTCATACATTTAACAAGTTATAAATGATATGATTTTAAATGATAAACGATGTTACATTATAAATGGCGTTCCTTACCATATGGACGAAAAATGGGTTGAAAATTATTTCTTTGATAAAATTTAAATTGATAAACTAACATGTAATCTTTTTTAAAATTAAGAATAAGAATGATACTTATCTCCAAATCGAAGAATCATTCAATTCATTTACCCATATTAATTTGGTTTGAACAATTTTATTGTGTACTAAAAATCATTTTTCAAACCCTTAACTCATTAATCATTTCAATGTACTTGCTTTACTCATTGTCCATTTACCCCCATGCACAATCCAAATCGTGAAATTCACCTCTCAAGTAATTGAAATTTTTAGTTGCAAAAGAATAGAACAAGAAGGAGGGATCCCAAAGTATATAACACTTTGACAAGAAATTTGGTTGCAAGATTTTCATACATGTGAACTTCTTTTTAATTGGAAGATAAACAAAAATTGTTTGCAAGAAGAGATTTCCCAATCTAAAAAGTTATTTAAAATAATTTAACAATATACTTTGAATGAATCAAAAGAAGGTAGGTGTTTTCTTTACGACATGAAGTTTCTAGGAAATTGAATGAATTTCTTCTTCTTCATCTTTTCGTGTTTGAGTGACTATTCTATATATATATATATATGACGTTGACGGATGCTATATGCATCGGCATCTTTCTTTCATACTTTGTCTTGTCATGGTTTTTTCTATAATTCCCATAATATATACATGTGATTAACACGGCAAAATCCCAGGAATTGACTTCAAATAAATTTTTTTAGCAGAAAATTCTGTTGATGCAGACTATAGTGACGTTGGTTTTAGGGCAATTTAATTACGACGTTTGTTAGAAATGATCAAATTTATCTGGACGACGATGAACAACATGAAATTACCTTAAAAAAAAGGCTAATGATAAAAATTATAAAATATCTAAATGAAGACACAAAAAATGCAGGATGGTTTGATCCCTTCATTGCATTTCATGATTTCAAGGGTTAAAAATCGTTCAAAGTTTGTTGGGTTCTGATCAGTTTTTGAGTTCTCAATTGATCCCATCAAATAATCCCCATTAATTTGCCCACCAAAATCGGTACTAAAACTGGCATAGTTGAATATTCAGTTGATTCAGACGTTAATAAATGACATAGTTGAAGTACTGAAGGAGTCTATTTATTTAATTAGAATTTTCAACAAAAGAGCAATGATATGGTCAATATTACAAATTCTATTGTATATATGCAACAAGTCCATTCCTTGAAATTTTCAATGAAACAAAGAATGTTTGATAGAAAAATCCATCCTATAAGAAGCGTCTACTAATTATACTATAAGAAAAATTGGTACTTATCATGCAGTTATTTTAAGAGTTTGTAATCACCAAGATGGAGATATTACTGAACAAAACATAAAATTAAAAGACTGTTAATAAATTTTATTCAACATATATGTAGAATCAATGTCCTATACTTTGGAGATATAATCATGACAATTCAGTGCGTTCTGACTTTGCATTAATCTTTTTTCTAATTTTCAATAAAAACTGCAATGCTAAAATCACCAACAGTGCCACAACATTGCGCCACTTATAGGTGTGGTAGAAAATTTTAAAGAAAAACACTTCATAGCGCCATTGCCACTAAGAGGAATGATGAAAAGTTTTGATACTAATCGATATGAATTATAAAAGAAACACCCCTTCAAAAACTAACTAATAAGGTAGAAGACTAAAAAATTATATAAATCCTATATTAAAATTTCATATTTTCAATACTTTACCATTAGTATCATGATTACATGATAGATTCATGCCTAAAAATTAATATCAAAGATCAAACTAGGGTCAATGACAACCTTGAATTAATCGAAGGTGCTGCTCGTGTTGGTTTTTTCTCCTGCCTTTTATTTTTTCTTTTCTATTAAGGTTCATACTAAATTGAGCAAAGTGTTAATTTGGTCACCAAACTGTTACAAATTAGACTTTTTAATCACCTAACTATTTTTTCAGCCAAAAAGGTCACTCAACTAATTTTTTTTGGTGAAAAAAATCCTTCCATCCATTTAGGCCGTTTGACCTAAAGGTCACGTGACCTACACATGCATATTTATAGGAATAAACTTGTCCAACATCAAATTATAGAAAAAAAAACTCCCTCTTAATAAACACTCTTATTTTCTTATTTTCTAAGATTGCTACAGAAAAGAGAGAACAGGCAAAAATTGAAGAAGAACAAAAAAAACAACAGAAAAACACGCACACACGCACACATACATCTACACAAAAACTTCTGATGCCTCTGTTGGTTAATTTCTCTTCTATAGTTTTTTTTTAATCAAAACAATTGGGATTTCAATAAAAAAGTTATTTTGATTGATATCCTTACATGAATAATAAACCCAAGTAACCCATTTATGCACAAACTCACACAAGCAGGATATTAGGGAAAGGGATAGCTTTTTATGTTGAACTCTCTTATCAGCAAATCCTAAGTAAATTCATCTTTCTCAGTATTTTTCTCTTTCTTCATGTAATTATTTTTTGTTTTTTTTTTATTTTTCTTCTTTGATGCTTAATTCGAGTATGTTTTTGTTTTTTTTTAGTATGTGGGCTAGCTTGATTTTGTTTTGGATTGTTTTTCTTTTAACTATTTGATTGCAGGAATTGATCGATTTTTTAGAATTATATTTTTGGGGGAAAAAAAGTGGTGAACTTTAATGGGTTAATAGTAGTTGGGGCTTTTGTTGATGAAAACTAACTTTTTTTTTCTGAATAATTTTGTAGTTAGTTGTTGAGTAATTGGGGTTTCAATTGAGGAAAGTTGTGTTCACTTGGTATTGAAGGTGGTGTTGGCAGTTAAAGGGGTGTTGGCGGTGTTGGTGGTGAAGGTCGTGTTGGCAAAGTTGGCGGCGTTGGTGGGCGAAGGTGGTGTTAGCGGTGAAGGGTGTGTTGGCGGCATTGGTGGTGTTGGCGGTTGATGGTGACAGGTTTGGATATGAAAATATCAAAACATGGAAAAAAAAGGTCGAAATAGAAAAAGATTTGCTGCAAATTGAAAGGAAAGAGAAAAGAAAAGAAAGAAAAAAAACTAAAACTTTGTAGGCGGGATTGGTGAGCTAAGGTGGTGTTGGCAGTGAAGGGTGTGTTGGCGGCGTTGGTGGTGTTGGCGGTTGGTGGTGACAGGTTGGGATATGGAAATATCGAAACATGGAAAAAAAAGGTGGAAATAGAAAAAGATTTGCTGCAAATTGAAAGGAAAGAGAAAAGAAAAGAAAGAAAAAAAAATTCGTATTTTATTTGTTAGGACAATTTTATCCCTACAAATATGCATATGAGCGAATTTCTGTTAGCTTAAACAGCCTAAATGAAGGACTTTATTGGCCAAAAAATATTAGTTGAGTGATATTTTTTACTAAAAAAAATAGTTAAATAACTAAAATGCCTAATTTATTACAATTTAATGATTAATTTGATGACCAAATTGACACTTTGTTATACTAAACCCCTCGGGTAGACACAACAATTTGGTTTTCTTGTTTGTTTGTAAGGAAGTCCATTTTAATTTGACAATCCGGTTTTAAGCTAAGGTGAGCTAAAATAGGGAAGAGCAGTGGTCAAATTTAGGCTACTTTTTTTTTTTGTTCACTGCACTTCATTAATTGAGTCTTTTTTTCTTTATTACCAAAGTTGAAAATTAGGATAGAGTTCACTAAATGTGGAAATTTTTATTTCAAAAAACTGTTAGAATACGTGGGTTTTTCTTTTTTGTTACTCTCATGAGTAGAAGAATTAAGATATTATTATTAGTAATAAAATGGGGTTCAACCATAGTTTCTATGTCCTTAAAAGTTTTGTCCAGCAAATTAAGTTCAATTTATTAGTGAAACAAATTCAAAATCATTAGTTTCTGTAAACTAAAAGTTTGTGTAATCTTTCTCATTATCACATTTATTTAATTAGTCGTACAATCATAATTATTAAGGCTCCGCTTGGATAAGGTATTTTTGGATTATATCATGATTTTTTTTTTGTTGGGATTTGTTATGAGAAAAGAATATTTTGGGAGTGTTTGGAATGAATGATTTTGTTTTGTTGGGATTTGTATTGAAGATTTTTTTATTAATAAAAGTTTGAAATTTAAATTTGAATTAGTATTTTATTAGTTTATTTTGGTGGGAATTGTGTTAAGAAGAATTGTTTATTATTAAAATTTAAAATTTAAATTCAAATTCAATATTTTATTTATAGAAATTACTGTAGCATTGTTTTGTGTTTTAAAAATTTTGATGAAAAAGTTGAACAAAACAAACACCTCATTTTGCAATTGTGAAATAAATCACAAATTTGCTGCCTTCCAAACAGACCCTAAGTATTTATTTCATTAATGGAGTCTGTTATGTAAATTGCATTTTTTTCATATTATTTGGTGCTTAATTTGTACATTTAGAAAAAAATATTTTGAAAAGATTACTAGTATGATCTTTAGAGTCTAACTTTTCATGAACTTTTAATTTTTAGTTATTTGTTTGGTAAATTCAATTTAACTTATGCAGCCATGCACCTTAGAAAAATACAGCAATACGCAAACTGAAAACCTTTTTGTAAATGCGCATATGAAGATGACATTCATTAAATTGGCATAAGGTTTTTTTGGCAAATAAGGAACGATCATAATTGGCAGCAGGAATCAGTTAAATCAATCTATGCAATGAAGATTGATTTGGAGATTAATGCTATCTTGATAATTATGGGACTTATCTTGGTATTTTTGGTAATTATCATTGGAGGATTAAGCATTGAAGGCACAGTATTTCCATCTTTCTATGGAATTTATATGGAAGTAATCTTGGAGATAAACATGGAAGGATTTTGTGCACTCTATAAGGATCGTTCATACCACATGGTTTTCTGTGTGGAGCTTTGATGTTTATTTCGGTCTTCATTAGACTGTGAACACACTTCTTTGTTGGAGGTCTTTGATCAAAGTGTGTTGGCTGAAGCATCTTATTTTATTATTATTGAAGATGCAATCCTTGTGTTCTTTATTATAATCCAGCCTCGGGAGGAAGTTGTTGAGGAGCTCGGGAGAGTTCAAATGTGGGCAAGGGGATCTTGCATCAACCACGGATTCCGGGAGGAGTCGCCATTGACAAGGGGATCTTGTCTTCATTGTAGGCAAGGGGATCTTTCATTAACCACAGATTCCGGGAGGAATCAACACAAGTCGAGGGGAGTTCGCACAATCTTGTTCACACGAGAAGTTAGGAAGAGGCTGTAACAAAGATAAGATGGTGTCTTACTTTGTGTCAGACCGAGTGTCTTGTAACTTGTGAACTTAGTGGATTGTTTTTCCTGGGCGTGGCCCCACAGACGTAGGCAATTGCCGAACTGCGTTACCAACCTCTTGTCTCTTTACTTTTCTCATTTTAATAATGTCCATTACTGTTTTTATTAATGGTGTCACATCTAGTGTTCCACCTAACTAGAATACCACATATCTAAACTTGATCTTTCACTTTTTTTTTATTTTTTTCTTTTTAAATATCCTAGTTTTTAAGACTCCACATTCACATGCTCCAATTAAGAAAAAAATATGAACCTTAAGTATTCAGTTCGTCCATGTCAATCAATTTTGAGGTTGTTGATTCCTTAATAAACAAAATTTAGAAAGAAACATAATTGGAATTGCACGGAAAGGAGGGGTTGCTCATTACCTAACCCACAACTCTGACGCGTTTCTGAACAAATTCAGCACTTTTGAGAATGAAATCCAAAGTCCACATTCAAAGCATTTGAATGGAAAAACATTAAAACTAGTGATCCTACTGTCGACTCATTGTGGAATTTTGTGGTAGGTTAGAATAATATTTGGTCAATGTCATTAGTGGAGTTAAAATACTACAGTCACTACACGATGAGGTAAGTTTTGAATTCGAAGTCTCAGTCTTAGTTTTAAATCTAGATAGGTGACACTTATCACATTTGTGAGTACTATAAATATAGATTAGGAGCAACCTATACTATATTGCTAGTTGTGGTATTCTATGAAGTAGGTTCATACATGTAGCGGGAGTTAATTATAATTTTAACAGACGATAAAAACAGTAAAAAAATTATAATTACGATTTTAACGATGATTAATTATCCGTTTCGTATATAAATAATGTCTTATATACGAACCGATTTTATAATAAATCATATCTTATATACGAACCGGTTTTATAATATCACACATAATGTTAGCGTTTCACATTCCCTCTACGATTTGATATTCAATAGAAGTTGTTAGTTTCTCCAAGGAAGACAACTAGTGTACAGCGTCCAAATCCATAGTGGGATGATCAAGTTTGTTTATCTTTTCCGGTTATCTGTTGTTAAATCAAAACTTTTATCATTATGGCTGACTAGCTCTTAGATAACTATGCATTCCTTTTCGACAAAGGCATGATTAAATAAAATAGATGGCTAATCGGTTAATTAAAATAAGAAGTATTAGGTGATCATAAGTGAAATATGATTTATATAATTAATTTACAGTGAAATAAAAGGTTAATTATTATTGTTAGTGTGATTTGTATCCATTACAAGGTTGTCCATCATTTTGGTAAATGATCCAACACCCTCCAATCAAGTTAAGTCACATATGTTCGATTTCATCTACAAAATACTAATGCAGCAGCACTCCAATCAAGCTAGTCATATGTTCAATTTTATCTTAAAAATACTTGTGTTTTTCAAAGATAAAATTATAATAACAGAACGTGCATAATGCCATCAAATTGTGCACAATTAAAGACAAAAGTTTGGCCTACTAGAATAAAATAGAAAAAGCAAAATTAGCCCACCATACAATGGTGGTTGTTAAGGACGGCTACTCTCACCAAACAAAACAAACTCAATCATCAATATAATGAAACTCAACAACCCCAATTCACATCCTGAAAACATACACACAATCGACATCATCCAAATTATTCCCAGAACAAAAAAAAAATGCAAGTTAACGTTCAAGAAACCACCATAGTGTACCCCTCTACAGCTCCTTTTACCGACGATCATGTCCTCCCGCTATCCCACCTCGACACTGACCGCAATCTTCATGTCACCTTCCGTTACCTCAGAGTTTACTTGAACTCCATTGACAGCCAAAGCAAGCCGAGTTCAGACCCCTTTAATGTCATCACTACGGCCCTCTCAGCTGCCCTTGTCCATTACTACCAATACACCGGCAGTTTTCGCCGCCGTGCTGCCGACGGCCGTCTGGAGCTCCACTGCGAAGTGGGTCGAGGAGTGCCGGTCATTCGAGCTGAAGTTGACTTCCCGTTGAGCTCCGTTAAATACCTTGATGATGAACCGGATGAGAGTCTTGTCGAAGGGTTGGTACCCGACCCGAACCCGGAAAACGTGATGGCCCACCCGATGACTTTGCAGCTCACGATGTTTAAGTGTGGTGGGTTTGTCCTCGGGGCGGCGATTCATCATTCACTGTGTGATGGACTCGGGGCGACCCAGTTCTTCAATGCCATGGCTGAGTTAGCCCGTGGGGCGAGTCAGATAACGGTCCAACCGGTTTGGGATCGAGTGAATTTGCTTGGGCCTAGGAAGCCACCTCGGGTTGAGTTTCCGGTTCAAGAATTTTTCAGTCTTGACCGGGGTTTTCCGCCTTATTCGGAGAAAATCACAGGGCATGTTGTCCGGGAATTTTTCAACGTCAAGGATGAGTGGTTGGACCGGCTCAAGGTTCTACTTTTTGAACAGTCCGGTTCGAAATTCACCACTTTTGAAGCTTTGGGAGCTTTTATATGGCGAGCAAGGTATGTCATAGTTTCCTTTAGGCGGTTTTGGTTCATGTTAAATTTGAAAAAAAAGTTGACTAACGATATCAAAGGTTGGATACACTTTTCATGATGTTAATTAACCTCTTGCATCATAGAACTATAATTATATTATTTGGATAATTTGTCATAAAATTTGTTATAGCAACATATTTTTTGGATAAGTTACTCAACCGTTTCCTCAATTTGGTTTCATTTCGTTTTTGTTTCGTAATCTTTAAAACGTTCTAATTTTGTCCATTATGTTGCATTTGTAGTTTTCAATAATCCTTTATTTACTTTTCAAGTTAGAAAAATTAAACTTAGATGACTATTTAACGTTCATATATCTATTTCTATTAATTTGTATACACTTTTATTTGTTATATATGTGTTAAATGTTTAATTAAATTAAATTTTAAGTGAAAAAAATGGATGAAGGGCGGTTTTAAATTAAATGGTAACATGAGGGACGTAAATAAAACATTTTAAAGATTAAGGACAAAAATGAAATGAACATAAAGTCCTATTTTTCCTCCACGGCGGAGGAACAATTGAAGTAATTTACCCTATTTTTTTAGTTAACTAGCCTAGATTGTCTATTGCTGTTCGAGTTTATACAATTTGTTTTACTAAAATTATAAATGTTATAACAAAAACATTATTACAACTAGTCCATTGACTCCCGAGTCTTGCCATAATAGTATGGGTGTCAAACTATTTCGAGTTGGATAGTGACGAGTATTAAATACATTTAAAAAATTAATAAAAAGTCAGTCAGTATTTATTTCATTGAAGGGTAGATATAGATTAGTTGACGTAGAACGGGTTGAAAATGATTATTAAACTGCACAAGATTACTAGAAAAAGAGGACAAAAAATGCAAAATCTAAGTCATTAACTTCTAATAGGCATAAGCTTTTGATAGTAAAAGATTTAGTTTTGATTATATTAAAATTATATACATACTTGTTGGGTACTATTTTAGTCTTTCAAATGGAAATTCTTACATTTGTTGAGGGAATCAAATATTCCAGCAAGCAACAAATGATTTTGTGCAAATTATGAAATGGAATCATCTAAATGTTTTAGTGCAGAGTTAATTACCCCGTCAATGTGAGGAGTTCAATTAGAATAAATAAATTAGAATTTCCCTCTTTTAGATAATATAGATAAAAGGAAGATGACAATGATTGTATTTTTGATAGAATACCGCCTGGTATTCTCGTGCATTTTGAACAATTGGATTGCATGTCGCTTTGAGTTTTGTTATCTATAAAAAAAAAATCAGAACAAAGAGAGAATTTAAATTTATAAAAAAAATGATAATAATAATAATATTAAAAATGAAATTTAAGCCGTTGCTTCTGCCCTTGATTGATATGAAAATTTTGAAACTCAGGGTAAAAGCTTCTGGGATTCCAAGTGGTGAGAAAGTGAAGTTTGCATATGCAATCAACGTAAGAAAGATAGTGAAACCTCCACTACCATCAGGATACTGGGGAAATGGTTGTGTTCCAATGTATGCTCATACAACTGCAGGAGAACTTGTGGAGCAGCCAATATGGAAAACGGCAGAACTAATCAAGAAAAGCAAATATAATGTCTCCGATGAATACGTTCGATCATTCATTGATTTTCAGGAGATTAACTACGATAAAGGGATCACGGCTGGAGCAAAGATCAGTGGATTTACTGATTGGAGACATTTAGGACATTCAACAGTGGATTTTGGATGGGGAGGTCCTGTGACAGTTTTTCCACTCTCAAGGAATTTACTTGGAAGTGTTGAACCTTGTTTCTTTTTGCCTTATTCTTCAGCAAATCAAGGACAGATTGATGGTTTCAAACTTTCAGTTTATTTGCAAGATCATGCTGTGATTGCTTTCAAACAAGACATGCATAAATTGAAAAACTTGGAGCATGGATGCCTTTGAATTACAGAGTAAGTTCATAAGTTGGCTGGTTGTTATCTTGGTAAATTTGCTTACCAAATTTAAGAGTTTCTTGCAATTTATACATCTTATAATATGAATTAATTTTCATGAATTGCCTTTTGATTCTTTTTTTCTTTTTTTTTTTTGGGTAAAGAGTACCTTTTTTTAATCAAAAGCGATATTTTTATTACCTAAAATAGAATTAATACAAGTCAACCAACTGGTAATTATGCTGCCTCTATCTGCCTACTGAAACTGGTTTGTCCAAGTTGTCTTAACTAGTTAATATTACACGATGTTATTCAAATTCAGTTTTAGCTTTGCTACTAGGGAGGAGAATCTATTTCAGTTTTAGTTGTGGTTAAAACAACGTGATAGAAAACAATTTTGTCATTAGCTACATTACCCTGTGTGGATGCAGTATAATTTCTTTGGGGTTATGTCCCATTGTGTGATAACGATCTCACCACACTCCTCATGCAGATTGACAGTTGATGCGAAATAGCGTCCACGATCTTTTCGTAAATCAATTTGGACTGGTAGAATCAATCTATCTCTGTAGATTGACTTGAAGCACAATTAATTGGATGCTCCTCACATACAATTAACACGACAGTCGCGTAAGATTTAATCCCCTCCTCAAGAACTAAAACCCACAATGTAAATTGGAATTCCCTCCTCAGGAAAACAACTTACGTAAAAGAAACAACTCTATGTTCTTATTTTCTCAAAATTCAACTCTATTGAAAACGTATATAGTGTGCCCTTTAAATAGGCTACAAGAAGTGTCAATGTTTGGTATTTTCCCGATGTGGGATAATTGCCAATCATGTTTCCTAAAAACTACCCTTAATGAATTAAAAATCCATTAAGCCCATTACATGCCATTATCATGCAAGATAATTTGGGCAATATAATTAACTAATTAATCACGAAATTAATAAGCCCATAATTAACGTTTGGACTTAATCTTATTAAAACACAAATTAAACCCTAAAATTTAACAAAATAGGAAACTAATTAACGCTAAAAATTCCCGCACGTCTCTTTCTTCAATTCCAAGTCTCCAAATGAATGACTCATCTTTTACAACTGGAATGAACACTTTGAATTCCTCGATCTTGACATATGATCTAGATTTTGTATCATTCCCTCCCACTTGAAAAGATTTGACCTCAAATTTCGTTGATTGGTAACAAGGAAACCCGGCACAAAATCTGTAAAATTATCAAGACAAAAAGACAAAATATATGGAAATTCACACTTATTATTTTTCCCCTCTTGGCCTTTTTCTACAACCCTCACCTCAAGGCTTTTGTCATTCAAATCATTACTCAATTCTTTTTCTTGCTTCATATGATAAACATCATTAATAACAATTAAATTACAATCATTTAAAGCAATAAAAGGAATTACATCTTCACAAGAAGGTTCTTTAAGAGTAATTACAAATGATAAGGTGAACCCTAACTCATCCTGAAAACCATGGTGTCCAAGTGAGGTTTGACCCAGACTTATATACTAGCCTGGACTTCCTTGTGGAACCAATGTGGGAATCACATCATTCACCCACTCTTAAAGAGCCGACTGCCTCAGTCGGCGATCTGACGGACCCCCGGGGCCTCGACTGCCTCTGTCGGCGTTCTGTCACAGCCCAAGGAGCAGGGTGTGGTTCGCACGAGTATGGCTCTGATACCAAATGATAAGGTAAACCCTAACTCATCCTGAAAACCATGGTGTCCAAGTGAGTTTGACCCAACCTTATATACTAGCCTGGACCTCCTTTTGGAACCGATGTGGGATTCACATCATTGTGGCTTATAGCTTTTTGCTATTGCATGCTTGTAATGTATTGTTCATGATGTTGAACAATGCAATGATTTTCAGCTTAGTTAGCTGTGTAATTTTAATGTATATAATAAAAATATCACTTTTGGAAAAAAAAATACAATATTCCATCTATCTTTACCTTAAACAATGTCATTTTCAATAACTTTTTATGTTAGCAAATACTATATAATCTTTGCCACTAGTCAAAAGCCAAAGGTACTCCTAATGTCAATGATCACATATAATAATTTTGCAAGTCAATAGTTACTAATTTTGGTTGGTGTCCTGTAAATCAGATTCATATATAAAACGAGAATTAATAGCGATTTCAACGCACTATAGAAGTGGTAGAAAATTAGATTCACGATTTCAACAATCATTAATTGTCAATTTTATATATAAATCAAGTTTTATATATGAATCGATTAAGATAAATTTTTGTGTTACTTATTTTGTTATTTGTTGTTATTAACATATAATTTCTTCAAAATGAATCGAATCCTAGATAATCAGCAATGGTAAATACAAAAGTGCAGAATACAGAGTGCGTACAACAAGCAAGCAATCAAGAGTTTCAGTTCCACTTTTCACAGTTCCACCTCCAACAGTGAGGGTAGCTCCGTTCCCTGAGGTGGTGGAGCGCTATGAAGGAGCTCTGTATCGAGAAGTTCTGATCAAGGATTATAGGAACTACTATTTTGGACATTCTCATCAATGCAAGAAAGCCCTGGATTTTTCCAAAATAAACTTTCCTAATTAATTAATTAGGATCACACTATGAACTACATGTGTTGTGGAAAAAATTATTAAGAAGCAAAATCATGTTAATGTTTTAACATTTTTAATAAGGTTTATGTCCAAATTTACTAGCCATTTTTGGACAGTTAAAATGTATACCAATATATAAATCTTTTCTTGTTAATTCTTGTTAATTTGCAACTAAAAGGCCAGGATTTCTGGCATTAATAATTCAATATATGTTCAATCTATGTAATTCTAAACTTTTCGTTTGATTTCAATTTTTGAAATCATATTTAGCATGTTTGCTTCTTTTTTTTCCTTTTTTCCTACGGTAATTTTTAAAGCCAAAAACAAATTTACGGTAATTATATTTTCTATATTAATTTTTAATAATAAATGATTAATTTTAAAATTTAATTTGAAAATTTTAATAATAAAAAAATTCCTCTGTTATAATATCCTCCCAAAATAAACTCATAAAATATTACTTTTAAAATTTAAAATTTTAAAGTTTTAATATATATATATATATATATATATAAAATAAAGAATTTCTCAACATAAATTCCTACCAAAACAAATACATCAGCCAAACACTCATAAAAGATTCCTTTTTAATATAAAAATTAAGAAAAAAGATTCAAAATTTATTTTAATATTCAGTTTTTATGCGCTTTTTTTTTTCTATGATTGTACATTCTTTAAATACATTTTCAAAGCCACATATGCATCATATATATATATACGAAATTTTTTATTAATTATATTAATTTATTTAGTTCCAAATATCATATTCCAATTCCCACTACTTAATTATTGCTCTACAATATCAGGCTAACACCACATGTTAATAAATTGAAGAGCCAAATTGAAAGCATAATTAAATTTTTTTTTCCTAAAAAATAGAATCATAATGAGTACTAAATGCTCTTTTGCAATATATCCTCAAAATTTTCAAACAAAAAAAAAAGGCATTTGATATATAGATTCCTTTGCTACCTATTGTCACATACCTACACCTTTTGAAACTAATCGTTCTGTCTAACATTGTAGTAGAATCTGACAGCAAGTCACACATAATGCATGTTCATATATAGCACATAACTTTTCTTTATTTTTTTTCGAAAGCAACATTTTTATTAAAAACGTTAACATTACACAACTAACTAAATGAGATTCATTACATTGTTCAACACTTAGAATAATGCATTGCAAGCAATTTAACAAATGATTTAAAATTATAAACCACAAAGAGACAGAAGCTACTATGCACATGGGGGGCAATGTTGCTAGGGTCAAAATTATACCCTATTATCCTAGTTTTTCACCTTAACTAAAATTGAAAAACATTTTTTTCTTAAAAACAAAGATAAAACTAAAGTGGAATAATCCTTCCTAATAGTTGACCAAAATCAACACTCCATAAACAGCAAAATAAAGTTCCTCCAAACATTGTTATGATAAAGACGAAGAAGAAACTCAGCTCTATCTTTTTTTTCCTTTATAGTTCTTAACAACCATTTTATCTTCTCATCATCAAAACATCCCCAAATGTGGAGTCTTTTTACCCCATCATCAATTCATCTTCCTACACGAAATCTCAAAGGTGAAATCTTTTTCAAAAATCATTCCAATCAAAAAATGAAAACTAATTTTAGATCTAATACCAAAGAGGGAAAGATTTGACTCAAAAATATGAGAAAAGATCTAGGGAAAGGCAATAGTGTTACAGTGATTTGATTTTTATTTTATCTTATATATATTTACAAGAAAAACTTTAATAATAGAGACAAATTCTCTCAAAAAGAGATAAAAATATTCCCACAACCGAAAACTAAACACTCACGATAGGCGACAACTGCTTCAGATATTTGAGAGGGAGAGGGAAATGGATCGAAGAGTATAAAAAGTTGCTTTCTAGATGAACTTCATATCAATTACCAAATATATGTCATTGTTGGTTAACATTGTCTTTCAAAAGTAGAGTTTTCAATATATAATCACTTAGTCAAATATATATATATCAACATTTACATTTTTTCAAATGTAACAGCAAAACTTTTCTTTCTGTGTAGGTTCATTTTATCAAATTTTTAATTCTCAATAAATGAATTAGTCTGCAATTTGTTCTATCATACAAACCAGCACAAGCATGCTCTTCTCGCCAAAAGTTACTGCATTTGTATCGTAAAAATCCCTATACCTAATTATAAGTCTCTAATTAATTCCCAAACAAAAGTAGAGTAGGTCCAAAAAATTAAATAAATAGAGTAGGTCCAAAAAATTAAATATCCTTTCATTTATCTTCTTGTACCAAAAAATCAAATATCCTTATCGAACTCGACCTGGAAGAAGTTTAATTATCAAATTTCAAGTTAATTAATGTCCATCCCAAACCAATAAAACAAAACAGTCAAATGCCTAGAACATCTCGAAGTAATTCAATATTGAGTTTTCATTCTGATGTGAAACAAATTGAAAATATGTATTGGACTGCGTAAAATATGTTCAAGAAGAGGAAAAATACTAAATCAAGTCGTTAAATTTAAATGGATGTAAGTTTCTTATTCGAATTTATAATTGTCTTTATAATATAATGTTTGGAAACTCTCGATGAAATATGCAAGGCATGGACTTTACCTAATAACGTGTGCTATATATTTTTGGTAAACTTTATTTGTTTATGCCACTTTTGGACCCATTTAGTTTTTTAAATTATTTTTTACTTTTTTTTTATTGGTCTAGGGTTTCCTAAATTATATAAACGCTTGTAAGTTTTATTTTCATTATTACGACTTTATGATTGTAGGGGTGGTAGAACAATTGATTTTAGGGATACTCATATTTTTTTATACTAAATCGGTCACGCTTGTCTATTTTCGTTAATATTTGTAAAAAAATCAAAGTACAGAAGGGTAAAATGTATATTTTCAAACTTTAGAGAGGTTGCCTAAACATTTCTTAAATCACAACCAGCTTCTTTTTTTTTTAAATTTACCCTTCATATTATTATTATTTGTGGTTACAAATTTCATTCACAAAAACTCCTATAAAACTAGTTAATAAATAAGACATATTTCATATATGAAACAAACAATTAATCTTTTTTTTAGTCGGTAAACATCATATACAGGAGAAGGATGTCAGCCTCAATTTTATTAATAACCAAAAGCAAACTTAAATTACATCGCAATTTAGAAATAAATTGTTCAGCCTGATTGGAGGTACCACAAGATAATGACATCATATAAAAATATACACTTATCAATAATTATGGTCAAAATCCACAGTTAAGGACAAAATAGAAGTTAAAAGATTATTTACATATTCTTAAATACGGGGCTCATAATCTATTTACTCCTATAGCACCCTTATATTATTTGGTAGTTTCTTTTTCAGCAGTGTACTATGTAGACGATTGAATTTACCTATCAAGATTTGCTAAATTAACCGCTATACTACAAGAAAAATGGGCTTTAATGACCAAAATCTTAGTGACCAAAAAAATTTCAGTCAATAAAGATCAAATTTGTTGACCAAAACAAATTTGGTCACTAAATTTTAGTCACATTTAAAAAATTATTGACCAAAACAAAAAGTGGTTACTAAGTGGTCAATAAATACAATGTTAGGAAATATTCCCGCCAATGAGACACCCTTTGGTGACCACATTCGGTGACTAGAAATTTTTAATCAACAAAAATTGTGTACAAATGATTTGTTGACCAGAAACGTAGTTAATAAATTTCAAAAGTTTAGTGACCATAATTTTTGGTTAACATAAGTCATACGGGCAGCTGACTCCACGAATTTTGAAACATTTTGGTGACCAATTTTGGTGACAAAGAAATACTGGTCAATAAAAGTTTTTCAATAGACCTACGGTGACGAGATAAGTGGTCACCAAATAGTAATATTTAATGAATGCATTTTTTGTACACTTAATTACATAATTACTTAAATTTGAAATCAATTTTGTGAATGTTGTGTCTACATATTGGTGACTAAATTTTTTCCCACCAAATGCAGTAGGTTTGAATATTTAAACACACAAGTAAAACTAAGAAATTATTAGTAAATTATTTTTAAAACTTGTGACATAACATATAAATAATTTAACATTTTTTTGAAATTGTAATAAACTTTTATTATACCATATTAATTATTAGAATAGAGTATGCATATTATATATGGTGTAAATTTTGAAGAAGTTGTTATTTATCAGAAATAAACTTTATTTTAGTTTCAATAGAAAATAATGGTTAAACAAGCTAAACAACAGCTATACATATAAATATATGCCTACATTATTATATAATACAAGCCTAATTATATAATGTAGTCTTATTAATTATAAATAGGTCTATATTAGTGTTTGTTAACTCTTAATGGACTAATACTATTAAAAGGTACAATATTTAATTTAGTATGGATTGCAAATAGTAAATAGAACCAATATATGACTAACTCGCATCGGGCCAAATTCGTACTATAATTAATTAATTGATTATTCAATATTAATTGGGCCAAATGTATTTATGAATGTTGACCTATACATTGTTAAATGAATGTTAAACTTAATAAATATAGATATATTTTATTGGGAAAATTTGTATTAAGGGCGCGCTCCAAAGCTTTATTATTAAACGGGGCGTAACTGTAGCCTATTTATTGTTAAGGACATGAAAATAATTTAATTAGTTTATATAATTAATTAGTAAAAGACTTTATAATCCATGGATAAACTCAAACAATAAATAACAATTATCCAATTAATTTACTTCTAATAATTTTTAATCACTTATTCAAACCACGTCATTTATTCATTTAATCAATTCAATTTTAATCTTTTTCAATCACTTTTTCTTTTAAATTCACCCAATCTCCTCCTTATCTAAAATTGTCTAGTTTTCTTTTCCAATGACTGATTCAATTTTAATTATATTAACTAATAATTTAATCATATCATTTATAAAATTATAAAAGGAATTATGTTAGTATAAGAAAATAAAAAATAATTTTTATATTTGAATATAATAGATAGAAATCATTAATTCGGTCTTCACTTTGGAGGAAAAATAAATAAGAATATTATGTATTCACTTCTAATACTTTTACCCTTTGTGAAAAAAATTTAAAAAAAGGTTAAAGAAAATAAATTTGAACTGGAGGATTTGAGTTGCCCATCATTAGCATTAAACTAAAACAACAAACAACAATTATCCAATTAATTCAGTTTTGATAATTTTCAATCACTCATCCAAACAACGTTATTCAATCAATTCAACGTCATAAATAAAATAAAAATAATTACGTCTCAAATTGAAATCATGTTAGTGACATAATTATTCATTCAATCTAAAACAAAAAAAAAGTGAAATTTCAACAAGAAAAAAGGAAAATAATTGAAATTGAAATTTAGAAAAATAAATAAATGAAAGAGAAATTATGTCTCAAGTTGAAATAATGTGATTTGTAGAATTTTATATTCAATCTAAAACAAACAAAATACAACAAACAAAAAAATAAATTATAACTAATTTAGAAAAAAATGTGAATTATATATCAAATTCAATCATATTATTGCTAATGACGGGCAACTCAAATCCTCTAGTTCAAGTTTATTTTCTTTAACTTTTTTTCTAAAAATTTTTTTTACAAAGGGTAAAAGTATTAGAAGTGAATGCATAATATTCTTATTTATTTTTCATTCAAAGTGAAGACTGAATTAATTATTTCTATCTATTATATTCAAATATAAAAATTCTTTTTTATTTTCTTATACTAACATAAGTCCTTTTATAATTTTATAAATAATATGATTAAATTATTAGTTAATATAATTAAAATTGAATCAGTCATTGGAAAAGAAAACTAGACAGTTTTGGATAAGGAGGAGATTGGGTGAGTTTAAAAGAAAAAGTGATTGAAAAATATTAAAATTGAATTGATTGAATGAATAAATGACGTGGTTTGAATGAGTGATTGAAAATTATTAGAAGTAAATTAATTGGATAATTGTTATTTATTGTTTGAGTTTATCCATGGATATTAAAGTCTTTTACTAATTATATAAACTAATTAAATTATTTCTATGCCCTTAATAATAAATAGGCTAAAGTTACGCCCCATTTAATAATAAAGCTTTAGAGCGCGCCCTTAATACAAATTTTCCCTATTTTATTATATTCATAACTAATGTCATATTTGGACAAGAAGGTGGAGGCACAATTACTTAGAAGTTAAAAGGCCCAATACTTTTTTTTGTTGGGCTAATATTAATTAAGTTGGTATATATGATAAATTATGAATTGAACAATAATAAATTGTCTAAGTCCTTAGTACATTATTTGATAATACTAATTGAGAAAATTTTATTTTATTTATAGTTTTTGTATAAACTTTTAATAATTATTATGACACCGTTTTATTTTTGTATTGTCCCAAATAGTTAATTTAAAGTTGTAATTAATAAATATGTATATTTAGTTAAATTTATAAATAATCACATATTTAGAAAAACAACCGTCGGACTAAAATATTACTACCTCGCATTGGATCAATAGTAATCAAGCGAAATTGTTACTGCATTTACTAGTGGAGTAAGAAAATGAATAATTGAAAATAATATCTATATATAAATGATTAAATAGATGTTTATTTGTTTGGGCCTTATGCGGGCTAATTAGTTTAAGAAAAGCTCACAAATATGTAATGTACTATTGGACTTATAAATGTCATATTTGATAATAATTAATTTTGGGCCAATTTATCAAATGGGCCCTAAGTTAGGCCTATAATAATGAATCATTATTTGTGTTGGGCATCTTAACTTCTTCATAACAATGGTAAAACACCTAATATTTTTATTTTTGCCCCATAGTATTTTGATTGAAGTCCATAGATTTTTTTATTAATTAACTATTTAAATTTTATTGATTTAACATTTTGTTGAGGATATCTAATACTTGAAGTCCAATTGTTATTCTAATTATATTATTATATTATAATATTTGAGTTCTATTTAATAATTTAATCATTCTGTCAATACCTATATTTTTTTATATATTTTTTTTCTCACTTATCTAATCCTTCTTGATTCTATTTTTTAAAAATTTTGTATGTTATTTACTTAATTTTAAACATTGTTTCACAATATGAGTGAGTTATATTTTAATATTCTTAATGTATATTTAAATTGATTTGACCACAAAACCTAAAAATTCGTGTTTGGTCAAATTTCTAAGGCCACCAAGTAATACTATCGAGTCTTGAAATAAGAAATTAAAACACCACCCCTTCCCGCCCGGCCACCCAAAACTTTTTTTACAGTCTCAATTAATCATAAAGAAATAATCTATCATAAACTTTTATTCTTTATTTTTAATTTTAACTTTACTTGTCCAAATAGCCTATATTAGTTGAAATGCAAAAGAATGATGTATATATCACCTTCTAACGAACCAAACTCACTACTAAGTTATGTTATATTATTTTTGTGATAGATTTTTTAATATTTTTATTCTTATTTATTAGTCAAATATAAATTTAAAATTTGAAATTTAATTTATTAAAAATAAATCATTTCTCTTACTAAAGTTTTGCACTCAAGTAAACTTATAAAACTCTAGGTTTAAGTATTACTTATTATTAATATTTTGTTAAACATTTATAAACTATAAGTTTAAGTATTACTTACTTAAATTTACACACATATTACTATAATAACAAAATCATTTATATTGTTACAACTATATGAATTATTTTATTATATTTATAGGTTAAATTATTCATTTTTTATTTTTTTATATTATATTATTACAACTAAACATCATTCAATGAACAATGTCATTACTTTATTATGTTGTATTATTAGTTAGTATGCATTAGTATTTAATAAAATAAAAAATTTAATTATTTCATTAATTTTTTTAAAAAGAAAAATACCTTTAATACGCCTGAAATTAAAAATAATTATCAATGTAAAAGAATTAAAAACAAAATAAGAAAGACTTATTTTTTTAACAAAAAAAAAACTTATAAAATAGTTAAACATTAAACTTAATACTTACAATATTATATATAAACTTAATTTAAATTTAATTATATCAATCATATTTCTTTTACCTTTTTTCAGTTTAGCAATTCAATTAAAAGTGTGAATTGAATTTGATCTTGTTGAATACATTTTAAATGTATAATTCCCTATTTTTATATATTTTTTTGTAGTACTTATACAATTGTACACAATACATATTACAGAAAAAAGAAAAATAGCATAAAAATTAATTTCTTTCTTTTTCATAAAAAAATAGTAAAGCATTGAACTGTATGACTTCTTTATTTCTTTCCACTGCTTTATCTTTTCCGAACCTCCTCATAGACTGGACGACTGAAGCCCTCAATGCAATCGCCACCTGCTGGAAGAGAGTTTTTGAACCATGAAAGTGCTGGAGCGATTGACGACGACAAGAAAGCAAGAAACCCAACTTGGGAATCTCAATTTCTGACGGAGAAATTTGAAAAAACAAGCCAACAAAAAAAGGTTGGTGTGTTGGATTACTTGCTTTCTAATACTCAAATTCAGTTAAATATGTTGTTAAGTTAGTAAGAATTCCATCAATTGAATATATTGGCTCAAATTTGATACTCAAAGCTACCGCTCAGCGCCTTGGATTTTTTAGCATTTTTCACTTTGACTTTGGTATTTTGTAAAACATAAAAACTGTAGCATTCTAAGCCTAGTTTTGAATGGATTTTGTCACGCATCAATTAGATGTTTCCATGTTGAATTACAAGGGATTGAATTAGATATGGTAAAACAAAGTTTTGCTTTGAGATTTCATATTTATTTGGATTGTTTTTTATCACTTTCCATACAAAATTTAGGAGTTTTTATAACCTAAAAGTGTTTTTTATCATTTGCTATGTGTCCATGAAGATGTTTATGTACACTTGCTGCCCAAGTAATGCTTGGTTTAAGATATATACCTTGTTTTATCTTTAAATGCTTGAATGCAACTCTTGTGGTGTATTGTTGTCATTATTGGAACTAAATTGTGAAACTTTTGTTCAACTTGCATGCTTATACATTAAAAGTAAACTTTGGTTGGTTTAAATTTTTTTAAAATGCAAGATTATTCTTGAACATGGCTTATGTACACTTGTTGTCCATGTACTGTTTTGTGTCAAATATTGTCATTCTTTTATCTTCAAGTACTTGAATGTAGCTCATGTGGTGTGTTGATGCTAATAGTGGGATTAATCGTGAAACTTTGTATAAATTGACACGATATCACTCTCAAAATATCATTTCATTGGTTTACAATATGCGAAACCCAAAAGAATAAGCAAGAACATATGTTATGTACACTTGCTGTGAGACCCAAAAAAAAAATAAAAAAAATAAAAATTTAACGTGTTAACAATCGTACTAATATCAAATACGTGTAAGTCATTTTAGTTTTCAAATTGGAATACCAAGTTTTGGGGAAGTATTGTTGTAAAAGTTAATATCACGTAACTAAACACTTTAATCAATTGTTAATTTTGGAGTCTTGATTACAATTTTATAATCTCGAGAGGGAATTTAATTCCATAGTCTAATAGTGATTTTGATTCTTTATTCGTTTTTATCAAAATTCAAGTGTCAAGTTGTAAATTAAAAAAAAAGAATATAAAATAATTTTTAAAAAAAAAAGTTGGCTACCACGTGTAACCACCAAAGGGCTACACGCTTGGTAGCTTAAAATTATATAGCATGACAATGCTTTTATGAAGGCTATAGAAATGATGTGAAGAATGCCTTGAGGAGAAAAAGGCAGCAAAATGGAAAATGAGAGAGAGAGAGAGGTGGCGGGAAGTAGAGGAGAAGAAAAGGGAAAAGAAGAGAAGAGAGAAAGAGAGAAGTAGAGTTTTGCTCAACATTTACTTAAGCTAGAAATTAAGGAGATGAAGGATGATAATTAGCTCAACTTTTTACTCAATCCAAGAAAGGAAGTTATGAAAGCTCTTAATAGGTGGGTTGTGTTTTGAAATATCAATTTAAGATCTGGTTTGTTTGGATTTCATAATAATAGCTATTTAACATGACTTGATGATTATGTGAATTAATTGACATGTTATGTGAAGAAAAAAAGAGAACTGCTATAAACTCCTGTGTAAAAGTTGAACACGAAGCTTGTGCGTATTGTGCTAATTTTTCATAAATTGGGGTTAATGGTCACTCACCTTAGAATTTTTAATTGAAATATCGATTTTGTGATGTAAGGAACTAAGTGCTTCGCTGATATGAATGCGGGAGCCGCCTCTAAAATCCACACAAGCCGCTATTGATTCTAGCACACCGACACGGTGCGAAATATTTGTATATGGCATGGGTTTGCCTGTACTGTGACTGCCTAACATATTGGGGCCCAGTCGTGAGTGGCTTATTGATGGCTAGAAAGGCAAGGACCGACGAGTTCATCATAAGTCTATCGTGACGTTTCACCCTTGTCAAGTGGAACTAAGGAGTTTTTAGTTTCGTGAGAAAGGGTACTGATTATCTGGATATATCATACTGTACGTGCGGGCAATTACTGACTGTGGAGGATAAGGTAGCTCTAAGTCGCGCACAATTTATCTGGAGTAGTATGGTTGGTACTCGGCCAGCTTGGCTGACCACAGGTAGCAAATCTAAACTATTATGTGCTCCATTTTGGGATATTGTGCTGCCTGAGTTGAATAGTCTTTGTGACTGTTTACTCTTAGTATCTCTGTGACTTTTATTGTGATTTTCTCTTGGTATCTATAAATTATTTTGACACTCGATATTTTGAAAATATAGTTCTAAATTATTCACCGTTTGCAAAATTATACCCAATTCTCCACCCATTGAGCAATAAAAGCTCACCCCGCTTTCTTAAATATTTTCAGTAAAGTAACCAGAGAAGGCCGCGGAGGATGGATGAGTGGAGGTACCGTCAGTGATGGTGAGACATTTGACACTGAACTCTACAGTCGAAATTAAGTTGTAATCTAATATTGTAAATGTGGGATTGCATTGTACTTGTTATGGTTATTGGTGTTGAGAAATAAATGTGGAAAAAAAAATTTCCTCGAGGTTTCACTATATGTTCAAGATAGTTGACTGATTGAACGACCCAATTCACTTTCCAACTAGGGGGTGGGTCGGGGCGTTACACTTGTTGCCCAAGTAATGCTTGGTTTAAGATATCTACCTTATTTTATCTTTAAATGTTTGAATGTAACTCTTATGGTGTATTGTTGCCATTATTGGAACTAAATTGTGAAACTTTAGTTAAACTTGCATGCTTATACATTGAAAGTAGACTTTGATTGGTTTAAAATTTTAAAAAAATGCAAGATTATGCTTGAACATGGCTTATGTACACTTGTTGTCCATGTACTGTTTTGTGTCAAATATTGTCATTCTTTTATCTTTAAGTACTTGAATATAGCTCGTGTGGCGTAGTGATGCTAATAATGGGATTAAATCATGAAACTTTGTATAAATTGACACGATATCACTCTCAAATTAGCATTTCATTTGTTTACAATATGTGAAACGGAAAAGAAAATGCAAGAACATGTGTTATGTACACTTGCTGCCCAAGAATTGTTTGATTTAAGATATCTACCTTGTTTTCTCATGAAATGCTTGAATGCAACTCTTGTGGTGTATTGTTGCCATTATTGGAACTAAATTGTGAAACTTTGGTTAAACTTGTATGCTTATACATTGAAAGTATATTTTGATTGGTTTAAAATATGTTAAACATGAAAAAATATATGTGAACTTGGCTTATGTACACTTTTTTTTCGTGTATTGTTTTTAACCTATTTTTTTTACTATGAAGTTTGAAGGAAATTAAAGAGTTGAAATGTCAACTCTCTCAATAGATGTAAAAGGAATGGTTGACGATCTTGGCACGAGAGAGTTGAAGTATCAACTTTTTGTATGGTGGATTAGTACTCTTGTGTTATATTTTTTGAATATTAGAAGATTATTAAATTTATTGTATATTTTTGTTGGATTATCGCAGTTTAGATCCAGGCACTTGTGTTATTTTGTGATACTTTTGAACTTAAATATTTGTTAGTGTGCAATATTTGAGTGTATTGGTATTTGTTGGTTAATTTTATTTTAGTATTTGTCCAATTTATTGGTGATTTTTTTGTGTTGTGCATTCTATTATATAGATAATACATATTTTATTTTATTACAAACATGTTCTTTATGCCATTATAATGACCATAATTTTTGTCACCAAATCAATATTTTGACCATATTTTTTTTACTACTGACCACAACATTTGGTCACCATAACAAAAAATTGACCAAATAGTTTGGTCACTATTTTGATCAATAAAATTATATTGTGACTATTCAATTAGTGACCAAATATTTAGTCACCATTTACTGACCACAAAACTAGTCACTTAAGATTGTTCATAATTTGGTCTCTACATTCCCTTTAGTGACGATAATTTTAGTCAATAATACATTAACTACCCGGACAACCTAAGGCCTTTGTTGACCAAATTTTTGGTCAGCAATTGGTAATAATTGGAAAGCCTTTGTTGACTAATAATTTGGTCAGGAATTAGTACTCATTGGTGATCACATTTTTGGTCAATGAACATCATGTCACGTGCATTGATCATTGAACATTTATTGATACAATATTGGTGGTCACAATTTTTTGTCACCAAAAAAAGTCAATTTGGTGACCAAACCACAGCTTTTTGGTGACCATATTGGTGACCACATTTTGAGTCACTATTTTGGTGATTGTTTTTTTTTCGGTCACCAAAGAATAATCTTTGATGACCAACAGCAAAACGTGGTCACTACGTATCTTTAATGATTGAGTTTGGTTGACCACTAGGTGACTACTCGATTTGGGTCACCAAATTATTTTGATGACCACTTTCATTTATTTGGTGACCGTAATGTATTAGTCATTAAAGGTCACCAAATTAGGATTTACATCTTTCATATAATATAGATAAAAGGAAGATGACAATGACTATATTTTTTATTGAATACCACATGGTATTCTTGTGCATTTTGAACAATTGGATTGCGTGTCACTTTGAGTTTTGTTATCTATATAAAAAAATCGAAAGAAAGAGAGATGTTAAATTTACAATAATAATAATAATAAGTGAATTTACATATCTTTAACAATTAGAAACTTAAAATACAACAAATTAAGCTGTTGCTTCTGCCTTTGATTGATATGAAAATTTTGAAACTCAGGGAAAAAGCTTCTGGGATTCCAAGTGCTAAGAAAGTGAAGTTTGCATATGCAATCAACGTAAGAAAGATAGTGAAACCCCCACTACCATCAGGATAATGCGGAAATGGTTGTGTTCCAATGTATGCTCATACAACTGCAGGAGAACTTTTGGAGCAGCCAATATGGAAAACGGCAGAACTAATCAAGAAAAGCAAATATAATGTCTCTGATGAATACGTTCGATCATTCATTGATTTTCAGGAGATTAATAAAGGGAGCACGGCTGGAGCAACGATCAGTGGATTTACTGTGTAGACATTTAGGACATTCAACAGTGGATTTTGGCTGGGGAGGTCCTGTGACAGTTTTTCCACTCTCAAGGAATTTACTTGGAAGTGTTGAACCTTGTTTCTTTTTGCCTTATTCTTCAGCAAATCAAGGACAGATTGATGGTTTCAAACTTTCAGTTTATTTGCAAGAACATGTTGCGATTGCTTTCAAACAAGACATGGATAAATTGAAAAACTTGGAGCATGGATGCCTTGGGAATTACAGAGTAAGTTCATAGGTTGGTTGGTTGTTATCTTGGTAAATTTGCTTACCAAATTTAAGAGCTTCTTGCAATTTATACATCTTATAATATAAATTAATTTTCATGAATTACTTTTTGCTTCTTTTTTTTTTTTTGGGTAAAGAGTATTTTTTTAATCAAAAGCAATATTTTTATTACCTAAAATCACTACTACAAAATGGGGAATTTAAACCGCCTTTTTTACAGCGGTTTGACATAATCCGGTGTAATTTATAAAAATACGGTGGCATTATCATAATATTAAACAAGAATAGTACACTTTTTACACCGATTTTCTTATAACCGGTGTAAAAAGTTACTACTGCAATTAAACATCCCTCTTAAGTCTCCTTCTATTATTTCACACGACCAAAGCGATGAGAAGAGGAGTGCATAGCTCAACAAAGACGAAGACAAACTCCCTCTCGCCTTAAACCCCTGCTTCCCCTCACTTTCTTCCTCTCGCCGAGTCCAACACCGCTCTGACCGAGTCGGACTCAGGACGGAGCTCTACGTCCAGAGCTTGTGCGATCGCGTTTCTGATCTGGAGCTGAGCTTTGACCGACTGGCCAGAGAAAAGAAACGAAAGATCGGGGAGAGGAAGTACACTTGGACAGAGGAGATTGCGGATCCCGAGGAGGACGGATCTGTTAAGAAACGCCCAAGCTGGAGACAGATCGGGAGAATCCAAACAATCGGAGAAAGTTTAGATTTTACTTTCAAGTATTTCTCATTATTCGTGTGATTATATAGATATTGACTTTTAATTGACATTATAATATTGCTTGTGTATTGTGAAATCTGGTCTGAGAAAATCTGATATTTTTGAATTGTTTGAATAAGGACTGTGGGTTATCTGGTGCTTCAGATCTGGTCTCTTCTCTTCCACCACCAATCAGAAGTCAAATGGGAATGAAACTTCGAGAGAAGAAAATCTTGGCATAATCTGGTATGAGCCCTCTTTTGCATCTGATTTATAGACAGGAAATCATCCATGTGTTTGCATGGTTTTGGGTATAATGTACCTTTCTTTCTAGATTAACACTTGAAGTGCTCTAAACATCCTTAAGGTTGACTGGATATGGCTTTTTCTGTCAATAAATTAACGAAGCAAGGAACGTTTGTGTCATAGGTCGAGTTATACAAGAAGCGGTAATTGGTTCAAAAGAAGAGGCTACAGAATGTATGCGGAAGATTATGAGAAACAGAGTTATGGTGTCAAGTTCAAGGCAGGCGGTTGCTGGGCTATTGACAGTTGGTGTGCTTCGTGGAGCTCAATATGTTGCAAACAAAATTCAGAAAGCCTGGAAATCTTGGAAGTGATCTTTGAGCTTATTTTGAAATCAAAGGGAAGATCAGTAGTTCGATCAATGACCAAACATTTTTTTTGGGATGTTTTTGCTTTTTACACCGGTTATATAACCGATGTAAAAAAAACAATTTACACCGGTTTTATTAACCAGTGTAAAAAAAATTGCACAATCTACACCGCCTATATTTACACCGGTTGAGTTTTTAAAATAACCGGTGTAAATAGTCGAATTTAACCGGTGTAAAAGAGCATTTTTGTAGTAGTGAATGGAATTAATACAACTCAACCAACTGGCTATGCTTGTACTAATGCTGCCTCTAGGCTCTATCTGACTACTGAAATTGGTTTGTCTGAATTGTTTTAACTAGTTAATATTACACGGTGTTATATAGTAGATCGCATTTAGTAGAAAAATATTTAGTTATGGTTGTTGTTGTATGAAAATATACCATTGTCAAAATATTGTTTTAATGAGGTTGGATAATTTGTTTTATATTATTTTATTTAATGTTAAAAAAAGCAATTTCACTAAAAATAATTATTAAAAGTATAAATAACGCTAAATTTAAGTCTACAATTATAAGTCCTAATGCAAATGCGAGTGAACTCTAAATTTTAGTTTTGGTTTAATAAAAAACAAAAAAAAAAGAATAATTTTAGACAGAGAATCCTATCTATATTTCAACAAAAAGATGTTTTTAACAATTGTAAAATTTTTTACATAACGGGGTCTCTCTTTGTTCTAATTTATCCACAATAGTATTAACATAAGTATGAATATTGTCAACTTCACTCCACCCTACATGTAAACCGGTTTTTGAAGAAATCAAATTGGGACCAGTATCTAGTTGGATAGGTCAGACCTGGCGGTCAGGTACAATTTCAAAACACTGAATTTAGTTACATTTTAAAATCTACATTTGGACGATAGCTTCAAGGCCCAACTTAGAGAATTGATATCTGGGATATATTTCAATTTAGGAAAATCCAAACCTAATTAAAATTAAGGATAAAGCGTCACTGGTAAATTCATTGCTGAACCTCCCATCATCAGAAGATAGTTATTAACCAGTCAATATTTGCATTCAGGAGAGAGTCTCATTATTATTTATTCATGGGTGACATTGTTTCCCATCCTCATAATCTAGTTAAACTAATTTCAGCTTAAAGTTTACGGTAATAGCCGCTATAAGGCCGATTGTACGGATGTATTCAGACCTTCTTATGCCCTGGAACAGAATATCGAATAGTACATTTGTTGTCGCCAGTGTTATTAAACCCGGATCGGACCGGCTGCTTCGACCGGAAACCGGCCAGGTGTCCGGTCCGAGTTATGTTAAAAAACTGCTAATTCAAAATCGGTCAAACCCGGTCAAAAACCGAGTTCAACCGGAAAAACCAGGAACCGGTTGAAACCTGGTTTTCTTTTTTTTTTTTTTACATTTAATCAATAGTAGTTAATGATTTTCCATCAATACACCCCAATTGTCATTAATAATTCCAATTTACCATATTTTAATTTATTAAAATTTGATTACATTCAATTGTCATAAATACTTTAATTTACCATATTCAAGATTTTTAATTATCATTAATGATTCTAATTTAACATATTTCAATATTTTAAAATTTGAATACATTAAATTGTCATAAATACTTTAATTTACTATATTCAAGATTTTTAATATCTTTCAATTATCATAAATATTTCAAATTTACCATATTTTAAGATTTTTAATAAATTCTAATAGTCATAAATACTTCAATTTACCATATTTTAAGATTTTTAATAAACTCTAATAGTCATAAATACTTCCAATTTACCATATTACAAGATTTTGAATGAATATGGAAATTATGTTTTTCATCAATATTTTCAATTAATCACATTCATACAATTTAAATAAATATGAATTTCAAATTTTATCATTTAATATTTATTGTTTTTTATTTAATTATTATTTTATAGAACACAAAATTAAATTCAAAGTATGATATGTCATTAATTTTTTTAATTCAAAAGTTTAAGTTTTGAAATAAATAAATTGTGTATTGAAAACTACATTTTCTAACTTATTTTAATATGATTAATTTGATATTAATTAAATTAATTAATACTTTATTATATCTCGTGTATTTTAATGAAATTTTATTAAATTATAAACAAAATAATTGTTAGCATTATTAAACAATACGATCTATGCTTTTTTTATGGATTAAAAACTAAGAATTCAATTGAATATTATTTTTTTATAATTTGGTCATTTTATTTTAACATAAAATGTGAGATATATTAATATTTAATTAATATATTTATATTAAATATATTTATGACGTCATCCGATTTTTGACACCGGTTCGACCGGTCAGACCAATTGACCCCTAACCCAGTAACTCTATCGGTTCGCACTCCAGTCCGAGTTTTAAAACACTGGTTGTCGCATATGTGTTTTAGAAGAATTGTCCATGATCAAGTTTGTGAAGCCCCAAGGCGAATTTAAGTGTTGAAGTCCCATCTTAATGTCAAACAAAACTATTGTCATGAAAATAGAAGTTAGGAGTTTATAATTGTTTTGGACTCAAAATACATTGGAGAGCTCTTGTTTGAGTAAGTCAATTGGGGTAATTAAACAATTAATGTCATATTTGTAATGATGGATATGGCTAGCTAGTTTTATTAGTCAAAAGCAGTTAATTGATTGAGTCATTTACTACTACTTTCATAAGTTGGACAAATGAAATTAATATTGGATGTTTCAGGTAAGAGCAAGAATGGATGGATGCACATTAAGTTTTGTCCAAGTTTTCAATAAACATTTTCTAATTAAGGTCAAGAAAATCAAATGTTTTACAAACCTGATTTTTAGTCAATTTTTGAATATTAAATTGTATCAATCTTGAAAGAGTTGATCTTTTATATCTTTGGAGAGCTTTCTTATGCTACTTTAATATGCAATAAACGTTGTTTGATTGGAACTTTTTACAGTAAGATATGATCATCAATTTACTAAAACTGTCCAAGCAAATTGCAACTATGATATTACTAATATTCTAACTCTTTTGACTACTTCCAATAATATTAATCTTGATTTTTTTTTCTCACTAGTTTTGATTAATGAATGTTTGTAATATTCCCAACGAGTGTTCATTAGCTATTTATATTTTGGTCCAAAGTCTTTTGTAATTTTCTCTATGTTTACTAATCAATTATGCTTAAATTAGAAGATTGTACCAACTTGAAGCTATATAAAATCTTGCCATCTTTTGACTGTTGTAATGGATAGATTTGGATTTGCGAATATAATTTTACTCTTGAGTAAAAAGTTTTCTTCTTTCTCATTTTTTACTCTTATTATCTCATTGATGAATTCTATTGACTATCGATTTTTTTTTTTAAATCAGCAAATCTCGTATACCATAAAGATACCACGTTAGCCTATTACGTTACAACAATTCAACTCAATAATGATTTGTACAAAATACGAGGGTGCCATGAAGTAACGGCAGTCTACTAAAAAAACAGTCATTGGCATCAACTTTCATAACTTTTATTATCCCATAGGTAAAATTTTTTGGTGGCAAATTTTGATTACTTCTTTTTGAAGGCTCACTTGTGTTTTCTCCTGAAAGAGTAATGCTTACTCTTTTCCGGATCTCCAAATGCAAATTGTGCAACTTGCATGTGTTTAAGTTTTCAATTTGCATTCAAGAAAATCTATCCTTTGAATTTTGTTGTATTTGACTTTATTCTTGTTTGACTGTGATGATGTTTGAAGAATTCTCCCCGTTTGGTTTGATAAAGGTATTTCTTGGCTTTGTATTAATTATTTGGGACATGAATAGTTTAATTGAGAACTACCATGCATAGAGTTAACGTAGAATCCAACTCAATTATTAACGCGGGACCGATAATAGATTACAATTGTTCTTCGAAAAAACACAAATTTACAGAATTTGAAAATTGTATGAAAAAAATATCAAAATCGTAATAATAAAAATAAAGGGTTACAAGCGCTTAATTACATAGTTGTAGAAAAGTTTAAACCATAAAATAATTTAAAAATAATTAGACAAACTTAAATGAGTCTCAAAGTGATCTACACAATTAAATTTTACTGAAAAATGGCACACAACATGGGGTTACCTAATATGTCTTGTAGATTTGTTCAAAAGCTAGCTTCAAGTCAGGGTATTATAAATGTGATTTTAAATTCCAATAAAAAATTATGTTTGCTTGAAATTAATTACGTAGATTCCCTTCTTTCTCTCTTTTTGCCCAATTCCATAAAGCTCAGAAGTCATCTTCACACTCTTACACATCAATTATAAAAGACTTTTGACTGCATAATTGATGCACAACACTTTTTACTATATAGAGTAAATTTGCTTGTTCAAACGACTTAATTGAAAGGTTTGTTTCATCCAACGACTGACTTTGCTAATGTGTAATGAACATGTAAGCATCTTTCGTTGTTGAATTTGTTTGTAATTAAGCTGTGTGAATCCTGATTCTCAATGAATGTAGTGAATATTCTCGTCAAGTATGCTAAAACTTCCCAGTACTTAAACTAAAATTTTTTATTCATAGTAAAAATTCATTTTTTAAACTAATGCTTCATATAGTTATCAAGTCCGTGTTCAAAATATTATATTCTTCTTTATTACACATAAAAATATGCTAAAACTTGTCAATGTCTTAATATCTCTGATTAATTATGGTCCTCTATTAGCATGTGTTATAAATTCAATAATAATAGAAAAGTTTTAAGGATTAGGGGTTGAACATTATAATATTGACATTGAAATTGAAGAGTGTTGAATTAATAGGCTCCTTCATCGCAACACGTTGTGTTGCAGTGCGCAATGAATCTTATGTTATATTCAATAATTTATTCTCTATTTTAATTTATGGATACATGATCAAGTGTTTTTTAATATTTATCTCTTAGAATTTATTGATTACTTGATAGGTTTTTAATTAAATATACTTGATGTATATACATAAAATAAAATAAGAAATAAAACAAGAAATGAAAAAAAAGATCCGAAAAGGTCAAAATGACTTTTTTGCCTGAGTTTTTGTGTTCTACCAACCCCTGTAATTAATAGTTTGATTGTTCATGCATAGAAATGTTTTGGCATAATTTGCTGTCAAAATGGCTGGTTTTTTCTGCCAGCTTTTGTCTGTTCAACTTCTACCAACCCTTAATAGATTTGTTCATGCATAGAAATGTTTTGGCATGAAAAAAGAAATTAAAAAAAGAAGAAAATTAAAGAAAAGTTTGACCATTAATTCAAGTGGTGAAATGGACAAATTAAAAAAAGATGCAAATGGGCAACATGGCTTTCAGTTTTTGGTCTCTCTTCAAGAAAATCAATCCATGCATGAGAAAATCTATCCATTCAATTATTTGTGATATTTTACTTTAGTCTATCATTTGAAAATATTTGTGCTGTCTGTTTCGTGAAGTTTAAATATATCATCAACGCCACCCAAGTTGTACTAACGTTAGCAAATTTTGCCTTCTAGTTATATACGTTTGAATTTGGCTCAAGAAGAATGACTAAAATTAATGTATTGTGTCATTAGCACATGAAATGTTGAGGAAAATAACGTTCAAGTTTGTTGGCAACTTCTTTGTTTTGAATAGCATACATGATCCTGTCTTTTTACAATACATGCAATTTCTATCAAAATGTAAGTATATTACAAAAAATTAATTATTGAAATGATCAATATTAAAATTAAAAGTTTACAGGTATTTTACAATCGAATCATACTTCGATGATGTTTTCTGCAATTAACTCTAACATAAATAAAATTAACGATGTATTGAAATTTGTCTATATATATAACTCGATCTATTTACTCATAAGGAGTAGTATGCCTAATTTTGAACAGCGAATTCTAAAAAAAAAAAAGAGTTGTTGTAAACTGACTGAATATAAAATTTCGTCACTCCTTATTAGATGGATTGAAATCCCTAAACATATTGCATCATACTAAATTTATTATTTTTCCTTGGTGTTTGTGTTCAATCAATTCTTTTAAAAGGAATTTGGGGAGTTAGGCAGCTTTAAATATGCATAGATCCCAAAAAAAAAAATGTTTGTGTCTGCCAAAAAAATCTCGTGTTCATCTTTGGCCAGCTGATGAACCACAGATTGTTCATATCTTTTATATTCTTTTTAGTGCTGAATTGGAGGAATTGTTTACTTAATTGTGTTTATTCTTGCAGAATTTACAAGATCCCATGATGGGAGATTGCCGTGAGGAAAGATGACTAATTTGGAGTTTTCTAGAAGATCAAAGACTTGGAGATAAAGTTGGAGAGATTTGGCAAGAAGAAGGAGTTTTGGCAATTACCAAATTGGTGTTTGAGACAATTAAGAAGTTTACATTCTACAGCTATATGTGGTTTAATGGTTTTGGAAACAAGAAGATTTCACTCTTTGTATTTGTTTAGGAAGTTTAATTCTCTTCTTCTATATAAGGAGAAGATTATTTAGGGTTTAAGGAGTTCGAATTTTACTTCAGAATTCTTAGTTTTCACGTTTTAGAGTTTTGCTACAGTAACTGGGTTTGCAGAATAGCTGCTGCCCAAAATTTCAGAGCTCGTCGTTTGCCCAAACGACGGGTTCTGGTTTGATAATTTTTAGTTTAATTTAATTTCTGTTTTATATTTTTATTCCTGCTTTGTGTTTAATTATGTTTAGTGAGTAGTTCTTTATCTGGCTTTAGGTAATGAAGCACTAATCGACCTAATTGTTTTAATAAACTTTCTCTTATTTAATTCCAAGAGTTTTCTGAGCCTAAGGATAATTATCTAATTTAACTAAAGCTTGATCACCTTTAATTGAATTAGGTAGAGCCAATTAATCCCTTGTTAAGTCACTGGATTTAGTAAGTAAGATTAATTAGTGGCGAAGCTGCTGTCTCGGTAGACGGAAACAATTGGTTGACAAATTGTTGCATGCTGATTCATGATATGGTTTGTTAGAGTTAGGTTCTTCATTTCTTAATGCTTTTATAATATTAAATCTGGTGTTCGATCGGCTGATTCCGGCCCCGTTATGTTATGAATAGGGAATTAATTGATTAAGCAGATACTTGTCAGTTAACGAATAATTAAGGAAGAATTGGATTATGTCAGAGCAGATACTCGGTAATTTATAACTAACTGATTAAATAGAGATTGTTAATTTTTCGTCGAGGATCAATTAAGAATTGATTAGTGTGGATTTATTTATAGCCGGATCTTTCCTTTTGAATTAATTTATTCCTGAATTCTGTTATTTTGTTATTTACTTATTTCGTAATTGATTTCTTTAATTTAATTTCTTTAAATCATTAATTAAATTGTGGTTACTTTTAGCAAATTAATTGAATTATAGAATATTGTTGTTCCTCGTGGGATCGACCTTGCTCGTACTATACTTGATTTATTGTTTGAGAGTAAGTAATTTAATTTGGTAAAAAAACGACACACCACCAGCAAAGAGTAATAGCCTTCCACGGCAAAGAGACTGACATCCCTGAACATCAAACCTTAAACAGTCAGTTAACTTGCTGGTTTCAAGGAGCGGAAAATTAAGTTCCTTTACCTTCTTTCCGAGGGGAAAAAGAGGAAAGAAAAGTAGTGATAAAAATTTTGTAAACCAACCAAGTTCATAATCGATTCCTGCAGAAAAAACCTTAGTCATGAACCTGAAGCAAACATCCCCGAGAATGAGCACAAAAAGACGAAGAAGAGAAAAGCAGTCATGGCTAGATTTTGGAAGAAGTTTAATTTGTATTTTCTTGCTCGTCGAAAAATGAATATGAAGCCCGACAAATCGTTATAACAAAAGTTATGTGGAATGTGACGAGGAAGACTTCTGACTTTGCAAAATCGGGCAAGTAGGAGAAAACGACTAAAACCTGCGGTTAAATATAAATGCCCCATTTCGGAGCTGTCTTTATAAATGCCCCATTTCGAAACTATTTCGAAATGTACAAGACACATAATAACCCCACGCGTGCATGTTTCAGCAAAATTAATTTGTTTCGCCCACTTTGGAACTCATTAAATTTTTTTTTATAATTATTTTCTGTTCTATTTTAGGATTTTCTAAAACTACAGAAAGTTTTGTATATCTTTATTTTTATTCTTATAAGTTTGAAATTATCAATACAGTTTTAAATTCTCTCTAAATTTGTGTGTTGTCGGTGTTAGAAAATGTTGACACTAAAACATGACGAACTCAGCTAAGTACCATATTTTGGATTCTTGCTATAAAACAAGATCAAGAAAATAGGAAAGGTCAAAGGTAACGAAATGAATGCAAGATAATGAGAATACATTAAAACTTCTTACAACATAATTGTCTGAACACGTAAAATATTTCGCAGCTATACTTGATTAATTACATTTCTTGTCCATACTGCAACCTCAAACGAAAAAGCTGTGAGTTTTCCTGTAAAATTGTCCGAGCAATGTGAAATAGTTCGCATCTTTACCGGCTTACCTTTCTTGTTCATACTACACACAAGCTGTAAGGTTTTCGCTGCATGACAACTTCAAGCTAACAAGTTAAATCAATCAGTTATAGGTTCTTATCTACCCATTCATTATTTTAGTGTTTTTTTTTTTGACTTTTCAGTTGTGAAATTTCTAAACACTATCCATTAATCCCAACATGTATGAGATCAGTACCGTGTATTCCTGGTTGAGAATTATTCATGTACTGAAATTTCTCATATGAACTGTACAATCTAAATTCGAAAGCTTAGTGTGTTGAGCGTAGTTCATTCATGCCTTCAATTTCTGCTTGCTCCCTTATTAAATTTAAAAAAAAAAAAAAAGAGTAGGTATTGAAAATTCTATTGTCAAAATCTTTTAATAATGAAAGTGATTTGTAGAATATGACTTTTAAAGGGCTACTACAAGAATCATTATTTGCAATAAAAAATATGGCAGATTTTTGCTATTTAACAGTAGATGTACGAGGAATCCTAGCACCAATAGTACATTAGTCTATACTTGTGAAAAAAATACAAGGAAAAAAGTCTTAATAGGAAACATTAATGGCACCTAGTTTTGATGAAGAAAATTCTTTGTTCGAATTTGTTGTTACAGATGGCAATGGTGTCAAAGGTTTAGTTGATTCAGGAATTGCAAAGGTACCCGAGAGATACATTCAACCACCGGATAACCGAATTGAGAAAATCATTGGAGGAACAAAAGGGAATTATGCATCAGTTCCGATTGATCTATCAAAACTTGATGGTCCTGATCATGATCAAGTGGTGGATGATATTGTTAGAGCTGCTGAGACACTTGGGTTTTTCCAGGTAATCAACCATGGTGTGGATTTGGATCTTTTGGAGTCTCTAAAAGATGCTGCACACCGGTTTTTTGAGCAACCGACAGAAGCAAAGGCAGCTTATCGTAAGGAAGTTAGTCCTAGTCCTGTTGTGGAATATGGAACAAGCTTTGCACCTGAGAAAGAAAAAACCCTTGAATGGAAAGATTTTATCAGAATTGGCTATATCAATGATGCTGATGCAGAAAAAAATTGGCCCAAAGTGTGCAAGTAAGTACTGATATTCCTAATTCTTTTAACTTGCATGACCTCAGATTAGATTTTTATACATCTCGAATTTAACTGCATCAAGAAAGTTTAACTAACTCGATGAATATATGGCTTGCTTAATTGTTATTTTTGATTGTTCTGGCAATGCTCGATCAACTCTAGTTTCTTTCTTGTGATGATAACTAAATCATATTGAAGCGGGTTCATGTATGCAACGTGAGTTAATCGCGATTTTAACATTTGATAAGATCGATAGAACATTAAAATCATGATTTCAACGCCGATTAATTATCTGTACATTTCATATATCAACCATATCTTATATATAAACCGGTTTTACAGATGTTGTTTGTGTTAGGATCAGATAACTTATTTTCAATGCTTTGATTATTTTTCTCAGGGAAGAGACACTTGACTACTTAAAATCATCCTCCAAATTGGTGAAAAGGCTGTTGGAAATACTCATAAATAATCTTGGAGTGAAAATTGAAGAGTCAAGGCTGGAAACTCTAATGGGGTATAAGGTGGTTGTTCATAACTATTACCCAGCATGCCCAAATCCAGACCTCACAGTTGGTGTAGGGCCTCACTCTGATATGGGAATCATAACAGTGCTTTTGCAAGATGGCATTGGAGGTTTGCATGTCAAAGTGGAGGAAGATATAGCATCAGGAAGGAAAGAAGAGTGGGTAGAAATCCCTCCCATTCCAGGTGCTTTGGTTGTCAATGCTGGAGATGTATTACAGGTCAGACCTCAATAACCTTCACTACATTTTTTGTTCACAAAAACTTATATGAATGAGTTTCATGTATAAAATGTGATTCATATATAAAAGAGATAACCATATTGTGGTTATCAACTTTTATCACGCATTAAAATCATAATTAACTTTTTGTTTCATATATATATATATATATATAAATCAGAGCACATATTCTTTTGTTTTATGATAAACAAAAGTGTTTGGTATTTTTTATAACTCCAATAGATGCATTGGACAATAAACGTGAAATTGAATGTTGACAATAGAAAATAATTAAATAACCTGTTATTGTCATGCATTGACTAGAGAGTTGAGCAACTTGTTAAACAATTCTAATGATAGCTATAATATCAAATGTTTGACATGATAAAATTGTAATATACCTAGCTAATTATATATATGTTGATAAATTAACAATTTAACATATGGACGGAAATGATGATTTAGGTGCATGAAATAAAATAAACCCATATTTATATGTTTTACAATACTCCAAACTCAATCAAGTTGAACCAAAAGATTATTGCCTTTGTGATCTGAAAAAAGTCTTCAAGATATAAAACGTTTTATATTGAATTTAGTTACTTAATTGTACTGAAAATGACTACTAATGTTCATTTGCCCAACAATATTCCATCTATCTTACCTTAAACAATGCCATTTTCAATAACTTTTGATGTTAGCAAATACTATATAATCTTTGCCATTAGTCAAAAGCCAAATGTACTCCTAATGTCAATGATCACAAATAATAATTTTGGTTGGTGTCCTGTAAAACAGATTTATATATGAAACGAGAGTTAATCGCGATTTCAACGCACAATAGAAGTAGTAGAAAATTAGATTCACGATTCCAACAATCATTAATTGTCCATTTTATATATAAATCACGTCTTATATATGAATCGATTTCACATAAGTTTTTGCGTTACTTATTTTGTTATTTGTTGTTATTAACGTGTTATTTCTTCAAAATGAATCGAATCCCAGATAATCAGCAATGGTAAATACAAAAGTGCAGAACACAGAGTGCTTACAACAAGCTTGCAATCGAGAGTTTCAGTTCCACTTTTCACAACTCCACCTTCAACGGTGAGGGTAGCTCCATTCCCTGAGGTGGTGGAGCGCGACGGAGGAGCTCTGTATCGAGAAGTTCTGATCAAGGATTATATGAACCACTTTTTTGGACATGGTCATAAAGGCAAGAAAGCCCTAGATTTTGCCAAAATAAACTTTCCTAATTAATTAATTAGGATCACTCTATGAACTACTTGTGTTGTGGAAAAATTACTAAGATGCAAAATCATGTTAATGTTTTAACATTTTTAATAAGGTTTATGTTCAAATTTACTAGCCATTTTTGGACAGTTAAAATGTATGCCAATAAATAAATCTTTTTCTTGTTAATTTTTGTTAATTTGCAACTAAAAGGCCAGGATTTCTTGTTAATTTGTTTGATTTCAAATTACTACTTTTTTTTCCTTTTTTTTCTACAGTAATTTTTAAAACCAAAAACAAATTTACGGTAATTATATTTTCTATATTAATTTTTAATAATAAATGATTAATTTTAAAATTTAATTAAAAATTTTTAATGATAAAAAAATCCTCTGTTATAATATCCTCCTAAAATAAACTCATAAAATATTACTTTTAAAATTTAAAATTTTAAAAAATTTCTCAACAGAAATTCCTACCAAAACAAATACATCAGCCAAACACTCATAAATGATTCCTTTTTAATATAAAAATTAAGAAAAAATATTCAAAATTTATTTTAATATTCAGTTTTTATGCTTATTTTTTTCTATGATTATACATTCTTTAAAATACATTTTCAAAGCCACATATGCACCATATGTATACGAACTTTTTTATTAATTATATTAATTTATTTAGTTCTGAATATCATATTCCAATTCCCACTACTTAACTATTGCTTTACAATATCAGGCTAACACCACATGTTAATAAATTGAAGAGCCAAATTGAAAGCATAATTAAAATTTTTTTCCTCAAAAAAATAGAATCAAAATGAGTACTAAATGCACTTTGCAATATATTCTCAAAATTTTCAAACAAAAAAAAAGGCATTTGATATATAGATTCCTTTTCTAGCTACCTATTGTCATATTACTACACCTTTTGAAATTAATCATTCTGTCTAACATTGTAGTAGAATCTGACAGCAAGTCACACATGCATGTTCATATATATAAAGCACATAACTTTTCTTTATTTGTTTTTCAAAAGCAATATTTTTATTAAGTAAAAACCTTAACATTACACAGCTAACTAAATGAGATTCATTACATTGTTCAACACTTAGAATAATGCATTGCAAGCAATTTAACAAATGATTTAAAATTATAAACCACAAAATCATAAACCACAAAGAGACAGAAGCTACTATGCACATGGGGGCCAATGTTGCTAGGGTCAAAATTATACCCTATTATCCTAGTTTTTAACCTTAACTAAGATTGAAATACAATTTTTTTTTTAAAAAAACAAAGATAAAACTAAAGTGGAATAATCCTTCCTAATAGTTGACCAAAATCAACACTCCATAAACAGCAAAACTAAAGTTCCTCCAAACATTGTTATGACGATCGAAGATGAAGAAGAAACTCATCTCTATCTTCTTTCCCTTTATAGTCCTTAACAACTATTTTATCTTCATCATCAAAACATCCCCAAAGTGGAGTCTTTTAACCCCATCGTCCAACTATTTTATCTTCATCATCAAAACATCCCCAAAGGTGGAGTCTTTTAACCCCATCATCCATTCATCTACAGACACGAAATCTCCATGGTAAAATCTTTTTCAAAAATCATTCCAATCAAAAAATGAAAACCAATTTTAGATTTAATACCAAAGAGGGACAGATTTTACTAAAAAATATAATAAAAGATCTAGGAAAAGGCAATAGTGTTATAGTGATTTGATTTTTGTTTTATTTTATATATATTTACAAGAAAAAACCTCAATAATAGAGACAAATTCTCTTAAAACGAGATAAAAATATATTACCACAACAGAAAACTAAACACGCACGATAGGGAGAAAACAAAAGAAATAATAATAGTAAAATATGTTGGAAAATAAACTAAACTATTGGTAATTAGAAATTTCCTAATATGTTTTGTTTCTTAAGTTTAAAATTGTTTCCTAATAGTATTTGTTTCTTAATTAGTTATTGGTAGGAATTAGAAAAGTGTGGAATTAAGAAACCTCTTACTATATAAATAGAGGGTATATATTAGGGATATTTATAATGAGAGGAGTTGGAAGAGAGAAACCTCAAAGAGGTGTTGTGAGAAAAAGCCATACGGCAGCTTAGAAAAATCTGTGGACTAACAGATGTTATTGTTGTGTGATGGTTGTGTCATACGTGAGATTTTGTGATTGTAATTCCTCTCCTCTCAAACATATAGTTTGTTGTGATAAATAAAATCTCTTCTTCGTGATTTGTGATTTGCTTGTTGTGATTTGGTTAATTTCGATCCTACACAATTTGTTGAAAAATTAAACTAAACTTTGGTTAATTAGTAGTTTCCTAATATGTTTTGTTTCCTTAAGTTTAAAGTTGTTTACTAGTAGTATTTGTTTCTTAATTAGTTATTGGTAGGAATTAGGAAAGTGTGGAATTAAAAAATCTCTAACACTATAAGTAGAGGGTGTTAGGGATCTTTGTAATGAGAGGAGTTGGAGAGAGAAACCTCAAAGAGGTGTTGTGAGAAAAAGTCATACGGCGGCTTAGAGAAATTCCGTGGACTAACGGATGTTATTGTTGTGTGGCGGTCGTGCCATACGTGAGATTTTGTGATTGTTGTAATCCTCTCCTCCCAAACATAAATTTGGTTTTAGATTTTGGTTAATTTTTGATCCTTCAAATTGGTATCAGAGCTTGGTTATAATTGATTAACCATGATGGAAAATATAATTTGTGTTGTTCCCAAACTGAAGGGAAAACAAAATTATAATATTTGGAGAGATCAGTTGGAAATCTATTTGGAAGCTTTTGATTTGATCCAATACGTTCAAAACGAAGTACTTGAAAATGCTCCTGTGGAGATAAAGAGGCAAGGAAAAATGGCGTTATCTCAAATTCATCAATCCATTGATCAATTAGTTTATCTGAAAATCTCAACTGCCAAACTGCGAATAAGGCTTGGGATATTTTGGAAAGACATATAGAGGTGTTGACACACTTCAACACAAAATTTCTTGGTGTTGACAAAAAGGTATGAACTTTACACTATGGAAAATACTTTATTGATGTTACAAAAAAGATTCGATCTTTGTACAATGGAGAAGACAGAATCCATTGAGTCATATTTTTCTCGTCTGTTGACAATTAAAGACGAGATGAAGTTAAATGGTTATGTATTGAAAGATGAAATTTTTATTGCAAAAGTTCTCAATACACTGCCCTTGAAGTTTGAGTATTTTGTAGCCTTGATGATAGAGACCAAGAATTTGGCAACATTAACAATTCAAGAATTGCAGCGTTCATTAATTCGATTTGAACAAAGAATTAATGAAAAATTTGATGGTCAGACAGAAAATACTGAAAAGGTAATTGTGATCAGAGATTTTATCTTTGATGAACAAAGAGTTTCAAATTGGTCTTCTAAAAAGCCAATGGTATCAATTGGGTAAACACAAATGTCTTTCTATATTGAGAAAGAAAACAATGATTACCAAAGTGAGCAAGTTCAACAACCAACTGTTGATTATTCATCTTCAAGTATTGAATCTACTTTAGAAATTGAAAATCTCAAGGAAGGAGATTGTGTTGATCATCATGATAATATTATGGAAGTGGTGGATGAAAGAAGTGTTGATTTAATTGAAGAAGATGAAGATATTATTTTTTCAGTAGAGCAACAACAAGAAATTCATGTTGACGAGTATGTGGAGAAAAAAGAAATTGACAATGTTGGTGAACAATATTTGTGTGATTTTGTTGAAGGGATTAATGTTGAATTGAGCAAATACAAGAAAGACAGTGATACAATGAAGCTTCACATTTGTGAAGATATAGATGGATATGTTGTTCTTGTGAATAAAGAAGAAAAGGAAGTTGGTGATTTCACTTATGAAGAGAAAGACGAAATCATCAATTTTGAAGAGGAAAAAGAAACCATATACATGGTTAAAAGTGATAAAAATATCACTGTTGAAAGTGACATTATTGAGATAAAAGATATTGAAAATATTGTTCAAATTGAGCAATATGATTTCTTGATTCTTGGAAATTATATTGGTCATTCTTTGATAGAAGAGAATATTGATATATGGGAGTTTTGTGATAAAGGAAGAGAAACAGAAAACATGATTGAAGACTTCAATATTCGGAACTACAAAATTCGTCTCAAGTTACATGTGAAGACAAAGATAAAGACAAAAAAGAAGATCAAATACAAGATCCAAACTGCAAAAGAAATTTTAAAAGAAATTCAAGCACGTGAGGTTGAAGGTGTTGATCATATATGGAAAGTTTAGTTTAAAGGGGGATTTGTTGGAAAATTAAACTAAACTTTGGTTAATTAGTAGTTTCCTAATATGTCTTGTTTCTTAAGTTTAAAGTTGTTTCCTAATAGTATTTATTTCTTAATTAGTTATTGGTAGGAATTAGGAAAGTGTGGAATTAAAAAACCTCTAACACTATAAATAGAGGGTGTTAGGGATCTTTGTAATGAGAGGAGTTGGAGAGAGAAACCTCAAAGAGGTGTTGTGAGAAAAAGCCATACGGCGGCTTAAAGAAATTCTGTGGACTAATGGATGTTATTGTTGTGTGGCGGTTGTGCCATATGTGAGATTTTGTGATTGTTGTAATCCTCTCCTCCCAAACATATATTTGGTTTTAGATTTTGGTTAATTTTTTATCCTTCAGCAAAACTAAAGTTCTTCCAAACATTGTTATGACTAAAGTTGATGAAGATTTTGGTTTTAGATTTTGGTTAATTTTTGATCCATAAACAGCAAAACTAAAGTTCCTTCAAACATTGTTATGACGATCGAAGATGAAGAAGAAACTCATCTATATCTTCTTTCCCTTTATAGTCACTATTTTATCTTCATCATCAAAACATCCCAAAGGTGGAGTCTTTTAACCCCATCATCCATTCATCTACAGACACGAAATCTCCATGGTAAAATCTTTTTCAAAAATCATTCCAATCAAAAAATGAAAACCAACTTTAGATTTAATACCAAAGAGGGACAGATTTTACTAAAAAATATAACAAAAGAACTAGGAAAAGGCAATAGTGTTATAGTGATTTCATTTTTGTTTTATTTTATATATATTTACAAGAAAAAACCTCAATAATAGAGACAAATTCTCTTAAAACGAGATAAAAATATTACCACAACAGAAAACTAAACACTCACGATAGGGAGAAAACAAAAGAAATAATACTAGTAAAATATGGGATGATGGGGAGGCGACAACTGCTGCAGATTTTTAAGAGAGAAGGAAATGGAAGAGTATCAAAAGTTGTTTTCTAGATGAACTTCATATCAATTACCAAATATATGTCATTGTTGGTTAACATTGTCTTTCAAAAGTAGAGTTTTCAATAATCACTTAGTCAAATATATATATCAAAATTTACATTCTTTCAAATGTAACAGCAAAACTTTTCTTTCTGTGTAGGTTCATTTTATCAAATTTTTAATTCTCAATAAATGAATTAGTCTGCAATTTGTTCTATCATACAAACCAGCACAAGCATTCTCTTCTCGCCAAAAGTTACTGAATTTGTATCGTAAAAGTCCCTATACCTAATGATTAGTCTCTAATTAATTCCCAAACAAAAGTAGAGCAGGTCCAAAAAATTAAATATCCTTTCATTTATCTTCTTGTACCAAAAAATCAAATATCCTTATCGAACTCGACCTTGAAGAGGTTTAATTATCAAATTTCAAGTTAATTAATGTCCATCCCATAATGCCCATAACACAGACCATTCAAACCAATAAAACAAAATACTCAAAATGTCAAATGCCTTGAACATCTCGAAGTAATTCAATATTGAGTTTTTATTCTCTGATGTGAAACAAGTTGAAAATATGCGTTGGATTGCGTAAAATATGTTCAAGAAGAGGAAAAATGCTAAATTAAACGGATATAACTTTCTTATTCGAATTTAGAATTGTCTTTATAATATAATGTTTGAAAACTCTCGATGAAATCTACAAGGCGCATAGACTTTACCTAATAACGTGTGCTATTTTTGGCAAACTTTATTTGTTTATGCCACTTTTGGACCTATTTAGTTATTTTAATTATTTTTTAGTTCTTTTTTTATTGGTCTAGGGTTTCATTAATTATATAAACACTTGTAAGTTTTATTTTCATTATTACGACTTTATGATTGTAGGGGTGGTAGAACAATTGATTTTAGGTGTACTTGAATTTTTTTATACTAAATTGGTCACGCTCATCTATTTTCGTTAATTTTTGTGAAAAATATCAAAGTACAGAAGGGTAAAATGTATATTTTCAAACTTTAGAGAGGTTGCCTAAACATTTCTTAAATCACAATTAGTTTTTTTTTTAAATTTACCCTTCATATTATTATTATTTGGGGTTACAAATCTCATTCACAAAAACTCCTATGAAACTGGTTGATAAATAAGACGTAATTCATATATGAAACAGACAATTAATCCTTTTCTTTAGTTAGTAAACCCTATACACAGGAGGAGGATGTTAGCCTCAATTTTATTAATTACCAAAAGCAAACTTAAATTACATCCCAATTTAAAAATAAATCGTTCAGCCTAATTGGAGATACAACGAGATAATGACTTCATATAAAAATATACACTTATCAACAAGAGTAATGATAGAGGGAGTGAAAATTAGAGTGAAACCCAAAGTGACTGACGTGGCAGTTATAAAAAGACAAACTAATACCCTAACCAAATGGATAATGGATTAGTTTATCTTTTTATAACTGCCACGTCAGTCACTTTGCGGTTTTATTCTAATTTTTCACTCCTCCAATCATTACTCTATCAACAATTATGGTCAAAATCCACTCGTAAGGACAAAATAGAAGTTAAAGTTTATTTACATATTCTTAAATATGGGGCTCATAATCTATTTACTCCTATAGCACCCTTATATTATTTGGTAGTTTCTTTTTCAGCAGTGTACTATGTAGACGATTGAATTTACCTATCAAGATTTTGCTAAATTGACTGCTAGTATGTTCGTTTCCCTCAAGCAAAGATGACATTTTTTCTTAAACATGAGTTGGTGTATCCATTTCCTATACTTTGGAGATATGATCATGACAATTCATTGCGTTTTTCTTTTTTTTCATTTTACGTGGGTTTTTCTTTTTTCTTTTTTTTTTTTGTTTTTTGTTACTCTCATGAGTAGAAGAATTAAGATATTATTATTAGTAATAAAATGGGGTTCAACCATAGTTTCTATGTCCTTAAAAGTTTTGTCCAGCAAATTAAGTTCAATTTATTAGTGAAACAAATTCAAAATCATTAGTTTCTGTAAACTAAAAGTTTGTATCATCTTTCTCATTATCACATTTATTTAATTAGTCGTACAATCATAACAATTAAACATTTATTTCATTAATGGAGTCCGTTGTGTAAATCACATTTTTTCATCTTATTTCGTGCTTAATTTGTACATTTAGAAAAAGAAACTATTGCAAAGATTACTAATATGATCTTTAGAGTCTAGCTTTTCGTGAACTTTTAATTTTTAGTTATTTGTTTGGTAAATTCAATTTAACTTATGCAGTCATGCACCTTAGAAAATATCAGCAATACGCAAACTGAAAACCTTTATTTATTTATTTTTTTATTTTTAAATATCCTAGTTTTTAAGACTCCACATTCACATGCTCCAATTAAGAAAAAAAATATAAACCTTAAGTATTCAGTTCGTCCATGTCAATCAATTTTGAGGTTGTTGATTCCTCAATAAACAAAATTTAGAAAGAAACAAAATTGGAATTGCAACGAAGGAGACATTGCTAATGAGTAATGACCTAGCCCATAATTCTGACGCGTTTCTGAATATATTCAGCACTTTGAGAATGACATCCAAAGTCCACATTCAAAGCATTTGAATGGAAAAAAGACATAACAATCAAATATCATTAGTAACCTTTTGAGGCAGTAGTATGAATTGAGTTCTGGGCAGGTTGTAAATATGGAGAAATGGGCTATTTTTTTTAATAAGAACACAAATGAGGGAACTATAAGGACTATATGCATTGCATTGAATGGCATTATTACTGAACAGAAAAGCAGCAAGCACCTGGGGCTGCCAATAGTAATTAGAAGATCAAAGAAGCAAGTATTTGACTATGTTGTTATGAAAATCAATAGTTATCTCCAGAGGGAAGGGAAACTTTGCTCAAGACAGTTGTTATGAAAATTTCAGTTTATACGATGTCATGTTTGAAACTCACCAAGAATATATGTAAAGAAATAAAATCAGCCATGTTGTTATGAAAATTTCAGTTTATACGATGTCATGTTTCAAACTCACCAAGAATATCTGTAAAGAAATAAAATCAGCTATGAATAAATTTTAATGGAACAAGGGGAAGGTAGGAAAGCATATCTCGTGAGTAGCTTGGAGGAAAGTAACTGTGCACAAAATGGAGGGTGGGTTAAGATTTCGCAATCTTTAAGAGCATTTAATGATTCCTTGTTAGCCATGCAAATTTGGAGGTTAATCACAAAACCCAATCTTCTTATGAGTAAGGTTATGAAACACAAGTATTTTCCTATAGATTATCCTTTGAACGTGGAAGCTTCTAGTCCAAGTTCATGGTTATGGAGAAGCTGGCAAGAAGCAAAATATATTCTAAACAAAGGATGCAGGAGAGTTATTGGAGATAGAAGAACAATGTGGATTTGGTCTAATTCATAGTTGCCTGGCCCATTCCAAGAAACCTTTGACACCCAAATCAGAGAGGTGCAATCTACAGTTAGTTTGTCAACTTATCTCTCATGAGGGTCTTGGATAAAACAAGGAGATTATCAAGGGGTTGTTTCATGGACAGGAAGCAAATTTAATCCTCCATATGTCAACATGTCATCCTGGAACTAAAGACTGTGTGATATGGCCTTTCACTAATTCAGAAATATATGATGTCAGTTCAGGATACAGTATGGCTTTGAAATGGACCAGGCATAGGAAGAATATGGAAGGAACAAGTGACCCACCAAGGCAAGAGTAAAAAATGTGGAAGAAGCTGTGGTCTATGAATATTAAAGGAAAAGTCAAGCACTTTATTTGGAGATGTGTTTGTTGGGAATTAAACAGGCATAAGCAGTGGAAAATTAAAAATTTAATTCCCTAAGCCAAGATCAGTTTAAAACAACAATCTATTATGTGTTTAGAACATACCGTTTTGGTGCGCCTTTCGTACTGTTGAAGCATCAACAAAACACGAACAATTAGACCGTGTCTCTACAGTATCCACACGAACAGCGTAATTTCCGAACTCGTCTCACGAACCCGGATAGAACTCACAAGAACTTGGGTGCTAGCCCTTTATTCTTGTTAATTAGTTGATTAATTCAACACTTGAATTAATCTTTGAGCAATATAGTAGAGTTTTTATTCTGAAAACTAAACTGTCTCACAGACCTCTCTTGGGATGAAACATATGTTTATTCTTCTTCTGGAGGCAGACAGTTGCATGAGATGTTTGTAGGCTTAGGGTATTTATAGACTTAGGGTTTCACAAACCTTAGCCAAACAGAATATTCTTAATGGTATTCTGATATACCTTTTATTTAATTTATTTCCTTAATTAATTAAATAATTAAATAGGAAATCAATTAATAATCAAATCCTAGTCTAACTAGGAAATTAATTAAAATATATACCATATATATATATTTATTAATTAATTATGACAAAATCAAAACTTAATCCTAGTCTATCTAGGAAAGTTTATTAATTGCTCAAATAAGATTCATCTAATGAATTTAAACGTTCTGAATTACTTACTATTCTAAGTGTGCGACCCTATAGGTTCCAGTAATATTGGCAATAATTATAAAATCATATTTCATAATTATAAACAATGAGCGGCGTCTAGCAACACATTATTGCTACCCAAATTACGAAGAATTATATGCTTCAAAGCAACCTAAACTGTGACTGATGTTACCATGTTGTAAATTCCTTTTGTTCTCAATATCTAGATTAAACACGAGACATGGACATGCCATTCTCGTATAGTTTAATCTTTATTTCTTGATTCCTAAATTAGCTAATCAAAACAAATGACAAATCATTTGGGCATGGCCATGCACTTATTAGCTTAATTCAATCAAGAGGCCATAGATATCATTCCCATGTTATAGGAAGAACAAATCCCATCTTGATCACTCACAACCCACTACATAAATTATTATATATCCAATCACCATCTTTATAATCACCTTGTTAAGGGTAACGTTTGATGGAGTCAAAATATACAATTCTTTATGTTGGGCACCATGGTGACCTCAGGTCTAAGGAACAGTCAACACCATCATCACTACGAAATCATTTATGACTATCATAACATGATCCATGCAATGATTTCATAGCGGGTCGGTCCAGTACATGAATTCTCTAATTTATGCACTTATGTATTGTCCTTAATATCACATATTAATCAATCACACATTAGTCTTACCGTATTATTAATGTCCCTATTAATAATACTCGACTAAGGACATTTAAGAATATACATTATATTCTAGGGACATTATTATTACAATAATTCATATAACAATTATAAACAATTGTGACAATAATAAAATGCCTTTAATTAATAGAATATTCATGATAATAAAATGTCAAACAATCATCAAATGATTAACTTTAGGACATTCATTCCAACAAACTCCCACTTGGACTAAAGCCAATCACTAACGTATCTAATACCTAGTGATTCAGTGTGCTGATCATGCTTCTGTTGTGTCAGAGGCTTAGTCAATGGATCAGCTATATTGTTGTCTATAGAAACTCTGCATATTTTCACATCTCCTCTACTAATGATTTCTCGAATGAGATGGAAACGTCTAAGTATGTGTTTGGATTTTTGGTGAGATCGAGGTTCCTTAGCTTGTGCTATTGCTCCATTGTTATCACAATAGAGCTCAATTGGGTTTCCAATGCTAGGAACAACCTCTAGTTCAGATATGAACTTCTTAATCCAAACAGCTTCTTTTGCTGCTTCGGAAGCAGCAATATACTCAGACTCTGTTGTAGAATCAGCAACTGTATCTTGCTTTGAACTCTTCCAGCTTACAGCGCCACTATTTAGGCAAAACACATATCCAGATTGCGATTTAAAACTGTCCTTGTCGGTTTAAAAGCTTGCATCAGTGTAACCTTTTACTCTGAGCTCTTCATCACCTCCATATACCAAAAACACATCCTTAGTTCTTCTTAAGTACTTAAGGATTGTTTTAACAGCAATCCAGTGACTATCACCAGGATTACCTTGGTATCTACTCGTTACACTTAGTGCATACGAGACATCGGGACGTGTACATACCATGGCATACATGATAGATCCTATAGCTGAAACATAAGATCTTACTCACGCGTTCTCTCTCATCTTGTGTCTTTGGACATATATCTTTTGTGAGAGTGATGCCATGTGACATAGGAAGTAGTCCTCTCTTGGACTCTTGCATGCTAAGCAGATTTAACATCTTGTCAATGTATGTACTTTGACTTAAGCCAAGCATTTTCCTTGATCTATCTCTATAGATCTTAATACCCAAAATATAGGTAGCCTCGCCTAAATCCTTCATTGAAAAATAACTCCCCAACCAAGTCTTAACTGATTGCAGAGCTGGAATATCATTCCCAATTAATAATATGTCATCTACATATAATACTAGGAAGATAATGGTACTCCCACTGAACCTTTTATATACACAAGGTTCATCTTCATTTTGTATGAAACCAAACTCTTTGATTGATTCATCAAAACGAAGATTCCAACTCCGAGAAGCCTGCTTCAACCCATAAATGGATTGTTGCAATTTACACACCTTGTCAGGGGCATTTGGATCCACAAAACCCTCAGGTTTTGTCATATACACATCCTCAAGGAGCTTCCCATTAAGAAAAGCTGTTTTGACATCCATTTGCCAAATTTCATAGTCTTAGTATGCTGCAACAGCAAGTAAAATCCGAATAGATTTAAGCATCGCAACCGGTGAAAAGACTTCGTCATAGTCTATACCATGAACTTGCTTGAAACCTTTTGCAACCAATCGCCCTTTATAGGTATGCACATTTCCATCCATGTCAGTTTTTTTTTTGAAAATCCACTTGCACCCAATGGGTTTTACCCCTTCAGGTGGGTCAACCAAAGTCCACACTTGGTTGGTATACATAGAGTCTATTTCAGATTTCATGGCTTCAAGCAATTTCTCAGAATCTTGCCCAGTTATAGCTTGTTCGTAAGTTGTAGGCTCATCTTCTTCAATGAGCATCACGTCTCCTGGTTGAGTTACGAGAAAATTATATCTCGCAGGCAACCTACGTGACCTACTTGATCTACGTGGGCCTTGTGTATCTTGAGCCATTTCTTGTTCCATAATTTCTTGCAGAATTATCTCAGGTTCCACAACTACTTGTGAAACTGGCTCATAATTCATCATCGGTTCTATGTTTTCTTATGATTCTTGAAGAATTTCAAGTTCTACTTTCCTCCCACTGGTTTATTTAGAGACAAATTGTTTCTCTAAAAGTACTCCAGTTCGAGCAACAAACACTTTGTTCTCTGAAGGATTGTAGAAGTAATACCCTTTAGTTTCTTTAGGGTATCCCTCAAAATAACATTTATCAGATTTTGGTGCTAATTTGTCGGAAGCTAGACGTTTTACGTAAGCCTCATAACCCCAACATCTGATAAAAGACATACTAGGTAGCTTCCCAATCCATATCTCATATGGTGCCTTTTGAACTGCTTTAGATGGAACTCTGTTCAGTATAAAAGTTGCTGTCTCTAGAGCGTATCTCCAAAAGGATATTGGAAGATCTGCGTGACTCATCATCGATCTAACCATGTCTAACAAGGTTCGATTTTTTCTCTCAGACACACCATTTAATTGTGGTGTAGCTGGTGGAGTGAGCTGTGAGACTATCCCACACTCTTTCAAATAGTCACAAAATTCTTGACTTAAGTATTCACCACCTCGATCTGATCGAAGTACTTTTATACTTTTGCCAAGTTGGTTTGGTACTTCATTTCTGAATTCTTTGAACTTTTCAAATGATTCAGATTTATGTTTCATCAGGTAGACATAACCATACCTACTGAAATCATCAGTAAATGTAATGAAATACAAATACCCACCTCTAGCTTGTGAACTCATTGGTCCACATACATTAGTATGTATTAGACCCAATAAGTCATTAGCCCGTTCATTTTGTCTAGTAAATGAGGCTTTTGTCATTTTTCCTAACAAGCAAGATTCGCATGTCTCATATGATTCAAAATCAAATGAGTCCAAAAATCCATCTTTATGAAGTTTTGAAATGCGTTTCTCACTTATATGGCCTAAACGACAATGCCAAAGGTAAGTCGGGTTTGATTTGTTTAATTTAACCCTTTTATTATTTATGTTATAAATGGGCATGTCAAGATCCAATTCATACAAACCATTGATCATTGGAGCATTACCATAAAATATACCTTTAAAATAAATAGAACTAATTCTATTTTTAATATCAAAATAATATCCTTTCTTATCTAAATAAGAAATGGAAATAATATTTCTAGTAATTGACGAAACGTAATAACAATTATTAAGTTCTAAAACAAGCCCAGTGGACAAAGACAAATGATATGTTCCTATAGCTAATGCAGCAACTCTTGCTCCATTTCCCACTCGTAGGTACACCTCGCCCTTGCCAAGTCTCCTAATATTTTTCAGTTCCTGCACATTCAAACAAATGTGAGAACCACAACTGGTATCTAATACCCAAGTAGTAGGAGTTGAGAGATTAATCTCAATAACATAAATACCTGAAGTAGAAGTCTCACTTCTCTTCTTCTTTAGATCTTCCAAATACATTTTGCAATTCCTATTTCAGTGACCAATTTCACCACAATGGAAGCACTTTGCATCCTTTGTAACCCCTCCTTTAGGTTTCAGTGCAGCAGCCTTGGGTTTAGGATTTTTGCTTTTCTTGTCCTTGCCCCTTTTCTTGCTATTACCCTTTTGAACCATCAATATGGACCCAGGGTTCTGCTTTTGCATATTGCTTTGAGCAGTCTTTAGCATGTTATGGAGCTCAGTTAAAGTTCTGTCCAAACTATGCATATTATAGTTCATGAAAAATTGACTAAAACTGTTTGGCAACGATTGCAGGACAAGGTTAATAGCCAAATGTTTATTCAACATAAATCCCAACCTTTCAAGGCTCTCAATGTACCCAATCATTTTGAGCACATGAGAATTAACAGAACTGCCTTCTGTCATTCTACATTGAAACAGTGCCTTAAAAATGTCATACATTTCTTGTCGAGCTTGCTCTTGAAACAATTGCTTGAGATGCTCGATCATTTCAAAAGCCTCCATGTTTTCATGTTGCTTCTGAAGCTCGGAGTTCATAGCTCCTAACATGAAACATGCAACATCCCCAGAGTCATCTTTATACTTCTTGTAAGCATCTTTGTCTGTCTTAGGGGCAGTTACAGGGGGTTCCTTAAGAATCTTTTGCTCTAAGACATACAACTTCCTTTCTTGTCTGAGAACAATTCTCACGCTTCTGTACCAATCAATGAAGTTGGTCCCAACCAGTTTATCCTTCTCAAGGATGGATCGCACAGATATGTTGTTTGTAGTATTAGATGCCATGTTATTCTACAACAGAAAAATATGCCAATATAAATATCATGAATAAATTATTTAATAGGACTTTAATTAAATAATTCTCCCACTATTTTATTTGAATTAATATCCCTCTTATTAATTCTGAAAGTTCTAAACTTTCTAGTAGGCCAAGATCCATATTTCACCAATTATTGAGACAGTTTTGACTGAAAAACTCAAAACTTGGCTATTTAGGTAAGCAACTCTTTGCTAATTGCATCTTTATACAATTCTTGGAACAGTTGGGTAAATAACTCTTTATTTAAATTCATTTTATAGATGAAGGCCCAACTCTTTTCCTCTAGACTCCCAATCCTATTAGGCTTGTACTAGTTAAATCCGACCCAATAGTTAATCGATGGAACAAAGTACAATGCTTTGGCCAACTCTACATTTTCCTCTACGCCTTTTCAAGATAAAATCAAGCACCCCACTTTGGTGGAAACTACTTTAATTCGATCAAGAATTTGACGAGAGATAACTTATTGGAAGGAAGAACTTAATATATTTTAATGAGGGATGATCTCACTAAATCATGAATTAAACTCTTTAACTCAATTAAATTTGATCTTATCAAATTATGAATTAAACTCTTTAATTTAATTTAATTTGATCTTATCAAAATTATTATTAATACATGCATATTGACCCAATAAATATTATCACATAATAATTATGCATGAAAATAAATTATAATTTATCACATAATACATATGCATAAGTATAAATCATAATTTATCAGATAACACATATGTATATAAAATAAATCACAATTTACCATTATATTAATTTTATAGAATTTGATTTCATCAAATTATATTATAAATTAATCTTATCAATTATATTTTATTTGATCTTATCAAATTGTATTAAAAATTAATCTTATTAATTTTATTCAATATGATCTAATCAAATCAAATATATTATGAATTAATTATATCTAATCTGATCTCATCCAATTAAACATGATATGATTCATCATGCAATTAGTCAATCGTGTATCCAGGAAGCATGTAAATTTGATCTTATCAAACAAATAATTACATATTACATATAAATAATTTATTTACATACTTTCAATCATAATAGACAGTGTTTTAAACGTATGGCTCTGATACCACTGTTGGGAATTAAACAGGCATAAGCAGCGGAAAATTAAAAATTTAATTCCCTAAGCCAAGATCAGTTTAAAACAACAATCTATTATGTGTTTAGAACATACCGTTTTGGTGCGCCTTTCGTACTGTTGAAGCATCAACAAAACACGAACAATTAGACCGCGTCTCTACGGTATCCACACGAACAGCGTAATCTCCGAACTCGTCTCACGAACCCGGATAGAACTCACAAGAACTTGGGTGCTAGCCCTTTATTCTTGTTAATTAGTTGATTAATTCAACACTTGAATTAATCTTTGAGCAATATAGTAGAGTTTTTATTCTCAAAACTAAACTGTCTCACAGACCTCTCTTGGGATGAAACATATGTTTCTTATTCTTCTGGAGGCAGACAGTTGCATGAGATGTTTGTAGGCTTAGGGTATTTATAGGCTTAGGGTTTCACAAACCTTAGCCAAACAGAATATTCTTAATGGTATTCTGATATACCTTTTATTTAATTTATTTCCTTAATTAATTAAATAATTAAATAAGAAATCAATTAATAATCAAATCCTAGTCTAACTAGGAAATTAGTTAAAATATATACCATATATATATATTTATTAATTAATTATGACAAAATCAAAACTTAATCCTAGTATAACTGGGAAAGTTTATTAATTGCTCAAATAAGATTCATCTAATGAATTTAAACGTTCTGAATTACTTACTATTCTAAGTGTGCGACACTATAGGTTCCTGTAATGTTGGCAATAATTATAAAATCATATTTCATAGTTATAAACAATCAGCGGCGTCTAGCAACACATCATTGCTACCCAAATTACGAAGAATTATATGCTTCAAAGCAACCTAAACTGTGACTGATGTTACAATGTTGTAAATTCCTTTTGTTCTCGATATCTAGATTAAACACGAGACATGGACATGTCATTCTCGTATAGTTTAATCTTTATTTCTTGATTCCTGAATTAGCTAATCAAAACAAATGACAAGTCATTTGGGCATGGCCATGCACTTATTAGCTTAATTCAATCAAGAGGCCATAGATATCATTCCCATGTTATAGGAAGAACAAATCCCATCTTGATCACTCACAACCCACTACATAAATTATTATATATCCAATCACCATCTTTATAATCACCTTGTTAAGGGTAACGTTTGATGGAGTCAAAATATACAATTCTTTATGTTGGGCACCATGGTGACCTCAGGTCTACGGAACAGTCAACACCATCATCACTACGAAATCATTTATGACTATCATAACATGATCCATGCAATGATTTCATAGCGGGTCGGTCCAGTACATGAATTCTATAATTTATGCACTTATGTATTGTCCTTAATATCACATATTAATCAATCACATATTAGTCTTACCGTATTATTAATGTCCCTATTAATAATACTCGACTAAGGACATTTAAGAATATACATTATATTCTAGGGACATTATTATTACAATAATTCATATAACAATTATAAACAATTGTGACGATAATAAAATGCCTTTAATTAATAGAATATTCATGATAATAAAATGTCAAATAATCATCAAATGATTGACTTTAGGACATTCATTCCAACAGTGTTTACAATAGCTTACCAGTAAACTTGAATTTATGTTCTAGGGGAATGGATAAATGGAGTATATGCAGTTTCTGTGGCGAGTTTGCTGAAAGTGCAGAACATGTTTTCTTCAAATGTGCAAAAGCAGAAGTGGAATGGAAACTGTCTCCAATGCAATGGCAAGGACTGCAAATTTTTTCAAACTCATTTAGAGATTGGTGGATGAATTTAAGATGCTTGGATACAGGGGTGGACATTGAAGAAAGAGTGGAGCTAACAACCTATATTTTGTGGCATTTATGGAAGGTCAGAAATGCTAGTCTTTGATAATACTGACTGAAAGGAATTGCAGATTATTAACTCTGCTGTTGAGGACTGGAAGGAATTCAATGCAGCTCATTTGGAGTTTAAATCACAGTATAGCGAGGTAGCAAAGGCAATATCCAGAGACGAAGTGAGGTGGGAAAAGCCTACCACGGGTGTAATCAGAATCAACGTTGGAACATCAAAAGGGAGATAAGGAAATTTGGCTGGGATTAGAATCACAGTAACAAACTCTGATGGTGTCTTACTTCAAGCGCAATCTCTTGCCAGGGAGGACAATTTATCTCCAGTGGAAACTGAGATGATTAGTATTAGGATAGCCCAATTGTTGGCACTTCAGAACGGGTGGAGGAAAATTGACATCTAACTTGATGCTAAGGTTATTATAAACAGACAACAAAAGGAATTCCTCCAACTAGGGAAGTCTCGATAATAACTTTAGACATTATGAGGATAAAAAACTCTTTTGACTCCTGCACTTTTTCTTATTCTTGTTGCAAGTCCAACATGGTGTGCTATATTCTTGCTGAATATGCTTGTAAAAGTAATCTCTCTCAAGATTAGTTTAACCAATTTTCTATCCGGATTATCAAGATTGATAAGGTTGAAATTACTTCTAATATGAATTGTATTTGAAACAAAACTTATAGTAAAGAAAATATCGCTTTTGAAAAAAAAAGAATGGATAAACATTATCATTGTGGAACTTTGTGGTAGGTTAGAATAATATTTGGTCAATGTCTTTAGTGAAGTTAAAAGACTACATGTTGAGGTAAGTTTTGAATTCGAAATCTCAGTCTTAGTTTTACATCTAGATAGATGACACTTATCAACTTTGTGAGTACTATAAAGATATAGATGTAACCTATATTGTATCGCTAATCATGTGGTATTCTACAAACTAATTCATATATGCAGCGATAGTTAATCGTAATTTTAATGTACGATAAAAATAAAAAAAATTAAAATTACGATTTTTAGCGACGATTAATTATTCGTTTCGTATATAAACCATGTCTTACATATGAACCGATTTTACAAGAGTTTTTGTGATGGTAGAATAATTTTTTTATCACATATAATGTTAGCTTTTTACATTCCTTATGCAGTTTGATATTCAATGAAAGTTAGTTTTTCTCTAAGCAAGACAACTGGTGCACAACCTCCAAATCCTTAGTGGGATGATCAAGTTTATTTATCTTTTCAGGTTAAAACTTTCATCATCTTGGTGGAGTACCTCTTAGATAACTATGCAATTTTTTTTCGACAAAGGTGTTATTAAAGAAAATAGATGACGAATCGGTTAATTAGAATCAGCAGTATTAGGTGAGCATAATAGAATATATGGTGAAATATGATGTATAAAATCGATTACCAATTAAATAAAAGGTTAATTGTTGTTGTTAGTGTGATTTGTATCCATTACAAGGTTGTCTATTATTTGGGTAAATGATCCAACATACACTCCAATCAATTCACATATGTTCAATTTCAACAAAAAAATACTTATGCAACAGCACTCCAATCAAGCTAGTCATATGTTCAATTTTATCTTAAAAATACTTGTGTTTTTCAAAGATAAAATTATAATAACAGAACGTGCATAATGCCATCAAATTGTGCACAATTCAAGACAAAAGTTTGGCCTACTAGAATTGTCACACCCCAATCCGACGTGGCACGGCCACACGCTTGGAATGAAGTCCTCAAGTGTGCGAAGCCTCATTAAACATGTAATGTAGTAGTCTTAAGTTGTCGATTGAACTTAACATTATATAACATTCATCAAAATCAATAATCTAGTATCCTCTATAAATAAACATTACTTTTGGATTAAGAAGACAAGACTTAAAACCTTGGAAAACAATTAAAATATAAAAATTTCAAGGTTGCTGAAAATCTCCCTGCGTCGCGACGCATAGCCCTTCAGCTTCGCGACGCCAGTACACGTCGCGACGCGAAAGTGTCGCGCGTCGCGACAAGGACAGAAAAATTCTCTGCCATGTTTTTGCCCTCTGGGCGTCGCGACGCGGAGTACCGGGGTCGCGACGCCGGGCCTTTTTCCACCAAAAATCAATTTTTCCTCTTCTTTTTCTTTCCAACTCAAAACTCTTTCAAAAACCACATCAAATACACACACCAAAGCTGCAAATACATCATTCTAATCTCTCAATTGCTCTTTATGATTCACGATACACATTCCCACGTCAACAACATCATTATACTACGAATCTTCGCTATGATTAAAAGATTGGATAAAATGTACTAACATCAACAATTTCATCATACATATTGGCATCGAAATCAACATATAACTGTACATATTGACATCAAATCTCATGTTTACACATCATTCTTTCCAAAATAGTTCTATACAATTTTCTATGATCTATACAAAACCATAAGTCTACAAAATAGCTTTCCCTACTTGTCATCCACAAAATCTTCACGTGAAATCTTAGAATCTGCAAAACATGACATCGTTCGTGGTATGAGCATACACTATGCCCAGTAAGTAGTTAAAATATTCCCTTATTGGATTGAGCATGTTATATACATAATATACTTTTTCAAAACATCATTTAACCCATGAAAACCATTGTGTGAAGAGATTTTTCAATCACATACACACACACGTACATATATAGCAATGGCATCAACATTTGTCAAAACATTCATAATTTCATTGAATACTTATCATCATTTAGCTCAAGAATAGTTCATGTCACTTTCAGTACAATAACTGGATCCAGTCCTAGCTTTAACCCCGCTAGGTAGGTCATGTCCTAGCTTTAACCCCGCTAGGTAGGTCATGTCCTAGCTTTAACCCCGCTAGGTAGGTCATGTCCTAGCTTTAACCCCGCTAGGTGGGTCATTACAATAAATTGGAACATGTTCCTACCAATCATTTCATGAAACATTCAAGAGCTCATTAACATTTCAAATTCATTTAGGCAATTCATCAAACACCTTTCTTTCACAAAAACCATTGCATACATTTTATAATCATCAAAATTCATAAGGTAATACATACTCAATCTATTTTGATATAATAACATAATCAAACTTTCACCAATACGTTTCTTCAAATCCATATAAAACATGAAGGAATATCAAAACCACTTACCTTAGTCAAAATCCACTCTAGCCCTTGATTCTAAGATTTTCCACCTCCTATTTACTTCAATTTCCTATAAAAACATATACATACAACAAAGGACAATCAAAAAGAGCCTAATAACTCTTAGAATCCTTTCTTAATGTAAGAACATTTCATTTCCTTTAAATTCTAAAACTCATTTATTTATTACCCTCACAACTTCCTTCTACAAGAATACCATCATAAGTTGTCTTAAATTCCTCAATTCATGTTCTATATTCATTCAAATGAATGTTAAAATCCTTAGTTAGGTGTTCTTGAGCATATGGGATCAAAATCCATGTCCTACTGTAATCAATTTCAAACCCTACAATTCTTAGAACAATAAATAAGGAACTTAACTTGGATACATAAGCTAAATATGCACCTTACCTTACTTAGAGTAGAACAAAAGTGAGATTAGCTTCCCTTTCTCCTTTAATCCTCCTTTCCCTCTTGCCCTAGTTAGAGAAAAATGAGGAAAATAAATAAGGAAACAAGAAGGAGAAGATAGAAAAGAAATGGGTTTAAAGGCTTAAGTTTATAATATTGCAAATTAGTCCCTATAGTTTCTCTTATTTATTGATTGGCCATTAATGAAGTTCACAAATATTACATTCTTCCCTCCTTAGGAAAAGTTTCGGCCTCGAAACTTAAAGTACCTTGTTCCTCAAATAAGTGTGGATATTTTTCTTTCACTTCTTCTTCTAATTCCCACGTTGCCTCACGAGGGGTATGATTCGACCATTGTACTTTCACATAGGGAATCGTTCTCCGTCTCAACACTTGTTCATTTCGATCCACAATCCGGAGGGGAAATTCCTTATATGATAAACCCTCTTGTACTTCCAATGGTTCCAATTCTATTTCATGACTAGGGTCCGAAACATATCGCCTTAGTTGCGACACGTGAAAAACATTGTGAACTCTTGACAACGATGGTGGCAAGGCGAGTCTATAAGCAAGATCTCCAATTCTTTCCAATATCTCAAATGGTCCAACATAACGTGGACTCAACTTTCCACTCTTGCCAAAACGCATAACTCCTTTGCTAGGTGATACGCAAAGATAAGCTTTATCCCCACATTGAAACTCTAAAGGCCTTCTTTTTGTGTCGGCCCAACTCTTTTGCCTGTCTTGTGCGGCTTTCAAATGACCCCGTATCATTGGAACCTTTTCAAGTGTCAATTGTATTAAATCCGGTCCCATCAAATTCTTCTCACCAACTTCATCCCAACAAATGGGTGATCTACATTTCCTCTCATACAATGCTTCGTAAGGTGCCATTCCAAGGCTAGCATGGAAACTGTTGTTGTATGCGAATTCAATAAGGGTCAAGTGATCCACCCAACTACCCTTGAAGTCCAAGACACATGCCCTCAACATATCCTCAAGAGTTTGAATAGTTCTTTCCGATTGTCCATCTGTCTGAGGATGAAAAGCTGTGCTCAGAGTCACCTTAGTCCCCATTGCTTTATTAAAGCTCTCCCAATATCGAGATGTAAATCTTGGATCCCGATCGGAGACAATACTGACAGGCACACCATGAAAACGGATAATATTATCCATGTACATACCGACTAATTGATCCATGGTAGCGGTGGATCGCATGGGTAAGAAATGAGCACTCTTCGTCAGTCTGTCTACAATTACCCATATGGTGTCTTGACTTGTCTTTGTCTTCGGTAAACCACAAACAAAGTCCATAGTCACATGTTCCCATTTCCAAACAGGGATTTCCAAGGGTTTCAACAGTCCCCCAGGGCGTTGATGTTCTGCTTTCACTTGTTGCCATACCAAACATTTGGAAACGAATTCGGCAATTTCTTTCTTCATACCGTTCCCCCAGAAATTTCTTTTCATATCCTTGTACATCTTTGTGCTACCAGGATGAATGGAAAACTTCGAGTTATGTGCTTCCTTTAAGACTTCATTCTTCAATTCCGAATCATTAGGTACACACAATCTACCTCGAAACCACAAACTTTCATCATCATGAGATTGAAATTCAGGTTGTGGGCATTCTTTAATCTTATCTTTCTTCTTCTTCAACTCAACATCATTGTCCTGAGCAACTTTAATTCTCTCAAGTAGTGAAGGTTGTGCCACTAAAGCCGCTAGAAACCCATCGGTTGTGTTAATCACCTCGATTTCTAATTTCTCAAACTCAGAAATTAAGTGATCCTATTGAGTCAACAATGATGCCAATGTTCCTAACGACTTTCTACTCAAAGCATCTGCTACTCTGTTTGCCTACCGGGATGGTATTTAATATCCAAATCATAATCGTTCAACAATTCTAACCATTGCCGTTGTCTCATATTTAACTCCTTTTGAGTAAACAAATACTTCAAGCTTTTATTATCTGTAAATATCTCACATTTCTCTCCATACAGATAATGTCTCCAGATTTTTAAAGCAAACACTACAGCCGCCAATTCCAGATCATGAGTTGGGTAGTTTTGCTCATACTTCTTCAATTGACGTTAGGCATATGCAATAACTCGGCCATTTTGCATTAATACACATCCCAAGCCATGTTTAGAAGCATCACTATACACTGTGAATCCTCCTGACCCAGATGGAAGGGTAAGTACCGGTGCCGAGATCAACTTCTTCTTTAACTCTTGGAAACTATTTTCACAGGCTGTGGTCCATTCAAACTTTACCCTCTTTTGAGTCAACTGTGTCAAAGGTATTGCAATTGATGAAAATCCCTCAACGAATTTCCTATAGTATCCGGCCAGACCCATAAAACTCCGAACCTCCGTTACATTGGTCGGTTGTGGCCAATCTACAATTGCTTCTACCTTTTTCGGATCAACTGTTATACCATTTTCCGATATCACATGCCCCAAGAAAGCAACACTTTTTAGCCAAAATTCACATTTGCTAAACTTGGCAAAAAGTTTCTTCTCCCTTAAGATTTGTAAAACTGTCCTCAAGTGCTCAACATGTTCTTCCTCGGTTTGAGAATAGACCAATATGTCATCAATGAAAACAACCACAAACTTGTCAAGTTGAGACCTAAAAACCCTGTTAATCAAATCCATAAAAGCAGCAGGGGCATTTGTTAGTCCAAAAGGCATAACAAGAAATTCATAATGCCCGTACCTCGTTCTAAAAGCACTCTTGGAGATATCCTCTGACTTAATCTTCAATTGGTGATATCCCGAACGCAAATCAATTTTTGAGAAGACTCGAGCTCCCTTAAGTTGGTTAAACAAGTCATCAATTCTTGGGAGCGGATACTTATTCTTGATAGTAATCTTGTTCAATTCCCGATAATCGATACAAAGCCTCAAACCCCCATCCTTCTTCTTCACAAATAACACCGGAGCACCCCACGGTGACACACTAGGTCGAATAAACTTAAGGTCCAATAATTCTTGTAATTGAACTTTAAGCTCTCGTAATTCCGCCGGAGCCATTCGATACGGAGCTTTGGAGATTGGTGCTTCCCCAGGCATCACATTAATCTCAAACTCTATCTCACGGTCCGGTGGAAGCCCTGGAAATTCCTCGGGAAACACATCCGAAAATTCTTGGACAACTGGAATATCACTCAAGTTCACATCCTCTTTCTTGGTGTCAATCACATTTGCCAAGTAACCCACACAACCTTTACGGAGGGCTTTCCAAGCTTGTATAGCTGATATCATTGGGGTTGTACATTTGACTTGTTTCTCCACACATCATTGGAATGAAAACTCCTCTTGTCCCGGAATACAAAACTTAACTTTCTTACCTCGACAATCCACACAAGCATAGTTGTTGGTTAACCAATCCATACCCAAAATCACATCAAAATCTCTCATGTTAATCTGAATTAAGTTCGCCTTAAGTTCTTGTCCACTAATTCCCACATGACAATCTCTATGTACCAGATTGGATACAAGAACTTTTCCTCCTGGGGTAGCTACACGGTAGGGCTCTCTAAGATATTCGGGTTTAGAACTCAATTTGCTAACACATCTTTTAGATATAAAGGAATGAGAAGCCCCACAATCAAATAGAACTATAACAGGTACTGAATTTATCATTATAGTACCTGTGACAATGTCCTCTAACACTTCCGCCTCTGATTGGGTCAATGCAAAGACACGAGCGTTGACGGGTTTGGCCCTGTCTTGTTGTGGAGTGGGACACTCATTAACCCTGTGTCCGACATTACCACACCCGAAACATGCTCCATTCCTAAATCGGCATTCTCCGGAATGAACACGGTGGCAGAAGTCGCACTCTTTCTTCTTGAACCCCGTTTGAACTGGTGGCTGTGGTGGTCCACGCCTCTTGTTCATTTGTTGACTTCCCCATGGTTGTTTTGATCCTTGACCTTGGGTTGGCATAGGTCTGGATCTCTTGGCGCGAAATTCGGCGTCGCTTCTTTTGAGATCCGCCTCAATCCCAATGCACCTTTTGAAGGATTCCTCGTAACTACTTGAGGGCATCGAAGACAATCTAGCTCGAATGCGCCCTTGCAATCCCTCCTCAAACCTGAGTAACTTAATGCTATCGTCCGCCATCACAGTTGGTACATATCGTCCCAACGAGTTAAACTTTCCAGCGTACTCCACAATAGACATGTTCTCTGTCTGCTTCAAGTTAAAGAACTGCCTTTGTTTCTCACTATGGATGGAGTCGGGAAAGTAGTGTTTCAAGAAAACACTCTTGAAGGTTTTCCAATCCAAGGACTGTCCTTCACGAACATAGGCTGGGGCGGTTCCTTTCCACCACAATTCCGCATCCCCAACAAGAAATGGGATGACAACCTTTGGCTTTACTTCCTCGGGAACCTCTAAAACCTCAAAGTTGGCCTCCAATTCATGTAGCCACTTTTCTGTTTTCTCGGGGTCCGGAGCACCATCAAAGACAGGCATGTTCGCCTTCTTTAAGTTCTCATAGTGCGTCTTGCTACCCGTCATTTGTTGGCGTTGAAGGCTCTCTTGTTCTTGTTGCAAACGGTGTTGGTTTTGCATTATTTGAGCCATCATACCAAAAGAAACGGTGAACTCCGGTGGCATTGCCAGAGTGGTCGTATTCGTCACCGGTGGACCATGAGATGATCACCCCCTGTCGCCATTCTAGTGGTCATAGGTTGAGGAGTGCGAGTAAGCCCATGCTCCACCGTATTTGCCTCTTCACCATTTCCATCGTCTTGACTTTCTACTATTACTATATTAGGATTCTCTCCACTTCCACTACTTTGTGCCATACTCCTATCATAACAAAGAAATCAAATCTTCATTTCACATAAATATGAAAAAGGAGAGAAGAAATGATATTCCTAACAAACAATGTACTACAATTCATCTCATATATATACACATTGTCATAACCTTAGTTTCATTCTCTGATACCACTTAATGTCACGCCCCAATCCGACGTGGCACGGCCACACGCTTGGAATGAAGTCCTCAAGTGTGCGAAGCCTCATTAAACATGTAATGTAGTAGTCTTAAGTTGTCGATTGAACTTAACATTATATAACATTCATCAAAATCAATAATCTAGTATCCTCTATAAATAAACATTACTTTTGGATTAAGAAGACAAGACTTAAAACCTTGGAAAACAATTAAAATATAAAAATTTCAAGGTTGCTGAAAATCTCCCCGCGTCGCGACGCACAGCCCTTCAGCGTCGCGACGCCAGTACACGTCGCGACGCGAAAGCGTCGCGCGTCGCGACAAGGACAGAAAAATTCTCTGCCATGTTTTTGCCCTCTGGGCGTCGCGACGCGGAGTACCGGCGTCGCGACGCCGGGCCTTTTTCCACCAAAAATCGATTTTTCCTCTTCTTTTTCTTTCCAACTCAAAACTCTTTCAAAAACCACATCAAATACACACACCAAAGCTGCAAATACATCATTCTAATCTCTCAATTGCTCTTTATGATTCACGATACACATTCCCACGTCAACAACATCATTATACTACGAATCTTCACTATGATTAAAAGATTGGATAAAATGTACTAACATCAACAATTTCATCATACATATTGGCATCGAAATCAACATATAACTGTACATATTGACATCAAATCTCATGTTTACACATCATTCTTTCCAAAATAGTTCTATACAATTTTCTATGATCTATACAAAACTATAAGTCTACAAAATAGCTTTCCCTACTTGTCATCCATAAAATCTTCACGTGAAATCTTAGAATCTGCAAAACATGACATCGTTCGTGGTATGAGCATACACTATGCCCAGTAAGTAGTTAAAATATTCCCTTATTGGATTGAGCATGTTATATACATAATATACTTTTTCAAAACATCATTTAACCCATGAAAACCATTGTGTGAAGAGATTTTTCAATCAAATACACACACACGTACATATATAGCAATGGCATCAACATTTGTCAAAACATTCATAATTTCATTGAATACTTATCATCATTTAGCTCAAGAATAGTTCATGTCACTTTCGGTACAATAACTGGATCCAGTCCTAGCTTTAACCCCGCTAGGTAGGTCATGTCCTAGCTTTAACCCCGCTAGGTGGGTCATTACAATAAATTGGAACATGTTCCTACCAATCATTTCATGAAACATTCAAGAGCTCATTAATATTTCAAATTCATTTAGGCAATCCATCAAACACCTTTCTTTCACAAATACGATTGCATACATTTTATAATTATCAAAATTCACAAGGTAATACATACTCAATTCATTTTGATATAATAACATAATCAAACTTTCACCAATACGTTTCTTCAAATCCGTATAAAACATGAAGGAATATCAAAACCACTTACCTTAGTCAAAATCCACTCTAGCCCTTGATTCTAAGATTTTCCACCTCCTATTTACTTCAATTTCCTATAAAAACATATACATACAACAAAGGACAATCAAAGAGAGTCTAATAACTCTTAGAATCCTTTCTTAATGTAAGAACATTTCATTTCCTTTAAATTCTAAAACTCATTTATCTATTACCCTCACAACTTCCTTCTACAAGAATATCATCATAAGTTGTCTTAAATTCCTCAATTCATGTTCTATATTCATTCAAATGAATGTTAAAATCCTTAGTTAGATGTTCTTGAGCATATGGGATCAAAATCCATGTCCTACTATAATCAATTTCAAACCCTACAATTCTTAGAACAATAAATAAGGAACTTAACTTGGATACGTAAGCTAAATATGCACCTTACCTTACTTAGAGTAGAACAAAAGTGAGATTAGCTTCCCTTTCTCCTTCAATCCTCCTTTCCCTCTTGTCCTAATTAGAGAAAAATGAGGAAAATAAATAAGGAAACAAGAAGGAGAAGATAGGAAAGAAATGGGTTTAAAGGCTTAAGTTTATAATATTGTAAATTAGTCTTTATAGTTTCTCTTATTTATTGATTGGCCTTTAATGAAGTTCACAAATATTACAAGAATAAAATAGAAAAGCAAAATTAGCCCACCATGCAATGGTGGTTGTTAATATTGACTACCGAGTCTTGTCATAATAGTACGACTGTACGAGTGGCAAACCATCAAGTTCGAGTGAATAGTGCACGAGTATTATCCGCATTTAAAAAATTAACAAAAACTCGTCCACATGTTTATTTTATTGAAGTGTAGGTATGAATTAGTTGTTGTGAAATTAATTGTGCTTATTTTATTGAAGGGTAAATATGGATTCGTTGATTTGGAACCGAGTTGAAAATGATTATTAGACTGCACAAGATTGCACAAGATTAATAGAAAAAAAAGGAAAAATGGTAAAATCACGGGGTTAACTTCTAATAGACATACCTTTTGATCCGTAAAAGATTCCGTTTCTATGATTATCACTAAAAATATAAATATTATTAAAATCAAATATACGATCATTTATTAAGGAGGATATAAAATAACTAAAAATCCTATCATTAAAGTTAATAAAAAATGAAAGCTGTAATTAATGTAGTTAATGCTGATAAAAGGGTAAAATTGTATTACTATGCCAAAACGTCATTTAATTTGTAAAACTAACAAAATTTTAAAATGTCATTTATATTTGATAAGTAGGGGCTCGTTTGGTTGGCAGGAAAGTAATGTTTAATGTGAATGTGATTCTTGGGATTTTAATTTTGAGGAAAATGAATATTTCTCCTGATCATTTGATTCCTAGGAATTTAATTGTGAGAAATCTGAATACTTACTCTGTGTTTGGATAGATTTTTAAAAAAGTTAGTATGATTCTTATTTTATTATTTGATTTAAATTATTAAACCAAATAATGTTATTTGAATTCTATTTGTATGTTATACTTATACATAACCATTTTTATAGTTTTATTTTAAATCATATCATGAAACTTAATTATGTATTTTTACCTTATAATAAATGTTTTAATATTATCTTTTATATTTTCATCATTGTAAAAATTATCATTTTTAATTTAATTAAATAATTAAACTATTAACTACAACTTATAAAAAGTGTTAAAATAAAAATTTTCTTTGTTAATATTATTAAAAAAAGAATAGTTGATTAAATAAATGAAAAATAATTGACAAATTATTATTAATAAAAATAGCTAAAATTTATTAAACAATAAATATTGAAAATATAAAATGTATGAAAATTAATTAATTAAAAATATGATAGAAAAAGTCTAAAGCAACATAAATACAATTTTGAGGTTTTTTAAAAAAATATATCAAACCCCCATAATGTTAATAATTTTAATAATAAAAAAACAACATACCATCTATCTATTTAACTCTTTTTACATTGAATTACATTTTTTAAGTCAATATAAAGACATTTATAAACTACTAAAATTTTAATTTTAGTTAAATAGTAAATTTAATAAAAAAATATCAAACTAAAAAAATAAAATTATTTGACCAAATGAATTAGAATTTAGCATAACAAACATATGAAACTCAAAATATAAATAATAAATATAAAGAAAGAGCCACATAGTCAAAATTCTCAAGAGATGAATCAGAATACCAACTTTTAAAGAGGGTTCATAATCTTGGAATCTTGCAGTTATTTTCCTTGGTTCAGGATTCTTTTTACTTTCCCTGGATGAAACAAGCGCAGGAATTTAATAATTAGGAAAATAATTACTTTCCCAATTTAAAACAAACACAGGAATCTGGAAATTAGGAAAAAGATTACTTTCCCAACCCAGATTCCCTGCCAACCAAACGAGCCCTAGGAGTATGATTGTAGTAAAACGGTGTTCTTTAATTTATTGAAAAAATAAGATATGATAATTTTTTACAGATGATCCAATATCCTATTTTACGTCTTTCAAATGGAAATTCTTACATTGTGGGAATCAAATATTCCAACCGGCAACAAATGGTTTTGTAAATTATGAAATACAAAAGGAATAATTTAGAATATATAAATTAGGATTCCCCTCTTTCAGATAATGTAGATAAAAAGAAGATGACAATGGCTATATTTTTTATTGAATACCACATGGTATTCTTGTGCATTTTGAACAATTGGATTGCGTATCACTTTGAGTTTTGTTCTCTATATATAAAAAAAAAATTCGAAAGAAAGAGAGAAGTTAAATTTACAAAAATAATAATAATAATAATAAAAGTGAATTTACATATCTTTAACAATTAGAAACTTAAAATACAACAAATTAAGCTGTTGCTTCTGCCCTTGATTGATCTTCAATGTATGAAACTTAGGGTAAAAGCTTCTGGGATTCCAAGTGGTGAGAAAGTGAAGTTTGCATATGCAATCAACGTAAGAAAGATAGTGAAACCTCCATTACCATCAGGATACTGGGGAAATGGTTGTGTTCCAATGTATGCCCATACAACTGCAGGAGAACTTGTGGAGCAGCCAATATGGAAAACGGCAGAACTAATCAAGAAAAGCAAATATAATGTCTCCGATGAATACGTTCGATCATTCATTGATTTTAAGGAGATTAACTACGACAAAGGGATCACGGCTGGAGCAAAGATCAGAGGATTTACTGATTGGAGACATTTAGGACATTCAACAGTGGATTTTGGCTGGGGAGGTCCTGTGACAGTTTTTCCACTCTCAAGGAATTTACTTGGAAGTGTTGAACCTTGTTTCTTTTTGCCTTATTCTTCAGCAAATCAAGGACAGATTGATGGTTTCAAACTTTCAGTGTATTTGCAAGAACATGCTGTGATTGCTTTCAAACAAGACATGCATAAATTGAAAAACTTGGAGCATGGATGCCTTTGAATTACAGAGTAAGTTCATAAGTTGGTTGGTGATTATCTTGGTAAAATTGGCTACCAAATTTAAGAGTTTCTTGCAATTCATACATCTTATAATATGAATTAATTTTCATGAATTACCTTTTGCTTCTTCTTTTTTTGTTTTTTGGGTGAAGAGTACTTTTTTTTTAATCAAAAGCGATATTTTTATTACCTAAAATAGAATTAATGCAACTCAACCAACTGTCTATGGGTGACATTGTTTCACCTATTCTCATAATATAGTTAAACTAATTTTAGCTTAAGATTTTACGATAGTAACAGCCCAAAAGGCATATTGTGGAGATGTATTCAGACCTTCTTATAATTATGCCCTGAAACAGAATATCTAATGGTACATTTATTGTCGCCTATGTCTTTTAGAAGCCCCAAGGCGAATTTAAGTGTTGAAGTCCATCTTAATGTCAAACAAAACTTTTGTCATGAAATTAGAAGTTAGGAGTTTATAATTGTTTTGGACTCAAAATACACTGGAGAGAACACTGTTCTGGCTCTTGTTTGAGTTAGTCAATTGGGGTAATTAAACAATTAATGTCATATTTGTAATGATGGATATGGCTAGCTAGTTTTATTAGTCAAAAGCAGTAAGTTGATTGAGTCATTTATTACTACTTTCATAAGTTGGACAAATGAAATTAATATTGGATGTTCAGGGTAAGAGCAAGAATGGATGGATATGCACATTAAGTTTTGTCCAAGTTTTCAATAAAACATTTTCTAATTAAGGTCAAGAAAATAAAATGTTTTACAAACCTGATTTTTAGTCAATTTTTGAATATTAAATTGTATCAATCTTGAAAGAGTTGATCTTTTATATCTTTGGAGAGCTTTATGAGTCTACTTTAATATGAAATAAACTTTATTTGATTGGAACATTTTACAGTAAGATATGATCATCAATTTACTAAAACTGTCCAAGCAAATTGCAACTATGATATTACTAATATTCTAACTCTTTTGACTACTTCCAATAATATTAATCTTGATTTTTTTTTTCTCACTAGTTTTGATTAATTAATGTTTGTAATATTCCCAACGAGTGTTCATTAGCTATTTATATTTTGGTCCAAAGTCTTTTGTAATTTTCTCTATGTTTACTAATCAATTATGCTTAAATTAGTAGGTTGTACCAACTTGAAGCTATATAAAATCTTGCCATCTATTGACTATTGTAATGGATAGATTTGAATTTGAGAATATAATTTAACTCTTGAGTAAAAAGTTTTCTTCTTTCTTATTTTTTACTCTTATTATCTCATTTATGGATTCCATTGACTATCGATTTTTTTTTTTTAAAATCAGCAAATCCCGTACATTAAAAAAATACCATGCTAGCTTCAATTTCATAGATAAAAGTTACGTTAAAAATTCAATTCAATAATGAATTGTACAAAATACGAGGGTGCCATGAAGTAACGGCAGTCTATTAAAAAAAACAGTCATTGGCATCAACTTTCATAACTTTTATTATCCCAAAGGTGAAATTTTTTGGTGGCAAATTTTGATTACTTCTTTTTGAATGTTCACTTGTGTTTTCTCCTGAAAGAGTAATGCTTACTCTTTCCCGGATCTCCAAATGCAAATTGTGCAACTTTCATGTGTTTAAGTTTTTAATATGCACTCAAGAAAAACTATCCTTTGAATTTTGTTGTATTTGACTTTATTCTTGTTTGACTTTGATGATGTTTGAAGGCTTGAAGAATTCTCCCTCTTTGGTTTAATAAAGGTATTTCTTGACTTTGTATTAATTATCATTTATTTGGGACATGAATTTACTTTGTATTAATTATTTGGGACATGAATAGTTTAATTGATAACTACCATGCATGGAGTTAAGGTAGAATCCAACTAACGTGGGAACAAGAATATTAGAATACGATTGTTCTGATGAAATACAAATTTATAGAGTTTGAAAATTATATAGAATAATGTCAAATTTGTAATAATGAAAATAAAGGGTTACAAACGCTTATATAGTTGTAGAAAAGTTTAAACTAAAAAATAATTTAAAAATAACTAGAAAAACTTAAATGAGTCCGAAATTTATCGAAACAATTAAATTTTATTGACAAAATGGGACACATCCAGTGGCAAAACTAGGGGCGAGCCGCCCTTCATTTTGGAGAATAAGGTAGAGTTGTATGTTTTTGGCTTTTTGCCTTCACCGCCCACCCTTTGGTGGCTCTTGGACTTTGGAGATATGAGACGACAGTGGCGAGTGAATTACTTACTGAGCCAAGAGCCATTGGGGAAGTGAAACTCTGGCTGCCCATTTGTAGGGACCCGTAGCGAGGCAAAGAATTAAACGTGGGATTGGGTATTGTAAGAAGCTGCTGATTCTGAGCATGACGGCGGTGGACGAGTGGCAACAGAGTTCCAGCAGTAAAAGTAGTAATGCAAGAAAGAGAGTTGTAATGATGATGAAGAAGAAGAACAGCCATATTTGTCTGCCGTTGATGATAATTACACCAACATGGCCTCTGCCGACTGCCGTGGTAGTAATAACAGTGTTCTTTACAGAGAGTTTTCAGATTGAGGAAGAATAAGATTTTTCTTTTCTTGCAGGAACAAGATTACTAATGAATTCTCATGGAACGACGTCGTCTCCCTCTTATACCCGTACTTTCTAATTTTTTATATAAGATTTTTCTAATATTTTAATTTTTTATATAAGTTTTTAGTAATATCTTTATGTAAGTTTTTTTATGTTTTAATTTTTAGTAATATTTAAATTTTTGTGTGTATAGTTTTGTGAATTGTAATTGATTATTATGATTAAATATTTATTAATAGTTTATTTGTGAATTTTGATTAATTAATTTATTATAAATTATAATTATTTAATTAAAAAAATAAGAAACTTATTAGTGAGTTAATAAATGTGTTAAAATATATTAAAAGATTTTATGATTTTGTGGATTATGATTATTTATTTGTGTTATTATTTTAATATTGTTATAATTTTTTATTTGGTAATTTTGATAAATTATGGTAGGTTATGGATAAATTGTGGCAGGTTATGTGTATATATTTATATTTATATTATTATGATTATTAATTTGATACTTTAGCCGTGAGAATTTTTTTTTTCTAAATACAGTTAAGTCCCCCCTCAAAATTAGTTCTAGTTCGGCCACTGCACACATCATGGGGCTACCCTAATATGTCTTGTAGATTTGCTCAAGAGCTAACTTCAAAACTGGGTATTATAGACGTGATTTTAAATTTCAATGAAAAAATTATGTCTGCTTGAAATTAATTACGTAGATTCCCTTCTTTCTCTCTTTTTGCCCAATTCCATAAAGCAAGTCATCTTCACACTCATACTCATCAATTATAAAAGACGAAAGACTTTTGACAGCATAATTGATGCACCACACGTTTTACTATATATAGTAAATTTGCTTGTTCAAACGAATTAATTGAAAGGTTTGCTTCATCCAACGACTGACTTTGCTAATGTGTAATGAACATGTAAGCATTTTTCCTTGTTGAATTTGTTTGTAATCAAGCTGTGTGAATGCTGATTCTCAATGAATGTATTGAATATTCTCGGCAAGTATGCTAAAACTTCCCACTACTTGATAAGGTTTTAATTAAAGAAATGTGATGAAAATCCATAAAATAAAATAAGAAATAAAACAAAAAATCCAAAAAGGTGAAAATGAATTTTTTTTGCCGGAGTTCTTGTGTTCTACCAACCTCTGTAATTAATAGTCTGATTGTACATGCATAGAAATGTTTTGGCATAATTTGCTGTCAAAATGGCTGGTTTTTTTTCTGCCAGCGTTTGTGTGTTCAACTTCTACCAACCCTTAATAGATTTGTTCATGCATAAAAATGTTTTGGCATGAAAAAAGAAAATTAAAAAAAGAAGAAAATTAAAGAAAAGTTTGACCATTAATTCAAGTGGTGAAATGGACAAATGAATTGATATTGTTGCCATGTTTAGCATCAGCAGATGCAAATGGACAACTTGGCTTTCAGTTTTTTGGTCTCTCTTCAAGTAAATAAATCGATGCATGAGAAAATCTATCCATTCAATTATTTGTTATATTTTACTTTAGTCTATCCGTTGAAAATATTTGTGCTGTCTGTTTCGTGAAGTTTAAATACATTATCAACGCCGCCAATATTGTTGTACTAACGTTAGCAAATTTTGCCTTCTAGCTATAAACGTTTGAATTTGGCTCAAGAAGAATGACTAAAATTAATGTATTGTGTCATTAGCACACGAAATGTTGAGGAAAATAACGTTCATTGCATGAATCCCATGCAAGTTTGTCGGCAACTTCTTTGTTCTGAATAGCATATATACATGATCCTGTCATTTTACAATACATGCAATTTCTATCAGAATGTAGTATATTACAAAAAAATTAATTGTTGAAATGATCAATTGTTAAAATTAAAAGTCTATATAATATTTTACAATCGAATCATACTTGGATGATGTTTTCTGCAATTAACTCTAACATAAATAAAATTAACGATATATTGAAATCTCTCTATATATCTCTATTTACTTATAAGTAGTATGCCTATTTTTGAACAGCAAACTCTAAATAAAAAAAAAAAGAAAAAAGAGAAGCGTTGTTGTAAAATTTGTCGCTCCTTAATAGATGGATTGAAATCTCTACAGATATTGCATCGATATCATACTAAATTTGTTATTTTTCCTTGGTGTTTGTGTTCAATCAATTCTTTTAAAAGGAATTTGGAGAGTTTGGCAGCTTTTAAAAAAAAAAAAAAAAACTGTTTGTGTCTGCCAAAAAAAATCTCGTGTTCATCTATGAATTGGACAGCAAAGAGTAAGAGCCTTCCAAGTCAAAGAGATTGACACCCCTGAGCATCAGTCAGTTAACTTCACTAGTACAAAACTAGGATTTTACACCGGTTAAATATTATTATTTACACCGGTTATTTTAAAAATGAACCGGTGTATATACAGGCGGTGTAAAAGGTAGAAATTTATTACATATAGGCGGTGTAAAAGGTAGAAATTTATTACACCGGTTTATAAAACCGGTGTAAAAAAGTCTTTTTTACACCGGTTATCCTATAACCGGTGTAAAAAGTCTTTAAAAAAACAAAAAAAAAACCCTCTTTTAAAATCTCTTCATCCAAACGATTTCACCCAAAAGAATTCAACTTTTAAAATAAAAATTCAAACTTGTTCACTGATCCCTTCATTATCTCCCAATCAAACATCACTTATAATAAAAAATATACAAACGTTATAATTTATAATTCCTAAACAGATACAATAACACATTAAGAAGAAGAACAGAGAATCAGCTAACCTGAAAGATAACCGAGCTTTGAAAAATCCAATCCAGAAAACAAATTAAAGATCTACACAAAGCTAAAACAAGTGAATTCACAAAAAAGTAGCATTTACAGACACAGTCAAGCCCTAGAAAAAAATTCAAGTCTTCAAGCAGTAAACATATCTTTCGAACACATAATCTGCACCTTTGACTCTTTGAGAGGTGCCTACCTGTATAAAATTTCAATTTAAAATTAGTACATTTTTCAGCACCCATCTGAGTCTTGCAAAATCCAATCTAGACGTAGAGGTGTGAAATTCTAATGCAACTCAACTATTGCTATTCTCAATAACTTACCAATACAGTATGTAGACCTACACGTTTCCCTGCTTGAATGTTTCTGACGCTATCCTCAAAGAATAGCTGTAAGACCTAAAACTCAAAATAAAAATACAGATGAAGAACATAAATGCATGAAGATAGACAAAGATCTAATCAAAGTGCTATTTTACTGTTCTGTGTGGATTGATGTTGGCAATCTTGAGAGCCCTTTCAATAGCTTCTTCTGACGGTTTACAAACAATTGGGGTTTTGGGCAGTGATTTTCCAGGATTGGGTAGAGCAAAATGTGCTATGATGTCAAATATCTCAGAATTTATAGTAACAGGGCTGGAAGATAGTGTTGAGCCTAAAATTCTACACCGGTTAAAAAAATAACCGGTGTAAAAAGATCTTTCTACACCGGTTATTCTTTAACCGGTGTAAAAAAAAAGTAAAAAAAAAACTTTCTACACCGGTTAAAAGAATAACCGGTGTAGAAAGACTAAATTCTTGTATAATTATGTGTTGCTCAGTAGATAAATTGCCACGACTCGTTTGAAATTTTTTATCTCATCAAGAAGATAAGTTTGTCTCTTTTTGTTTGTTTTCTATTCACGATCTTTTACTCTTATCTACAATCCACTTTGTAGATAATGCACATTAACTCGTTTGTAGATAAGTTTTCATTTTCTTGTGAATATGTAGATAAGTTTTCTATTCACAAGAAAATGCAAACTTATAAATTAACTCGTTTGTTAGTTCCTTTCATTATACAATCCACTTTGTAGATAAGTTTTCTATTCACGATCTTTTGAACTTTCTACACCTGTTAAAGAATAACCGGTGTAAAAAAATCTTTCTACACCGGTTATTCTTTAACCGGTGTAAAAAAAAGTAAAAAAAAAACTTTCTACACCGGTTAAAAGAATAACAGGTGTAAAAAGTCTAAATTCTTGTTTAATATTACGATAATGCCACCGCGTTTTTATAAATTACACCGGATTATGTTTAACCGCTTTGAAAATGGCGGTTTAAAAGGGCTATTTTGTAGTAGTGCTTGCTGGTTTCAAGGAGTGGAAAATCAAGTTCATAATCGATTCCTGCAGAAAAAACCTTAATCATGAACCTGAAGCAAACATCCTCGAGAATGAGCACAAAAAGACGAAGAGAAAAGCAGTCATGAAATTGAGTCGGTGGCTAGATTTTGGAAGAACGTACTATGGATATCACAAAAGTGAGAAGTTTATTTTGTATTTTCTTGCTCCTGGAAAAATGAATATCAAGCCTAACGAGTGATGCGGAATGTGACGATCGAAGAGGACTTCTGACTTTGCAAAATTGGGCAAGTGGGAGAAAACGACTAAAACGCGCCGTTACTTATATACGGGACGTAATTTTTTTGTCCGAATTCAAAGTTGTCTTTATAAATGCCCCATTTTGAAACTATTTTGAAATGTACAAGACATAATAGCCCCTATTAAGATGTGTATTTCAGCAAAATTCATTTGTTTCGCTCACTTTTGAACTCATTAATTTTTTTTTTTAATGATTTTCTGTTTTTTGAGTTCAAAAATCATTGAACACCAATGAAATTGACTATAGAAAACCATAAATACTATAAGCTAACAGAAACCTCATAAAAGTCCTACCTTTTTAAGCCTTAGATGAGAAATTGGTGAAGAAATATTAGAAAAGCCTCACTTTATAGTCATATTTGGAGAGTAATGAAAATTAGTGATTTTTTTAATCTGAACGGAGGTGAGAAATAAGAGAGGAAGTTTCAAGTATTGATTGACAACCTTTCAGATTTAGGAATGTATTTTAGCTCATTTTTAGTATTGAAAAATGACAAGTTTTAAGATTTTATTATATTTAAAAAAAAATTTAGTTAATTAAGTGAAATCCCACATACCGCTTAATGAAATAGTGGCGGAAGTTTTAGAAAAGTTTCCTCTCTTATAAAATTTAGTGAAAAGTTTTAGAATTAGAAAAAAATTTAATTGATTTCTTAGAAAAATATCCTTGCAGATTTCTTGAAATTTTTTGTAATTATAATAAACATTTTAAAATCATGATTTATTAGAAAAATTCCCTCGTTTCTAAAAGCTCATGAAAATTTTTGGAATTATAAAAAATATTTACAAATGATGATTTCTGAGAAAAATAATGTCGTATCCATGGATGATGATTATGCTTTTCATAATATATGCATTTGTGGCAATTTAAATTGGATAATAAGAGATTAAATACAGATTAATGGCAACTTAGGTAAAACAAATAATAGTAATATTAGTAACAATATTTGAAATTGCTCCACTAATTATATGTCACAAAGTTTAGCGCCAAACATTAAATTATTTGTGGTGTAAGAAATTGCAACAAAAATATTGAACTCATTACAAAATTCTCAAACCATCCAAGTTTTCAGTAACAACAAGCAAACTTGCTACAAAATAGCATTTTTAGTGACAATTTTCATGTTGCCATGAAAAAAAAATTGCCACTAATGACTCTTTTTCTTGTAGTGCATAGAGGCATGTTTCCTGAGAATATATGATTGGAGAGTTCACCTCATGTAGAGGCACGCTTCTTGAACTCACAACCCTCCAGGTAGGTTGAAACTTGTCTAATTTGTTTAATTTCGATCGTTCATTATAAGTTTGAAATTATCAATACAGTTTTAAATTCTCTAAATTTGTGTGTTGTCGGTGTTAGAAAGTGTTAGAAAATGTTGATAATAAAACATGACAAACTCTGCTACGTACTGTATTTAGGATTCTTACAGTAAAACAATATCAAGAAAATAGGAAAGCTCAAAGGTAACGAAATGAATGCAAGATAATGAGAGTACATTAAAACTTCTTACAACATAATTGTCTGAACACGTAAAATATTTCGCAGCTATACTTGCTTAATTACATTTCTTGTCCATACTACAACCTCAAACGAAACTTGGCACAAGCTATGAGTTTTCCTGTAAAATTGTCCGAACAATGTCAAATATTTCGCATCTTTTCCGGCTTACCGTTCTTGTTCATAATACACACAAGCTGTAAGGTTTTCGCTGCATGACAACTTCAATCTAACAAGTTGAATCAATCAGTTTTAGTGTTTTCTCAACTTTTCAGTTGTGAAATTTCTAAACACTATCCATTAATCCCAACATGTATGAGATCAGTACCGTGTATTCCTGGTTAAGAATTATTCATGTACTGAAATTTCTCATATGAAACTATAAAATATAAATATAGCTCATTCATGCCTTTAATTTAAAAAAAAAAAAAACGTGTAGGTATTGAAATTCTAGTGTAAAAAATATTTTAATAATCAAAGTGATTTATAGAATATGACTTTTAAAGGACTACTACAAGAATCATTATTTGCAATCAGATTTTTGCTATTTAAGGGTAGCTCTACGAGGAATCCTAGCACGTGGTAGCACCAATAGTACATTACTCTAAACTTGTGAAAAAATACAAGGAAAAAAGTCTTCATAGGAAACATTAATGGCACCTATTTTTTATGAAGAAAATTCTTTGTTCGAATTTGTTGTTACAGATGGCAATGGTGTCAAAGGTTTAGTTGATTCAGGAATTGCAAAGGTACCCGAGAGATACATTCTACCACCGGATAACCGAATTGAGAAAATCATTGGAGGAACAAAAGAGAATTATGCATCAGTTCCGATTGATGTATCAAAACTTGATGGTCCTGATCATGATCAAGTGGTGGATGATATTGTTAGAGCTGCTGAGACACTTGGGTTTTTCCAGGTAATCAACCATGGTGTGGATTTGGATCTTTTGGAGTCTGTAAAAGATGCTGCACACCGGTTTTTCGAGCAACCGACAGAAGCAAAGGCTGCTTATCGTAAGGAAGTTAGTCCCAGTCCTGTTGTGGAATATGGAACAAGCTTTGTACCTGAGAAAGAAAAGGCTCTTGAATGGAAAGATTATATCAGAATTGGCTATATCAATGATGCTGATGCAGAAAAAAATTGGCCCAAAGTGTGAAAGTAAGTACTGATATTCCTAATTCTTTTAACTTGCATGACCTCAGATTAGATTTTTATACATCTCGAATTTAACTGCATCAAGAAAGTTTAACTAACTCGATGAATATATGGCTTGCTTAATTGTTATTTTTGATTGTTCTGGCAATGCTCGATCAACTCTAGTTTCTTTCTTGTGATGATAACTAAATCATATTGAAGCGGGTTCATGTATGCAACGTGAGTTAATCGCGATTTTAACATTTGATAAGATCGATAGAACATTAAAATCATGATTTCAACGCCGATTAATTATCTGTACATTTCATATATCAACCATATCTTATATATAAACCGGTTTTACAGATGTTGTTTGTGTTAGGATCAGATAACTTATTTTCAATGCTTTGATTATTTTTCTCAGGGAAGAGACACTTGACTACTTAAAATCATCCTCCAAATTGGTGAAAAGGCTGTTGGAAATACTTATAAATAATCTTGGAGTGAAAATTGAAGAGTCGAGGCTGGAAGCTCTAATGGGGTATAAGGTGGTTGTTCATAACTATTACCCAGCATGCCCAAATCCAGACCTCACAGTTGGTGTAGGGCCTCACTCTGATATGGGAATCATAACAGTGCTTTTGCAAGATGGCATTGGAGGTTTGTATGTGAAAGTGGAGGAAGATATAGCATCAGGAAGGAAAGAAGAGTGGATAGAAATCCCTCCCATTCCAGGTGCTTTGGTTGTCAATGCTGGAGATGTATTGCAGGTCAGACCTCAATAACCTTCACTATATTTTTTGTCCGTAAAAACTTATATGAAACTGCTTTATATTTGAAATATGGTTTATACTGCTGTAATAGTCCTTGATATGGTGATTATTACTTTTGTCACGCGTTAAAATTGCAATTAACTTGCCGTTGTATATATATGAATTAGTTTCACGATAGATGAGATGTTTTTTGTATAACCCGTTATTGTCGTGCATATTGAGTAGAGAGTTGAGCAATTTGTTAAACAATTCTAATGATAGCTATACTATCAAATGTTTGACCTGATAAAATTATAATATACCTAGCTAATTATATATATGTTGATAAATTAACAATTTAACATATGAACTGAATTGATGATTTAGGTGCATGAAATAAAATAAATCCATATTTATATGTTTTGCAATACTTCAAACTCAATCAAGTTGAACCAAAAGATTATTGCCTTTGTGATCTGAAAAAAGTCTTCAAGATATAAAACCCTCAATATTATATATTGAATTTAGTTACTTAATTGTACTGAAAATTACTACTAATTTTCATTTGCGCAACAATATTCCATCTATTTTACCTAAAGCAATGTCATTTTCAATGACTTTTGATGTTAGCAAATACTATATAATCTTTGCCATTAGTCAAAAGCCAAAGGTAATCCTAATGTCAATGATCACAAATAATAATTTTGCAAGTCAATAGTTACTAATTTTGGTTGGTGTCCTGTAAAATAGATTCATATATGAAATGAGAGTTAATCCGATTTTAACGCACAATAGAAGTAGTAGAAAATTAGATTTACGATTTTAAGAGTCATTAATTGTCCATTTTATATATAAACAACATCTTATATATGACTCGATTTCACATAAGTTTTTTTGTTACTTAATTATTTTGTTATTTGTTGTTATTAACGTGTGTTATTTCTTCAAAATGAATCGAATCCTAGATAATCAGCAATAGTAAATACAAAAGTGCACAACACAGAGTGCGTACAACAAACAAGCAATCAAGAGTTTCAGTTCCACTTTTCACAACTCCACATCCAACAGTGAGGGTAGCTCCATTCCCTGAGGTGGTGGAGCGCGACGGAGGAGCTCTGTATCGAGAAGTTATGATCAAAGATTACATGAACCACTATTTTGGACATGCTCATCAAGGCAAGAAAGCCCTAGATTTTGCCAAAATAAACTTTCCTAATTAATTAATTAGGATCACATTATGAACTACTTGTGTTGTGGAAAAAATTATTAAGATGCAAAATCATGTTAATGTTTTAACATTTTTAATAAGGTTTATGTCCAAATTTACTAGCCATTTTTGGACAGTTAAAATGTATGCCAATAAATAAATCTTTTCTTGTTAATTCTTGTTAATTTGCAACTAAAAGGCCAGGATTTCTGGCATTAATAATTTAATATATGTTCAATTTATGTAATTCCAAACTCTGTTTGATTTCAATTTTTGAAATCATATTTAGCATGTTTACTTCTTTTTTTTCCTACAGTAATTGTTAAAACCAAAAACAAATTTACGGCAATTATATTTTCTATATTAATTTTTAATAATAAATGATTAATTTTAAAATTTAATTTGAAAATTTTAATGATAAAAAAATCCTCTGTTATAATATCCTCCCAAAATAAACTCATAAAATATTACTTTTAAAATTTAAAGTTTTAAAGTTTTAATATATATATATATATATAATAAAGAATTTCTCAACATAAATTCCTACCAAAACAAATACATCAGCCAAACACTCATAAAAGATTCCTTTTTAATATAAAAATGAAGAAAAACGATTCAAAACTTATTTTAATATTCAGTTTTTATGCTTTTTTTCTATCACATTTTCAAAGCCACATATGCACCATATATATACGGAATTTTTTATTAATTATATTAATTTATTTAGTTCCAAATATCATATACCAATTTCCACTACTTAATTATTGCTCTACAATATCAGGCTAACACCACATGTTAATAAATTGAAGAGCCAAATTGAAAGCATAATTAAATTTTTTTCCTCAAAAAATAGAATCAAAATGAGTACTAAATGCTCTTTTGCAATATATTCTCAAAATTTTCAAACAAAAAAAAAGGCATTTGATATATAGATTCCTTTTCTAGCTACCTATTGTCACATACCTACACCTTTTGAAATTAATCATTCTGTCTAACATTGTAGTAGAATCTGACAGCATGTTCATATATAGCGCATAACTTTTCTTTATTTTTTTTTAAAAGCAATATTTTTACTAAAAACATTAACATTATACAGCAAACTAAATGAGATTCATTCCATTGCTCAATACTTAGAACAAGGCGTTGCAAGCAATTTAACAAATGATTTTAAACAATAAACCACAATAGATCATAAACCACAAAAAGACAGAAGCTACTATGCACATGGGGGCAATGTAGCTAGGGTCAAAATTATACCCTATTATCCTAGTTTTTAACCTTAACTAAGATTGAAATACAATTTTTTTTTTTAAAGAACAAAGATAAAACTAAAGTGGAATAATCCTTCCTAATAGTTGACCAAAATCAACACTCCCTAAACAGCAAAACTAAAGTTCCTCCAAACATTGTTTTGATAAAGATGAAGAAGAAAACCATCTCTATCTTCTTTCCCTTTATAGTCCTTAACAACCATTTTATCTCCATCATCAAAACATCCCCAAATGTGAAGTCTTTTTACCCCATTAGCAATTCATCTTCGGTTGCCTCACTCTATGTTCTTCAAATATTTATTAAGTTTGGGTCCTCTTTCTTTTTTTTTTTTTTGGACACGAAATCTCAAAGGTGAAATCTTTTTCAAAAATCATTCCAATCAAAAAATGAAAACTAATTTTAGATTTAATACCAAAGAGGGACATATCTGACTCAAAAATATAAGAAAAGATCTAGGGAAAGGCAATAGTGTTATAGTGATTTGATTTTTATTTTATCTTATATATATTTAGAAGAAAAACCTTCAATAATAGAGACAAATTCTCTCAAGAAAAGATAAAAATATTCCCACAACCTAAAACTAAACACTCACGATTGGGAGATAACAAAAGAAATAATAATAATAATAATAATAATAATAATAATAATATATGGGGTGATGGAGAGGCGACAACTGCTGCGGGATTTTAAGAGGGAGAAGGAAATGGAAGAGCATCAAAAGTTGTTTTATAGATGAACTTCATATCAATTACCAAATATATGTCATTATTGGTTAACATTGTCTTTCAAAAGTAGAGTTTCAATAATCACTGAGTCAAATATATATATATATATATCAACATTTACATTTTTTCAAATGTAACAGCAAAACTTTTCTTTCTTTGTAGGGTCATTTTATCAAATTTTTAATTCTCAATAAATGAATTAGTCTGCAATTTGTTCTATCATACAAACCAGCACAAGCATTCTCTTCTCGCCAAAAGTTACTGAATTTGTATCGTAAAAATCCCTATACCTAATGACAAGTCTCTAATTAATTCCCAAACAAAAGTCGAGTAGGTCCAAAAAATTAAATATCCTTTCATTTATCTTCTTGTGCCAAACAATCAAATATCCTTATCGAACTCGATCTTGAAGAAGTTTAATTATCAAATTTCAAGTTAATTAATGTCCATCCCATAATACCCATAACACATACCATTGAATCGGATAGTCACGTACCGACAATTTTACCCTAAATACTAATATAGTAGTGTGAGAGGGATCGTATTCACAGGGAATGATTGGTATTAGATGATCGTCTGTTCACAATTGTCTACTGGTATACTGAATGCAAAGTATGAAAAATTGCATGACACAAAAATGTTTGAGCAAGAGTTAAGGTACTGACTTGAGGTGTTCTAATGTTCGACAGCGCTTAAATTGTTTCATTGACAGGTGCAAACTGATGAGGAGATTTTATATCTTGTGACTTGAATTTCGAGTAGCCCGATGGCTCACTCTAGTTCAACTCACGTACTCTAAGATTTCCTCGGATTAGACAAGATTTAGCACAAGTTAGAACCCTAGATCTCTATCCTAGCATGATATTTCTAACTCACTTCTTGATCTTTCCTATGGCAAGGCAAACAATCAATCCATGACTTCAATTTATCCTACAAGGATTTTCTAGGCCTTTTCCGTCATATCTTGTTAGCACTCGCCAGTGAGTATCGCACTTGTGAAACAACAAACAAAGCAAGACTAGAAACTCATCAAAGATAATTCATCATACTCAACTCATGTACAATTTAACACCAATAGCTCAAATCTTGACTCAATCATAGTTGTTACTACCAATTAAGCCAGATCTCATCAATTCAGGGTGAATTCACATTCATTAAATAGATAAAATTCATTCAAGCACAAATAAGATAAAATTTAAGTAGTCTCAACCATTAAAAAACTTAGGAACATTAGATCCTCAAGGCAATAACAAATTTAGCTGATCATCGTAGTGATCGGCTCTGAATTTAGTGATGTATTCATAGAATCAAATATTCTTCTTAATTTTCTAGAGTTTGTACCGATTACAGAGTAAATGGGTTATAGTTTGTGTCTCTCATGATGTAATCGCAATTGTCCCTTGCAATCTCTCCGGCTCCTCTGTCAATTTGTGTAATTTTTTCTCCTTTTTTTTCCAGAGAAGGGAAGAGCTGGTCCCCAAACCCTATATTTTTCTCTTTCTTTGTTGTCTTGACCCGTTTCTTCTTTCTCTCCCCCTCTTTCTTTCTGTTGTCTTTTTCGGATTTTATATGATGATTCCTTCTCTTGGTGCTCTTGTGGCCATATCCTCATCGTTGCATGTTCTCTCTTCTTCAAATTTGGCGACACGTGTCCTACATAAATCGGTAAATGTTGAAATAAGTGAGGTCAGCCTTTTCTAGATCACCTAAGATTACTTAAGGGTTAAGGGAGAAAATATCAAATACTTGAGAGAAAATTTGTAAGAGAAGTACTTGATAAACTGCGTTGAGTGCGATGCATGAGTGCTCGTTCGGAGATGTGCGTGCGCTTGTGTAGAGATGTGCGTGCATGAGTGAGTGATGTGCAGATTAGAGTGTGCGGTGAGTGCATTGTGTGCGAGTGATGCGCGCGCAGTGTGTGCAATGTGTGTTGTGCTATGTCAGTGCGGAGTGTGCGAGGTGTGTAGTGTGTGGTGAGTGTATGCAAGGTGCGATGAGTGCATGTGTACGAGTGGGGTGGGCGTTGTGAGGGCTTGAGGGGCAGACGCAGTGTGTGTGCGTGGTGGTGTGGACGCACGGTGCATCCGCACCCTGTGTGTATGTGTGAGGGCGGACTCACAGTGCATCCATCCGACTGTGTGTGCATGGTGATACACCCTGTGAATGTTTGTGAGGGCGGATGCACCGTGTGTGCGTGCATGCGTGCATGTGCGTTCGCCCATGTTGTGTATGCATGCATCCGTTGTTTTGTGTGTGTGCGTGAGGCTTGAGTGTTGTGCTTAAGTGTTTTGTGTGCTGTGAAACTTGTGAGTGCTTGTGAGTTATTCGTATATACTATGAGTTTGTGAGTGCGTATGTGTGCCAACACATGCACTACAATTGATGCAAGTAAAAATGATAGCATTTGTGTACCAATGTTCACACTTTCTTTCACAAACTTCACTACTGATACTCATTTCATGATCCAATGAAAACAACACAATTCATGTAAGAAAACACATCTATATAATCATAAAAGTTCAACGAATCATATTATATAAGTCAGTGTAAAACTGACTTATCAACCATTCAAACCAATAAAACAAAATAGTCAAATACCTTGAACATCTCGAAGTAATTCAATATTGAGTTTTCATTCTGATGTGAAACAAGTTGAAAATATGTATTGGACTGCATAAAATATGTTCAAGAAGAGGAAAAATACTAAATCAAGTCATTAATTTTAAATGGATGTAACTTTCTTATTTGAATTTAGAATTATCTTTATAATATAATATTTTGAAACTCTCGATGAAATCTGTAAGGTGCATGAACTTTACCTAATAACGTGTGCTATTTTGGCAAACTTCATTTGTTTATGCCACTTTTGGACTCATTTAGTTTTTTTAATTATTTTTTACTTCTTTTTTATTGGTCTAGGGTTTCCTAAATTATATAAACGCTTGTAAGTTTTATTTTCATTATTACAACTTTATGATATTAGGGGTGGTAGAACAATTTATTTTAGGGGTACTCATATTTTTTTACACTAAATCGGTCACACTCGTCTATTTTCGTTAATTTTTGTAAAAAAATCAAAGTACATAAGGGTAAAATGTATATTTTCAAACTTTGGAGAGGTTACCTAAACATTTCTTAAATCACAATCAGCTTTTTTTTTTTTAAATTTACCCTTCATATTATTATTATTTGGGGTTACAAATCTCATTCACAAAAACTCCTATGAAATCGGTTGATACATAAGATATAGTTCATATATGAAACAGACAATTAATCTTTTTTTTGTCGGTAAACTCTATACACAGGAGGAGGATATCAGCCTCAATTTTATTAATAACCAAAAATAAATTTAAATTATATCACAATTTAGAAATAAGTTGTTCAGCCTAATTGGAGGTACCACGAAATAATGACATCATATAAAATATACACTTATAAAAAATCAACAGTTACGAACAAAATAGAAGTTAAAGATTATTTACATATTCTTAAATATGGGACTCATTATCTATTTACTCTTATAGCACCCTTACATTATTTGGTAATTTCTTTTTCAGCAATGTACTATGTAGACGATTGAATTTACCTACCAAGATTTGCTAAATGGACTGCCAGTATGTTTGTTTCCCTCAAGCAAAGATGGCATTTTATATTATACATGAGTTGGTGTATCATTTCAATATATATCTCTATCAATACTCCATGGTGCTTAATCTTCTCCTACAATGATTGTATCAAAATGAGTGAATAATTCACTTTAATCACAAAAGACCTTTAGCTAAGCACAACTTAATCCCAAATAATAAGACTTTAGTTTCAACCCTGTAGATTTAAACAATTAATTGCCAAGATTGCATGCAAAGGCTAAGTACATAATAGCTTTATCATTCTCGAAAGTCCTCTTTTTACCTACAAGTGAATTTTCTCTACAATAAATTTTGCGTTGAAATCATGAATCTAATTTCTTTATTTTTATTATGCATTAAAATCGTAATTAATTCGTAAAACACATGTATAAATTTGCTTCACATTATACCAATCAAATCTCATTTTATTCAGTACTTTGAAGAAAAAAAAAATTGATTTGTGTGCATTCACCTAAACCACATCTTTTTCCTACAAAGATCTATTTTGGAGAAACTAGTATTATTTTATGAATTACATATGTATACTTTTACCAAAAACAAAGAAAATGAAGGAAAATCAAGAAAACTAATGGATCACAAGTGACATGGACGTTTAGGTCCCTCATCTGAAAATATGTAACTTGTCGCGTTTAGTCCCTCTTCACAAAAATCAAACCACGAGAAAATCTATCTTTTGACTTTTATGTCCAACTTCACTCTATTATTGTTCTTTGACCTTTTAAATAACTGATACATCATGCTCGCCGCCAAAGTTGCACTGGCAAAGGCAACGGTAGAAACTGTGCCATGAAAGACTTATATGATACGGATCAACTCAAGTATAACTTAACCCAAAAAAACAACTATGCATGCCAGCAGATCTTTCTTATTTAAGGATCAATTACTGACCCTAGCACCAAGTCATCACAATTCACATACTAGTGAACAAAAAAAAAAAACGAGTCTTCATAGTAAAATGGCACCTTTTGATGATGGAAATTTTTTATTCGATTTTGTAGTTAAAAATGGGAATGGTGTCAAAGGTTTAGTAGATTCAGGAATTGAAAAGGTACCCCAGAGATACATCCAGCCACCATATAAGCGAATTGAGAAGATTACTCAAGTCTCAAATGAGCACTTTTCATCAGTTCCAATTGATTTATCTAAACTTGATGGTCCTGAGCATGACCAAGTGGTGCAGGCTATTGTTAGAGCTAACTGAGACACTTGGGTTTTTCCAGGTGATCAATCATGGTGTGGATTTGGACTTGTTGGAGTCATTAAAAGATGCTGCACATCGGTTTTTTGCGCAACCGCCGGATGCAAAAGCTGTTTATCTCAAGGGAGTTAGTCCCAGTCCCTTCGTGAAATATGGAACGAGTTTTGCACCCGAGAAAGAAGAGACTCTCGAATGGAAAGATTACATTAGCATGGTCTATACCAATGATGTTGATGCACAAAATCATTGGCCAAAAGAGTTCAAGTAAGTGATATTGATTCTTTAACATTTGTTCATAGCATTAAGTTACGGAATTAATGGAGGGCTGCCTATTTGAATCTGTACGAATTTAATTGTATCAAGAAATTCAATTGCATGCATAGCTTGCTTGCTTGCTTGCCTACATTTGTTCTGGCCGTGCTCCACATCGATTTCTTTCTTTTGGCAAAGTTATATTTGCATGGGAGATTACAACTTACTTTTCAATGCTTTGATTAATTTTGCAGGGAAAAGGCACTTGACTACTTGAAATTATCCTCTAAAATGGTGAAAAGTTTGTTGGAAATACTAATAAAAAATCTTGGAGTGGATCAACCTGGTGACTCGAGACTTGAATCTCTAATTGGTTTGAAGACGGTTAATATGAACTTTTATCCAACATGCCCAAATCCAGAACTCACTCTTGGTGTTGGTCGCCACGCCGATGTTGGAACTTTAACTGTGCTTTTGCAAGATGGCGTTGTTAGGATTAGACGCTCTAATCCAATCTGTAGAAAACGATTAAAGATGCGAAAATAAAAGAACACACAGATTTATAGTGGTTCACTCTCAATGTGAGAGCTACGTCCACTTGCCGCTTCCAGATTTCACTATGATAAATTGAGTTACAAAAAATGGTATGTCTGCCTCTCAGTCACTCGTCTTAGTTCATTCATAACCGTACATGTATCTTTATATACTCAAAAATAGGGCTACGAAAAAGAGGATAAAAACACCAAAATACCCCCGACAACAAAAGACCCTTACACATAAGGTCTTTACACGTCTTAGGCTCCACAACTCAACAATCTCCCACTTGGAGACTAATCTCATCATCCCTCCATCTGTAGCGGCTCCCTTCCTTGATGCTTCATCCAAGAAGTCCAACTGAAGTTGCACACAACTTCAGCTTCTCACTCGTCACAGCTTTCGTCAACATATCAGCTGGATTCTGACTCCCTGGAATTTTCTCAAGCACTAGCACTCCATCTTCTAATGCGGATCTGATGAAATGATAACGCACTTGTATATGCTTTGTCCTGCCATGATAAACCGGGTTCTTTGCCAAATGGATGGCACTTTGGCTGTCACAATGCAATACACTTCTATCGTAGTTTTGGCCTAACTCGTGTAAGAAAGGCTGCAACCACATCATCTCTTTCGCGGCTTCTGTCACCGCAACATATTCAGCTTCGCAACTAGAAAGAGCAACTATCTTTTGAAGCTTCGAGACCCAACTGATCGCGGTTCCACCTAAGGTATAGACATACCCAGTTGTGCTCTTCCTACTGTCAACATCACCACCATTATCAGCATCAACGTATCCATCCAAACCTAAGTCTGACTTTTGAAAACATAAAGCGAATCCCGAACTTCCCTTCAAGTATCGCAAAATCCCCTTTACTGCTTCCCAATGTTGCTTTTCTGGATTGCTCATAAATCTGCTAACAACTCCCACTGCATGTGCAATGTCTGGCCGTGTACAAACCATCGCGTACATAAGACTACCAATGGCGGAGGCATATGGAATCTCGGCCATGTAATCCTTCTCTTCTTCGGTCGAGGGCGACTGATCTTTAGATAGTCTGAAATGACCAGCCAATGGTGTAGTGACCGGCTTTGCATCATATAACTTGAATCTGCTAAGAACCTTCTTCACATACTCTTCTTGTGAAAGCTTGAGAATTTCTATATCCCTGAAGATCCTCATCCCAAGGATTTGTTTTGCAGCACCCAAATCCTTTATCGCAAATTCTTCAGACAACTCCCTTTTTAGCCTGTCAATCTCATGCAAGCTTGCTCCAGCAGTCAACATGTCATCAACATAAAGGAGCAGAATAATATAGGAGTTATCAAATCTTTTAATGTAGCAGCAATGATCGACTTCACACCTTACAAAGTTATTACTTTTCATGAAACTATCGAACCTTTTGTACCATTGCCTTGGAGCCTATTTCAAACCATACAAGCTCTTTTGAAGCTTACACACAAGCTCTTCTTTCTCTTTCACCTCGAAGCCTTGTGGCTGCCGCATGTAAATCTCTTCGTCCAAATTTCCATGGAGAAAAGCGGTTTTCACGTTCATTTGCTGAAGATGAAGATCTTCTTTCACAACCAAACCTAAGACAGTTCTGATCGTCATCAACTTGACCACTGGTGAGAAGAACTCGGTGTAGTCAATACCTTCTTTCTGCTGAAAACCTTTAACAACCAACCTAGCCTTGTACCTCTTGCTCCCATCATGTTCTTCTTTAATTCGGTAGACCCACTTGTTGTGCAGTGCTTTCTTCCCTTTCGGCAACTCAGCCAATTGCCAAGTTTGATTTGACTGTAATGAGTCCATCTCATCTTTCATGGCTGCCTCCCACTTAATCGAATCATCAGACTGTGCTTTCTCGTCATAACATTCTGGTTCCTTTCTGTCAGTCAGCAGGATGTGATTAAGAGACGGAGACCATCTCTCGGTTGGTTTTCTGATTCTGGATGATCTTCTTAGTTCTGCAATCGGTGTTTGTGGATTTTCCTCTAGAGCCACATTCTCATCAACTTCTTCTTCATCAATACCCCGATCTTCTTCAACAGTCGGAGTATTATCAGCTGAAAAATCTCTCAAATTGACCATAGTAGACTCTTTCAATTCGGAACTCCCACTATCAGAAGTCTTGCCAACAACGTCTTTGTAAAGGACCTGTTCGTTGAAGATGACGTTCCTGCTATGAATGATCTTCCGATTTTGATTATCCCAGAAACGATAACCAAACTCGGCGTCACCATAACCAATAAAAAAACACTTCTTAAACTTCGGATCAAGCTTGCTTCTATTAGAATCATCAATATGAACATAAGATAAACAACCAAACACTTTCAGAAAAGAAAAGTTTACCTCCTTATCGCTCCAAGATTCTTCTGGAATTTTGAAATCTAGAGGTACGGAGAGTCCTCTGTTGATCAGGTAGGCTGCAGTATTGATCGCATCTGCCCAGAATGTTTTAGGCAGCCCGGCATGCAATCTCATGCTCCTTGCACGTTCATTCAGTGTCCTGTTCATCCTTTCAGCTACTCCATTCTCTTGAGGCGTTTGTGGAATAGTCTTTACCATCTTGATCCCATTCATAGCACAATACTCTCTGCAATCTCAATCGATGTACTCACCTCCGTTATCAGACCTCAAACATTTGATCTTCAGATTCATTTCATTCTCAACCAAGGTCTTCCACTTCTTGAAAACACTAAACACATCAAACTTATTCTTCATGAAGTAGACCCATACCTTTCTTGTTGAATCATCTATGAATGTCACGTAGTAGTATGATCCACCAAGAGAAGAAACAGGTGCGGGTCCCCAAACGTCAGTATGCACCAATTCCAGCTTTTCCTTCTTCAGCTCCTTCCCAATCTTTGAGAAACTGATGCTTGACGGAATTCAACTCTGGAATCTGACCACTCTTGACAAGAAGCTTCATTTCTTTCTCGCTTATGTGGCCCAATCTACAATGCCACAACTCTGTGTTCTTCAAGCTATCATCAACAACAGCAACTGTGTCTCTGCAGGTAGACGTCATGTATAAGGTTCCTCTTTTGTGAGCTCGAGCCACGACTATCGCTCCTTTAGATACCTTCCAAGCACCTTTTCCGAAATTGACATTGTGACCTTCATCATCGAGTTGTCCAACCGAAATTAGATTGCGCATTAACCTTGGAATGTGTCTCACTTTACTAATCTTCCAAACAGACCCATTTTCCATCTTCAGTTTGATTTCCCCGATGCCACAATATCCAATGGCTTACCATCTGCAAGGTAGACCTTTCCATAGTTTCCAGCCACATAATTTTCCATTAGTTCCTTGTGTGCGGTGGTGTGAAACGATGCTCCTGAATCCATAACCCACGAGTCTATCGGACTGTCAACTGACAGAAGCAACGCTTCATTGATCTCTTCCATTACTGTGTTGGCTCCATCACCTTTATCATCGTCGTTCTTCTTCGGTGCTCTGCAATTTCTCTTCATATGACCCTGCTTGCCACAATTCCAACACTCAAATGTTCGCCTGGACTTGGACTGACCCCTCCCATTCTTTGACTTGGATCTCGATCTGCCCTTACCCTAGTTGGAATTTCTCTCATTATTTCTTCCCATATTTTCAACATTCAAAGCTGAGTTTTTCGATGTTTCACCAGAATCAATCTTACGAACTTCCTCGTCAAGAATACAATCTCTCACATCATTAAATTTCAGTTTATCACTACCTACTGAGTTACTGACTGCTGCCCTCATAGGCTCCCAACTATTAGGTAGAGACGCTAACAGAATTAAGGCACGTACTTCATCATCAAAATCAATTTTCACAGATGACAATTGATTAACGATTGTATTAAATTCATTTAGATGTGTTGCCACAGAAGCACCTTCAACCATCTTTAAATAAAATAGTTTCTTCATTAAAAATACCTTGTTGTTCGCTGAGGGTTTCTCATACATGTCGGATAAGACATTTATAAGGCCTGCGGTGGTTTTCTCCTTCGCCGTGTTGTGAGCAACGCTTTTTGCCAACGTCAACCGGATGACTCCCAGGACTTGTCTATCAAGAAGATTCCACTCATCATCAGTCATCTTCTCTGGTTTCGTACTCAAGGGAAGATGAAGCTTTTTCCCGTACAAGTAATCCTCAATTTGCATTCTCCAAAACGCGAAATCTGTGTCATCGAATTTCCCAATATCGTATACCGAGCCATCTTCGCTAGCCATCATTTCCAAACACTTCGACCTATTCCGTAGCTCTAATACCAGTTGTTAGGATTAGACGCTCTAATCCAACCTGTAGAAAACGATTAAAGATGCGAAAATAAAAGAAAATAAAAGAACCACTCTCACATTGAGAGTGGTTCACTCTCAATGTGAGAGCTACGTCCACTTGCCGCTTCCAAATTTCACTATGATAAATTGAGTTACAAAAAATGGTATGTCTGCCTCTCAGTCACTCGTCTTAGTTCATTCATAACCCTACATGTATCTTTATATACTCAAAAATAGGGCTACAAAAAAGAGGATAAAAATACCAAAATACCCCCGACAACAAAAGACCCTTACACATAAGGTCTTTACACGTCTTAGGTTCCACAACTCAACAGGCATTGGAGGTTTGTACGTGAAGAAGGAGGAAGATACAAAATTAAGGAGGAAATATTAGTGGATAGATATCCCTCCAATCCCAGGTGCTTTGGTTATCAATGTTGGGGATACATTACAGGTGAGAGAGATCAATAATCTTCTTCACTATATGAGGTTTGATATCTGTTCATTTAACTTGTTTTTTCTTGGTAATCGAACAAGTACAGATCCTGAGCAATGGTAGGTACAAAAGTGCTGAACATAGAGTGCGCACAACAAGCAACCATTCAAGAGTGTCAATTCCAGCATTCACAGCCCCACGTCTAACTGAGAAGATAGGTCCACTAACTCATCTAGCAGAGCGAGACGGAGGAGCAATGTACCGAGAGATTGTATTCCAGGACTACTTAAACAAATTTTTTGGACATGCTCACGAAGGAAAGAACAAAACCCTGGATTTTGCTAGAATAACTTCTCCATAGAATCATGCATGAAGGTTTCTTTAAGCATATGATCATGAGTACTATATCACACATTATCATTTTGTGTGGAAAGGCAATAAATGAGGTTACTGTTGAATCGGCCTCAATCAGGAAGTTTAATTCTCAAATTTCAAGTTAATGAAAGTCCATCCTATAATGTCCATATAACTCCAAGAAAATTCAAAGTAATAAAACCAAATATTCAAATGCCTTGAACATTTCGAAGTAATTCTATATTGAGTTTTCATTTGCTCCAACAAAACATGACACTCCTCTCTCTGTCTCTGTCTCTCTCTCTTAGTGATGGATTGAATAGTGCCACTTGAATTGTGTAATGGAATTTTTTTTTTGAGTTGAAATGATGTAATGCCAATAAGTACTCCTCTCTAATTTGCCTTATAAAAGCCACAATGAAAAATAGTTTTTCCATTCCAATTGGATAAGTGCATTTCATGCAATATTTGCTAACTTTTATAATGCAGTATTGTATTTAAAAAAATATGCATTCATCGAAACAATATTGTAAGAAAAAGCTATTTTCGGATATAGTAGATGTGTTTTGTTGCTCCCCATACCCCTTAATTTTCTCGGCCGAATATTTGTCATCTATTTGAAAAATGGAAAGATTCGAATATTTTGCTATGAACTAAAAATCCGATTACTGTGCATGTGAAATGCATGTGTCACCAGTGTCTTTCGAATAATTATATTGTCCATCATCAATTAGTTTATGATGCCCGGATGGTTCAACCCGAGTATAGAATTTGAAAACTAGCATCAACCAAAACTTTCAAGTTCATGACGAACTAGGCCGAGTATTCGAAACATCAAAATCCAAAATTTGGAAGGGTTATGGCGTTATGCTTAACATGGATAATCATATATGATTTTTGGGCCTGTTACGATTTTCAAAACCATGACTCCACTTCTATCAAGTTTATAATAAATTCGTTTGGCATAAAAGAGCTTTTACTGCTGCATGAATGGTGTTAGACCCTTAGAATCTGAATTTGCCGCCCGCGGGCATGCCGAGATGAACAGCCGGCATGTTGAGGTGCCGGAATGGCATGCCGAGGGCCATGCCTTGTGTGCCGAGCTGAATGACGTGATCACGTTGACAATCACGCGATGGTTAGCCGAGTTGTGTACTCGGCATTCCGACCTTCCCACTCGGTATGTCAGCATGCCAATTGCACAACTCGGCTAACCATCGCGTGACTGTCAGCGTGATCACATCGTTCAGCTCGACACACAAGGCATGGCCCTCGGCATGCAATTCTGGCACCCAGGAGCGGAACTAGAACGAATTTTAAGAGGGGGCTGAGTTTTAAAATTTTTTTTTGTTATATTATTAAATAAATATATTGATATTATGAGAACAAGAAGAGAAAACTATTTGCTGCTCATTGTTAGCTTAGTTTGGAAATAGGAAGTCCAAAGGGAAGATAGAAAAGACAGTGGAGTGAATGTGTTTTTTTTTTTTAAATAATTAATCAAAACAACACCGTTTTATACAAAACGACATCGTTTTGTTGAGTGAATTCTTTTGTTTTAAATTTTTTTTCTAAAGCTCAAAACTCAGGTCTTCTTCTTCTCTGTGGCATCAAAACTGTGACACTATAGGGGAGACGATGGACATGAATCCTTCATTCTCTAAAACTCGGGCGAGTTTGGCGAAGGTTGAAGTCCCCACCTACCCCCGCCTAGATCCGCCCCTGCTAGCACCTTGACATGTCGGCCGTGCCCCTCAGCACGCCGTGGAGAACTCAGATTCTAAGGGTCTAACACATAGCATGATGGCAAGGAGTTCATAAATGTTTATAGTTTAAACCCAATGAAAAAAATTGCAGAACCAAAAAAGAGTATACTGATGCCAAGGTTCAGAAACTCTAAATCCTGTATAAGTCACTATACTCTTACATGAATCCTTCAAATCTTTGGAGGTCGGAAAACTAAGGGGGCGTTTGGTTCAAATTCTTCAATGGTAATCACAATGGATTTGATTGAGGGGTCAATGGCAATAAGAATTATGATTGCATTGTTAGTGTTTGGTTCAAATCCTATAATGGGTATTATTGTGATTGATATTATTTGGTTCAAATCAACAATAGTAATAGAAATCAGTCAAAATTTTCATTTTACCCTTATCAGAATTCGCATCTTTATTATTATTAGTAGTAGTATTATTATTAATAATTAATAATAATATTATTACTATTATTAATTAATAATAACATTATTATTATTATTTATTATTATTATCATTATTAATTATTAATATTATTAATATCATTATCATTATTAATTATTAATATTATTATCATTATTAATTATTAATATTCTTATCATTATTAATTATTAATATTCTTAATATTATTATCATTATTAATTACTAATTATTATCATTTTTAATTATTAATTATTATTATCATTTTTAATTATTAATATTATTATTAATGATTAATACTATTAATTATTATTATTATTATTATTAATTATTATCATTATTAATTATTAATATTAATCATTAATAATAATATTATTATTAATGATTAATAGTATTATTAATTATTAATTATTGATATTAATTATATTAATAATAATATTATTAATGAATTATTATTAATATTATTTATTTAATATTAATATTATTAATATAATAATAATATTATTATTAATTATTAATTATTAACTATTGATATTAATTATATTAATAATATTATTATTAATGAATTATTATTAATATTATTAATATATTATTATTATTATTAATTATTGATATTAATTATATTATTAATATTATTATTAATGAATTATTATTAATATTATTTATTTAATATTAATATAATTAATATAACAATAATAATATTATTAATTAATTATTGTCATTATTAATATTATTATTTTAATTAATTATTATAATATTATTATTATTACTATTATTATTTTAATTAATATTATTATTATTATTATTATTATTATTATTAAAGTATATATTAGAGTAGGGAGTTATTTGGTAGAGTTGGGTAAAATTGATTACCCAATACAGGGTAATGGATGATTAATGGGCGGAGACTACGGAATCATCCATTGCCTCATTTAAGTTAATCATTAATGAATAGTTATTCCCATTACCCCTTCCCAAACATTAACAATGGCAATCACTTTTGTTGATTACCATTGACCCTTTCTATTCCCCTTACCAAACGCCCCCTAAGTCTATGAATACTGAACTAGCCCAGTTGTTGGATTTAGCCACGGTGCTTGAATGCATTCAGAACAACTTTGTCATTTTTTATAATATGAGACTGGCTAGATTATGTTTGAGTAGATTATTGCAGTCTAAAAATTATAATTTGAAGTGAAATTATATAATATTATTAGTAAAATTTATATTTTAATTTTTGGAGAGTAAAATTTTAATTTTTTATGAATTTAATTGAAATTTTTAATTTTTTGTAAAAAAATAATACAAAATTTTAAATTTGGGATTACCGCACCCCTGCTCCGTAAATCTGCCATTGGAGGTGATAAATTTTTTTTGGTATTGTTATTGGAGTTAATTTTTTATTTTGTGGATGTAAAATTATAATTTTCTTAATGATTTAATTAGATTTTTAAATATATTTTTTTTAACAGGAGAAAAACAAATCCTAATGATCCGCTAGGGATTGTCCTGACTTCTAAACTTTCAAACATTATGGAAAAGAGTATATTGCAAAATAACACTTTAACTATAGTTGTATTGTAAAATGCTTTTTAAACTTTTAATTTCAATAATTTATATTTTTAAACTATTAATTTTTTGCAAGTTACCTTAATTTAATACCCTCTAGTGAAAATCAAAATAAAAATATATATAGATACCTTTTCTATTGTGGATTAATCAAATGACCTTTTTTCTTTCTAATTTTTGGGTTGTTTAAGGTAATTAAAACAATACAATAATAAAAGGAATTGCGGTAATTTTGTTAAAAATAACTATAATAGTTGTGAATGAGATTGGCCATGTTCCTCTGGTGAAAAACCAAATATATATATATATATATATATATGTATGTATGTATGTATATATTACCTTTTGATTAAATTACTTCAATCATCTCTCAATTGGTGTTAATCTTGAAAAAGTTTAGTTTTCATCTCTGTTGTTATAGTTTGAGTTTCAAATGGTCATTCGTCTTTTTTCACTTAAAATCCAATTTTGACAACTATATAACAAATATATGACAAATAAAAGAGTATAAAAATTAATAAAATTAGATATATGCGTGTCAAATGATCATTGGAGTTGAATTTTTTTACATGAAAAGTGAATAAAAGACCACAGGAATCCAAATTGCAACATAATTAACGGACGAAAATATAACTTTTTAAATATTGAAAACGGAAGCCAAATGGACCTTCAAATTGAGAAACGATTGAACTAATGTACACTAATCTTTAATCTATATATTGTGGAATAACCAAATTATCCTTTTCCTTTCTAAGATTGGAATGCTTTAAGGTTAAAATACTACAACAATGAAAGGTAGGGGGAGACTTCTTTAAAAATAACTATGCTAACTAGGAATGATTAGCCATCCTTCAAGCTATCATATATATATTGTTTCGAATAAAAGAAGCATTTCACGATTGAAACAATCAATTGAGACATATATAGATGTTATTTCTTGCAAGGTATTTGAAAAAAAAAATGAAATCTAAACTTTTGTTCTTTTCGTATACTCTGAAAAAATTCTCATCTTTTTGGGAAAAATTAATACAGGAAGCAGGTAAAATGTCGAAATTATAAGTTTAAAGGATATGTTATAAGTCAACTATATTTTAAAGTAATTTTTTTGTCACTTGTTGAATTTAGAGATTAGATCTTCTATTCAAGATTATCATGTCTTATTATATACAATGTTCAAAATGATTTAGTTTAACTAAAATTAGGGATTAAAAATATAAATATGACTGATATCACTTTACAACTTTACACTCTAACCAATAAATGAGTGAACCCTATGATCTAATTTTAATTTTGTACATGATAAGACAGAATAAGCTTGGACAGAAGATCTCATATCTTGAATGGAGATCAGATATTCTATCCAAGATTATCCTATTCTATTCTATCCAATATTCAAAAGGATGTAGTTTAACTAAAACTAGAACTTAAAAGTATAAATATCACTGAAATCACTTTACAATTATTACACCTTAACCAAGAAATGAGTCAACCCTACGATGTAGTTTTAATTTGGTACATGATAAGACAGAATAATTTTGGACAGAAGATCTCATCTCTTGAATGGAGATCAGATCTTCTGTTCAAGATTATCCTATCATATTCTATCAAAATGTTCAAAACAATGTAGTTTAACTAAAATTAGGAACTAAAAGTATAAATATGAGTAAAATCACTTTACAATTATCACATTCTAATCAAGAAATGAGTGTCCTTGTACTTATTGTTCAAGTCATTTTGTCAAAGAATCACTACATTTTTTCTCCTTTATTTTTGGTTATTTATCGAAAAAAAGCAGAGACCCTGAGGAGCTCATGCACCTCAATCTCTGTGAGCAAATGCAATAAAAGAACAAGAGATACCGCATTCATCATCATGTATATATCCAGCAGTGAAGTGTAACGGGTCTGAACGTCTCTTCAACACAACTGGGCGGCCTTAGTCGTAGCTCAAGAACTAAGCAGTCTAAACACACTAAAGAACTAACCAACTTGGGTGAATGTGGGAAAACGTTTAGAAAATGCTAAGGCAAAAGCAACAAGAAGTTTTGGACAGAAATAGCCTTCTATTCCTTGAGAGCTTTACAAAGAGAATGCTTACAAAGTATGCAATTGCTAAAAAAAATGAATCTCACCAAGGCTCCCATATATATAGGCCAAGCCTTGGTTCCAAGATCATTACATGTGTAATAATCTCCTAAGTCCATCTACAGGTTTCTAGAATTACTATGACAAGAAAAGCAATAGGTGTACAAACGCTATTGTAAAGGGGCATCGGTGTACTATTCTAGAAGCTATGACAACCTTTTAAAATGTTCTACTCCCTTCTAGAAAGCTTACATCACCCTTCATCACCTTATGGCTTCTTCTTGCATGTTTGGGTGCCAACCGGCACGTCCCGGTGCGTCGGCCCGTCCCTCGGTTGTCTTTGGCTTGCCCAACGGCTCGGCACATCTGCCGTTCAGTCAACTCGGCACGTCGGTCAGTCGGTCCGTCTCGGCTGGAAGAGGTTCCCCCTTGACTAGGCACTTGCTGGCTGTCTTCGCACAGTGCGCCAGGCATGCTGTCGGCTGGCATGGTTCGGCAATTTGCAAGCACGACACGTCGGTCTGTCGGCCCCGTTCGACAGACCATCGGCACATCAACGTCTTGGACGTGACTGAAGACTCTCACTCTCTTTGACTATGAATGAATGAACAATTGAATTCAAATTGGTTATTGTTAGCCTTTGTTTGACCAAATCTTTCTATACCTGCTCCCATTCCGACATCAATGCTTTGTTGAAATACAAATGCATTCATAAAATAAAAGCAAGAAAACGACCGCCATTTCAAGTGGGAAACTAATGGACAAATTGTCGTTTTTTAGTCTCAACTCAAAAAATTCAATCCACGAGAAAATCTATGCTTTGAAATTTTGTACTATTTTGCTTTATTTGATCTTTGAACTTTTAATTCATTGTCATCATGCGCGCCGCCAAAGTTGCACTAGTGAAGCTAGAAACTGTGCCATGTTAGACCTTTTTTTTTTTAAATTAAAGACTTGATGCAACAAAAGATGAGTGTTTTAAAATGCCGACAACTCAGTGAAACAAATCTCATTAAATAATTAAGATATAATTAGTATGATTAATAAAGATATAAGTGATATATAATAAAATTTTGGAAAGCCCAAATCTTATTAAATAAGGTAAAAATATATTTGAAATATAATTAAATATTTAAAATACCAAATCTCATTAAATATACAAAACTTATGTGAAATAGATTTATATATATGACATGATATACGAATTTTGTTATATTTGATATACTAATTTTTTTATTCTTTGATATTGCTAATATTTGATAATTGATACGGTAATCTTTGATATTTGATACTTTAATTTTTTATATTTGATATTCTAATATTTGATATTTGATACGCTAATCTTTGATATTTGATACACTAGAATAAAAATTAATACACAAATATTTTATGCTTTGATATGCTAAAGTGAAAATTTGATACTTGATACGCTAATATTTGATATTTGATACGCTAATTGTTGAACGAGTCTATTTCTACGATAACTGCACACCAATATTCTAGGACTATTAGTTTTTCTTCATTTATCTCTTCCACTATTTTAGCAAACTTCTGTTTTTAATTCTTGCACATGTAATTCAGTTTGCCTATATATATTTGGCATCATCAATGAATAAAGTAAGAAGCTTAGAATTCTCACATGGTATCAGAGTGGGTTAAAAAAATTTTCAATCAAAACACCGTTATCTTTATCTCTTTGTTTTCATCATGGCTGATGAAATCGCCCTAGTTGTCACTTCTTCAAGTTTGAACAAATCTAATCCCTATGTTATCCATCACTCAGATAATCCTTCTACAGTCCTCGTTACGCCTCTTCTAACGGGTGTTAATTACGGATCATGGAGCCGAGCCATGATGAATACAACTTCGTCAATGCAAATATACTCTTGACATTCTCTTTGACTCTAGATTGCTTGGTTCATGCCCTCTCACATTCCTATGGAACAAAACCTTCGTCTTCATCAAATGATGGAAAACCACTCACGAAGCCATCTATATATCGACGACTCATCGGTCGTCTATTGTACCTTGCCGTTACCCATCCAGATATTCAGTATATTGTCAAAAAACTCAGTCAATTCATGCACAACTCTCATACGTCTCATCTTGACACTGCTCACAGAGTCCTTTGTTATCTTAAAGGCACTGTTGGCAAAGGCATTCTTCTCTCCGCCTCTAGTACTCTCTCCCTTGTCGGATTCTCTTACTCCGAAAACTAGAATCAACCAATCATTTCGCGCTCTTGCGCTGAGGCTGAATACCGCTCTCTCGCTGCCTTCACTTCTAAATTACAATGGCTTCACTCTCTTATCCGAACTCGGTTTTCCCCCACATTCACCGTTCACTGTTCACTACCACAATCAAGCTGCCCTACAGATAGAAAATAATCCAGTGTTTTATGAACGCACAAAGCATATCGAAATTGACTGTCATTTTGTTCGTTAGAAGATTCTATCTGGGCTTATCGCCGCATCATACTTTTGCTCCACCGACCAACTTGCTGATGTCTTCACAAAACCACTCGGCATTGATTCCATCAATCGACTCCTTCCCAAGTTAGGCGTGCTCGACATTTCTCCCCCAACTCCAACTTGACGGGGGGTGTTGAACAGTGTTATCAAACTCGGACCGGACCGGCCGGTTCGACCGGGAACCGGCCAGGGGTCCGGTCCGAGTTGGTCCAAAAAACTGTGTGTTTAAGAACCGGTCAAACCCGGTTAAAAATCGGGTTCAACCGGAAAAACCGAGAACCGGTCAGAATCCGGGTTTTTTTTTTTTTAAATCTAGTCCATTAATGTGTTTCCATCAATACCTCCAATGATTTCAATTAGTGTTTTTCCATCAATACCTCCAATTGCCATTAATGATTTCAATTAATGTTTTTCCATCAATACCCCAATTGCCATTAATGATTTCAATTTACCATATGTTAAAATTTGAATACATTCAATTGCCATAAATACTTTAGTTTACCATATTCAAAATTATTAATTATCATTAATGATTTTAATTTACCTTATTTTAATATTTTAAATTTGAATACAATTAATTGTCATAAATACTTTAATTTAACATATTCAAGATTTTTAATATCTTTCAATTATCATAAATGTTTATAATTTATCATATTTTAAGATTTTTAATAAATTTTAATTGTCATAAATATTTTCAATTTACCCTATTACAAGATTTTGAATGAATATGGAAATTATGTTTTTCATCAATATTTTCAATCAATCACATTCATACAATTTAAATAAATATGAATTTTAAATTTTATCATATAATATTTATTGTTTTTTATTTAATTATTACTTTATAGCACACAAAATTAAATTCAAAGTGTGATATGTCATTAATTTTTTTAATTCATATGTTTAAGTTTTGAAATAAATAAATTGTGTATTAAGAACTACATTTTCTAACTTATTTTAATATTATCGATTTGATATTAAATTAATTAATACTTTATTATATCTCACGTATTTTAATAAATTTTTATTAAGTTATAAACAAAATAATTATTAGCATTATTAAACAATAAGATCTATGATTTTTTTATGGATGAAAAACTAAGAATTTAATTGAATATTATTTTTTTATAATTTGGTTATTTTATTAGACATAAAATGTGAGATATATTAATATTTAATTAATATATTTATATTAAATATATTTATGACGTCATCCGGTTCTTAACACCGGTTCGACCGGTCCGACCAATTGACCCCTAACCCAGTAGCTCTACCGGTTCGCACTCCGGTCCGAGTTTTAAAACACTGGTGTTGAACGAGTCTCTTTCCACGATAACCACACACCAATATTCTAGCACTATTAGTTTTTCTTCATTTATCTCTTTCATTATTTTAGCAACTTCTATTTTTAATTCTTGCACATGTAATTCAGTTTGCACATGTAATTCAGTTTGCCTATCTATATTTGGCAACATCAATGAATAAAGTAAGAAGTTTAGAATTCTCACACTAATCTTTACGTGAGACGTTAATTTCGTTTCATATATAAAATATGTATTATATATGAATTAATTTCACACAAGATTTTTTTATAATCAAATATCACAAATACTCTTGTATGGATAAGATCAACTGATTAATTATTGAAAATACCAAATCTTATTAAATAAGGTAAAGAAATATGTGAGATATAATTAAATATTGAGAATCCCAAATCTACAAGAAAGCATCGTGTGAGAATTTGAAACATTTAATTACCACAGAAATTTGAATGGTGTGAATATAATAATAAAAGAAAAACAAAAAAGGAAACTGAGGAAACAGATTTTCGTATTTAAGGATCAGTGACTGAGGAACCTTAGCACCAAGTCTAATAATTAATTCACACATACCTGTGAACAAAACACAGGCCAAAAAAGAGTCTTCATAGGAACATGGCTCCTAGTTTTGATGATGGAAATTCTTTATTCGATTTTGTAGTTAAAAATGGCAATGGTGTCAAAGGTTTAGTAGATTCAGGAATTGAAAAAGTACCCCAGAGATACATCCAGCCACCATATGAGCGAATTGAGAAGATTACTCAATGCTCTAATGAACACTTTTCATCAGTTCCAATTGATTTATCTAAACTTGATGGTCCTCAGCATGACCAAGTGGTGCAGGCTATTGTTAGAGCTGCTGAGACACTTGGGTTTTTCCAGGTAATCAACCACGGTGTGGATTTGGAACTGTTGGGGTCATTAAAAGATGCCGCTGACCGGTTTTTCGTGCAACCGCCGGATGCAAAAGCTGCATATCTTAAGGGAGTTAGTCCCAGTCCCTTTGTGAAATATGGAACGAGTTTTGCACCTGAGAAAGAAAAGGCTCTCGAATGGAAAGATTACATTAGCATGGTCTATACCAATGATGTTGATGCACAAAATCATTGGCCCAAAGAGTGCAAGTAAGTGATGATCTTGATTCTTTAACATTTCTCATAGGTTCATAACATTTAAGGAATTGGAGAGCTAGTCGCCTATTTGAACCATGCATACAATGCCCTCCCTTGCATGAAAATTATGCAGCACCTGCACAAGATTGATCCTGATATTTGGATTTCAATGTACACATCCACAATCTTGTATGTATTCTTTAAAATAATGAACAGCAGTAGTAGGAGTTAATGACAATTTCAACGCATAATAAAAGTAATAAAAAATTAGAATGTTATTAATTGTCCGTTTTATATATAAACATATATGAAATACGAACCCCATTTTCGTAAAAAGAATTGGTTCAACTTTAGGCTTTCAGATGGGAACACCTAGGAGGTTTTGAATGGAACTGGAAAAGAACTTCCATCTGTCAATCCTATTTCGCATAGGACAATTGACAATTAAATATGATTTTGACCATTCTTCTTTTCGTATACGTAATGGTCGAAAAGAATGGCACGCAAAATATTTGGAATATTGCATTGTACATCCACATCGAATAATTGAAAACTTTTGTAGAAGCTCTCGTCTATAAGCAAATTACGAAGACTACTTAGATTGTAATGCCAACGACCCTAAATTAGAGTTTTAATTACTTGTCGAATAGCTAGCGCTCTTTTGGACGGTGTATTTTTCGATTTTATAATGAAATCTTTTTTTATTGAGATTTGTTTTAAGAAATAAATATTTTAAAAGTGTTTGAATTGATAATTTTGTTTTTCTTGAGATTTATATTGGAGAATTTTTATTAATAAAATTTTGAAATTTAAATTTGAATTAATATTTTATATGTTTGTTTTGGTGAGAATTGTCTTAAAGATGAATTATTTATTATTAAAATTTTAAAATTCAAATTAATATTTAATATTTAATTATTTCAAAAAAATTGTAGTAAAAATAATTAATATAACATTATTTTTTGTTTTAAAAATTTCGACATAAAAAATAACAAAACAAACAAGGTATTTTACATTTGTAAAATAAATTCTTAAAACTGGTACATCCAAACAGAGCCGCTTGTCTACATTTGTTTTGGTCAGGTCATGCTGATGCTCCACATTGATTTGTTATTTATGACTAAGTCATAATATTTGAGAGATTTACTTTTCAATGTTTTAATTCCTTTGGCAGGGAAGAGGCACTTGACTACTTGAAATTATCTTCTAAAATGGTGAAAAGTCTATTGGAAATACTAATAAAAAATCTGGGAGTGGATCAACTTGATGACTCGAGACTTGAATCTTTAATTGGTTTGAAGATGGTTAATATGAACTTTTATCCAACATGCCCAAATCCAGAACTCACTGTTGGTGTAGGGCGCCACTCTGACATGGGAACTTTAACTGTGCTTTTGCAAGACGGCATTGGAGGTTTGTATGTAAAAGTAGAGGAAGATATAGTATCAGGGAGGAAAGAAGAGTGGATAGATATCCCTCCAATTCCAGGTGCTTTGGTTATCAATGTTGGTGATACATTACAGGTGAGACTTCAATAACCTTCTTAATTAACACAAGACAAATAAAAGGGAAGAAACTAATTTTAAAAAAATAAAAATAAAAATTTAGAGAATTTGAAAGTTATATTGAACAATATCAAAGTCGTAATAATGAAAATAAAGTTTTAGAAGTGTTTATATAGTTATAAGAAACCCTAATCAAAATAGAAAATAATTTCAAAAATAACTATGAAAACTTCCGCGGTTATTAAAGAGGACTAAACAAATGAATTTTGTCAAAAAAAATGGTTATTTCGTCGATAGTTTCAAAATATGGTATAATAAAGGCGATTATAATTAGTTCAAAATAAGAAAATCACCTAAGTTTAAAATTAACTGCCTAGTTTAGCCTCATGAGGTCCTCTTCACGAGCCCATTCCACATCTCTTCTTCACTATATGAGGTTTGATATATGTTATATATTAGTTACTTTAACATGTTATTTCTTATCACAGATCCTGAGCAATGGTAGGTACAAAAGTGCTGAACATAGAGTTCGTACAACAAGCAAGCAATCAAGAGTTTCAATTCCATTATTCACAATCCCAAGTCCAACAGAAAAGATAGGTCCACTGCCTCATCTGGCGGAGCGAGACGGAGGAGCAATATACCGAGAAGTCATATTCCAGGACTATATGAACAACTTTTTTGGACATGCTCACGAAGGGAAGATCAAATCGCTGGATTTTGCCAGAATAATTTCTGCATAGGATCATGAATTAAAGCTTCCTTTAAGCATATGATCATGAGTACTATATCACATTATCATTTTGCCAGAATAATTAATGTAACTCATTGAGTCATTTCATGTCCAAATTTGCTAAATCAGTGGGACATGAATTAAGGTTTGCCAATAAAATCTTTTCTCGTTACTTCTTTGTTGTGACTCAAGGCGCGCACTTATAGTCAACAACGTACATGCATGTTGTCCAAATATTTGACTTTTACACTTCCAAGAAGAAATTAAGGTTTCGTTTTCTTTGACTCTACCAAAATAAGGTTGATAAATTTTTGCTTGTGTAAGTTTGTAAAAATTAATGCCAATCCAAAATCTAATACAAGTCAAAGACATAAATTAGACTATATACTATGAACTCGTATATACCAATTACACAAATATTTGATTGATCAATGTTGCTATATAGAGGTGACAAAGGAAAAAAAAAAAAAAACACGTATGCAGCAACATATATAATTGTAGAACAGGAATATCATCGAGAAAATTCACTAAACTTTTTTTCAGTCTGAATTTTAATCAAGCGAATCAAATCTTTATTAAAAAGATCACTCAACTTCTAAATTAATCTTCTGTTATACTATTTATTTTCTCCATTTAAGCAAATATGAGGTCAGCCAAGTAAGAGGTGCACGCCATCATTTTCAAAGATAAAATGACTCTCTTTGCTTGTTGTGGTTTTTTGATTTATTTCACAAACATGAAATGATTTGTTTGTTTTTTAAATTTTTCTACAAAACTTTTTAAAACTAAAAATAATGTTATTGTAATTATTTTTACTACAGTTAATTTTAATAATAAACTATTATTCATAACACAATTTCTCATCAAAACAAACTTATAAAATATTAATTCAAATTCAAATTTTAAAACTTTATTCATAAAAAGTCATCTAATACAAATTCCAACAAAACAAACTTTATCAATTCAAACACATCCAAAATATTCATTCCTTATAACAAATTTCAATAATAAAAAATTCCATCATAAAACAAAAAAAATATCTCATCCAAACAAAGTCTGAAGATTGCCAAAGTATTCTCCAAGCAAAATTCGTTTGATTATGAATTACTGGAAGAGTCTATTATGGGATATAGGAATTCATATACTTTAACACAATTATTTCAACAATTGATAGATACGTAGGGTGATGGAGCTCAAATTTTGTCAAGTGCTCCCGAGTCTTCCTTAGACTACAAATGAACAGGAAATCTTCGAATATGACAGATGATTTGCAGCACAAACTTCAGTTTGACAATTCCGCGTGGTATCGAAATAGATGAAGATGACCGGCGATACAAACAGTCGCTACAAACAGTCATATAGGCTGCGACTGGTTTGTATCAAGATTCTACTCCAATATTTAAGTCAACAAATTTAAAAAACAAAAACAATATATGTGACAATATTTTTGTCTCAAGTAACAATATTTTGGTTGGCATGAAATTTCATTTCAAGTTAGTATTTATTCACTGTATTCATTGTCAATCGATCACTTTCTAGTTCTTAATTAACAAAATTATACACAAAAGTAAAGCTGAAAACTTGTGCTCAAAACTTTCACCATATATATCATGAATCATCAAATCGTCTGTTTAATATTCCATATCTTATTCTTTCCAATATGATCATCTCTAATCTTCTCTATTTTATTCTGTCCAGAATTTCACTAGTTATTGTGCATCCTTTTTATCTGTATTCTTCTTTAACATTATTCTGTCCAGAATTTCAATATTAAAAGTGATTGTGCATACTTTTTATATGTATTAATTCTTCTTTAACATTAAAAGTGATTTCATCTCTACATAATTTCTTTTTCTTTCTAAGATAAATTCTCATGTAGAATCTTATTTTCAGTGCGTACGTATTTATATTACATCATTCATTAGTGATTTGATCATTTGTTTTCCAATCTGATCATCTAGGCAAGACAAGTCTTTGATCAATTGGATCAGTATCCACCCAAACATCTTAAGTATTCTCTTGGTCCCCAACTTAATACCATACTTAACTAATTTGTTTTTCTTTAAGTAGCAACAATGATAGTGCCAAATCCAAGAAAACAAGAATAAGCAATTATAAACTTACCATTAGAATCACTTAAAATATACCTCTTCCACTCAAGGTGTTAGTGTGGGCAATTGAGCCTTTGAACCTTAAAAGTAGAGATGTTTGGCCAAAATAATATGATTTGAGTCCAAAAAGTCATTTCATCCATTAGTACAAATGCTATATCCTTAGGGAATTGAATACCAAAATCATCAATCCATGGCATACCAAATTATTTTGAGAAAATCTTATGTGAAATGGGCTTATGTATTGAATGACAGTTAATCACAATTTTAACACATAATAAAAATGATAATTAAAAATTTAAAATTACAATTTCAATAGCCATTAATTGTTCGATTTATATATGAAACACGTCTTACACAAGAGTTTTTCTCAATTATTTTAGAGCACATAGTAACAAAATCCTTCACTACCTTTCAAAATATTCCTTATTTTTAGGCCTCCACAAATTCCAACATATAATAGATGGAAGAATTAAGAATACAAAAAGAGTAAGCTTACCCTTACCATTGTTAGCCCACCAAGAAATCAATATGGCTTTTATGGCCAACTTTACTAATGAATTAATGCCCGAATAATTTGCAAAAGATTCCAAACTCATTTTGGGTCTAAACCCAACCTAGTTCGGCCATTGACTCCATTCGAGACATGTTAAAAATTGCTAAAATTTTTGTATCAAAACAAGCACAAAAAATTCCAAACTTACACACTGCACATTCTGGCCAATGTCGCACTCCCACTCACCTAAGTTCTTCCTTTTTCACTTAAATCTAAACAGCAGAAATCAATTAATATCAATTCCTCCTGCATTCTTTCACTGATCAGCCTCTAAAATACCTAAAAACAGAAGAAAACAAACACCCACACACACTCGCACAATGTTTGGATTACCATTTCACAACTGCAGCATTCCAATGGACATTTCCAGTTGCACTCAAATTGACACTTAATTCCATTGGATATATTCTTTTCATGAATACATAATTTTTACTTTTTTTTACAATATTTGCTAGAATTGCATATTTACAATCGAGGTGGGTGCAAAAGATGATATAAAAAAGTTGAAAATCAACGTATGTTTGAATTTTATTATTTTTTTGTTAAATTACGAGTGTTTTTTTTTCAATGATAAAAATATATTACGATTAAATTTTTTTAATAAAATTTTCATATCTAAGGACTATCGCATTCCATCAAACATGCCTAAGCTTAATTGCTTACATTACATCAAACATGCCGATAAGTGTAAAGAGAGGTACATGGACAATTTTGACAACCGGGGTTGTTGGGAGCAGGAAATCTGCATATCCCAAGTGATACTAGCAAAATTACTGTTGGATATTTAATATAATCCAATAATATGTTCTAATATAAGCCCAATAAATAATGAACTTTTGTAATGGGCCTGAATGGGCAAGAGCCCATTAACTGGTTTTAACCCTAGTGTACTCCTATATATATATGCTAGCTGGAGGCAGCATTCTGGGTATTCCAAATTAGATACCTAAGGTGTAATGCTTCAAGCAATTGCATATTGAATTGCTTGACCTAAAACTCTAATAATTACAAGATACATCACTCCCTCAAAAGATCCATCCGCAAGAGTTGGGAAATGGGAATGGTTGCTTTAGCAGCACAGAACAGTTCTAAACAAGGAAACCGTGTTCTGCCTGTAGATTATGTGACCCAAATTGGGGAGGTATTTGTAACATTTGCCACGAGGAGAGACATAGCTATGTCTTTACAATTTCTCTCCCTTGTCACATAATCGCGAATAGATGTGGGCATTCTATGTGTGTATGATTCCTCCAGCTACTTCCTATGGGAAAAAGCTGCACCATACTGTACGTGCCCATCCACCAAACTGACCACCACCCGCCGTACTTGTATATATTGTGTCATGCTATTTTCCAAACAAGTTTTCGCATCATAGGAGAGCATAAGAGCAGCTCACCTTCTCGTCCAGCCAGTGCATGCATACGTGGTACAAAACCTACCATAGTAAGCGGAGCACTTTCCTACACAGTAAATGCAAAATCCAATGTGCGACACGGAACTATTACGTTATCATCAACTGAAAAAATTGCATCAGTTTTGAGATCCTCAATTGGTTTGAATCTGTTGTTCAAATTATCTTTCTCTTTCAGATCAAACCTGAAGCTGGGCTTGCGAGCTGTTTGTGACTTTTTGAAGACAATATTTTCAAGATAATATCGCAACTGGTCTGATGGCGGATCAGTTTTGCTCTAGACCACGTGTATTGCATCAGTTCCTGTGCAAAATGCGTAGTGGGTAACAGACTCCTTAAGTAAAGAATTTCTCTTCCACGTCTTGATAAGAACAGTGTAGCCACCCAGAACAGTGGCTTAAGCTTGACGCCACCGAGCGACTTCTTTAAACGGTGATGGAGTAGAGGCAAGCGGCCGTTTTAAATGCTTCTGTTGGCAGCCTTCTTTTTGGCCGGTGAATACTCCCTGCCGGTCAAGGAAGCGTCTCTGGTTGCGATGAGGTTGGCCATGAGTGAACGTCAAAACATTGATTGGGATATTCACACTATATCCCAATAAAATACGCTAGTTATAACAAAAAAAATGAAAATTTTGTGAAAAATCTAACTTTCACTTTATTGATAATGTTCATACATATTCACAATTGAGGTGTGTGGAAAAATAGTAGAAAAAAAGTCAAAATCAACACGTTTTTTTTTTTGCAGTTTTTATCAAAATACATGTGCTATTAGCATTTTTTATTCTACCCTATCCTACACTATCGATGTATTGACCCAATTAGGTCACGGGAGTTAGAGGGAGATGAATCTACATCAACCTACATTATTTATGGGTTGACCGAATTGGGTCATGGGGTTGAAGGGAGAGGAACTCACCTCACATACTAGAAGGGTGCCAGCCAATTGGCTCAAGGGGGTTGAAGTAGACATGAGCACGGTTCACGAACCGCCAGTTCACAGTTCCACGAAGGGTGGAACCTGAACCGGCCCTTGGCCTCACGGTTATAGTTACGGTTCGTGAACCGCCGATTCACGGTTCCATCACATTCTGGTTTGTTCACGATTTTTTACGGTTTGAAGTTTTTAACATTAAATTTGAAAAAAAAATACAATATATACAAATTTGATATAATTGAAAAGTAACTTGAATTACCACGTAGATGTAATGATGTATATACAAAATATAATAAAATAAAAAATACTCTATATTTGTTAGTAATTAAATATTTATTACTATTAACAAGTTACTAATGGTTGTATCATAATGAATATGGATAATAATTGATATTATTTGAATATTAAACTATGAGTTTAATAATGTATTTATATGAATTTATTCATTCATTATACAAGAACACGTGATAATTCGAGTTAATATGGTTAATTATAAGTAATCTTTTATTTTAATATACATATAGTTTAATAACCAACCATTAATACTATTAGATAATGAGAAAATTTAATAATTCAATATATTAGTTAATCATCTTTTTCATTCACAAGAAAATCAATATACATGATTCAATATAAAACACATTATAAATGATTAAATTCAAGAATCTTACTTCTAAACTAACAATAACAATTAACAAAATAAACAACTAACAATGAGAATTAGATAATAAATTGAATGAAATGAAATATATTAAAGTAAATAATTGAATAAAATGAAATAATTTTAGAAGTAATAAGAGATTATGAGAGAATATGTGAGAAAATTCAAGAAATTTGTGTGAAATAATGAAATATAATATATTTGTAAAAACAAAATAAAAAATTTAAATTTTTTTTGGAACCGGCTGTTCGGAACTGCCGGTTCACAGTTCGGGAAAACATTGAATCAGAACTGACACGTCATGGCCGGTTTCGATTCACAGTTCGAGCCCGGCAGGCCCCAGTTTCGATTTTAGGCCCAACCCGCCGGGTCGATTACGGTTAAAACCAGAACTGTAGCCAAGTCTAGGTTGGAGAGAGAGGAAACTACCTCGCAAATCACATGGGTGCCATTTAGTGCTAGAATAAATCTAGCAAATTAAGAAGGCTTTAGGATTTGATTCCAAGATCTACCCTAATACTGGAGTCTTAACTCCCTCTTGATGGCCAATTTGTTATCAAAATACGTGTGTTATATCCAATGAAAAATGGAGGCTTGGTGAAAATTTGAATTTTAACTTACTTTGACAATATTCACAATTAAAGTGGGTGCAAAAGAGGTACGAAAAAATAAAAAATCAACTTGTTTTTAAATTTTGCCATTTTTGGCTAAAATGCGTGTGTTATAACCAGTGAAAAATGAAAATTTTGTGAAAAATCTAAATTTTAATTTTTTTGCCGTCGTTCATTATAATACATGTTTACAATTGATGTGTGTGTGAAAAATAGTATAAAAAACGCCAAAATCAATATATTTTTTTATTTTACTATTTTTGGCCAAAATACGTATGTTATAACCCATGAAAAATGGAGGTTTGGTAAAAATTTTAATTTTCACCTATTTTGACAATATTCACTATAATGCATTTTCACAATTAGGGTGGATACAAAAACGGTACCAAAAAGTAAAAAATCAACGTGTTTCTAGATTTTGCCATTTTTTTGGCTAAAATGCGTGTGTTATAACTCATGAAAAACAAAAATTTTAGTTTTTTTTTGTTATTGTTCGTTAGAATGCATGTTTACAATTGAGGTGCGTATAAAAAATAGTATGAAAAATGCCAAATTCAATACATTTTTTTATTTTGCCATTTTTTACAAAAATACGTGTGTTATAACTCATGAAAAAATGGAAGTTTGGTGAAAATTTTAATTTTCACTTATTTTGACAATATTTACTATAATGCATATTTACAATTGGAGTGGAAGCAAAAAAACGGTACAAAAAGGTCAAAAATCAAAGTGTTTTTAGATTTTGCCATTTTTGGTTAAAATGTCTGTGTTATAACCTATGAAAAATGAATATTTTATGAAAAATCCAAATTTTAGTTTTTTTTTGTCGTAATTCATTAGAATGCATGTCTACAATTGAGGTGTAGGAAAAAACATTAGGAGAAAAGTTAAAATAAAAATATTTTTTTATTTTGCCATTTTTTTACAGAAATACGTGTATTATAACCCATGAAAAATGGAGGTTTGGGGAACCTTTTAATTTTCACTTATTTTGACAATATTCACTACAATATATATTCACAATTAGGGTGGGTGCAAAAAACGGTACAAAAAATAAAAAATCAACGTGTTTTTAAATTTTGACATTTTTTGCTAAAATGCGTGTGTTATAACCCGTGTAAAATGAAAATCTTTTGAAAAATCTAAATTTTAGTTTTTTTGTCGCTGTTCGTTAGAATGCATGTTTACAATTGAGGTGTGTGTAAAAACATTAGGGAAAAAGTCAAAATTAACACATTTTTTTTATTTTGTCATTTTTACCAAAATCCGTGTGTTATAACCCACGAAAAATTGAGGTTTGGTGAAAATTTTAGTTTTCACTTATTTTGACAATATTCACTAGAATATATATTCACAATCTGGGTGGGTGCAAAAAAGGGTACCAAAAAGTAAAAAATCAACGTGTTTTTTAGATTTTGCCATTTTTTGCTAAAATGCATGTGTTATAACCCGTGAAAAATGAATTTTTTTTTAAATCTAAAAAATAATTAATTAACGTTCATTAAAATGCATGTTTACAATTGAGATGTGTTTAAAAAACAGTAGGGAAAAAGTCAAAATTGATGCATTTTTTTTATTTTGCCATATTTGATAAAAATACATGTATTATAATCTTGAGAAATGGAGGTTTGGTGAAAATTTGTTTTTTTGGTTACCCTAAAAATCTATTCCTTTCTATTTACTTTGGGTTGATTTTCGCTAATTCTCACAATTTTTTGTTGGGCTAATTACTAAGAGCCCCCACGTGATTTGCTGCATTTCCCTATATTCTCCATGTGTTTTAAAAATATACCACTCACACCCATAGTGTCGAGTGGAATTTGGATGGAAAACAGGTTCCTTAACAACAGTGTTGAAATTTCCATCAATGCCCTCATTTAAATAGTCCACGTATCACCTATATTTTCTTCCCGTATTTTTCCTCCTTTTTTTTTACTTTCTTCGGCGTGTTCTTCTTCTTCTTTTTTCCAGTTTTCCTTTTTTTTTCATTTCTTCTTCTTTCTTTTTTCTTCTCTCTTTCTTTTTATTTTTTCTAGTTTTTTCTTCTTCTTTCTCTTCTTATTTATTTTCCTTTTCTTTCTCATCCTTGCTTTTTTTTTATGCATATCAGTTCTATTTTTCTGCTTTATTTCTTTTAATTCTTGATTTTTTTATTCCTTTTTTTCTTTATATTAGTGGTTCTTCTCTATTTTTCATGTATTAAACATTTCTTCATTTATAATTAAATTAAAAGTCTAATGATGAAAATTAGTATTGACTTTTGACATATTCTTCTCCCTTTTTCATATATTAGATCTTTTCTTCTTTCACAATTAGACTTTTATGGATATATGAAGAAAATTAAACTTTTATCCAAAAAAAAATTAAAGTAAATTTTTTTCACCATTCCATAATAATCTATTGTTCACCATTTCATAATAATCCACAACCATGTTTCATGATTAGAAACAAACCCTTCAAGACAACCATTTAATAAAAATAAACTTTTAAGATAATCATCCAAAAAAATTATCAAAATTATCATTATTTTACATAATTCTAACTTGAGGCTTTGGTGAGAGATATGACTTGTTCCAACAAAGAGATTTAAGAGAAAATCAAAAGCTAAAATTCATATAGATTAAAAGAAAAAAATTTTAAAAAAAAAACGATTTGAATAGATTTGTAAGAAATTCAAAACCCACCCAAAATTTCAATAATACAAACAATATATAATCAAAAGCCAGATTGTATAAATATGAAAATAGCAAAATTACATTAATATTTATAGTCCACGATAAAAATTCAAATCTGGACAATAAAAATCCAAACCTTTCATTTAGAATATTGAATAGGATCTATATCTTTGCAATATTGGAATTTATATCGAATAGGATCTATCTCTGTGCAATATAGAGATTTGAAGTTTTGCAATTTAGAATCTATTTCTTTGAGTTAGAAGAGCATAAATTGAGGAAGAATATGACATGAAGAAGATGTTGCAACAACTTGATCTTTACAGTATTGCTGTATTGGGTTGTTCAATTTTGTTAGAATACAAACAATGCTTTGAGAATTTTGGTAGTGTTGAAAAGAGGGAGAAGAATTTTGATAGTGTTGAAAGGAGGAAAAAAACGATTGTATGATGATAAGAGGTCAAATAAAGGGTAATTTGAAGAATTTACGATATTAATTGACCCTTGGTAAATCGCACCTGCACAACAAAGCGCGTGTTACTCAATTTTCACTAACGGACCTAATTTCCGTCAACTTTCTATTTCACCCAAAAATACACGATATATTCAATACCTTCTTATAATATATGGGATTATAGAGAAATTCGGCAAATCAAATACCTTTTTTTGTTTGTAATTGCATGTGATCATGCGTGCAATATCTTCAATTTTTATTTCTCCAAAAATTGTAGTTTGATCGACTACCTTTCTATCTGAATGAAAGGAATATTGAACGATCAAAAAATTTTGTTCAATAAACAAAATTCAGATCAAGAAAACCACAATTCAGTGACTTTTCAAACATTGTAATCCATAGCAGATTATAAATGACAAATGCATAAGAAAATAAAAAATGACTCTCAAACTGTTTTCATTTTTTTGTTTGGTTCCATGGACTCGATCATTGAAAAGAATTACATCACTGCTTCCGCAAATGAAGGAATGGGCTAATTGAAAAAGAATTCGCATCATTGCTTCGGCTCACACGCAAACGAAGGAAATGCTGCCATATGCAATGGTTCCTTGATGCTAATCATAATCTTATTGGGAAACGAAGAGGATCAGTTGACCATATTTGCATTTCTTATTCAGTGAACAATGTTTTTGTTTATCATTCCTTCCATCCTTGTCAATCTGTCGACCTTCCTTCTTGTACATGAACTTAGACATTAATTTCTGCATTATCCAATGTTGAAATTTCAACACTCATGGCTCCACTGCAATTAACAAACATTGATTTTTTTTTTGTTTCTTTTTCCCAATTACAAGACTTTCTCAAGTCTAGTGTGTATAGTTGAAGTCGGTTTCTTGCGTCTTTCCATCGTTGTCATAGCTTTACAAATGAATTAATTAAGCTGTTCTGCACTTTTATTCTTTTGTATTGTCAGCCTGATGAGAGAAAAAGCCCACTTTTTCCATATGTCACCATAACTCTAGTGGGATACATCGATCCCTTGAAGCTTTATTTGAGCCAAGACAGAAAGATATCCTAAGACTTCAAAAACTAAAAAGCATTGCCGATCGAAATTCCACGGCTTCAAGTTGATCAACTTAAAATATTGGTAAACTATTTTCATGGTCATTTGAAGTCATTGGCATCGTCACTGCAAGTTGATTAATGTTCATTTCTACAACTTTGAATGAGGAGATAAAGATGTGCAAAACTACAGGACGTAAATCCATCCATGCCAAGCATGATATGCTCATGCCAAGCACACCATTTTTATCCTAAATTCATATGTTTTATCTATTTTGGACCCTTTTTCTTTTACAAGACAATTTAGATTTTTAGTTTCGAGTTTTTTGAAATTATATAAATGTTTGTAGAGTTTATTTTTCATCATACATAACTTTATTACAATTGAATAAGATCCTTTCAAATTCTGCAAATTTTGTGTTTTTTCAAAGATTGTTATCGTCTGTCAATGCGTCCCATTAAATTGGAATAAATTTTGTCATTGCCTTTATCAGTAGGAAAGTGCAGACTTAACTTATTTTTCACATGATGGCAAAAAAGAGTTTTTAAAGTGAACTAATACATCATGAGACACTTTAGCATTGTAGCATAATTTTTTTTTGTGAATTATATTCATTTGATTATTTTCATTTTTATTAAATTTTGATGGCCAACTTATTGTTGCCATAATGCTTACTCCTTCTTAATGGTGTGATTTTCAAGATTGCTCTAAAATTACATAAACCTTAACTTTTTCTTCTATCCAGCTGAAAAAAATGCAATCTCAATCTTCCCATGCAAACATTACAAAATCAAAAGTTTGTGTCATTAATATTGATCATAAACAAACTTGAGCCATAAAAATAAAAATAAAAAAAAGAAAGAAAATCCTGTTTGAAATTATCTCAAATGTCTAAAAAACAGCCTGATTGAACCACACCACAAAACTCATTTGGCACATCCAGCTTCTTCAAATTGTTAATATTTTCTCCATTCATTTTCCCCAAGTGAAATTCTTGAGTAGAACCACCCTGCTGAGTTAAGCCACTCATTAGGATCCCAAACTCACCCATTGCAACTCCAAACACTCGTTTTCCAACTCCCGAGTTTGACTCAGGCCAATACACGGGTTTCCCACTATCTCCAACTCCAACACACGATCTTGGACACCGTCCAGCTTCCCAAACTCCATCAACTTGTTTCCACTCGCCCGTTTCAAGTTGATACGACTCGCAACTACTCTTGAACGATCCCTGAGTCTCGGTGCTGTACCCACTCACCACCCAAAACTCGTTTCCAATCACCACGCCTTCACATTCATCACGTTCTTGATTCATTTGATTCAACTCAACCCACTCGTCTATGGCAGCATCGTAAACCCATGCAGATTTCAATGCATTCTTGTTTTCATCGTGTCCGCCTGCTATGTAAACTTTGCTTCCAATGGAACCCACCGCAAAGAATGATCTCTTTGAAGGCATGCATTTTCCTGGACTCCATAACCGAGTCGTGAAATCGTACACGAACACTTCTTGAACTGGTTCATAACTCACTGGGTTCCATCCTCCCATAACGATTAACTTTCCTTCACAGCTTGCCAGTTGACAAAACAAGGGCAGCCCATTTGAATACTCAGGAACCCCACCAAGATCAATCCTCTCCCATGTCTGACTCGCCGGATCAAATGCAGTGAGCCCAAAACTCGGCGGCAGAATCGCTGGTTTTGTACCCAAGGTAATAATCTTCTGATCAGCCGGAAAAGCCTGAACTAAGCAAACCATTTTTGTAGAGTAGCCATATTTTCTCCTAAGGTAATAAAATTCACGACTTCTGATCAGCTTAGACCAGCCATGGCACACTTGTGAAGCAACTCGGTGAGCACTATAGTGTAACCGAGTCAAACACTCTAGACCGAGCTCTTCTGGCAAGCCTGGAATCAATTCCATTAAAAATAAAACTGAGCTTCTCTGAGAACGAATTTCCAGAATTGGCAAGCTAAACAAAAATATTTTTTTTTTGTGAAAGTTATAATGAAAAGATTAGAGATATCATGGCAGTATTTATAGGGTAGATATGAGTGTTTGACAATGGTGACAAAAAGTTACAAATTGTCCATATTGGCTCAACTTTATCCAGTACTGGTGGGGATAAAAAATGCAACTATGCATGTATTTGTAGACCAAAAGTGCAGATTTCAAAGCAATTTTAAGCCATGCAAGTGGACAAGTAGCCAAATCACCCATTCATGTTCATCCTATGGGAGTATGGATGATGATCAATATTCTATATGTTTTCAGACTTCTTTTCTTTAATAGTGACAGATTGTTTACAGCGACAAAGCATAATACGACCGACATAATGTAATGTTAATCGAATTGTCCATTTTGAGGATGTTTAAAAAAGGCAAAATGACAGCTTAGCTTAAGAATCGATATTCATATTGATATTGCTATGCTAACCTTTGGCTGCAGATTCAGAAATTTGCATAACATATTCAACAATTAAATATTTTTCTCATCAATTGAAGTGGGCTATATGACTTATACTTCATTATCATTCTCGAAACTCTTTTTCTCGCAATTTTACTAAGTTTTCATAATCAGTTTTTGGGCTCAAGAATGCAAGAAGTTTTCTAACTTTTACATCATTTTTAAATTAATTCATATCATAAGTTGTAACAAAATTTTATAATGATTGCAAACCTATTGCAATTTTTCTCATTTTTCATGTTTAAAATCGACTATTTATATGCAAACAAACTGTTTATAAGTATATCAAATTAGAATTTTTATAAACTTATTATTAAAAATTAGCTTTATAATATTGGTAGTAAAATTCTTATTTTTTTCAAAGGAGTTGATTGAAATGTTTTATTCGATCCAACCCTGGTGCCAACGCCAATGAATTTGTACCAAAAGAAATGAATTTGTGCCAAAAAAACAAAATGCATGCTACAAAGTAGCCTTATGTAAGTTGTTTTTCCCTTTTGATTTTTTGGAATTCAAGTAACTGTGTTCCTTCACATTTATGTTCTTAAAACTACTGATTGGCAAATAAACTAACAAACAAATGAATCTGTTGCCAAGAAAAATGAAAATCTTAGCTCATTTAAGTTACTTTTTTTTCTTTTGTTTTCGAATTAATGGAATATATAATTCAATTCTCCGTCGTCCAATTTTCAAGTAAGAAATTAGTTTGTTTGACAGTTATTTTAACATGTAATAGTCATCGTATTGTACATACATGAGAATCTTACAAGCAAATAACATTTCATTTTAAGTTCCCACAAAATTTTAAAAATACATATATATTTAAGTATTTTTGTTAACAAATCACTGGTTAAATTTCTATATTTGTCGATCTATTCATTAATGTAGGTATATATGTCCGTTTTCAAAATTAATTTTTTTTAACTTTATTTCTTTTTTTTGTACAAAATAAGTAATGTGTTAGCTTTTTCATTGACTCAGTTAATCAATTTTAATTTCTTGAATCTACAAGATTGTTTTGGACACTTCGAATCTTCGGTTAAATTTTGTATTTCATTCTATAAATACACAGTCACATGTCTTTAATTAAAACCCTGTCAAAGGATTAGTAAACCCTAACAAAATAAGTGTTAATAGTAGTAACAAAAAATTCATTGCAATTCCTTAGTACTTTTGTCAAACTTTAAGAGTGGCAATGACAAGTGTAATTAAATCTACAATCTATATTTACAGACAACAAATGCTCTTCAAACCATTCTAGAAAGTCCCCCAATCTCTTGGCTTTTTTTTTTTTTTAATTCTTACACTATTCCTAATCCTACAGAATACCATAAAACAAACTATATATAAGGTTGTTTCCACTATGATATTAGCATGTTTGGTTGAGCAGAATGTGCCCAAAAAAAAAAATGGAGTGCAGTGCCACTATTAATTGTTTTTAGTCAAGGCTTTGAAAATGCCAATTAAGGTATAGATTAATTAATTTATATAGCATTCGTGATGCGAGTTGTTTTCTTAATTTTATGCATGTAAATCCGCTGGTAATATTCAATTCATGAGAGGCCTACGATGCTGTTCATGACCATCATAAGGGTGTATAGTTTCGCTTTGATTTAGAGGAACCTTCATTACAAGATGAACAAGGCTTAATTTGATCAGGAAATTAACCAAATGATTTTATAAGTTCCACTAGAGTTTTAAACAAAAATAATTAATAGAGTAAATTCTATATATTCCTTTGAATCACATCATATGGTTAATATAAGAGTCGAGTTGAATTGTGAAATGAGCAAGACATTCAAGAATGTTCGCGATCAAATACGCGATCGAGGTTGAATTAATTGAATTGAGTCGAGTTCAAGTAAAAACATTTAAATTCAACTACTTGCCGCGTCTACTCAATTATTATATATAGTTATTTTTTTAAAAATTTAATTTTAATTATATTTGAATTTTAGATTTTTTTAAAGCTATTTGTGACTATTTTTATGCTTAATTTCTTAATTTTATAATAAATTTTTATTTAAACTAATTTAATACAAAACTATAAAAAGAAGTACAATGATATATTTTTTTAAAAAAAATATCCATCAAATTAACTCGAGTGGCTTGAATTCCCTTCTTTCCCTTCTTTGCATTGTAATAATTAATTTATTTACACCCTTAACGCAAAGTAATAATTAATTTATTCTTACTTTTTAGCCCACCCTAGAGCTGAGTAGTAATTCATTTAATTACTCCTCTAAAGCTAAGTAATAATTAATTAATTCTCGTGTTTTAACCCACCCTTAGAGCTAACTAATAATTAATTTAATTACACCCACTCCAATAGCTAAGTAATAATTATTTTAATTACACCCTTAGAGGGTTTTATAACTTTGTCTTCTAAAAATCTTTGCATATGAGTTGGGTGAATCTAGCTCCAACCTTATAAATTAAATATTTCCTTAATTTACATTTGGAATGGGATCTTTATCCTCCTTGTTTCCAATTTACCAATGTTAATGGGTTGAAACAAAATTATCTATAATGTAACTTTATTTGTAAATATATATATATATATATATAGTGAATTGAAAGAATAATTGAAAATCAAATAATAGAATTATAATAATAATATTTCATTATCTAAAAAAAGCAGTTAGAGGTTTCATTGAATAATAGTTTTCGATTCATTAGAGCAGTTATTGTAAGATTTTCAATGGAATTCACATCTAGTAACAAGATTTAATTTGCATCAAAATTGTATAATGCATCCCTTTCCTGATCTCAAAATTAATAACGTGAATTTTTGTCCCGTCTGCTATATGATCTAAAATACTTGAATTTTCGTGTAAAGTATCTTAATATCACAAAATATAATTTATAATATAAAATAATTAAGTCATTTTACTTGACAACTAAAATACTATTTATTCAGGGTAATTAAAATACTATTTTACACCCCTAGAGGGTTTTAAAACTGTCTTTTAAAAATCTTTGCATATGAGTTGGGTGAATCTCCAAACTTAATTATAAATTAAACATTTCCTTAATTTATATTGGGTATGCATGGGATCTTTTATATATCCTCCCTATTTACCAATTTAGTAATGTTAATTAGTGGAATTGGAGTTGAAAAGTTGTAAAGATATCACAAAATCTACTAACACAAAAACTTATGTGATTAATATAAAACAAACAATTAATTCATATATTAAAATCGCTGAAATTGTGATTAACTCGTTATTACATATGTGAACCCATTTCACTTAAAACCAGTTAGGAACAACAATACCAATAAAAATTGCAAGATATCTGTGTAGCCTTGATGAGAAAATTGGGTAAAATTTGTTGAAGATAATCTATACACATTATTAAAAAAAGAAGCCAAATTGATAAAAACACAATTGAGGAATTTCCATGATCCCATCATCGAAAGGTTGGGGCAAGTTCAGCAACTTCTGGGATGCTCCAAAATAAAAGAGAAGATTAGGAATCCAAGAATGGCAAAAAGGGGGGATGTCTGCTGCCGCTGCTGCTGCTCCACGACATCTTCTTTCCCATAAGAGTCGCCAGCAACTCCAAAGAATATGAGGAAGATTACTGATATCAGAGCAAGATTTTATGGTGGTGATGATGGTAGTGGCAGTGTTGGTTGTGGTGGGTAGCTGCTCTTCATCCTTTGTAATGATGAGCAGAGAGGAATCATCAGGGGAAGATTTAGAATACTACATTGATACGTTCTCATTCAAATGTGGTTGATTTACTATGTACATTATTTGTGTGTTTTAGTGTCAATTAGCAGAGGAAGGTTGAAATTATTATATGATCAAAGTACAACTCACTACACAAGAATCCAATTCAATGAGAATTTGTAATATTTAACAGTCTAAGTATAAGAAACCAATCTGTTTATATGTAATTGATTCTAAATCCGCTTATCTGTTTATGATAGATGACAGTCGCGTTAAAATTTTGTCAAACTCTAGATTACATTATAAATCAAAATTTTATTATATGAATTACATTATTGGGAATCCTTAATTTACATCAAGCTGTTGCTGGAATTGTTGAATGAAGCATGCAACAATTCCAGCATGCATGTTAATGACATTTTGGAAGAGGTCTTCATTTTTATCTGATTTTTAGGAAAGCCATATCTCTGACTTTAGTTTATTCTTAACTTTAAATTCTAATACATGAGGATAAACAACTATATAACTAAATATAGGGAACACCGCCATTTGGTGTACACATTTTTTCGCCCCTTTTGTTTTGAGAGATTTTGCCTGAAATTGAATTGACACCTTTTTTTTATGTTTTCATTTTTAGCTTTTGGTTCTTAATGACTTAGTTCTTCATCTCTTTGCAACATATTCAAATAGTTTGGCAAGTTTATTCCTTCAAAATGAGTCTATTCAATGATTGAAAGGAAAAGACAAAGAAAGTTGTGAGACATTCCATAAAAAAAAAATTGAAATCAGTACAAGCAATAAATTCTTTGGAGGAAATTAATTGGTGCCAAAATAAGTACAATAAGAAAATCTAAACCAAAAAAAAAAAAAAAAACATCATAAGCCATCCTAGATTGTTCTCATAATTCCTCCTCCTCCTCAGCATGTCCATTGCTAAACTTAAGCCACTTCTTTGACTGGCACAACTTCATCAAGAAGTACCATAAAATAGCACCCGCAGTCATCAAACCACTCATTAAATACACAATCTTGGTACTTATACACATTAAAAACACCAAAAATCCTGATGGGATTAGGCATATGATTATCAAAACTGGCAGCCGACCTGGAACAATGAATGGACGTTTCAAGGTAGGAATTTTTCTCCTCAACCAAAGAAAAGATGCATATTCTAAAAGCATTCCCATACTATACAAGAAATTTGCAGCTGCAATGATATCTGTGTAATCCATGCGAGAAACAGACAGTATGATAGCAGTTGAAAAAATTATGCCAACCCAAGGTGTATTAAACCATTTTGACCTCAGAGAAAAGAATTTAGGCAAGAATCCCAAGTTAGCCATGCCTTCAATTTGGTAAGCAGAACTACTCATCTGAGCTTCATAAAGTCCCATTGTTGACAAAACAGCTCCAATTTCAATCCAAATCTTTAGCCATTTACCTACAAGCATCTCTGCTGCAGTTGCCAGAAAACCAGCCTCCCATAAACTTTGATCCACATCAATTGCCCCTGTTCCAGCTACAAGAGGGATTAAGTAACTCAAACAAGTGAAAATCACAGCACAAAAGAGTGCCAAAGGGAATGTCTTTTGTGGTTTCTCAACTTCACCAGCCATAGTACTAACATTATCAAAATAATTCAGGTTCCAAAACAGTGTATTAAAGAACAAATTCCAGTCTTTTTTCACCCCTTTTTGGCCTAAACTGATCCATCTATGAGGGCGTATCTTTGGGATCGAAATCAATGACATTAGTATAAATGGAGCTAAAGAAACAAGTCCCATAAAAATTGCAGCATATCCAACTATAGTAAGACCTAAATAATTCACGAAAGAAAGTACCAAAGTCTCTACTATAACTGCAACATATCGGGGTGTCCCTGAAGATAAGACTGGGAATAAATTCTTCAAATAATTAATTGCCAATGCTGGAAAAGCAGCCATGTTGATCACAAGGCTCAAAAATTTCCAGGTTCCCATAAGGGATCCCCAAAAGGGACCAAAAGCGCGGTTAGCCCATATAACATAACCTCCATTTCCAGGGAATGATGTGGAGAGCTCTGCTGTGATCAGGGCTTCTGGGATACTCCAAATAAAAGGGAAGATTACAAAACCAAGAATGCCTAATAAAGGTCCTGCAGCCTGGACTACTGGCTCTTCTCCATATGGTCCACCAGCAACTTCAAAATATATGAGGAAAATCAAAGGGATCAGGCTGACTTTCTTGGAAAGTTTTTTGTTGATTGAAGCGGTGGAATTTGTGGATATGGGAAGTTCTTGACTGGAATCTTGCTCCTTTTCGGTCCGTGCGGGAGGAGAGGCTACTGTATTCGTCATGGTTGTGAATATGCTTGGAAGATTTTATTTTTCACAGTCGCTAATACTTATATCTGGATACTCAACTGATTATTTTTTTTTTTAATGTTTTTTCGGATTATACTTATTTGGTCATTCTAGTCATTAATGTAAATCATGTATATTAAATAAGGATTAAATATATATTATTCAACACAAAAAGTGAAGCCGATATATGAAAATGTACAATTAAATTTATCGTAACTTTTATTCGATTGAATATTTATTATTCAACACAAAAAGTGAAGCCGTGGTTAACTTGTTCATATATAAAACGTACACTTAAATTTCTCGTATTTGATTGAAATTGAGATTAACTTGAATTTCTCGTATTTGATTGAAATTGAGATTAACTTGAATTTCTCGTATTTGATTGAAATTGAGATTAACTTGTTGTTACGTATATAAATATAATTTACAGGAGATAAGTTGATAATTATTACTTTCGTTATTGTGTATATGAATATGATTTACAAGAGACAAGCTAAAAATTGTAAAAGAATTATCATAATGAATGACACCAGGCAGTTGTGTGGGAGTTGAATCCTTGGTTAGGAATCTCGAATATTAAGGAAGAAATTACTGGTCAAGATATAGCTTGTTTGCTCGTTATTAGAGTAGGAGTAGCTTTAATTCGATCTTCCTAGTTGAGTAGGAAATCTCGAGATTTATAATTTTATTGTGGTAACGTATTAGATTATAATTAGAATTCCCAATTGATTTAGTATGCCCTTTTCTGTTTTCTCTATTTCACTTTCTAGTTTTTTTTTTTATTTATTAAAGTTAAATTAACACAAAATTTTACTCACTAACATTGACGTTAAAAATATAACTTTGCCATTTTATCTTTTTACTTCCAATCTATTCCTATTTTTCATCGTAACGAAATCCTTTCTCTCTAATCCAATGATTTCCTTCTTCAAAGATACGTTCCAATTCAACCTTCCCATAACGTTTCTTTTTCATTTAATAGAAAATTCATTGCGTGACTTTATCTATCATAATCATTTTTGTTGCGATTTTTTAGCATGGTTCTCTCTCCCGTCCATGTTAGAATTTGTAGATAGTGTGTAAAAATCCCACATAACTAAAGGAACTAATAACTTTTGGCTCCGTTTGGTTTCATAAATTTTCAACCTATTTGTAAAACCAAAAGAAATAGTGTTTGGCACTGCTAATTTGGATTGTTTGCAATAACGATTGCAAAATATGTCTACAGTAAAATTTTGTTTTTGATACCCACAAATAACGAATTGGACAAGATTGATGCATGTGAAAGGCTGACAAAAGCCTACTCCTACCAATTTCAGTTGTGGGTCCTCCTGTAATGGATGAAAAATTACATCTTATGCTCAGTGACAGTGACAGTGCATGAGCTTCAAATTTGAACAAAGTCAAAAATGTGGGTACTACTTATTTAAATAATTAATTATATAACAATATAAAATAATCTACATATATATAATAATAATTTTTTTTATACACAATTTTCAATAAATTAACCAAATTTATCAATCCAAACACATCTAATCATTTTATAAATATTAATTTCTCATTACAAAACCCAATAAATTCATTTCATAAATAAAACAAAAAAATACCCTATCCAAGCAGACCTTAATTATTATCAATTCAAGGGATTCCACAGGACGTAATAAGTTAGTATCAATCCAAGACTCATTGGCTTAAATTTTTTTATTCAAGTTGGATTCAATCAATTTATTGAAATTTATTAGGTCTCTAATAGATCTCTTGGTGTTATCTCTCCGGTCAAACATTCCTAATTAATATTGTGCAAGTCGAATGCAACTGTCCATATGTAACATTTTTTTGTGTTATGTTTGGGCTACTCAGCTACAAATGATTATTGATCTGGGTGTTGGGTCAGGTGTTCGTGGTGTTGGTCCCTTTTAAAAGTAGCCCTTGGATTAAAGTTAAGGCTTAGAATGGAACAATGGTAACCTTGTAATAGGGTATGTGTAAGATCTATCTAAAAAGAAGAGATGAGCTTGGAAGGGATACTAGGGCATGTTTGATAAAACTGAAATTTAAAAATTGAAAAAAATTGAAATTTGAAATAATAACTATTTGAATATTGAAATAATTAAGTTTGTTTGATAAACATATTGATTTGAATTACAAATAGTACGATTTTATTTTTTAATTATTTATTTTTTAATAAATGTGCAATATATTACTTTTCAAACAAACAATCAAAATTATTAGAAAAAATATATACAATATAATTTTGTAAAGAAATAAAATTTCAAAATTAGTAATTTTGAATATAAAATATTATCATAAAAATGCATATATTTATGAACTCTACATATTAATGGTTTTCTAGTATATTGGATGTTATCTTTTAAAAATTTTAAAAATATAATTTTTAATTAATCAAAATTTGATTGAAATTAAAAAGAAAAGATAAAAAAGATTAATCAGAGTGTAAAACATATTTTTTTTTATCAAATCAAGTATTTTAAATACAAATATTAAAATATAAAAAAAAGGTTATACTAAATAAAATATGTTCTATTATATTGGATGTTATTTTTTAAAAATTTTAAAAATATAATTTTTAATTAACCAAAAAAATTAACTAAAAAATATAAGGTAACAAAGGTTATTCAATTTGTAAAATATATATTTTTTTAATCAAATCATGTACATTAAATAAAAATATTAAATATAGAAAGAATATTTATTGAATAAAAATATTAACATATAAAAGGAAGAAAAAAAAGAATAATAATTAAAAATTATTAAAATATAGAAGTAAAAAGAAAATTGAGATGGTAAAAGATATTAAAAAGATATTTTGGATATTTATGGTATATTAAATTTTATTTTAAAGATTAGGTTTGAGCGTATTATGATATTAAGCGATAAGCTAAAATTTTCACTTAAAATCATAGAATGATTTTGCCTTTCAGACACTCTTAATTCACTAAGATATCTAACTTTTAGTTATCAAACAAACTTAATTGGTCAAGGTTTGAATTAATTAATTTTTAAACTTAAATTAGTTTATTAAACATGCCCTTAGTGTAGGTTTAAAATGGTATTTGTGCTTGATGTGAGGGACTACCCATAAAGAGGGTTTGATAGAATTCATGAATAGTAAATTATCGAAAAGGTAAGATAATTAGAGTAACTGAGTCGGTATGATCTAAAACCCATCGACTTAACTTTTTGGGTTCAAATCAACTTATTAAGTTTATAATGTGTCTCTCGATTTTATCTTCCGTGACAAATATCCCTAACAATCCCTAAAATGTTTATAGATTTGTATTAAAATCTTGATTTTTTTTTCCAAATTCGATTAACTTTGGTTGACTATATATTTCATTATAGTTATGATTCAATATTTAAAAAAAAAAAAGTATTTACGAGTTTACTATTAGAATGAAGACGGTGATTTTATTATTAGTATGAAGATGAATATTAGATGAAAACAAAAAAGGAATTGCAGAGAGAAAGGATTTATCAGAATAAAGATGAGAAATAGGGTTGAATTGCACAATGCACTTAACTATTTGAAATTCGTAATGGCTTTTATGTGGCACACTTAGTATATCCCTTCGCATTAAAAAATGTTACACTATATAGATTATATAGATTGGTTACATCATCAAATTATTTATAATTAATGGTAGACCATTAATTAATTTATTTTATTTAAGGATGTGTATATATCAATTAAAAGTGTTATAATAATACAACAATTGTATCACATGAAAGAATTGGTTTGAGAAAATTGGGAGATTTTAAGGTAACATTCCAAGAACGCAATCTTTTATTCTATTATTTGTTTCAATTTATAAATATACGCGACTTATATTTAACTAAAATATTATCAAAGTAATTAGTAAACCTTAAGGGATCGTTTGGTTGGTGGAGAACTTGGGTTGAGAAAGTAATTTTTTTCCTAATTAATAGATTCTTTTGTTTGTTACAAATAAGGAAAGTAATTATTTTCCTGACTTTTAAATTTATGTGTTTGTTTCGTTTTGAAAAAGTAAAAAGAATTCTGAAATATGGAAAATAACTCTTTAAAAGTTGATATTGTGATTCCTTTATTGAGGATTTTGACTATGCGACTCTTTCTTTATGTTTATTATTTATATTTTGATTTTCATATATTTCTTATGGTAAATTCTAATTCATTTGGTCAAATAATTTCATATTTTTTTTAGTTTGATATTTTTTATTGAATTTCCTACTTAGCTAAAATTAAAATTTTAGTAGTTTTTAAATGTCTTTATATTGACTTTAAAAAGGTAATTCAATATAAAAAGAGTTAAATAGATGGATGGCATGTTATTTTTTATTAAAATTATTAACACTATGGGTGTTATATATATATATATTTTTTAAAAACTCAAAATTGTATTTATGTTGCTTTAGACTTTTTCTTTCATATTTTTACTTAATTAATTTTCATACATTTTATATTTTCAATACTTATTGTTTAATAAATTTTAGCTATTTTTATTTATATTAATTTGTAAATTTATTTTCCATTTATTTAAGCAACTATTCTTTTTTTAGTAATATTAATAAAGAAATTTTTTATTTTAACGCTTTTTTATAAGTTATAGTTAATAGCTTAATTATTTAATTAAATTAAAAATGATAAATTTTACATCGATAAAAATATAAAACATAATATTAAAACATTTATTATAAGGTAAAAACATATAATTAAGTTTTATAATATGATTTAAAATAAAATTATATAAATGGTTATGTATAAGTATAACATACAAATGGAATTCAAATAATATTATTTGGTTCAATAATTTAAATCAAATAATAAAATAATAATCGTACTAACTTTTATAAGAATCTATCCAAACACAGGGTAAGTATTCAAATTCCTCACATTTAAATTCCTAGAAATAAAATGATCAAGAAAAATATTCATTTTCCTCAAAATTAAAATCGCAAGAATCACATTCCGATCAAACATTACTTTCCTGTCAACCAAACGAGCCCTAAAGGATAAATGGGTATATTTCTAAGATTGAAACATGGAATATAACAAAAAGTCCTCTAGGCCAAGATCGTGGGTTGGTTTATGTCATGATCTTGTCATGATCTTCAACGTAAATCCACGAATTCGTATTATAGATAAAAGAGAAGGGAATAAAGATGAATAAGAAAGAAGGAAACTTCATACAACCAAAAACTCCCCTCTAATGATAAATCATCTATTATTAATACTAACTACAATCTATTACAAAAGCGTGGATTACAACTCTAAAATCGTGACAAATCTTCCTCTCTTCAAAGAGACTTGTCCTCAAGTCTCTGATCTTATATGAATTGCAGAAGTTTGTCCTCTCAAGTGACATTGCAAAAGGAATTGTCCACAGTCTGCATTAGAATCTGGCTGGCAGAATGGAATTCCAGAAAAGATGCCTCAGTGACTTTCTTAAAATTGTTGTATCAATTCACTCTGTCCCTTGTTTCTCCAACAACTGTACCCTAGTTTGGCTTCTTTAGAAAATTCAACCGACTCCAGTTCTTTCTCCACAGCTGTGCTTATCAGAAGCCACAACAATTTTCGTAGTAACTCTGTAAATGTCCATTCTCCAGTACTCCTTTTCAAGTGGTTCAAATGCAATTGAACCTTGGTTAACATCCAATGACAGAGACAACTTGAATCTTGGTTAACATCCAATGATAGAGACAACTAAGTACCTTATTTTCCAAGATCTTTCCTTGTACTCCTTAATAGCTTTGTAAACCATCATAAAACTCAAGGTCTATTCATGTGTCATAAGCCTCCCAAAATAAGTACCACCCTTGAAACCTGTTACCCTTTCAACCCAAGGTTTAACAATACTCTTGGTTTCCTCAATAGCAATTTCGACCCTTTCCAATTCCTCAAAAGATTTTAGTCGTCCAAGATTTCCAAAATCATAAAAATCACAATTAAAAAGATCTAACACTATGCCTCTAGTAAAATTTGAAGGAAATTGTTGTCCACCATAAGCATGAAAGTGATACTCAGAATTCACATCAAATTCAAAAAATTTACCTTTATGTGGACTCATCTGCAAGGGTTCACCACCAGTGCATCCAATAATAATGTCCGGAGTCTCCCCTATAGCCTCCATTTGCTGGATACACTCCTCACAAATCACGGCCTGGTGTAAAAGAACATGATTGAGAACACTTCCTAGATAATACTTTGTATCAGCATTTTTTGCTGCAACTTCCACAACCTCTGAAATAGTGATACCCAAACTTCCAGAACTTAATGGATCTATTTGTAGAATTTTTTGACCAGCTGCAGTAACACCAGAAGGTGAATGATGAACCTTGGCTCCCCAAGTTTGCATCATCAACCTATGATATGGCTTCTAGTCATATGATGCTCTAGCTTGACATACTTCACAATGGAGGCCAAATAAATTGGAGCCAAAAGCCAAAGCACTTCCCCATTGCCCATCGCTAGTTTCTGTGACTAAATTCTCCACTCCTTGCTGCGTATTATACCAGACTTGAGGAGCAGAAGTATTTGCTTTATGTGCTCCAACTAGGCTACCATCTTTATATTTGTAATAAATTCTGTCATGTGTGTCCAGCGATTTCTCCAGCCTCTTTTCTCTGATTAGAGGAGTTGGACACAAAAGTCCATAGAAATCTATAATATCCTCTGAGATATCAATAAACTGGTCATTGGGTGCTTCCTGCTTAATCAATTCATCAAGAAATAGAGGAGACAAATCCTCTGGTTTCACTGGTTCAAAAGTTTTTGGGTGAAGAGGATGAGGAGGTTTTTCTTGATATTCTTGTTCAGACTCGCCTTCTAGAAACTCTGTTTCAATATAATTGAAATCCATTTCATCCGTTTCCAAATCATCCATCACCATTGGCTCCACATAATTCTTCAAAAGTTCTTCCTTACCAAAATTTGACCATTGAGGACTTTTATCAAACAGATGTTGTTCATCTTCTTTAAACTCTCTCCCACCATCAAAAACACTTTCCTCATCAAAGGTGGTTGTCATAAAAACAGGAGTGCCAGTCTCTAGAATCTTGAAAGAATTATTTTCAAATTCTCCAAAGTTATCCTCCACCATAAACCTCTCTGAAAGAATCCCTAACAAGATATCAAATTTGCTTCCAATGTTATCCATGATAGCATCCAATCTTCTCAAATGTGCCTTATGTTTCTCATCATCCATGTTAATGTTGTAAATTTAGAATTCAGAATTGGAGTAGAAAAGAATTAGAAAATGCAAGAAACAGAAATGCAGAATTTAGGAGAAGAATGAGAGAAAAGAAAAAGGTTATAGAATCAAAGAGGATGAAATAAAAAGTTCAGAGAACAAGCAGAGATGGTAAAATTCAGAGAAAGAGGAAGAATTAGAGAAGAGGTGAAGAAGATTCAGGCCAAGAATTGATTGTCTCTGATACCATTTGTCATGATCTTGTCATGATCTTCAACGTAAATCCACGAATTCGTATTACAAATAAAAGAGAAGGGAATAAAGATGAATGAGAAAGAAGGAAACTTCATACAACCAAAAACTCCCCTCTAATGATAAATCAGCCATTATTAATACTAACTACAATCTATTACAAAAGCGTGGATTACAATTCTAAAATCGTGACAGTTTACCTCTTAAATAGTGGCATAAAAATGACAGCACGTCTTCTATATTTGTTGTATGTGTTATATCATTCAATTCTTTAGAATTAATAATATGTTATTTAAATTAATTTATTTTATTTAATGATGGGACAATCATGAGAATATGTATAAAAAGATCCGGGGGCTAAAATTCGCAATGGATCTTATGTGTCACTCATGCCACTCTATGAAAAGATGACACGTATACGATGACTTATCTCTTAGATTCACTTATAACTTGGTTAGGGTTTTAGTTTAATTTTAAAAATTTTATAACTAAAAAAGACATGTGTCATTTAGATATGGCCACTTGGCCAGTTTCAGTTCCAAAATCGAAATTGTGGGCCTCCCGATTCCAAACCGAAAGCGGCTGGAAGGTTCTTATTCCTCAAAATATGGAACTAGAACCGAAATTGGCTAAAAAAAATATAAATTTCTTATTTTTCATTTTTATAATTATATAAATATTTCTATATCTCGTCATTTTCATCACATAATTTTATTAATATTATTTCTTACTATTCTAATCATTATATTTTAGAGTTATACTTTAGAGTTTAGAGTTTAGGTTTTAGGGTTTAGGTTTAGAGTATCAACTTTCTAATTAATTATTCTAATTCTAATATTATATTATACTAATATACTAATTGAATTCCAACTAATAGTTCAAATATTATTTCAATACTCTTATAGTTTACATATCTTTCTTTTTCACTTATCTAATCCTTCATAATTCTATTTTTCTAAAACCTCGGCATATTAGCTCAATTTCAACTATTAATCCAATTATATAATGTATCAACTTTTCTAATTTATATACTCCTAATTCTATTATTATATTATGCTAATATACTATTTAAATTCCAATTAATAGTTCGATCATTCTTTCAATACTCTTATTCTTTCTATATCTTTCTTTCTCTCTCATCTAATATTCATAATTCTATTATTCTAAAAAATCTATATATTAGTTCAATTTTAACTACTATTCTAATTATATTATTATATTATACAAGTTGAATTCCAATTAATAATTTAAATGTTCAATTATTATTTCCATATTCTAGTTCTATTATTCTAAAAACTTTATTTATTAAGTTCAATTCTAACTATTTTTATTATAATTATATTATTATGTTGTATTATATATTTGAGTTTCAATTACTAGTTTAATCATTATTTCAATAGAAATCAAATTTAAAAGTGGGATTAAAATCAAAATCAAAACTAAAAATCGGAATAAAAACCAGAATTGGAACAAAATCGTAACCGGATCCAAATCGTAACCATAGTTAGAACTGAAATCAAAATCAGAACCGTAATCGGAACTGGCCCTTGGCAGTTCTGTTCCAATTCCTAAGACCATGGAACCGGAACCGGCAGTTTTGAAATCGTAGTCATACCTACGTGAAATCTTTTCGTATAGTGTTACACAAAAATGACACAGCAGACCCAAAGCGGCTAAACATACTTCACGAGTGAGCAAAGTAAAAAAAAAATTTAATTAAGGAAATTAATGAAGAGGGTGTGGCCATCATTAATTCATAAAAATGGCATAATTTGAATTAATTATTATAAAGGGCATAATTCCATAAAATATACAAATTTTTTTTGTAAAATAATGCAAATCTGATTAAATAATTGGATTATTCAACTGCGCATGATGCATTTATAACAAAGAAGAAATGCCCTTGAATGAATGTTATTTTCTGCTAATTCGAGATAAAATATATCTATAAATTTAGTTCGTTAATAAACTTTTTTACAACAAAATGTATTTGAACTAAAAATATATCGTATTTTGAGGCGTGAAACAGTGGGAATAGCTATATATGTGACAAATTATTATTTTTAAAAAAAAATGGGAACTCATTTAAATTAATCTTAACAAACTTGGAAGAGTGATTTGTCCAACACCATATATAGTAGAATTCGTGTTAATTCTTTCAATTACAATACAATATGGCAAAAAGAAAAAAAAAATCCCTTTTCTTATTTGTTTTGCAAATGATTCTTCACAATTCTTGGTAGCTTTGATTGGCCAAATTGCTAAACATTAATTATATATGTTATTCACAAGCAATAATAAAGTATAATAATTGCTATACATTAATTACTCCCTCTGATTCATAATATAAGTCGTTTAACAACTTTGTATGCTTATTAAGAAAGGTGTTAAATGACTAAAATATCCTTAATTATTCATTAACTATATATGCTTTATTATTGCTGATTCTTAAAGTTTAGCAATTATATATGTTATTATGGAATCTTACTGATTAATGTTTAGAAAGATTCCAGATTAAAGGCCACCACAAGTTCCCATGCATATCATTATGTATTCATTATAGGCTACTGTTATTGAGAGAGCAAATATTAGCTTTCAAATCAATGAATAAACATCTTCCAAATTTACCCTTAATCAATCAACTATTTTATCTTTTCTCTATTTATCAAGACAGCTCATCTATATCTTCTTTCTACCTTATCAGTAGAACTTATCAATTCTTTATAACATCTTGATATAACTTATTCTTTCTTTTTCTCTATCTTTTTTCACAAAATTATATGACGCTTATTTCTATTAATAATTTTTATTATTTTCTCAATTAAATTATAAAATATTTACCAATATATACTTCAAAAAATTTAGCCTCTATTTGTTTATCGTTATTTTAGTGTTTTATTTCACAAATTCAATTTGATTTATCTGTTTTGTCTATTTTTATCAAAATTTTTAAACAAAAGAAATAATGTTACAATAATTATTTTTAATACAACATTTTTTATATTTTTATAAATAAATTATCACATTTATATTTGAGTTTTAAATTTTTAATAATAAAAAATTCTTCCAAAAATGTTTTTTACCAAATAAACTCATAAAATATTAATTTAAATTTGATAATTTAAATTTTATTAATAAAAAATTCTCGAATATAATGTCTACCAAAACAAAATCATCAATCCAAATACTTTTAAAATGTTTATTTCTTATAACAAGTCTCAACAAAAAAAATTCTACTATAAAACTAAAACAATACTCTATCCAATGTGAGTTATATTTTTTTGTTAAAATACTAAACATAAACATATGGCAACTATAAATTATTATTTTTATTTTTAATAATGCTTCTCATGCTAATATTTTATCAAAATAATTCGCATAAGTTAAAATTTAAAAGGAAGATACCATCACCATATATATATATAATAAAAATCTCGATTTCATGTTTTTTTATGTTACAATTTAATTCATAAATTTTAAATAATAAAATGGCAACAAATTTTATTTTAGAATGTGGATGCATATATTCACTTCTATTTTTATTCTAAGCAATTTTTTTCCTTGTGATCTATTATCATTTTGAAATGTTAATTTGCTCATAATATAATTAAGCTAGCAAGAATTTTTTTATTATAAAAAATTTAAAATTTAAATTTGAATTAATATTTTTTGAGTTTATTTTGGTAAAAAAAATGTCTTAGGAAGAATTTTTAGAAGCAAAATTTAAATTTAATAATTTATTTATAAAAATATAAAAAAATGTTGTAACAAAAATAATTACTGTAACATTATTTTTTTTATTTTAAAAATTTTGATAAAAAATGGACAAAAAAAATAAATTAAATTTATGAAATAAAACACTAAAATAATGGTAAACAAATGGAGTTTAAATTTTTTGACATAAATATTTTATAATTTAATTGAGAGAAAAATAAAATTTATTAATAGAAATAAGTGTCATATATATATTTATATACTTTTTTTTCTTATAATTTGAGGGTGAAAATAAATATTATATTAATAAAAATTTGGGAGAAAATCAGTGTAAAGGAGAAAAAACAAAAGTTATGGGAAGATGTTATAAAAAATTGATAAGTTTAATGATAAGGTAGGAAGAAGATAAATATGAGTTATAAAGATAAATGAAGAAAAGATAAAGAGTTATTGATTAAAGGTAAAATTAGAATATGTGTAATTTATTGCTCTGGAAGCTAATAGTTACTCTATCAATAACACCAACCTTCATTATAATTATTATCTCATCGCGTATATTATTCATACTCTATGATGATTATTTTAATGTAGAGCACCATAAAATATACAGCTGATTTAGTTTTTAATTTTCTTAATTCAGTGCTTTTCTATTCAAAAACCACCAATGTAGTTTTCATGGGTTAGCTACATTTTATAGGCGGTTTACAAAATTTTAGAAAAAACCAAACATATTTATTCATTAAAGAGTACCAAATGTTTGTAGCAAGAGCACAATGACATGGTTTTCATTAAAATCACAAATTATGGTCAACTCAAATGTGAACGAATCTTATAATCGGATTTTAATTTTGAATTTAGTGAAATCAAATAATTCCGAGTATAGGACAAAATAAGATAAGATTACCTTAAACATAGCATCAAATCTCGTAAAGATTATGGTAATTTGCCCTTAGATATTTAAATATTTGAAAGCAACTGCGTATTAGAGTTGACTGAATATCCATTTATTAATTTGGAAGTTGGAAGTCCTTTTATATCATATTAGTTTGGCAATCTCATTATTGGCCATTACCCGAAAATCTTTCCTTCATTGACCTTTTCTGAAAAAGAAACGAAAATGACACGAAAAGGTCTCACCATAGAGGTTGGAAAATTTTAACCCTTTTCTTGCAATGTAATTTGCAAGAAACTATTTTATGCTAAGTTAAGTTAGCAAAAATTTCTTTAGAATCTCCAACTTTTACTTCTATTTTTTTTTTACTTTATCTAGATTTTAAGCATCTCATGAGTTTGGAACCACAATCTACCCAACAAACGTTGGAGAGAATCCAAAAAGTATTATTAAAATTTACAATAGTTGCTATATTCAACGTGATGAATCAAAGACAACTTGACATATTGAGCTGTAATATGCTCTACTCAAGACGTGAAGCATTTTTTCTTATCCCTTCAAGATGAAGATTCTGTTCATGCATTGAATGAATGAACTCAATGAATAAAATAGATAATATAAATGATTAATTTATGAGCCATTCTGTGAAAAATTCAAAAATGGATTCTATGGTCCATTTCTCTCACCCCCATCAAATCTATAGAGATAATATCTCTTCTATACAGATGTAAAGATGGTGATAGTGTCAATCGCATGAAATCTTGTTCAACGCTTTCATTGCTTCGAATTTTCTCTTTCATTTTTTGTTTTATTTTATAATAGATATATTTAACTAAAATTTTATTAAATAATTAGTAAACAAAAAACAAATGTTAAAAAATTTATATTTATCAAATAAAATCGAGAATAAAACACATACCGTAACATAAAATACATTGAACGCTTTCGTGACATTAATATTGCTAATATTGTCCTTGAGTCAATTTACAAATAGGGAAGAAAAATGAGCCCCAAATATAACTCAGGACACCATCTGATCTGCCACACAAAAACAACAACATTAAATGAACAAAGGACAAATTTTCTAAGATAGACAAAATACCAAAATGTATAGATCACTGTCTAGCTTCATAAATCTTCTTCAACGTAACCCTCGCTGAAATTGAACCACTTCTTTGACTTGCACAGTTTCATCAACAAGTACCATACAATCCCACCAGCAGTCATCAAACCACTAATCAAATACACTTGTTTTGTAGCTATAGACATAATAAGAACCAAGAATCCCGATGGAATTAGGCACATAACCACCAGCCCCGGCAGCCTCAATGGAACACTGTATGGTCGCTTCTTAGTGGGAAATTTTCTCCTCAACCAAAGAAAAGATGAAAATTCCAAAAGCATTCCTAAACTATACAAGAAATTAGCAGATGAAATGATAGATTCAAAACTCAAATAAGAAACACCAACTGAAATAGCAGTTGATACAAGAATTCCAATCCAAGGCGTATTAAACCATTTTGACCTTAATTTAAAGAACTTTGGCAAGAAACCAATCTCAGCCATTCCCTCAACTTGGTAAGCACAACTACTCAATTGAGCTTCAAAAAGTCCAATTGTTGAAAAAAGAGCACCAATCTCGAGCCAAATCTTTAGCCATTTCCCTGAAATCATTTCAGCAGCATCTGCCATAAATCCAGTCTCCCATAAACTTTGATCCACAGATACTGCCCCCGTCACAACCACAAGAGGAATAAGATAGCCTAAGCAAGTGAAAATCACAGCACACAAAAGTGCTAAAGGAAATGTCTTTTGGGGCTTTTCAACTTCACCTGCCATAGTACTAACATTATCCCAAAAGTTGAGGTTCCAAAAAAGTGTATTGAAATACAAGTTCCAATCTTTTTTCACACCCTTTTGGCCTAAACTGATCCATCTATGAGGATGGATCTTTGGGAGTGCAATTAGTGACATTAAAATAAATGGTGCTAATGAAATAAGCCCCAAGACCACAGCTGTATATCCAACTATAACAAGACCAGTGTAATTTAAAAAGGAAAGAAGCAAAGTTGAAATTAAAATTGCCAATTGTCTTGCAAGGCCTGAGGAGAAAATGGGGAAAATCTTTTCGACGTAAGCAATGCAAAGAGCTGGAAAGGAAGCTATGTTGATGACACCACTGAGAAACTTCCATGTTCCCATAAGGGATCCACAGAAGGGACCGAAAGCTCGGTCAGCCCATATGACAAATCCACCGTTTCCAGGGTAAGCAGTGGAGAGCTCAGCCGTGATGAGAGCTTCTGGGATGCTCCAAATAAATGGGAAGATGAGGAAACCAAGAATACCTAACAAAGGCCCTGCAGCCTGGACGACTGGCTCTTCTCCGTATGGGCCGCCGGCAACTTCGAAGTAGATGAGGAAAATGAGTGGGATGAGGGTGAGTTTTTTGGGAGTTTTCCTGGTTGTTGTGGTGGTGGTGGTTGTGGGAAGTTCTTGATCAGGGATGTTTTGGCTGTCATCTTGTGGTTGTGCTGGTGTAATTGCGGTTGTCATGGCTGCTCTTGTGTTTGTTTGCATTGATTTTCCAAGTCAATGAGGGAAAGATATTTCAAGAACGAACATCTAGGACGGGTAGGATTCGTGAAGGCATCAACTTCATTGATGTGGAAATTAATGTGGAGAGTGAAGACTATCGCTACAAACAACACAAGTATCGTGGAGAGTGTAATAATTGAGTATAAGAAAGAATATTTAGGCTTTAAAAGGTTGCGTAGAGAAATCTCTTGGAAGGATTAGGGGGTCAGCGAATTTGCCAACCAAATGAATATATAAAGGGCTAATCACTTTGCCATTTCAAAGTATTTTGGGATGCCAATTTGCTTAGCCATCTAGTTCAACTTTGGTTTCAAATCTCTATAGATAGAATAAGCTTGCGAATAATGGTTCATTATTATTCGAATTCATGTAATCGACACATATACTGATATAAATATTTTTTTGTTGTTGTTATGGATTTTGTTGTCTTAGTCCATATGTGTTGTTGTTCAATTAGGGATATAATAGATTCTAGATTATTTATGGGACTAAATGATTATTATTTATGCTTTTAAATTTTTATGGTGGATGGAGGATATTGGATGGGAAGTAATTGATCTAAATTAAAAATAAATAATAATAAAAAAAGTTGATTATAGATATTGACAAAAAATTTAAATCTAAGTTGATGATTGTATAAGCAAAGATGACCAATTAAGTGGGATTTTTAAATACTAGAGAATTTTCTATTGCATTATTTATAAAATGAAACAAATTTCAACTAATAGAAGATCGGGAGTGCTTTTAAACTAGGGCACTTTTAAGGACAAAAAGAAACTTAGAATTAATCAAAACAAAATGTTCAGCTCTATAACTATTAGTATACATAGGTTTAATTCATTGAAGATGCTTCAATTATATGCATTTATATATTATATATGTTTATACTTTAGTTTTAATCCAATATTTTCTATTAAAACATTTATTTAGAGTTGATTAAAACCCTTATTTTTTTAAGCCACAAATTTTTGATGATACCTATGATATATCTTTTACTAATTTTTACTAAAAAAAAGGACTCAATTAGACGACAGGATAGAGTTTGAACAACCAACTTTAATTTATAGCCCAAGAAACATTTGAAAAAGACATGCTTCTTGACTTTAAATGTTCTTTCATGTGTTTCTGCTAGCTCTTATTAGCTATTTGCTTTAGTTGTGGTAAGAAATAGAACTCTATATATATACTAGTGAAAACATTAATAGGTTAATAATCATTAATTCGTCAACTGAGTTTGTTGTTAATTATTTATATTAATGAATCATATGTATTAAATATTTTGGGATTTATTTATGTTTATTTTAGATTAGGTTGGGTTTAATATTTTTTTAAAATTGTTGATAATGACATATTTATTTGAGTAGATGCTGGAGGTTATCTCTTATCTGTAAGGAGAAAATTATGTCTAACCCGTTAAATTGATGAGTTTTGTATTATTATTTTCTCGTTAAATGGACGAGTTTTGTATTATTTTATCGTTAATAGTAGTTAGCTATTCCATTAGTTTTTTTATAGTTGTTTTTATTTAATTTCTTCTTGTTTAGTTAATAAATAATTGTTAAGTTTTATTTACTTTTTATTATGAGTTCCATCCTCCTTAATTCTTGTCTCGCTTATTTAGTCATATTTTGGTTCTAAATAATTCTTATGTTTTAAAGTATTTATGAAGCATTAGTTTCACCCTTGTGATATCTAATCGATCATAATAAATCTATTAAAAAAGTAAACACTTTTAAGGTTTGGGACATAGGGTTTATGGGCTTTTTGTTGCGGTTAAATATGTCGTCAATATTTAATTAATTATAGAAAATTCTAAAAAGAATTAAAGCCATGAATCTATAATTGTCCATTTAATCTTAATTAATGATAAAATCATCATTATTGTGGGTATTTGGGTGAACTCATATGGGGCGTATCAAGTTTCTATAAATCTTCAAACTATTAATAAATTAAATTTAACGAGAATTATCTCAAATTATTTATCATTTAGAAAATAATCAATAATTTTTCTTTAATTAGCAACGAGAATGGAGAAATTAGATTATGTCAAATAACTATAGGTTATACCACGTAACTATAATTGGTTAAATTGGTTTATTTGATATTACATATTTAATTATTGCATTGAGGATCAAGGGGATAATTAGTGTACATATTGAGACTTTAGCCTGATATTTTCTCTGGTTAATTCTATAATTCTGTTATTTGTTTTATTAATTTTGAATTCTAAAATTTTGTTTCTTTTTTCTAATTGGGCTAGATCCAATGGCTTGATTTTAATTGTTGTGGTTTAAGAAAATTATAGTCACTCCCTTACTAAGCAAACGTTTAACAAATCAACCCCTCCCAATTAAAAATATATGTGTATTGCCTAACATGCCCTTAAAACTTCATCTATAATAATTATATTATCTTAGTTAACTAAATACATATGTTAAACATTAAAATAAAAACAAAGAAAATTTTATTTTTACACAAACAAAAAAAATCAAAAAGAAAAAATCTTCTTTCTTAATTAATCAAATTAATTATTTTATTCTCCAAAAATAATTATTTTTCTTCCAAAATTTAAATTTTATATAGAAAAAGATTTCTTGACTAAAATTTAATTGATTTGATAAACTCATTTGTAATAAAGAATGTAAAATTGATAATTTATAACAAAGAATTAAAAAGTGCAAAAAGTATTTATTATCATTTCATATTTACTCATATATTTTTGTTATTTTTTTAACAAAATAAGTTATGACATTTTAGTCTTTTCATCAATTTTGTTAGTCAACTTTAATAGTAGGGAGGTGAGCGTAATTTTTTGAAACCACGTTTGATATTTTCGTCAAACCTCAATACTCAAGAGTGGTAAATATAATTAATCCTATATTTTATAGATTGAAATATGGAATGTAATGGAAGATTTATTGATGTTATTAACCAGCCAATAAACTTTGTAATCACGAATTAGTATATCTAACTTATGGTTTATGATTTTGTAGAATAAAGTAATAAAAGTCTCACCACATTCGCAGCCAAACTCACAAATTAACAATTGTTTCGGGGATTGTCGGCACAGTCAAGTCCAGCAAAGTTCCATAATTCGTAATATTTGATGTTATTTTTTGGCTGTTCAAGTCAAAATAGTCCGCAAGAATCAGAATATTTTGATGTGTTAAGCCAAAAGTTGAGATTTGGGACAAAAATAATAATAGCCCCAAGATAATAAAGCTTTTTAACCTTTTTTTTTACTTTTATTTTTCCTTTTGAGGGAATTCAGAATCTTATAATTCTTTTGAAGGCAATATTCATTGTGGGATTTATAAAGGGTGCAATTTTTTATAATTTTCTCACATTTCAAAATATTTAAATTCAGAAAATGAAGTCAATTCAAATTGTGTTAGTTGTCAACAAAACATTGGTCGGCATTTAAAGTTCAATATTAAAACTATCATAACATATAATATTGAAGCCATTTTAATGATAATTCAACTAGGAAAAAAAAATAATAATTCATGAAACCGAATATTCATTGAATTGGTGAAAAACATTTACGAACATTGTAATCATGTGTAATCAATTAATATATGAGACGTGTTTCATATATGAAACGAATAATTAATGATTCTGAAATCGTAATTTTAATTTTTTACTAGTTTTATTGTGGGTTAAAATTGTAATTAACTCTCATTTCATATATATATACAATTATGAACAGCTTCAAGAGGACATGTGATGCGAAAGCATGCGGTAGAATTATGATTGGGAGATGCAAAAAAAGGTTGGTGCAATTTGACTAGTGGATTGAGTTTGAAAACAATAATTGTATAATATTATTAATTAAAATTATATTTTAATATTTTGAAAAACCTAATTAAATATTTTATTTTTTGTTAGCAGAAGGAATAGATCATAGTGGAGCAATTTTACTAGAAATAAAAGAAGAAAATAATCTCTCAATATTTAAAGTTTCATATTTCAAACAAGTTTTCAAGTAATTTTTGAAGGATCGGTTGAAACTTGAAAGTATGACTATGGATATGTTATATGTACATTTAGCCAGTCTTCTAGACTTGGATATGGGTTTGTATTATTATTTCTAAGGCTATATTTAGCCATTCTCGACTTTTTTTATTTATGGATATGTAATGTAAAACTGTTCTTGACTCTGGGTTTTTTTTCATACGAGAATAATATACATAGTGAAAATATAGAGTGAATTTGTGTTTTCGCTTTATATTTTCAGTGTGCATACAATTTCTTTCATATTTGTTTTTTCATCTACATCTTTTGCTTTATCTTACATGTGATCTGACTAGTTTATGATCACCATTTATATCATTCCATAACTTTTATAACTGCAACGGATCAATATGCTTATACCAACACCATCTCATTACTTGTTTATTTGTCAAACATCATGACATTTTTATCACTAATTCATGTTAATTAAGAATCTGAACTTTACTTCTCCCAACCTACATACGGCTGCAAACCTCAAAAGTATGAACACTACAGCAATGAATTTACCCATTTGATCACTATTCTCCAACATAATCGTTCACGTTCTAAATGAAAGAGATTAAAGAGGCTTAATTTGTTCTTTTATTAATAGGGAACAAAGTTTTATTTGTTTATTATATAAAAAAAATATTTCTCTTTCCTTTTTTTTTTATATAGAAATGATCAAATTTTGATTATTAACATACACGTTTATGTCACGTGATAACTTTTATTATTCATCCAATAAAATTCACGCATGTCATGTAATAAATTCCATTACTCGTCCAATAAATTATCCTAAATTAATCACAAATTGAAACACTAGGATCACATTGAATCGTTCAAAAACATTGGTGATCAATAGCATCACACCCTTAAACTTTTGAGTACCAAAATTACCTTTTTTTTTTCTCTTAAACATATATGCATGGTATTCAATTTTCAAATACTCACAGTGCACAATCAAACCTCAGTTGATCCTCAGTTGATGCTTGCTTAAACCTTGATAATTACTCATACTTCTATAAAATTCATATAATGTAGCATAAACATCAAGTGTTCTCCCAGTAAATGGTGCATTTTAGCTATATTTAGCCGTTTTTCATATTTGTTTTGTGTTCTAGACTCCGGGTTGTGTTTACAATTCTATATCAACGTGGTTTAAATTTTCTGGTTTTGCCCAAAAAAAAAAAAAAAAAATTCCTAAACTAACTCTACATACAGACCTTTACTTGGTAAAATCTTACTAGGGTATAAATGATCTGTTTCATTTCTTCCCTTCTTAAATCATCTAAGTATAAATTACCAGTCGGGACTCATCAGTTCTGATCCAATCCATCCATAGGTGGAACATATATTGGACTAGTAGGACACGATATCTTTTGTTCAAAATTATTCGGTCTTATTATGTCTAAAATTAAAACTACGTGATAGAGTTCATTAATCTCTTGGTTATGGTCTAATAATTGTAAAATAATTTTAATGATATTTATACTTTTAATATAATTTTAGTTAAATTATGTCGTTTTAAACATTTGACACAATTTAATAGAATAATTTTGAATAAAGGATTCGATCTCGACTAGTATGGTCATAGTTCCTACCAAAAAAATATTTACTATTAGTTATTAGTATACTATTAGTTTTGTCTTAATAATATATATACACACAAAATATGAAGAACTATAAATATTTGGTCCCTCGAATCATAATATTAGAGTATACTATTAGTTTTGTCTTAATAATAACTATTTATTGACTTTCATTTTTATTATATGAGTACCATGTAAGGAAAAAAAAAGTTCAAAAAGATACTTACTTTGTACACATCTAACTTCTCATCTTCTAAGCCATTGGGGCTAGCCCAGTGGTTAGGGAGTTAGGTTCCCGACCTACAAGTCTAGAGTTCGATTACTGTAGAATGCATGTGAGGGTGTGTTATAAAAAAAATAAAATAAAAAATAAATAAACTTCTCATCTTCTAGAATCCAATCCAATTCACCTTCTTCCCGTAGTCTTCTTTTCTTCTCTAACTTTTTACTCTTTTCACAAAATTTCCTTTAGTCTTTTTCAATCATCCTTATTCAAAAAATTTTGGCATTTTCTAAACTTTATTTTTAAAACATCCAACAAAGTGCAAAGTATTAAAGGTCGAAGAAGCCGTTTAGTTCGTATTCCTCAATCGGAATATTAATGGGAATTACTAACTCCACTATCACTATGGATTTATAATATTAACCTCATTATGCATGTTTGGTTAAAGAGTGGAATGAGTTTCATTTCTATCACAAGTGTTTGGTTTATTTTTATTTAGTAATGGATTTCAAATTTTTATTTTTAAAATATTTAAAATAAGAAATCAACATTCATAATATGAAAAAGGTAATAATATTTTCACGCACTACACATATTTAAGTGCGTATAAAATGTGTGTAGCGTGTGAAAAAAAAGTGTAATATGTGAAAATATATGAAGTGTGTGAAAATGTGTGTAAATTATATGTAATGTGTAAAAATATATGTAGAGTGTGTAAAATATATTTAATATGTGTAGTATATATAAAGTATATATAGTATGTGAAAATATGCATAGTGTGTTTAAAATATGCATAGTGTGTAAAAATGTGTGTAGTGTGTATAAAATATGTGTAATATGTGAAAATATGTGTAGTGTGTGAAAACGTATGTAGTGTGTGTAAAATTAGTATAAATGTATAATATGAGGAAATATGTGTAGTGATAGATAAATGAGTGATTAAGAGGTTAATCAAATTTGATAGTAGATAAATTAGTGGTTATTGATAAATAGGTAATTTGGTATCTATCAAAGTGATTGAATGCTAGTAATACTGCCTAACTAAACAACATTTACAGTAATGATTGAATGATAGTGATCACCCTTATCAAACGGTTGCTAAATGTGAAGACTCATTGTCCAACTCCAAACTATTGGGTAACTATTTGGTAAAAATATAAAATAAATCTTTTTTTTCTTCTAATTTATTCTTTATTTGTCTTTTGGAGTTAATTTTTTCAAAATATGATGTATGATTCATATGCTTATTACTTCTAGTTTCAATGTTTCCTTGTTTCATTAACTCTTGATTATTATTATTTTTGTATTAAAAGATTTTTTAAGTTAATAAATGTTTCAAATATATTTGTAGGTCATTATGGTCAAAATTAAAACAACTGATGCATTTTTCAAAAGAAAAGTTTTTCTCTTCCATCTTTTTACTCTTTTCACAAAATTTCTTTTACTCTTCTTCCATCATCTTTATTCAAAATTTTTGACGTATTCAAAACTTTATTTTAAAAGCATCCAATAAAGTGCAAAGTATGAGGTTTAAATGTGAAGTCCCATTGTCCACCTTCAATCTATTAAGGTAACTATTTGGTAGAAATATAAAAAAAAAAAAAACTTTATTTTTTTCTAATTTATTCATTATTTGTCTTTTGGAGTTAATTTCTTCAAAATATGATGTATGATTGATATGCCTATTACTTCTTATTTCAATGTTTCCTTGTTTCATCAATTCTTGATTATTATTATATTTGTGTTAAAAGATTTTTTTTAAGTTAATAAATATTTCAAATATATTTATAGGTCATTATAGTCAAAACTGAAATAATTAATGCATTTTTCAAAAGAAAAGTTGTTGATAAGTCAGATGACATAACACATTCAAAACCGATTCAAGATGAGCATCATGTGGAATCGAAAATGACTAATTCAGAAGAGCATCCTTCTAAATCGAAAAGAGTTGGATTCGATAAAGTTGATATTAACGCTTTAGAACGGGACACAGGATTACGTCCTTAAATTTGAAATTATCCAATTAATCAAAGGAATGAAAATAGAAGAGCTTACTCGAACATGGGACCATACCAAATTCATCTAAAAAATACCCCTTTTCCGCTTTAGAAAAACATCCTTGAAGATTTTCACAGGTACGGTTCACTCTTTTTCCTACTTGGTTAGAATAATCTAAAGAAAATGATCCTGCATATTGTTTACCACATTATCTTTTTAGTAAAAAACCAAGTGGTCGCCCTGGATCAGATATTTTTACAATTAATGGATTAGAAAATGGAAAAAAGTTAATAATGGAAAACATTGTGCTTTTCTTACTCATAGTACTAGAGAAGATCCCTACTCACCACATAATATTGCAATGAGATGTTGTGAAAATATATTGAATAGTTCTCAACATATTCGGAATATTATGCATGTGCAAACGACAGAGCATTACTAAAGAATAGATTGTATCTCAAAACCTCTATTGATGTTATTCGGTGGTTGACCTTTCAAATCTGTGTATTTAGAGGTCATGATAAGTCATCTAGTTCCAAGAATCGTGAAATTGTTTTTGAAATGATTTAGTTATTGACAAAATATAGTGATGAAGTAAAAAAAGTTGTATTGGAGAATACTCCATATAATTCAAGATATACTTCACCACAAATTCAAAAGGAGATTTTTCATATTATTGCAAATAAGGTACGAACATACATTCAAGAAGAGATTAGTGAGTCAATGTTTTGTATAATTGTTGATGAAGCATGTGATGAATCTAGAAGAGAACAAATGGCTATTGTTTGAGATTTGTGGATAATGATGGATTTATACGAGAATGCTTCTTTGATTTGATCCATGTTAAAAAGACTCTATGGCAACAACTCTAAAAGAATAAATATGCATTGTCCTTTCTCGGCACAGTTTAGATATTCAAAATATTCGTGGTTAAAGATATGATGGTGCTAGTAATATTCGTGGAGAATGAAATGGATTGCAAGCAATATTTCTTTCTGATTGTGCATATGCATACTATATTCATTGTTTTGCTCACAGTTAAGAAATTATATATATCATTGTAGCTAACAAATATTTTGCAAGTATATTTTTTATTGAACTTTTTTAATACTTTTATTACAGATTACAACTTGCATTAGTTGCTACATCAAGGGAAGTTTGTTCAGTTCATCAGTTCTTTTTAAATTTATCTTTTATAATTAACACTGTTTGTTCTTCTATCAATTTGTCAGTTCAATTCATGTTCTTCGAGTTGTCCCATTCGGTTTGTTTGGTTTGAACATCTCTGAACTCAAACTTGAAAACTGAATTGATTTGAATTCAATTTAAAAAAATCAAAAATAATATTTGAATTTAAAAATTAAATTTTAGGTATAATCAACAGAAATGTCCCTCACATATACCCGTTTAAGCATTTTTACCCATCACATTTGAAAAGTAAAAAATATGCCCCTTACACTTGATATTTGTAAAGTTTTGATCCTTTGTGTAACTTCTGTTAGATTTTTCTGTTAATTGATTTTTTTAAAGGGCAAAAAAGGAATTTCAAATATTTTTTTAGAGTTTCATCTCTTATTTCCATCTTCATCTCCACCATAGCTGTCTACAACCACCTTTGCCGCCTCTACCATTGCGCCTCACCAAAACCCAAGTAAACATTCTTGGTGAAACCCACCAAAACCAATAAAGAATTTCATTCTTGTCACCAAACTCAAAACCCATATTTGTTCACTTACTTTATGTATAAATAAATTATTGAAGTTTTATAACCTTCTTAATTTATGATAATTTGAGTTTTAGAATAAAGAAAGAAAAGGAAAAGAAAGAATGAACTAATGGTTGCATAAACAGAACATTAGGAGTTGAAAGAAAAGAGTGTCTTGATGTTCTCTCTAAAATTGGTGAAAGAATTGGCATCTCAGAATTTTAAGTGATGATTATTCCTCTTTGTCAAAAAAATTTAGAAAACAAATAACCCACCAAAAAAATCTAATAATTAAGAAACGTTTTTGGTTTTTGTGAAAATCCCAAAATAAAAAGTTAAAGAATCACATCAAAAGTCAATGAATGCTTGAAACCCACTTGTTAAACCACTCCTCTAACTCTAATACACCATTTCTCCAAAGTCTGGGATGAATATGGGGTTCAACTTTGCCAATGCATAATTCTTCCACATCGATATAGGATAAAAGAATCAAGGCCAATTGCTTCTGCAAATTAGCAACTTTAGAAAAACTATGAAATCAATTGCAGCACAACCAAAACATAGCACTACAAGAAAATATATAAAGTTTTCATTTAACTATTTTTTCCCTTTCATTAGACTGGGGATCCAAAATCAATGGAGTAGGTAATAAAATTAAGGTTGAATATTTTTTTTTGAAAAAAGTTGAAAATCGTACCGTTGATCAAGAAACCCCATCAAATACCAAAGAAAAAGACCACTAAATTGGAGAAGATGGAGATGTGGAAAGATAGAAGGTGGAAGCGACAATATAAGAGGGGGAAAAGGTGGAAACAGTGAAGGTAGTGGTGATAAAATTGAAGAAGAAAGTAATGGTGAAGATGAAGATGATGGAGGAAGGTGGTGATCATCGATTTAAGATTTAGGGCAATTATAGAGGATTAGGCGTATGTCATATTGTCGTTCCTTTTTTACCCTTAAAAAATAACTCACATGGTGGTCACATGACATTATTTAACAGAAGTTACGCAAAGGATCAAAACTTTACAAATATCAAGTGTGAGGGGCATATTTTTTACTTTTCAAATGTGATGGGCAAAAATGCTTAAACAGGTATATGTGAGGGATATTTCTGTTGATTATCCCTAAATTTTAATTCGAATTAACTGAATTCTCACAAACAAACTGAATTCGAATATGGCTTTAACATAAATCAAACTATCAAATTATCAAATTACATCACAATTTAGAATTCAAAAACAATAATTACGTGTAATATTATATATTTTATAAAATATTTTATATTAATATATATTTATTATATATGAATTTAGTTTTTGAATTGGAACCTCAACTCAAAAATCAAACCATAAACCGAGATTCGAATTGATTGGATATTTGGTTTAACTCGAATATTGCACACCTCTAGCAGGAAGGGCCTAGAAGGACGGTGCGAGCAAGACCGATAGAGATGATGTACGCGAGGTCGACAGGGAAAGGGGCGTGAAGGCGATAGGGGGAGCATTGATGAAAGTTTGGTGCACCATTATCTTACTACTCCTAAGTAGTTTCAGCATCCTGAACAGTCAATAAAGAGCAAAACAAATTAATTTTAATGTTTGAACACAAATTCAGCAAAAATCCTTGTCCTTTTGCTTAAGTTGACAAATTTATGCTACTTTCTTAGCTGCTACAAGATATTATAAAATAGACATGTCCTGGATGGGTTTTACCCTTTCTCGGTTGCATTCTTTTGTTGCTTATGGTAGAATAGTGGAGACTTGGAAGTTTGAGCTTAGTTGTTAAGGATTGATAAATACCATCCGTTGGATTGTAACTGAATGAATCTCCTCTGATAATAAAACCACTTCCCTTGCATTTTGAGCATGCTATTAACCTCAAATCACCACATCTCTTGCACATACCCACCGAACTGTTTGTGCAACAAAATACAGAGGGAAGTATTAAATACTAGAGTATTCAGCAAAGTGGTTGAATCTTTTTTTGATTTTTTTCACTTTTATTGCAAAGCTACATGCCCTAGAATACATGCCCCCAAAAACAAAATAAAAGAATAAGAAAGCCAACTTGAATGACCGAAAGGAAATACTTAGAGCCAGAGAGAGCTAAGCACTAAAGGCAAGAATACATGCGCTGAGAAATAGCAATGATATAGTCAATCTTTGGGGCGGAAATTGTGGCTCCAATAAGCAGAGCACCAACACAATACCATGTTACTTCATTTGCTATAATGTGTTGGAACATCTTTTCTTTATAATTTGTGTTCCAACTTCCAACTTACGACTTCCTGGTTGGGCAAAATGAGGGAAGAGCAAAGTCGTTGAGATGGTTGGTTGCTTGTGCAGTTATGTGCTTTTGTTCTATTCGAGTCCACTTCTCATCATTGCTGCAAGCAGCTAATATAAAGAAGGATAACCACTCTGTCACTAGGGGTGTTCAATATTCGGTTTAAACCGAAAATCAATTCGAAAATTCGAAAACCGAATTCGAATTCAGAAATTCAAATTCGGTTTTCGAATTTTGAATCGGTTTTCGGTTTAAACCGAATTCGAATTTCGGTTTTCGATTCGGTTTTTGAATTGGTCTTCCAATTCGAAAACCGAACCGAAAACCGAATTCAATATATATATATAATATAATTTTTATAAATATAAAATATATAATAATAATACAACTTAAACTTAAAAGACATAATTAGGTCATTATTTTATGTATTATTTGATTTAATTGAATATTTGTAAATTTTGATATAATTTATTTAATTTAATGATTTAATTAGGATTTAAACAAATTCGAATTCGGTTTATTTGAATAAAACCAAATTCGAACCGAAAACCGAATTTCAAATTCGGTTCGGTTTGTTCGAATTATATTCGAATTCGAGTTCAAAAATGTCCAAACCGAATAAACCGAACCGAATAAACCGAAAACCGACTCGATGAACACCCCTATCTGTCACTCATCTCTTATCCACAAATCGAGTTTTTGAGAAGGTTGAACAATGTTTTTGTTATTTCTCAAGATTTACACCACTCACATTAATAAAGAACAAATATAATTGGGCTATAGCTCAAATGCTTAATATAAATAGAACTTTCTTTGGGTAAATTAGACAGGCTTAATGTAAATAGAACTTTTCTTTCATTTAGGAACAACATAACATAAACAACATTTTACATATATAAAAAGTGAAACCAGGTGAAAGATAATGTCATTGCTATTGCTATGCACCCATAGAACAAAAAGAATAGCAAGGGGCAGGGCCGTGTTTGAGGCAGCCATCACAATGTCTGCTCTGACGAGTGGCTAAGGCAGCATTGAGGTCAGCCTTTGACACAGTAGAAGCTACTTGCTTCGCAGCTTCAGCAGCATCAACCGCCGTTGTTGTAGCAGACTTCACTATAGCAGTTGAAGTTTTGACGCTTTGAGTTGTAGTTTCAGTGTCAGTGGCAATTCAAGACACAGCGATTTTAGTTGCAGCCTTCTTCTTCTTGATAGGTGACTTCTTCACCTCCGCATACGATAGAAAAGAAAGAAAGACAGAAATTTTCCCTAGGTAAAAAGACGATGATCGACCTCGAAAAACGCTTATGGCGAAATGCTATCCTCCACTTTTCATAATTGCGAAATTCATTTCTAAACCTTACAAAAGGGCTGCCAGAAAAAGGGGAGGGGAAGGGTCGTCACGGGGAAAGTTGTGCACAAACATTTGGTGCACCATGTTACTCAATGCTAATGGATTAGTCCTAAGCAGTCTCAGTATCTTGCAACAAAATCATCTGTAACAAAAGTACAAAAATCATATAGACCAAATACCTATTTCATTTCCCAAAAAATAGTCACCAGTAACAAAGAACAAAAACAATACGATAGGTGACTTCTTCTTCTTGATAGGTGACTTCTTCACCTCCGCATACGATAGAAAAGCAAGAAAGACAGAAATTTTCCCTAGGTAAAAAGACGATGATCGACCTCGAAAAATGCCTATCATTGCGAATGCGATGGCGAAATGCTATCCTCCACTTTTTATAATTGCGAAATTCATTTCTAAACCTTACAAAAGGGCTGCCAGAAGAAGGGGAGAGGAAGGGTCATCACGGGGATAGTTGTGCACAAACATTTGGTGCACCATGTTACTCAATGCTAATGGATTAGTCATAAGCAGTCTCAGCATCCTGCAACAAAATCATCTGTAACAAAAGCACAAAAATCATATAGACCAAATACCTATTTCATTTCCCAAAAAATAGTCACTAGTAACAAAGAACAAAAACAATATAAACAAATCCTTATTTTATGCCCAAAATTAATTCATCAATAAGAGCACTATCCCCAATCCAAATACCAATAATGTCATACCCTACACCCTAAACTGACAGTTACAATTACAGTTGTAGACTCTACGGCTCTCACATTCACGTCTTTCTTGCAATAGTTCTCTAAGATGGACTTTTCCAACTTCCAACAAACTATCAAACCGATAAGACCAGTAACGATGGTGAATGCCTCTACATAAAAATTCATTGCTTCTTAAATCCCTCATTTTCAAAATTGAAAAAGTTCATTCCTAAATCAGGAAGACTAGCAGGAGCAAGGTCGAGAGAGGAGCGGAAGGTCTAGGAGGAAGGGGGTAAGGGTGTTCATCGATTCAGTTTTTGCATTCTTCAAGTTGTTCGATTTGAACATCTCTGAACTCAAATTCGAAAACCAAACCGATTTGAATTCAATTCGAATTCGGTTTTTGATTCAAATTCGAATTCAATTCGAAGAAATCGAAAATAATATTTGAATTTAAAAATTAAATTTTAATTCGAATTAACTGAATTCTCACAAACAAACTAAACTCGAATATGATTTTAATATAAATTAAATTATCAAATTACATCACAATTTAGGATTCAAAGCAATAATTTAGTTTAATATTATATTTTTATATATGAATTTGGTTTTTGAATTGGAAGCTCAACAAGAAAATTAAACCATAAATTGAAATTCGAATTCACTTTACCGAAATCGAATTCGAATCGATGAATTCAAATTCGATCAAGTATTCGATTTAACTCGAATATTGCACACCCCCAATAGGACGAGCCTACAAGAATGGTACACGCGAGCCTAACAAAGACGGTGATACAAAATCATGTGTGATCACATGTTCCAGAAAATTCAAGGTACTTGTTTCAATTGTTAAAAATGAATCTCATGTATGGAGGCCTGGAATAGGATGGAGAATAAGCCTCATGTTGGTCCCAAGGAGATCCGAGACTCTAAAATGGGATAACAAAGGAAATCATGACAAGAGGCGTCAAATATTGTTTGCTGAGAGATTCTGCCACGTTTTAGTAATTGGGCCATATCTCTCTCATCGTAACTCAGAATGGGTTGATTCCAGTGGCATTAGAAAGCTATGATCCAGAGCTAAAACTTTGATGTTTTGCATTTTTCCAGATTCTGACGGGATCAAGGTGAAAACACGCTGTCAAGTTGCACGTCACATCATGACGCGGACAATTTCGGAATTTTAGTGTTTTGCGTTTTATTTAATTTTTAGTAATTTTTGTCTCACATGGTTAATAACCCTTGCATGGAATTAACATGTGAATTATTAGGAAGTTTCCAATTTTATTTATTGTTAATTTAGGTTAATAAGTTGTTTCCAAATAGGAAAAGTTTTCTAATTTGGATTAATTAAGTGTTAGATTCCTTTTCCAATTAGACTACTTATTTAGTAAGTTAGGGTAAACTTGTAGCCTATAAATAGGCATCTTAGTTGCGTTTTTTTTTAGGAGAGAAGAATTTTGATTTGAGAAATAAAACAGTGATTGTTTTATCTTTGTGAATTTGATTTCCTACGAAGGGTTTTCAAGCTAACAAATCTTGAGAATTGATTAGTTTGCGCGAAGCGGCTTTATCAATTGGCGTGTAAATTCCAATCTACTTGTTAGATTGTTCTTGTTCATTGGTTTTATTCGAAGGTCCTGCAATTGCTTCCGTGACATACAAGCCGGGGTTTGGAGCGAATCGATCCGAGTTTCGTATCAAGTGGTATCAGAGCACAGTTCTTCGAACAAAAATCAGGTTTTCAATTTTTCCTTATAAAATTGAATTCAAATTGTTTGATATTCGCAAGCCTGTCATAAATTTTGTTTTGTGATTGGTGTCAAGCAGTTATATCTTTTATTTTGTTGGTTTTGATTTTGGTGGAAAAAAAAATTTGGATCCTTGTTGTTCATATGAAGTGGGACAATTTGGATTTTATATTTTGAGATGTCATTGCATTCCGAAAGTTTTTTCTCTTTATTGGAGAAATATGATCCCTATGGAGATCGCTATGGCTATCGTCGAGAGACAATTTACAGGGTGGAAGCGGAATTAAAAAAATTGGCAAGTTTGAGACAAGAAGCAACCTTGCAAGAACAGATTTGCAAGTCACAACCCATCCGGTGTGCTATATGTTCTGGGTATGGTCATCAAGAACGTGATTGTGCTAACCTTTTTGTTGAAAGAAAGATTAGGACACCAACGCCTAGGGTCCATGCTAGGAAGTGTTTGAGATGTATGGCTGTAGGTTATAATGCTATTAGTTGTCCAAGATGGTATGATTTGTATGTGGAACCTCCAAAGGAAGACCCAACTGTCAAAGTTGTTACTATACCATTATTGGAATGTGTTGAGGATCATGGGGATAATGAGTTGAGTCCATTGGAGATGGGTCAAGTTAATGAAAAAGCAATGGTGGAGAACATTAATGAAGATCCTTTGGTGCAGGAAGCATTACCTTCAATGAAAACAATTCTAGGGGAAGAGGTTGATCAAATTATTACTCTTGAAGAACCTTCTTGTGATGATGTAAATTCTTTTATTCTTTTAAGTGATTCTGCATTAATTGATAATTTTGTTTTATATCATGATAAACAAGAAAAAGAATTGAGTAATGATTTGAATGACAAAGGCCTTGAGGTGAGGGTTGTAGAAAAAGGCAAAGAGGGGCAAAATAATGAGTGTGAATTTCCATATATTTTGTCTTTTTGTCTTGACAATTTTCCAGGTTTTGTGTTGGATTCCCTTGTTGCCAATCAACAAGATTTGAGGACAAATCTTTTTCAAGTGGAAGGGAATGATACAAAATCATGTGTGATCACATGTTCCACAAAATTCAAGGTACTTGTTCCAATTGTTAAAGATGAATCTCATGTATGGAGGCCTAGAATAGGATGGAGAATAAGCCTCGTGTTGGTCCCAAGGAGATCCGAGACTCTAAAATGGGATAACAAAGGAAATCATGACAAGAGGCGTCAAATATTGTTTGCTGAGAGATTCTACCACGTTTTAGTAATTGGGCCATATCTCTCTCATCGTAACTCAGAATGGGTTGATTCCAGCGGCATTAGAAAGCTAAGATCCAGAGCTAAAACTTTGATGTTTTGCATTTTTTCAGATTCTGACAGGATCAAGGTGAAAACATGCCGTGAAGTTGCACGTCAAATCATGACGCGGACAATTTCGGAATTTTAGTGTTTTGCGTTTTATTTAATTTTTAGTAATTTTTGTCTCACATGGTTAATAACCCTTGCATGGAATTAACATGTGAATTATTAGGAAGTTTTCAATTTTATTTATTTTTAATTTAGGTTAATAAGTTGTTTCCAAATAGGAAAAGTTTCCTAATTTGGATTAATTAAGTGTTAGATTCCTTTTCCAATTAGACTACTTGTTTAGCAAGTTAGGGTAAACTTGTAGCCTATAAATAGGCATCTTAGTTGCGTTTTTTTTTTAGGAGAGAAGAATTTTGATTTGAGAAATAAAACAGTGATTGTTTTATCTTTGTGAATTTGATTTCCTGCGAAGGGTTTTCAAGCTAACAAATCTTGAGAATTGATTAGTTTGCGCGAAGCGGCTTTATCAATTGGCGTGTAAATTCCAATCTACTTGTTAGATTGTTCTTGTTCATTGGTTTTATTCGAAGGTCCTGCAATTGCTTCCTTGACATACAAGTCGGGGTTTGGAGCGAATCGATCCGGGTTTCGTATCAGACGGTGCGAGCGAGACCGACAAGGACAGTGCGTGCGAGGCAAACGGGGAAAGGGGGCGTGGGGCTGAAAAGGGGCACGTTGATGAAAGTTTGGCGCACCACCATCTTACTACTCCTAAGTAGTTTCAGCATCCTGAAAACAGTCCTCAATAAAGAGGAAAACAAATTAATTTTAATGTTTGAACATAAATTCAGCAAAAATACAATATACACAAGAAAAAAACCCTTTCCCAAATCCACACTATTTCCAATTCAAATCAAATGAATCATCAAATTTTCAAAATGTCAATTGTATCAAATTATTGAAAATGAACATTTTGCACAAAAAATACCTAAAAATATTGTTAACATTACTTTTTTTTTAACACAAACAACATACATGATATCCATCAAAAGAGGCTAAAGCCTTGTAAAGATTAATACATACCCATCAATAAAAAAAGAGTGGCTAAAAACATTATAAATAATACTACATAGAATGGCTAAAGACTATATTAGGAAAGTCTACCATCCTATTCCTTACTTAGCTGCTGCTTCTGCTTCTTCACTTCTTCAATGGGACATCACTGGGACATTTTCAACAAGGTCGAGTCACGTAATAACGTGTGACTTCATCCTGCGCAGTCTTCATAGCCCATCTACCAGCTTTAATTCCTGCAGCAACAAGTAATGGCCAAAGGCAAAGACAAGTAACAAACCCCTGAACCTCTAATCGTCCAGCCATTTTAGAACACTTTGGAAGAAGAAGAAGAGAGGGAGATGGGGTTCTGATTTTTGTTGAGTTTTGTGAGGGGGCGGTGGTTGGAAAGAGACCTAGAAATAGATTTAAACAACACTTTAAAAAAGCAAAATATAAAAAGGAAACAGAGGAAATTACAATAATTTAATTGTACTATTGTTAAGTAGTTTCAGTATCCTGAAACAATCCTCAATAACTATTTCCAATTCAAATCAAATGAAACATCTGCAAACTGTCAATTGTATCATCAAATCATTCAAATGAACATTTTGCACAAGACCTAAAAATATGTATCATCAAATCGTATTTACTTTACTTTTTACATTGTACTTAAAACAAGTGTCGGGTTAAACATCAAAGTGGACACCCCGGTACTACCCAGGTGATTTATTTAACGATTGTTTTGTAGATTTCTTAGTAGAGTTAAAGGTTCTCGACTTTCAATCTATCCTACCATTGAGAGTTAGAAGATTTATAGAGAAACCGAGAGCACATACCAATTCTCGATTTCATCAAAGAACATTTTCTATATTAAAATTTTAGACTCAAAATTTATTTAATCTTAAAAATTTGTTACAATTTTTTATCGAATAAATCATGAATTTTTAGAAAATTGTTAGAAAACTAATCATATAATATATTTAGATTTGATATAGTAGTTTATATTAGAAATTATAATCCAAACAACAAAACTAAGGAGTTAAAACAAAAGAATTGAAAACAGAACTAGGAAATATGAGTATTCTCTATCCACTCGTAATTCTTTTATTCACATAAGTATTCTTCTCTTTTGTTGTACACATAAATATATAGACTAATAGTCTATTTATAATTACAATCTATATGTAACTCATGAAATAAATTGATAATATCAAATGTCATCTAATACCTTTAAGTATTATCTTATGTCATAAATGGACATTCAAACTAATGTTTTATAACAAAAATTATTTACATTTAAAATTTCATTGAAAACTTACAACAATTTGCCAAACAAAAGCAAAATACAAAAAGAACACAAATCCTAGCTATTTCTTTAGGAAAATTAAACTTGGTCCAAATTGTCGAGCCAGTTTTATTTCAGTTTATGAACCAACAGGCCCAACATGACCCTGAGAATTTGTTTAATAATTATTGGGCTCTATTCAGTTCAAATTCACATTTCCTTAAGTGGGCAAAGCCCACTCTAAAGCAACAAATCAGCCCGTCTCCACTTCACAGTTATTTGTGTTTCTACGTTAGTTATGAACACTAACAGCTCAATCAATGTTCGTCTTCTTGAGAGCTAAAATTGTTTGCAGGAATGGAGTCGATTTCTCTTAAGCATATAATTTCTACTGCTCATGGTCTATTCCCAGTTAAATATTCCGTAAACCCAATTGGTTTCAGAAAGGTTGGCTCGATTTCTCGACATGTTTCATTGGTTCTTTATTGCAAGAAATGGGATTTTCAAGGTACAATTTTTTTTTTTTTCTTTCAAGGATGATGTTCGAATTTTGAAATTTTGGTTCTTGAATTTCATTAAGTACATTTATACAATCCAGTTTTGCTTAGTTATAATGGAAAGCATTCTCTTCTTTAGTTTTGTTTGGAGGAAAACTGAAAAAAAGACTGCTGCTTTTTGTTGCAAGAATACTTATTTTCATCCCATAAACATTAAGGGATGTATGGGTTTTAAGTGTAAGAGAAATCTTAGATTCTGCCTGTGTGGGTACTGTGAGGGGATAGTAATAGAAAATGGAAAAATAGTAGTAGAAGGGGATGAAGATATTGTAGGATTCTTTGAATTTTTTAATGGGTTTGTTTTGTTTTTTGATTTGTAGGAAGCCAGGAGAAGATTTGTGGGAATCCAGGAGAAGATTTGTGGGGGGCCTTTGTTTTGTCTTTTAAATTAAAGGAATATCTAGGCTTGTTGTAGAAAGTCTTGAATTGTTGAGCATGAGGATAGAACTAAGCAAAATTAAAAATAAGGATGCTGACAAGGGAGAGAATTCAAGAATGTTTGTCTTCAACTATGGTGACAAACTGCTATGGATGAACTCTACTCATTGTATTATTTGCATCCAACAATTCTGAGTATAGATTGTCATTTAAACGAGAAAGAAAATAAAATAGAAAAAACCCTTAAAGTAGATGTAGCATCATTTTTCATCTTCTGAACTGGTGATGAAATTGCTTTAATTTATTAATTGATGATAGGTAGTTATAATTCCAATGCAAATTATATTTCAGATTTTCAGGGCTATGCAAAACCCAAAGAACTTTTGCCAGCTTCGGAAGCGAAAATTTATAGACCTTCCTCACAAGAGCAGATTATTGATTTCTTTAAGGTGCAAAACTGTGAATCCTTGTACAAAGTTAAATTACAAACTAGTGGCATGTATGGGTCCACTCTAACCGATGACAACTCTGGAGTGCTTCTATGTTTGATAGATGAAAATAATAACTCAATCTTGCAAAGGATACCTGCTTGTCTAGAAGAATGTCATGCTTTTCAGTCTGAGGGCAATGAAAGTTCTGAAGCTCTCAATTTTCGGAGAGGCTGTGTTGATGAGTTCATATTTGAGGGACCAACTCTTGGAAAGATTACAGCTGTTTGGATCAGTCTAGAATCAGGTAGCCTTTTCCATATGAGTTCCAATTGTGCTTTGTATTTGATGAAGAATTTAGGACTTCTAATTTTAGTTTATGGCTGCATCTTAAGTGAGAAAACCACAGAATTTCCTGGTTATGTTAATTAGTCAAGAAAATTGAAAACATTTGGCATTTAAATTTTTTTGTGTGAATTTTCATGGTATTGATGGAATTAGAGGAGATACTTTCGGTCCAAAGATCAGTTCATAGTCTTCAATTAAAAGACTGTTCTTTTAAGTATGAAGTACCATGACTCATGACCACCAAGTGATGGTGGCAGTAGCACAATGGTAAATGATAACTTGCTGTAGAGTGGATTATGCAAAATTGCATAACCCGAAAGAAGGGCTATATGGTCGGGATTGTAAGTATAGAAGAATATGGAAACTCTATGAGCACAGTGAAGCATTCCAGTTACAGAAATGAATTCAATCAGGAGGCTTTCTGTCTAAATTTAAATATCAAGTTGTAAGATTTAATAGATATGAAATGCCTATGGGTGAGAGTTTAAAAGAAAAATCATTCTCGTAGGAGTCATATGAGTTGTAGATGTTTATGGACTCGATTTGTAAGCCTTATCACGTCCACATCTGGAAGAGTTTTGAAATGCTTGATGCTGTAGGGCTCTAAGCTGAAATTCCCTTGCCAAAAATGCTTATTCTATCTCATTAACATTGTCGAAACTTCCACATAATATTCTTCATAAATTATTAGTTCCTTTTTTTTTTTAATCTTTGAGGTACTTTTCTCTAGCCATAGTTAGATGCTTGTTTTTGTAGGTGCTATGTACTAATTCAACAACGAAATCCTTGTCCTTTTGCTTAAGTTGACAGATTTATGCTACTTTCTTAGCTGCTGCAGGATATTATACAATAGACATGTCCTGGCTGGGTTTTACCCTTTCTCAGTTGCATTCTTTTGTTGCGTATGGCAGGCCAGTGGAGACTCGGAAATTTGAGCTTAGTTGTTATTCGTCAGCATCGATCTCTGTTAACAGAAGCTGACGCAGGACTTATGCAGTTTACTGGCTTCCAATATGATTTCGACATCACAGATATATTACTTGGTGAAGGAAGTGACTTGTCCATGACAGAGCTTAGACCCTGTTCGGTTACCGAGTTTTCTGAGGAAGGCTTTGGCTGGTTAGATGTAAAACCCTTGCATCCATCTTCACTTGTTAGTGAAACCATATCAAGTGAAGAAAGCATGAAGGAATATGCAGACTTGAAATTCTCATTGTTACTCTACGATGCAATGCTTACACTTGCCGGTTCTTCAATTGCATCATTCTCAGCCGGAGAAAATGCTGCATTAGCATTTTTAGCAGGTGGGATTGGAGGCTTCTTATATCTACTTTTATTACAAAGATCAGTTGATGGATTACCAGCTCCAGAGTTAGTTTCAACGAATGGGAACAGGAATTTTGATCAAATTTTGGGTAAGTTTAAGGGTCCTTTGTCAACCTTACTATTGGCCTTTGTATTTGCTGCTATTGCAGCAAAATATGCCTCGGGAGACACTGCCAAGGTTTTGACACCAAATGACCTTGTTTTCGGAATGTTTGGGTTCCTTATGTGTAAGGTTTCGGTGTTATTGGCTGCATTCAAGCCAATGCCAACAGGCACAAAAAGAAAATAAATAGTACTTGTATAGTGTGAATACCAAATTTATACCACATTAGCATATAGGATATACACATCTTTGTACACTTCCATTTGTCTGATAGTAATTTTCTCCTCAAGTATATGTACATGCTCAGTTGCATCATTTCTGCAGTCCTTCCCTAAGAAGCATGTCTTGTTATGGTGTCATGGTTGTCTTGAGTGTCATTCTATCTTGTGCAATTTCTTTAAATATTAAAAGAAAATATGAGAGAATACAAGGGTTGCATAACAGAGGAACAAGGAAAAAAAAATTAATAATTGCGTTTGCCGGGAGTCGAACCCGGGTCTATTGCTTGGAAGGCAATTATCCTAACCGTTGGACTACAAACGCTTGATGATCAGAGGGGATGTTTGAAATTTTCATAGAACTATAATTGTTACCCGGGTCTATTGCTTGGAAGGCAATGTATTATTCTTTGATTTTTTTTATTCTTCGAGGGAGAAAAAAGAAAGAACTTCTACCTTCTTGTAAGCAATGTTCTCCCCTCCGCTGAAATTTGAATAAACTTTTCTATTGTTTTAAGAAGAAACACTTATAGTATTCTTTCTTTCAAAACTCGAAGAATCTGTCTCTAATATTCCAATGAATTTAAAATGATTTTACAATCAGCACCAAATTGCAATAGAAGTTTCAAACAAAAAAGTTTCAAGTTGCAATATAAATATGATAGTATACAATCATTTATAATAGAATACAATACATTTGTACTTCGGTGCCTTTGAGCACTTTGAAATGAGAAGTCAGTTGTGTACTTTAAAAAAAAAGATAGCTAGAAAAGAATGATGAAATTTGTTTTTACGGTACATATGTTAATGGGCTAAAAAGAATACACAGAACTCCAATTCAAAATAACTTGAGGTTGTTTTTGGTTTAGTTTTGGTTTGGCATTGTGCATGGACATTCTTTGTTTTGTTCTTGGAGAAGAATATTCCAAACCAACAATATCTATACACGGTAGAAGTTTCTACTTTTGTCACAACCATTTTAGATTATGGACCAAACCAATACAAGATTTGGATGACCAAATCATTGATGACAATATTTCATGCTTAGATTGAACTCAAATACACTATCATATTTTTTTTTTCTTCAAGGATCAAGATTGAACAATTAAACAAAGGACTAGTTGACCATTTGAAAGTCTCATTTCATTAAATAAAAAGATAGGGAAAATGACAACAAGGGACTAGAATTAAAAATGACTGAGATGAAAGCACAAGAATGATTATGCATTTCCATAAACACAAAGATGAATGGCCTGCAAGTTATAGCCTTGGCAGGCTTTGGATTTTTATTAATGTACTGTATACTTAAAAAACAATAGTTGTGCACATTTACAAATGAGTTGTGTGGAAATTCACCAAAAAAACTTGATCTATTCTACATGATGCAAAAGAAGTTGCACAATGTTAGAGTTAGAAGGTTGTAATGAATCAAAAATTTCAAAATTGATTTGATGAATTATGGAGTTTAAAAGATCAAATTTGAACTAACAAGCAAGAATTAACTATAGAATCTACAGGCGGAACTAAGAGGAGCTATAGAGTAGGAGGACCCCAAGGCACGGCCTGCCCTGCTCTTGGACATCAATAACAGAATATCTTGATGCTTTTTACATCCCATAAATTATACTGCATATAATGCATATGAAAGTCCTAAATTCATAACTTGAAAATAATAAGGCCAACAAAAAATGGCCAATTGACTGCCAAATTTACTTTGTCCATTTCACAAAAAAGTTTACTATCTGTTCCATTATAGTTCGTAGTTATCTCAAACATTTGTTTAATGCAATTGATCGCCACTTGGCATTAGATCATCAATGACATTACCAATAAGGAAATCCCAGAAATTAACAGCTTCAAAATGGTATCAAAGACCTCCAAGATCCTTATTTTAGTTGCAGAAGAAGACGAACAAAAATCGAATCAATTGTGTGTATTAGTATTCAAACTATAGACAATCCAGCTTCTTTTTGTCCTATTCATGATGCTTCAATCCAATTTTTCTCAAAATGTGCCATCTTGTTGCCTAACTTTGTTCAATAAACTGCACCCATCATCACCCTTATTATCATCATAATTATGTCAATGTAAATAAATCACAATCACCAATCATAATCAAGAAGTGTAGCTTGTGTGTAATGAAACATAAAAACAATGTAAATGACTTTCAAAACTGTGGATTTTGAACTTTCTGCAATGTCATCAAGGCATTTTATGCATGAGAATGAGAGCATTCTCTCTTTGTTTATTATACTTTATTTTGTATTCAAGTCTTTGTGTCATCATCATTAGCTTAAACATTCTAAAATATTCATGGTGGGATTTCCTAGGTTCTAAAGAATCTAAACACTAAACGATATCCTTTAAATTGCATGCCAAGAAGTAAGAAGATAAACGCAAAATAAAACTCCTATACTATCATAAAGCGAGCCATTTACGATTCCTGTTGAAGTTCACAAAAATGTGTCCTGCAACATTTTCTTTTGCAGTTAAGCCTCCCAACATGGAAGTTTGCAGTGGCAGTTTCTGGCATCGCAAATATACAAGAACAAATGTAAAAGCAGAATTGCTTATTGCTAATCCCAAGAGGGGCGGAAGCATCCTCCCAGAATTGACCATTCAGGGAATTCCTCACACAGATCAACTCATACATGATATTGTCAGGAGGCAATCAAACAAAAACAGCTTCTTAAGAAAGGATGATGCCAGAAAAACAAAGTTACACCCTATGTTTCTTGACGAGGCTTATGAAAGATGCAAGATCATTTGTGCTGAGTATGCAAAAACATTCTATTTAGGTTCACTCAAAAATCCCTTCTTCTTAAAAAAATTTGGCATCCATATATATAATTCGTTAGAACCATCAATCACTTCATTATGCATCCAAATGATTAGAAACTAATGTACTTTGATCATCTCAGGATTAAGGGTGGAAATATCTTGACATATTTGTATGTCCTAGTAACAAATTAAGTTCACATCATCTTACTTTTCCTCCTTAAAATATTTTTCCTAAGCCTAGTTGATCTGCCGCCTCATCATCATTCATTTGCAGCAATTTGCAAAATGTTGCATGAAATGCTGAACCATTAATTAATTTGTTATTGATCACTTTGCTCACCAACTAAGCCTCATTTTCATGTGGCTGATGCAGGGACACGATTAATGACAGATGAGCGACAAAGAGCAATATGGGCTATCTACGGTAAGCTCTTATCTGGGAGAATTAACCGTCAATGCAAGAAAAAACTATCAGATTAAAAGAACAAATATATGCACTGAATTCTTGTGCTCTCTATTCTCATACTTAAAACTGCTGCTTTTGCAGTGTGGTGCAGGAGAACTGACGAATTGGTTGATGGCCCGAATGCTGTATACTTAAGCTCTGCTGTTCTTGATAGGTGGGAAGAGAGAATAGAAGACATCTTCAACGGGCGCCCTTATGACATGCTTGATGCTGCACTTACTGATACTGTATCCAAGTTCCCTTTGGACATCAAGGTACTACTAAACTTTATGTTGCTTCTATTTTTGTGTTCATATTTAAGGTTCAGCATTTCTGTGGCATTTCAAACTTGTTAAAGCAGTGTTCTTTTCAATTTTTTTAGCCTTTCAAAGACATGATAGAGGGGATGAGAATGGACACATGGAAAAGTCATTATGCAAATTTTCAGGAGCTCTATCTATATTGCTACTATGTGGCTGGAACTGTTGGCCTAATGAGTGTCCCAGTAATGGGGATTGCACCAGAATCTCCAGTGTCTTCCGAAACCATCTATGATGCCGCACTTTATTTAGGCATAGGCAATCAACTGACAAACATCCTGAGAGATGTAGGAGAGGAGTAAGTTTGTTTCATTCTGATTCTTCATGTCAAGTTCAATTCTTGATATTGCTTCTTAATCCTAGCTAGAACATCAATTTTTCATTCAGTGCATTGAGAGGGAGAGTCTATCTTCCACAAGATGAACTTGAGCAATTTGGATTATGCAATGAGGATGTCTTCTCAAGAAAGGTCACAGATGGATGGAGAGAATTCATGAAAAAGCAAATCAAACGTGCAAGATTCTATTTTAATCAAGCTGAAGAAGGAGCCTCTCAGCTTGACAAGGCTAGTCGTTGGCCGGTAAATTTCTCCACAGAATGCATAAAACTAAGCAATGTTAATCATTGCAGCATGTAATCTGTTAAAAATATCTCATCAAACTAAGCATGTTTTTCAACTTTTTTTGCAGGTCTGGTCATCGCTGATGATATACCGACAGATCCTGGAAGCCATTGAGGAGAATGGGTATGATAACTTGACAAAGAGAGCTTATGTGAGGAGAGGAAAGAAGTTTCTAACATTGCCTATAGCTTACACTAGAGCTCTATCAATGTCCAATATGGCTTTCCAGTAAATACTTCATTTGAAACACACAGATTTGGAGATGATCTCCAAATGGTTAGTGTATGACATTGTAAATCAACTGACAATGAATTCATTTGTTGTTGTCAATCTCTTCCAACACTTCAAAAAGATAAGAAATTTAGCCAAAGGGTTCTTTCTTGGATAAGGCATATGTTTCCATGCTAGAAATCTTCTAAATTGTTAGTGCTTATTAAATCTGGCTAGGGTTTGAGATTTCTTCATTCCTCTTCTTCTTCACCTGGACTGGAGTATTTTATAAAACATTTTCTTACACAAAATCCAATGTTAATCAAAATAATGTGCCTCCAATCTGTAACTACAAAGATTTTTCTCTTCTTTTTTGTTTTGAAACAACATCTAAACCTTATATTTTGTGCACATATAACACAGGACATTAAAAATGCTTTGTGCACAAGCCTAATATATTTCTAAAGCCTCCTTGTCTTTATATACCAAACCCCATAATAAAACACACAGCTCTATCATTCTCTCAGCAGATTTTTGTTTTTCATGACTTTTGATCAATCTCTATGGTTATTTTCATTTCTAATCTTAGTTTTGCACTAGTCAAAGCCAAAAGGATATTGTAGTATAAGAGTAAAACTATGGTTTCAAAGTGAGGAGGATAATTGCAAACAAAAATGGTAGTATCAAGAGTTTCTTACCAACTCTTGCACCTATTATATTTGCAAACAAAAATGGTAGTATCAACAGGGGTGCATCCATTTTTAGATTTTCTTACCAAATTTTCATTTTTCATATTTTAGCCAAAATTGGCAAATTCTAAAAACGCGTTGATTTTGTCTTTTTTTGCACAATTTTTACACCCATCACGATTATGAACAAGCATTCTACTGAATATTGTAAAAAAATTGAAAATTAAATTTTTCACCAAACCACCATTTTTATTAGTTATAACACACGCATTTTGGTTAAAAATGACAAAGTCAAAAAATATGTTAATTTTGTCTTTTTCCCTACTATTTTTTTCACACACCTCAATTGTGAACATGCTTTCTTGTGAATGTTGTTAAAAAAAGTGTAATTTAGATTTTTTTTAAAACAAATTTCCTTTTTTTTAATAGGTTATAACACACGCTTTTTACCCAAAAATGCATTTATTTTGACATTTTTTTTACACCGTTTTTGACATCCAATCAGATTGTGTACATGCATTCTAGTGAATATTGTCAAAAAAATAAAAAAAAAATTAAAGTTATCACCAAACCCTAATTTTTCATGTGTTATAATATACGCATTTTTGTCAAAAATAATAAAGTAAAAAAACATGTTGATTTTAGCTTTTTCCCTACTATTTTTTCAACCACCTAAATTGTGAATATGCATCATTATGAACGGTTTCAAAAAAGTGATTTTTTTTTTGTTACCAAATTTCTATTTTTAAGAGTTTTAACACACGTTTTTAGGCAAAAACGACAAAATCCAAAAATATGTTGATTTTGACTTTTTTTTCGCCAATTTTTGAACTCACTCTCATTGTGAACATGCATTATACTGAAAATTGTCCAAAAAAATGAAAAATAAAATTTTCACCAAACCTCCATTTTTCATGATTTATTACACACGTATTTTAGTAAAAAATGGCAAAATAAAAAACATATTGATTTGGGTTTTTCTTTTACTGTTTTTTCACCTAATTAAATTGTGACCATACATCCTTGTTAATAGTGTTAAAAAAATTTCCATTTTTATGGGCTATAACACACGTATTTTAATGGGCTATAACACAAGTATTTTAGCCAAAATTTCCATTTTTCATGGGCTATAAAGTTATCACCAAACCCTAATTTTTCATATGTTATAACATACGCATTTTTGTCAAAAATAATAAAGTAAAAAAACATGTTGATTTTAGCTTTGTCCCTACTATTTTTTCAACCACCTAAATTGTGAACATGCATCATTATGAGCGGTTTCAAAAAAGTGAAATTTTAATTTTTTTGTTACCAAATTTCTATTTTTAAGGGTTTTAACACACTTTTTTTAGCCAAAATTTCCATTTTTCACCCAACCAAATTTTCATTTTTCATGAGCTATAACACACGTATTTTAGCCATAATTGGCAAATTTAAAAAACGCATTGTTTTTCACTTTTTTTTCACCATTTTTTTCACCCATCCTAATTGTGAACATGCATTCTAGTAAAAATTAAAATTTTCACTGAACCTTCATTTTTCATGAGTTATATAACACACGCATTTTAGTAAAAAATGGCAAAGTGAAAAAAGTGCTGATTTTGGTTTTTTTCCATAAAATTTTCTAAACACACCTCAATTGTGAATATGCATTCTAATGAATGGTGTCAAAAAAAGTAAGATTTAGATTTTCACAAAATTTTTATTTTTCATGTACTATAACACACGTATTTTAGCCAAAAATGGTAAAATCTAAACAAGTTTTGACTTTAGCTTTTTTGTACCATTTTTTGCACCCACCCCAATTGTGAACATGCGTTCTAATGAATATTGTAAAAAACAAGTAAAATTAAAATTTTTACCGAACCTCCATTTTTCATGGGTTATAACACATGTATTTTGTTCAAAATGGAAACCTCAAAAAAAGTGTTGATTTTTATTTTTTTTCTTAAACTTTTCTAAACACACCTTAATTATGAACATGCATTTTAATGAACGGTGTCAAAAAAAAGTAAAATTTAGATTTTTTACCAAATTTCTATTTTTCAAGTGCAATAACCTACGTATTTGTGCCAAAAATTATAAAATCTAAAAACTCTTTGATTTTCACTTTTTCGTACCGTTCGTTGCACACACCCCGATTGTGAACATGCATTCTAGTGAATATTGTCAAAAAAAGTAAAATTAAATTTTTTACCAAACCTCCATTTTCATTGGTTATAACAAAGTGTTTTGGTCAAAAATGGCAAAGTAAATAAACTTGTTGATTTTGGTTTTTTCCCCAAAATTTTTTAAACACACCTCAATTGTGAACATGCATTCTAATAAATAGTGTCCAAAAAAGTAAAATTAAGATTTTTCACCAATTTTCCGTTCACAATGAGGCATGCCACAATTGAGATGGGTGAAAATAGTGGGAAAAATCAAAAATTAACACATTTTTTTACTTTGACATTTTTAACCAAAATACATGTGTTATAACCCATGAAAAATTGAGGTTTGGCGAAAATTTCTATTTTCTCTTTTTTTTTACAACACTCACTAGAAGGCATGTTCACAATAAGAGTGAGTGAAAAAATGACAAAAAAAATCAAAATCAAAGGGTTTTTTAACTTTGCCATTTTTTAACATAATACGTGTGTTATAAACCATAAAAATGGAGGTTTGTCATTTTATTTTCTCTTTTTTGACAATACTTACTAGAATGCATGTTCACAAAAAGGGTGAGTGAAAAAAAGATTCAAAAAAAGTCAAAATCAACACGTTTTTGGATTTTGCCATTTTTTACCTAAATACGTGTTATAGCCCATGAAAAATGGAGGTTTGGGGAAAATTTTTATTTTGCCTTTTTTTTTTACAATACTCGCTAGAATACATGTTCACAATAAGGGTTAGTGTAGTCATGGCCACGGTTCCGGTTTGGCCCGGAACCGGCCCGGCGGGCCGGGCCCGAAACCGAAACCGGCCCATGCCGGGCCCAACCCGTGAACCGCCGGTTCAAACCGCCGGTTTTTGAAAAAAAAAAAAAAAAAACCTATTGGGCCTGATCTGGAAAGACACCTTGTCATGGGCTAACCAAAAGTCCATGATGTAGCCCTCCCATTGCTTTAGACTTAATTGTTTGGATCACCTTGTATAATTGATAAAGCCCATGTTACAATTGAATTATTAAACTTTCTCATTATCTAATATTATTAATGGATGATTATTAAACTATAAGTATATTAAAATAAAAGATTACTTATAATTAACCATATTAACTTGACTTATTGCGTGTTCTTGTGTGTAATGAATGGATAAATTCATATAAATACATAATTAAACTCATAGTTTAATATTCAAATAATATCAATTATTATTCATATTCATTATGGTACAACTATTAGTAACATGTTAATGGTAATTAATATTTAACTAATAACAAATATAGAGTATTTTTCATTTTATTATATTTTGTTTATACATCATTACATCTACATATTAATTTAAGTTACTTTTCAATTATATTAAATTTGTATATATTGTATTTATTTTTTTCAAATTTAATGTTAAAAAATTCGAACCGTAAAAAACCGTTAACAAACCGAAACCGGAACCGTGACGAACCGGAACCGTGACGGAACCGTGAACCGGCGGTTCACGAACCGTAACCGTAACTGTGAGGCCAAGGGTCGGTTCAGGTTCCACCCTTCGTGGAACCGTGAACCGGCGGTTCACGAACCGTAACCGGCGGTTCGTGAACCGTGGTCATGTCTAGGTTAGTGAAAAAACAACACAAAAAAAGTTAAAATCAAGCGTTTTTGGAATTTGCCATTTTTTTACCAAAATACGTGTGTTAAATACCATGAAAAATGGAGGTTTGGCAAAAAACTTTATTTTATCTTTTTTTGACAATACTCACTAGAATACATGTTTACAATAAAGGTGAGTGAAAAAAAAGGCACAAAAAAAGTCAAAATTAACGCGTTTTTGGGCTTTGCCATTTTTTACCAAAATATGTGTATTATAGCCCATGAAAAATGAAGGTTTGGTAAAAAAATTTATTTTATCTTTTTTTGACAATACTCACTAGAATACTAGTTCAAAATAAGGGTGAGTGAAAAAATGGCACAAAAAAATATCAAAATCAATTTATTTTTGGAATTTATCATTTTTTACTATAACACGTGTGTTGTAGCTCATGAAAAATGAAGGTTTGGCGAAAATTTTTGTTTTGTCTTTTTTTGACAATACTTACTAAAATGCATGTTCGCAATGAGGGTGAGTGAAAAAAACGTCTAAAAAAGTTGAAATCAACGCATTTTTGGACTTTGCCATTTTTTACCAAAATACGTGCGTTATAATCCATGAAAAATGGAGGTTTGGTGAAATTTTTTATTTTCTTTTTTTTTACAATACTCACTAGAATACATGTTCACAATAAGGGTGAGTGAAAAAACGGCACAAAAAAAGTCAAAATTAACGCGTTTTTGGAATTTGCCATTTTTTACCAAAATACGTGTGTTAAAGACCATGAAAAATGGAGGTTTGGCAAAAAACTTTATTTTGTCTTTTTTTGACAATACTCACTAGAATGCATGTTTAAAATAAGGGTGAGTGAAAAAAAGGCACAAAAAAATTCAAAATTAGCACGTTTTTGGGCTTTGCCATTTTTTACCAAAATACATGTGTTATAGCCCATGAAAAAATGAAGGTTTGGCAAAAATTTTCATTTTATCTTTTTTTGACAATACTCACTAGAATACTAGTTCACAATAAGGGTGAGTGAAAAAACGTCACAAAAAAAGGTCAAAATAATGCGTTTTTAGAATTTGCCATTTTTTACTAAAACACATGTGTTATAGCTCATGAAAAATAGAGGTTTGGCGAAAATTTTTGTTTTGTCTTTTTTTACAATACTTACTAGAATGCATGGTAGGAGTGAAGTCCTTCTGCGCCGGATGAACAGGTATGGACTTTTGGATGAGAGCCAGAACAAACTTGATTATGTTTTGGCTCTGATTGTGGAGAACTTTCTTGAAGACAGTCATGGCCAAGTCAATTTACCATGCTCGTGTGCTCATTAGACAGAGGCATATCAGGGTTGGGAGCAGGGGCAGATGGAGGGGGGTGCGGGGGGGTGCGGCTGCCTCCTGAGATTTAAAAAATTATACTAGATCCCCGTAAAAGTTTTAAAAAATTCAATTGAATTCTTAAGAAAATTAAAATTTTGCACCCCGAAAATTCAAATATAACTTCTATTATATAATTTTACACCCCCAAACTATGATTTCTGAATCCGCCACTGGTTGGGAGGCAGGTGGTTAATGTCCCCTCATTCATGGTGAGAGTTCACTCCTAGAAACACATTGACTTTTCAATTACAAGTCCATTTGGTGGTGGGCATCCTGGAAGAGTGAAGCGAAAGAACCAGAAGGCAGCTGGTGGTGATGGTGATGATGAGGATGAGGAGTGAGCCACTTAAAATAGTTTTGATGCTTGTGCTTTGTTGCCATTAAAATGTTAGCTTATCATGTGAGACTGGTACTTTGGAATTTTGGCATAGTGGTGCTGTGCTAGTTTTGCTTGTTTGGTAATATGATATGTTATTATCAGCATTTATGCACAAAAAAAAACCTTACTAAATGACATGTTCGCAATGAGGGTAAGTGAAAAAACGGCAAAAAAAAGTCGAAATCAACGCGTTTTTGGACTTTGCCATTTTTTACCAAAATATGTGTATTATAATCCATGAAAAATGAAGGTTTGGCGAAATTTTTTATTGTCTTTTTTTTTTACAATACTCACTAGAATACATGTTCACAATAAGGGTGAGTGAAAAAACGGCACAAAAAAGTCAAAATAAATACATTTTTTAAAATTTGCCATTTTTTACCAAAACACGTGTGTTATATCCTATGAAAAATGGAGGTTTGGCGAAAATTTTTATTTTGTCTTTTTTTTATAATACTCACTAGAATGCATGTTCGCAATAAGGGTGAGTGAAAAAAATGGAAAAAAAGTCGAAATCAATGCGTTTTTTGACTTTGCCATTTTTTACCAAAATACGTGTTATTCCCCATGAAAAATGGAGGTTTGGCAAAAAAATTTATTTTATCTTTTTTTGACAATACTGACTAGCTAGAATGCATGTTCACAATAAGAGTGAGTGAAAAAAAACGGTACAAAAAAAGTTCAAATCAATACGTTTTTAAGCTTTGTCATTTTTTTCCAAAATACGTGTTATAACCCATGATAAATGAAGGTTTGATAAAAAAAATTTATTTTATCTTTTTTTGACAATACTCACTAGAATATATGTTCACAATAAGAGTGAGTGAAAAAATGGCACAAAAAGGTCAAAATCAACGTGTTTTTGAAATTTGCCATTTTTTACCAAAATACATGTTTTATATAGCCCATGAAAAATGGAAGTTTGGCAAAAAAACCTATTTTGTCTTTTTTTAACAATATTCACTATAATGCATGTTCAAAGGGTGAGTTAAAAAAATGGCAAAAAAAGTCAAAATCAACGCATTTTTGGACTTTGCCATATAGCCCATGAAAAATGGAGGTTTGGCAAAATTTTTTATTTTGTCTTTTTTTACAATAATCACTAGAATGGATGTTCACAATAAGGGTGAGTGCAAAAAAGGCACAAAAAAGTCAAAATCAACGCATTTTTAGACTTTGTCATTTTTTACCAAAATACGTGTGTTACAACTCATGAAAAATAGAGGTTTGATGAAAAATTTTATTTTGTCTTTTTTTGACAATACTCACTAGAATGCATGTTCACAATAAGGGTGAGTATATAAAACGGCACAAATAAAGTCAAAATCAACGCGTTTTTGAACTTTGACATTTTTTTATCAAAATACATGTGTTGCCCATGAAAAATGGAGGTTTGGTGAAAATTTTTATTTGTCTTTTTTTGACAATACTGACTAGAATGCATGTTCACAAAGATGGTGAGTTCAAAAAACGGCACAAAAAAATCAAAATAAACACGTTTTTAGACTTTGTCATTTTTTACCAAAATACGTGTGTTATAACCCATGAAAAATGGAGGTTTGGCAAAAATATTTATTTTGTCTTTTTTTGACAATACTCACTAGAATGCTTTTTCACAATAAGGGTGAATGAAAAAAACGGCACAAATGTCAAAATCAACGAGTTTTTAGAATGCCATTTTTTACCAAAATACATGTGTTATAACCCATGAAAAATGAAGATGATTGTGAACATGCATTCTAGTTAATATTGTCAAAAAATTGAAATTTAAAATTTTCAAATATAATGGTACAAAAAAATTCAAAATCGACAAATTTTTATATTTTTTCCGTTTTTGGTTAAAATATGTGTGTCATAGCCCATGATAAATTGAAATTTGATGAAAAATCTAAATTTCACTTTTTTGACCCCAATGATTAGAACACATGTTCATAATTGATGTGTGTGAAACAAAAAGGTAGGCGATAAAGATAACAAAATTGAGAGACCTCGTGTCTGATAAGTTGGTTTTGTACTAACTTATGTGTGTTAAATCACTTAGCTTTTGTCTTGTGTTTCATGCAAATATGTAGTGTTTTGTGCCATTATGTGCATGTGTGTGATTGGTAACTTAGAAGTGCTAAGATGGTGAAAAAGACCAAAAATGATGATGAAATGAAGCAAATGTGTGTGTAGGTTGAAAATCAAGGAAAGAAGCCAAATTCGTTGGAATGGTGTTTGTGGAATTTGAAGAATGCCTAAATATGCTTATTTCATACTTTGGCAGAATAGATATTCAACTTTCAATTGGGTGTATCTCTCTCAATACTAATCCAAATGAGGAGAACTTGGATGTTATGGAAAGGTCTTTGAGTGTACTTCATGTCTTATGTTTTAACTTTCTTCTAAATCTGTGTGAAAATAGGGGAAACGGGGGCATCTTTGCTACTGTGTCTTCAGGTTTTCATAATTGATTTCATATTGTCACAGTTTGGTAGATTGCCCATATCTTGAGCTACAGACATCCTATGATGCTGAGGCTTACATCTATGGGAAGCCAAGCGAAAGCTCTAAAACTCTTATGTTTACCACAAAGTCCAATTCTGAGAAGAGGCACACATATATCGCCTATAAGTGGAAACTCATGCTGAAAAGTGGAATTTTCACGATGCGGTCACACCATGAAATTCTTTCCTGCCACGGTTCAGTATTTTGAGCATAACTTTTGTGTCCAAGCTCCGAATTGTGTGATTCAAAAGGATATGGAAAGCTAAGACAAAGGGCTACGACTTTCATGGTTTAAGTTTTGCCAAATTCACAACACATCGGGCCCAGATTTTGGTTGCAAGGAGACGGTTTGCTAGTTTTCACACTCAACTCACATTGCCACACATTTGTTATATACTTGCACCACAACGCATGGCTCAAGGGCACTACACAGCACACCACTTGTGCACTTGCTGCACACACTCGCGCACATGCGTGCAACACTTGCAGCACTCTCACACAACACTTATGCACACATATGCACACCACATGCACACAACTTCAGCACATTGCATGCACCATTCTTGCATTATTTGTTGCTTCAATCCATCACACTACAACATTTATTCACATGCACTAACACAGGACTAACACAAGGATTAACAATTGCTCAAGCATACATGGGAACACATTGTGCACACACCATACAATTGCACGGTGCGGCTGCCATGATGGAATTTACACGGTGCGGCTGTGAGGAAAGTTGCACATAGCAGCCGCACCATGATGAAATTAGCAGCCGCACCGTGTGAGAAATTGTGAGGTGCGGCTGCCATGTAATGGTTCATGTATTTTGAGGAAAATTTGGCTAAGTGTTGAGACTTTTGTTTCTTGAGCAGGGAGCGACGAAGGCATGAGGACTGGTGGCTCGAAGGCGCGTTGAAGCAGCAACAGGCGTGTAGTCGATGACTTGGAGGCGTGTTACATTTGATGGAGGCATGAAGTTCCTAGGCCCAAAGGCGTGGGGTTGGTTTTGTGCAGTTGAACATTTTTTTTAACAAGGGCAGTGGCATTCTCGTAATTTTGCACTTCTCGTACGTTCGTGTATTGTTTACGTTTTATAATCTCTATATATAGAGGATTTAGCTAGACTTTTTATGGATCATTCTAGAATAGGAAACCGATATTTGATTTTGTAAGCGGGAATTCTCTCACTACAAATTCTTTCTCACTAGATTTTCTTTCTTCTCCGATCGATCTCCAATTTCAATTCCGATTGAGAATTTGATCTGAACATTGTAATCCGCTTGTGAATTGAAGCTTCCGAAGCAATTTAATCCGTATAATCTTTTCAATTATTGAGTCTGAATTGCTTAATGTTGAGAATTATTGATCGTGAACTTGAAATGGAGATTTTTGGCTAGATCGTGAGATGTTCTATGGTTTGGTACAGATGATCACATAATTAAACTGTGAATGCTATGCTATTGACTCATCTTTTATGAAAGACATCGTATATGTTCGTAATTGCATAATTCTATCAATATTTGTGAAGTTTACACTTTCATTGATGGAATTGAACTTTAATGGAGGTCGCCATGCTAGATTGAGGTTTAATTTCTCATTGGAAATGTGGATAGCATGAACGAGGATCGGATATACGAGTGCGGAGTTCCTTTGCTTATTTGTCTGTGTACATGATCCGAGATATGGTCGCCATGCTAGTCAAAGGTCATTGAGTCATAAGAACCAAGTGAAGGAAGACTTTTTGATGCTGGTTAGAGCCTAGGAATTTAGGCCGGGCCTCGCGATGGGATACTTAAGGTTGTGTATGACTAATAACTAGCGTTATGAAGTCGAGACGTTGCGGAACTAAAATCTTCTTACTTAGGCCTCGCCATGGGAAAGGTAAGATGTAAAGAGGAATAGAGGATATTGCGGTCGACATGCTAAGTATTCTCTAGGCTTCTAGGCAACTAATATCTCCTCCTAATGTGTTTTGTATGGAGTCAAGAGCATAGCATCGCAGCTTAATTTGCGATTATCTAGTACTTGAACCCTGGACATCTGCTTAGACCTCGTGGTATTGTCTTTGTTGTTGTGTTGCATTCTTCTTGCACCTGTTTACATTGCCTTACTTGCATCTAGTTTTGTTCCACGTACTTCATAGTCTAGTTTTGGATTTTGACATAATCAGAGCAACTTAGATCGAATTTCTTGAACCATTCCCTTCCCTGTGGCTCATTCTCATCACTACTACATTAGTGTAAAAGGTAAAATTGCAAGGTTAACGACGAACCTGTCAGTGTCTTCAATATACTTTGTGTTTTGGTGATTAACAAACAATTATGTATACTAATGTTTCTTGGGATTATAGATATGTAAATTGGAATATGTGAAGCTTAAAGCATTAAAGACATTAAAGAAATAGAAACTCGGTAAATTAGGGTAGATTTCCCAACACAAACCCTAGTTGTACATTGGCTCATAACATGTGTGTTTCATTTAAAAGCTCATGTAAAACGAATCCAAAATTAAACTTGAAAATGTATTTTGCAAAAGTTGTTTTTCACTTTTCTCAAAAAAATCAAAAAGTTGAAAAATCAAAAATTTGAGAAAAAAATGAGTTCGAACGACCTAAGAGGATTTCGGCCGTTTGAATTGGATTTTTTATAACTTTTGAATATTTTTAGAAAATATGAATTTGGACGACCTCCTTGGAGTTTGGAAGTCCAAACTCAATTTTTACAATTTTGAAAACTTTATGAAAAATGCATTCATACCACCTCTTTTGAATTCGGACGTCTGAGCCCATTGATTTATGAAATTTCAAATTTTTTTCAAAGTGCATTCGAACGACCTCCTTGAGGTTCGAACGTCCGAATTACCCAGGTTTGTGAGTAACAACTAGTTTTCTAAAAATCCTATTTCTTGTCCATTTTGCCTCACAAACATTTTATATAAATACCTTAGACTTTCATAAACATTTTCTAATGATCCTTGAGCTACTTTTTGTACAAATACTTCTCAAAAAATCTTGAGCGAAAGAAAAAGAAAAATTTTTGGGTATAAACATTTTCTATCAAATACTTCTCAAAAGAAAAAGAAAAAAGTTGTGAAAAATCAAATCAAAGGAAAAAAATTTTGAGCTTTAATTTGCATTCATATTCTTGAGTCAATCCTTCTCTCTTGTAAAACACTCATTGAGAGAAAATTTGTTGAGAGTTTCAATTGTAATTATCTACCCTAACAAAAGGGTCTTCAAGAAGTGTAAATCTTACATTTGGTAAGTTGTAAAGGTTTCTCCAAGAGTAAGAGTAAAATCAATTCTTATAGCATTGGTTGCTAATAAGATTGATTAACCTAAAGGTTTATAAAAGTTTGTATCTCACCTTTGGTGAAGAGATCTATTTTTAGTAGATTGTGAATCTTAAACTTGAGGGCTTAGGTAGTCGATGTAGAGTACTCCAAGGAGAGACTTGAACCACTATAAATCTTGTGTTCATTCCATTTAAAGCTTAGCCATTAATTGCTTTATAATTGTGTAATATCAATTGCTTAATGTTCTTCTGACCATTGTGATTTGAATATTTATTGTGTAATTTTGAAAATTGATATTGTGCATATTTTATTTCAATTATTGTTATTATATTTTTTATTGTAAATTGAACTTGGTTAATTCAATTGTTATTGAATTTCACTAAGAAGACTTGATTTAGGAAAAACAGTTTTTGAATAGGATTAAAATTGAATAACCTAATTCACCCCTCCCCCCCCCCTCTTAGGTTTTGTATAGGACCTAACAAAAATAAATTCAAAATCGACTCGTATTTGGATTTTGTAATTTCTTGCTAAAAAAACGTGTGTTATAGCCCATAAAAAAATAAAATTTGGTAAAAAATCTAAATTTCACTTCTTTGACACCGTTCATTATAATGAATTTCACAATTGATAAGTGTATAAAAAATAATAGGAGAAAAACAACAATCAACACAGCTAAAATACGTATGTTATAACCCATGAAAAATATAAATTAGGTGAAAAAAATTAAATTTCACTTTTTTTACACTGTTCATTAGAATGCATGTTCACAAATTGAGGTGTGTGTAAAAAATAGTAGAGTAAAAACCAAAATCAACATATTTTTTTACTTTGTCATTTTTACACCAAAATACGTGTGTTATGACCCATGAAACATAAAGGCTTTTTGAAAAATAAATGAAAATTAAAATTTTCACCAAAACTCCATTTTTCATGGGTTATAACTTATGTATTTTGGTAAAAAAAAAAATGGCAATGTTAAAAAACATGTTGATCTTGGCTTTTTCCCAACTATTTTTTACACGATTCTATTTGTGACATGTATTATAATGAACGGTATGCAAAAAAGTGAAATTTAGATTTTTCACATAATTTTCATTTTTCCTTGGCTATAATACACGTAATTTACCAAAAAATTTCAAAATTCAAAAATAAGTTAATTTTGACTTTTTTTGTATCATTTTTTTACCCAATCCGATTGTGAACGTGCATTCAAGTGAATATAGTAAAAAAAATAAAAATTAAATATTTCACAAAACCTCCATCTTTCATGGGTTATAAACACACGTATTTTGGTAAAAAAATGACAAAGTAAAAAAATTAGTTGTTTTTTTGCTTTTTCCCTACTTTTTTTACACATCTCAATTGTGAACATGGATTTTAATGAACGGTATACAAAAAAGTGAAATTTAGATTTTTTTTTACAAAATTTCCATTTTTCATGGTCCATAACCAACGTATTTTAGCCAAAAAAATTGCAAAATCCTAAAATGAATTGATTTTAATATTTTTTTGTACCCTTTTTTGCGCCTATTCTAATTGTGAACATGCATTATTGTGAATATTGTCAAAAAATGTGAAAATTAAAAATTTCACCAAACCTCCATTATCCATGGGTTATAACACACGTATTTTTTGTAAAAAATTACAAAGTCAAAAAATTAGTTGATTTTGGCTTTTTCCCTACTATTTTTTAAACACATTTTAATTGTGAACATGCATTTTAATGAACAGTGTACAAAAAAGAGAAATTTAGATTTTTCACCAAATTTCCATTTTCTATGGGGTATAACACACATATTTTAGTAAAAAAAATGGCAAAATCCAAACATGCGTTGATTTTGACTATTTTGTACCATTTTTTTACCTAACCTGATTATGAACATGCATTCAAGTGAATATTGTCAAAAAAATGAAAATTAAAATTTTTATGAAACCTCTATTTTTCATGGGTTATAACACATGTATTTTGATAAAAATTGACAAAGCCAAAAAAATTAGTTGTTTTTTGCTTTTTCTCTACTATTTTTCACACACATCTCAATTGTGAACATGCATTTTAATGAACAGTATACAAAAAAGTGAAATTTAGATATTTCACCAAATTTTCATTTTCCATGAGTTATAACACATATTTTAGCAAAAAATGACAAAATAAAAAAATACTTTGATTTTAACTTTTTTCGTGCATTTTTTGCACCTAACCCAATTGTGAACCTACATTCTAGTGAATATTGTCAAAATAAGTGAAAATTAAAAATTTCACCAAACCTCCATTTTTCATGGGTTATAACACACGTGTTTTGGTAAAAAAAACTGGTAAACTCAAAAAACATGTTGATTTTGACTTTTTCCCCACTATATTTTACACAATTCTAGTTGTAAACATGCATTATAATGAACGGTGTGCAAAAAAGTGAAATTTAGATTTTTCACAAAATTTTAATTTTTCCTTGGCTATAATACACGTAATTTACCAAAATATGGCAAAATCCAAAAATGAGTTGATTTTGATTTTTTTTTGTACCACTTTTTTTACCCAACTCGATTGTGAACATGCATTCAAGTGAATATTGTCAAAAAAATAAAAATTAAATATTTCACGAATTCTCCATTTTTCAGGGGTTAAAACGCATGTATTTTGGTAAGAAAATTAACAAAGTAAAAAAATTAGTTTGTTTTTTGCTTTTTTTCCCACTTTTTTACACACATGTCAATTGTGAACGTGCATTCTAATGAACGGTGTAAGAAAAAAAGTTAAATTTAGATTTATTTATTTTTTTACAAAATTTCCATTTTTTATGGTCCATATCAGACGTATTTTAACTAAAAATGGCAAAATCCAAAAATGCATTGATTTTGATATTTTTTGTACATTTTTTTGCACCCATTCCAATTGTGAACATGCATTCTAGTAAATATTGTCAAAAACGTGAAAATAAAATCTTCACCAAACCTCAAAAAAAAAAAAATTCACCAAACCTCCATTATCCATGAATTATAACACACATATTTTGATAAAAAAAAATTACAAAGTCAAAATATTAATTGATTTTGTTTTTTCCCTACTATTTTTTAAACATATCTTAATTGTGAACATGCATTCTAATGAACGGTGTACCAAAAAGAGAAATTTAGTTTTTTCACCAAATTTCCATTTTCTATAGGCTATAACAGAGGTATTTTAGCAAAAAATGGCAAAATCTAAAAATGCGTTAATTTTAACTTTTTTTTGTGTTGATTTTTGCACACAACCCAATTGTGAACATGCATTCAAGTAAATATTGTCAAAAAATGAAAAATTAAAATTTTCATGAAACCTCTACTTTTCATGGGTTATAATACACGTATTTTGGTAAAAAATGACAAAACAAAAAAATTAGTTGTTTTTTGCTTTTTCCCTATTTTTTATACAATTCCAGTTGTGACATGCATTATAATGAACAATGTGAAAAAAAGTGAAACTTAAAATTTTCACAAAATTTCTATTTTTTATTGGCTATAACACACATAATTTATCCAAAAAAAATTGCAAAATCTAAAAATGAAGTTATTGTGACTTTTTTTGTACCATTTTTTTCACCCAACCAAACTGTGAACATGCATTCTTGTTAATATTGCCGAAAAATGTGAAAATTTAAAGTGTCACCAATCTTTCATGGATTATAACACACGTATTTTAATAAAAACTGACCGTCAAAATAGTTAATTTTGGCTTTTTTTCCTACTATTTTTTACACACATATCAATTATAAACATACATTCTAATGAACTGTGTACAAAAAAAAATGAAATTTAAATTTTTTATCAAATTTTCATTTGTAAAATTTAAATTTTTAACTAAATTTCCATTTTCCATGTATTATAACACACGCTTTCTAGCAAAAAAATATCAAAATTAAAATGCGTTGATTTTAAGTTTTTTATGCCGTTTTTTCACCCAACCCTATCGTGAAAAATGGTAGTATCAAGAGTTTCTTACCAAACAAGAATACCTAAAAGTTAGAATGCTAACGGTTAAGAACAAAGCACGTCCAACATATTTGTGCTGTCATTTGTGGCTTCTTACGGTCTTACCTATACGGTAAGTCACCGAAATCAAGTCAACCAGCTGAGGGCAATCCATAATTAGACAGTTCAATGCAATAGGGACAGTTTAGTATTAAGCAACCACTGCAAACAAATGTAAATATTTAATAACAGTTCTTTCCTCTACAAAATAGGCATCCAAAATGAATATAGTCCTACAGAGGAACATAATGTGAAGGAAAGACCAAAAAGAAATAGTCCTACAAGCGGAAAGACAATACAGGAGAACTGAAGGACTGAATTTGTTTCAGAAATGGGGGAAAAAAGGGAAGAGAATTAGAAAGAAGGGAGTAAAAACGGACGCTGCATCAACTACATGAAACGCTACATAAGCAGCAATCTATGTCCCAGTCCCAATGCCGGCTTAGCAGTATCGGCATACAGTTTCGAGATAGCAACGGAAGTGAAAAGTATCGTCATCTTCCTGTTGTACATGATTTCTGCCAGCCCACCTCCTAGAAAATGTATAACCACAAATTTCCAATGTAGCTCCCATACAGAAAGCAGCTAGCATACAACTGTTGTAAGAAAGTCAGTAAAACCCTATGCAGCCGCATCATAGAAAGTAATCTGGTGTTCTCCTAGTTACATCTGGCTCTCCTCTCCGAGGAGCTGGCTCAAACTGCAGGCAATAATATGACGACTCAGTATTCAAAAACAAAAGTTTAAGATACGCTTGAACAGGTCACGCAGGCTAGATTTCCTTGTTTCCTTTTCAGTGTCACAAGCAGATGTAATTACATTTGTATGAGAGGCAGACTAGAAAAGATACCTGAATGAATGTGTGGCCTTGGCAGTCATCCACTTCCAGGATTGATGCCATGTTTCCACAGCGGTAGCAATAATTAGGCGCACTAAAGATAGTAACCACTTTCTGGTCCTGTAACAATTTGCATAACATAAAGCAACAATATTTTGTGGAGAGATGAGGGGAGAAGAAAACATCCAAGTATAAGAGAATTAGTTACATGAGCCCAATTGAATCCTTCCATGACCAACTGATGTGCTCTAGCAATAAGCTTTAAGTTATTGGTGTGGTTAAACTGCTCTGATATGTCCTGTTAAAGTTCAAGTAACAAGAGGGATTACATAATGTAAATCTAATGACATCAAAAGGGAAAAACACAGCCAAAGATGAGCAAATACTTGGCCAAATGTATATCCAGCACCCCTGGGTGAAATGCCCCATCCACATCGATCATCAGGGTCAGACCATAAAAGATCACACATAGGTCCCTCATGGGGAACTTCTTGTACACGGTCAAAATTTCGTATATTGTCCAGTGTTTCAACTGAAGGAGACAGCCCTCCATGTAGACAAAATATTTCTGATTCAACCTGGAAAATTCAAAACAAGACAGAAAATTAAGCATGAAGAAGATAAAACACATAACTAACAAGAACTAAGGTAAGCGAATGAGTTCTCATCAAAAGCAATACAAATTAATCTTTTCCAAATTAAGGCAATTACAACATTTACATTACGTGCTTCAGCACAATAACTACAGAACATGCTCCAACATCAAAAACAATACCAAAACAGTGATAATAATAGCCACCTGAAGAAAAAAAATTATCACTCCCCAAGGTTTGCAAGAAGAAAAATGCTAACCACGTTCAAGAAAAAAAATGCCATTTACAAGGAACAACAATTACCAATGCTGTGAGCGGGAAGTAGTCAAATAGATCAGTAAAAGTCTTCCACACATTTGCATTGCCATATCTGCACGACAAACAAAATCATCAATTTATAAATTCAGTATTACCAACCAGACAAACAAACATGGCACCAGTAATATTTGGTACAGTACATTTTATGATCAAGCTCTTATTATGCTATGAATACCATAAAATCAACCACACCAAATAAACTACCATATCTCAAATTTTTTCTACCCTCATTCTTATCATATTTCTCTTCAAACATAAAGTTAAGCTATTAAAAGCAAATAGAAATAAAAAGAGAATGGGAGAACGTTCTAATGGAATACTTTATTAAGCAAACACAATCGCCCACCACAAAAGATACTCTCACCATTCCCTTACCTTCTTTTTTTTTTTGCAATAGAAAAAGTTTCGTCAACCACACAAAGCACCAAGTCATAAAGGAAAGTGACCAAGTCCAACATCTTGAATAGTAAAGGTTCCAACCAAGCCTTACACATCAACATAACCAAACAGCAATTGTCTAGAATGATATTTTCTGTTAATAAGTCTTAATTACCTATTCAAGGGGATAAAATATGTGATAAATGAGTTCTTGCTATGTTTAACTGACGGTATACTCTGCTATCAGAAAGCGTCACAAGCAAGACCATTACTTAACTGATTATGTCGAATGTAACCTTTATCTCACCTCCATTGCATACAAAACAAAGTTATAGACCAAAAATAAAATGCATAGAAACAGAGAGAGAGAGAGAGAAAAAAAAGAAGTAAGTGAATTATAAGTGATGTTAAGATGTGTCCAAGTTAACCTTAGAATTAATGAAAGCTTCACAGTATGTATTGCAGGCAAAGCATCAACAACTACGTGGCAATACAAGACTCACCTTTCTGTACACAGAATAACAGGCATAAGCAATAATGTGGGGGGGAGGGGGGTGGGGAGTTGGGGAGGTGTGCTAAATCTTGTAGTTAACAAGTAAACAAAACTTCACATGTTCAATGCAAAACCTGAACTTGAAAAAGATGCAAGGAACTTACTTCCTCAGGCATTCATCATAAAACCCATATACTTGAGTAATCTGAGGTAAAAAAAGAAGCAGTTTAGGACTAAGCACCCAACAATAAGAGTATTAAAAAGAATCAAATAATGGAAGAGAATTTATACAACAACTAAGCCTTTATCCCACTAAGTGGGGTCAGCTAAAAGAGACGAGAATGAACATATGCAGTTAAATTACAACTTTTCTTTTTGGGGGAAATGTTAAATCACAACTGGCCATGCTAAAAACACTAGCTATTAACAAGTTCCGGATTATGCTATCATTCAACCCATAAGATTTATACTAGGGAGAATAAATGGGAGTTCTAGCCAGGTATTGTTTTACAGGAAAAGAGAGCACATTACCAGCAACACTGTAACGAAAATATACCTGGCGACTCTCATGATTTCCTCTAAGAATAGTAATTCGTTGAGGGTACCTCACTTTGAGGGCTACAAGGAGCTGAAAGAAATAAAATTAATGAAAAAAAAGAACATCATTTGCAACATCTAAAATCCCAGTAAAACTTAAAAAACATGACGAAAGAGTAAATTCATAAAAGCAACTCATACAGCTAAACGCACCCCGATCCAGAAAATGCATCTATATCTATTTGATTATAAGGGCAACCACTAGAAACCTATACGATGTAAAGTATGAAAAAGAAGTTACTTGATAACTGGTGCCCTAACAATCACTTCAACTAAGATGCCACAAACTAGAGAGAAAATAGGAAATATGAATGGAACAATTTGCACAAGCCAAAAACACAATAAATCTTGAGATATTTAATGATTTCAAATATAAAGTTCATAAGGCTCGGGACTCAATTAATGCAGCAAGTTTGAAAGGATACATGTTATTCGTGTCAGCTTGACGAAACTTGACAAAGTTAAAGAATATTGAAAATTTATAAATATACGGCTGTGATAGATCTCTTCTATAGCTACTTCCAAATTTGTTATCAATTATGAACCTGAATAATCAGATACTTAACACAACTTCTCTAGGTCCCAAGAGCAATATTGATTTAAAGAATGTAACAAAAAAGAATAAAAGCAAGGGATGAAAGAGAAGTTTCTAAAGGAGTAAATAACCATTGCTGCCAACTTGTAAATTACCCATCATGGTATAAAGGGCAAACAATTTACTGAGACAATTTGTAATATTTTAGTTGTTTAACATCCTTGGCTCGCTTACGGGGACTGTCAGATCTGAAGATCATTGTCTCCAGCCAAGTGCATCTTTCATTATCCTTGCAATAGTTGTATTAAAAAGTACGACTTGGTTTGCTATTTACTAATTCGTTATTGATTTGGCCACTCACCATCGACCCCCCATGCCTTAAACCAACAACATAACTTTTAATCTCCACACAAAAAGAGAGTAAAGAAGAAAGAAGCAACGTCCAGCTGCAAATTTTTCTTGCTCGCATCCATGATATATTATATTCAAGCAAGCAACTTCTTCTGATTAATACTCAAAAATATAATATTTACTCACCGTCACAGTTTCAACTGAATAATAGCCTCGGTCGACATAATCTCCCATAAACAGATAATTTGTATCTGGACACTGCAATAACAGAAATAAACCTTAATAGGTAAAGCCCAACTTAACGTGCAGATTAAGAAGGCAGAGGAATCATTTAAGTCAAGTCCATGGGTATAAATAATTACGGTATTTAAAAGAAGAAAAACTGAAAAATGTGTAATCGGCGACAGACTCAAGAACAAAAGGAAGTTAAAAAACCAGAGAATTTCCAAAGCCTACACGTAAAAGTCACTTGCAGTGGTACTCATCTTACTTACCACAACACGAGAGAGAAAGAAACAATGAGAGGGAAAGAGTATGATTTGCATCCATAACTAGTCCAGATCAATACTAACATGCAACCATGATGAGAAGAAAGTAGCAGATTAGGATTGCCACAGGCCACTCAATTCATTTAAGCCTTTAGAACAACACCATAACAACCTTTAGCACCAAAGCAAAAACTTGAAATAACACAAATTACAAAGAGAATTAACAATTACAGACAGTTTAACAAATCATGTTGTTCTATCAAAAAAGCAATGAGTGAACATGAGCAGTATTAGTCAAACTTATACACTGCCAAAAATGGCAAAAACCTTCACTAGGAATTCAATCCACACGAGGTTCACAAATCCATAAAGACGCACACAATAAATGCTCCTTGAAATAACGTATTTTCACATGAATCCGAAATTATATTTATTATTGTTAAGCAGTAAAAAAAGCAATTACAGTTACGACAGTTGTTCAACAACCTTTCGCTCCTGTTCCACCAAAAACTATGCAATATCATGAATAAGAATCTTTTAGGCTCCCTCTTCGTTAGACTAGAATATGGCCATAGATCAATGATAATGGCTTCTTTAGGCACACAGAGTTTTCCAGATTTTTAATGATAATTCTAGAATGGACATACCTTGCCTCCAATTCGAAAAAGCTCTGCAAGATCATGGAACTGCCCGTGAATATCACCACATATGGTCACAGGGCTTTTCACAGGCTGCAAAAGGCATGATTTCACAATGTGAATGCTATAAACTAGGAATACTCCAATAAGAGAAATCAGCATGACAGAATGGACAAGAAGATCAAAAAAGGAAACAAATTTTCACGTCTCAAGCCATGTTTGAAAGTTCAAATGGCAACTAGGTATTATGTAAAGAACTTAGAAAAACGAGAACATGGAGCTTTAAAGCGGTAAATCAAAATACTCCAGACAACCTTATGAAGCTAACACACCAACCTTGATAATTACATAAAGCCTATTGTATCTATGAGTAGAATGAATGGTTTACCAGAAACTTCAAGCAAGTTTTGGGGCTTAAAATTTTTCTAGCTAAATTATCTGACGAAAACCATACTATCCAACCAAGAATTCAAAAAATTTCTAGGCAAGTAAAGATCCAGATCCTTGCTTTGATACCTCTCACAAAAAAGGAATGCTTTCAATACTTGGTCAACATAAAATAGAACCATAGAACTAAAACTTTCAAATGATCAAAGACAGCGGCAATAAATAAATGTTGGCATTTATCAAATCTCCAAAAATCAATATATAAGTATGCAACACATAGCAGAAACTGCCCCACAACTGAATTTAGAAAAATGGCGTCAAAGTATATTGTTGTTCCTTTTTTGTTGAGCAAGTGTGATTTTACAAGTAAACAGTAAGTACTAAAGTCTAAAGTTTTTGCTCACAGATCCACTGATCGTCAAAAGAATGCGCTGAAGCAACCAACATGTTTCTTTAATATGAGCCTTAACCTGGCATGAGCTAATGTTGAAAGATGCTAGACAGAACAAAGAATGGTAGTTCATAAGCAAGCAGCAAAACAGGAAAATAGTAGCATTCTTCTTGATTTGACAACTTTATAAACTTGAAAAGAATGAAGTTCAATTTAGAATAAAAGTGTTTATTTCTTCTCTAGGAACTCTTGCACTTGGTTGATTTGAGATGTCTCTGAGAACTGGTTACAGTCACTTGGTGTCTTTTATAATTATTTCTATATTCTTGTACAAGGATTTTCATCCTCATCATGTGCAAACATCTTTCAAACCTCCTTAAGGACCATTCTCTTTTTCAAAAAGGGGTAGAAAGCAATAGCGAAAATGCACAACAGAAGTCATACCTGAACATTGCTCTCTTGCATTAAGATCTCCTTGGCCTTCTCACATAGCTGTCTAACCTACACACAGACACGGAAGAGTCGCTTGAAAAAAGATACATCACACGTCATAAAAAGAACAAAATGAGATTCCACCAAAAGGTAATTTGAGGTCATAATATGGTAACAGTGAATTCGGAAAAAGAAAACTTTTTAACAGACTTCAAATTTTAGTATCATGTCAAAGATGCATCTTGATAAGCATATTTCAAATTTCGTATAAAATGACAACTCAATCTACAAATAGATAGCGTTTAGCCAAGTCTGAACTTTCGTCACGACCAACCAGAGAAGGTTGACTGGTATTGATGAGCCACTGCTTTTATTCCACCTGCATTTACCCCCATTCCAATCCCCTCCTTCAAACTCTCTGTTTGGGGCCCCCTTACACCGACCCATCCCAATCCGACAAAAAGATACACCGATAGACCACGAAAAGTAACTAAAGAAATTGAAGCTAACACTATGGCAACCAAACAGAGAAGGTTGATGTTACTTTTTGTGCCACTGCTTTTACTCCACCTGCATTGACCCTCACCCCAATCCCCTCCTTCAAACTCTGTGTTTGGGGCCCCCTTACTTCCACCCACCCCAATCTGACAAAAAGACATACCGATATATCCCGAAAAGTAACAAAAGAAATCAAAGCTAATTCTAAAGAAAGGTAGACAGATAACACTCTGTAACATAACCATTTCAAGCAGTACATTGCAAAATGCATCCAAAAACTATAAAATTCAAAAACTCCATAGGGGCCAACCATTTCTTAAGACAAAAACCCCAAGAAACTTGTACCTGTTTTCTTTTTTAAACAATGAAAAGAATTCATTAATTCCCTGCTCTCTCTATCCAGCTGCAACAAAAAGTTCAAATTTTTTCGACCCAATACCAAAAAAATAAAATTGAATAAAAAAAATAATTAACAGCAATTGAATAAATCCCCAGTAGATCTGCCCAGTACACCCAATTACTATATCATCACCAGATCAATCAATCCTAACGCTAATTTAAATTCTCTAAAAAAGAACATAATAATCATAAAAGCAAAAACACACAGACACACGCATATCCACAAAAACACATCAATGTGCAATTCAAAAGAAAAGAAAATAAAAAAAGAATCCCAATCAAATTAAATGAATCAGATCAAACACAAAAAGCATTTCAAGAATTCACAAAAAAAAGTGAGAAATCAATAAAAAAATTGAACTTTATATACCTCCTGTTCAGACAAGGGTTTGCACTGCATAAGCTGAGAAATCTGCTCATCGAGGCCACCATGATGAACAGAACCGGTAGACGCCACCGCCGGATCGGAGCTCATTTTTAAAAAATTTCGTTTTTTGATTGCCAGAGACGATAAAAAAACAATGGATTATTGAATTCAGCAAACTCTGTAGAGTTGTTAACGGAACCCAAGATGGGTTCTTTATGGATGATGTTTGAGCCCTTCTTATATTACGACGTCGTTTGAGGCCTTTGGGTGGTGGGATGGTGCAGAAGCGAAACAATGGAGATTAGAGCGAGCGGTGGTGGTGAAACCAATGAAAAGAAAGGGAAAGAGAGAGAGAGAGAGAGAGAGAGAGAGAGAGAGAGAGAGAGAGAGCGAGAGGGAACTGGCCAAGGGTAGAAAAGGAAGGAGATTTTTTTTTTTTTTTTTATTAAAGTTGTAAAAGAAAAATAAAATGTTTATTTTGTTATTTTAGTTTCCAGCATTTTTTTAGGTCATTCTTGCACATATTACATATATATATATATATATATATATATATATGGATTTGAGAATGAATTTTATTTTAGTGCGTAGAATATAAAAAAAGTAATATGTACAATATTAAAAATTAAAATATAAATTATTAAATATTAATATATAAAGCATAATTCACCTCACGTGTTTTAAAGGAGTTTTTTTTCGTTTTTTTAATACAATTTTAATTTCACTAAAAAAATGCCAAAAGAAATGTTACTTTAATTAGGCTAATTTGGGAGTTTATTTTGATGAAAAAAATTAAAGTTTACGCCAAGTTTATTGTGACTTTTTTTTTTTGAAAAAAAAAATAATGTAGAAAAACTACAGTGCAATATTGCAATCACTTTAAATTTTGAATTTGTTAATAAGATGGAAGTTTATAAGTCAAATAATAATTTGATCTTTTCACAAATGGAATCTACATGCAATTATTTTCGAATTTGTGAAAGGCAAAAGGAATTTCAAACATGATATGATTTGCTTCAACAATTTCATTTTGTTTGGATTGAAGCTTTTTACATTTTTTATTAATATTAATCCAAAACACTTTTTAGGCCATTTGTTTTGGTTCAATTTTTGTTCGTAATAATATTAATCCAAAAAGGCATGATTTCCACAATGTGAATGCTATAAACTAGGAATACAAGTAGTTTATAAATTTTATTGTACAAGCCAAATCCATATAGTATAGTTCAAACATGTTTTTATCACTTGCTTCATCATAGAAAATTTCTCATTCACAAATCAAAAACACAAAATTTTCCTCTCCACACAATTATTTGCTCTTATTCCAAATTATTTTGTTTTCTCAATCAAAAATCATAGACATTACTTATTATTGTAATTGCAAATTTTATTACATGTGGTTTTTTTTTTTAATCTACCTTATATATGTCCATTATTCAAAATAGTAAATATCACAAGTAGATAGAGTGAATAATCTCAAAACATAATAAAATTTCAAAAAACAAATATATAAATAGAATGAATTATAATAAATACCTCTAATTATGATTTACTTATCACAATCATAAACTATCCACCTTAGTCCTATTTTATATATATATATATATATATATATGTATGTGTGTGTATTTAGCATAATCATTTATCAAGTAGTTTTTGGTTATTGGCAAATAAACTTTACACTACAATTGCTAATATGGCAAAATTATACTTTGTGTACCCAAAAGAAAAAATATAAAAAAAAACAACATAATTATAAAAAGAGTAAATTATAAAAGAAAAAATATCTTTGTTGTTTAGAAAATTTTAAATTACTTCTCTATAATTTAAAAATCTATAAATTACTTTCCTGTAATTTAGTATTTTAAAAAAATATAAAAAATCAAATGATTTTGAAAAAAAAAACATAGTACAATTATTTCAAATCAACAATAGAAAACTGTGGCTTACTATTAAAATAAGATAAATCTACAGGAGTGATGATAGTGAGAGTTAAAAATTAGAGTGAAACTCAAAGTGACTGACGTGGCAGTTATAAAAAGACAAACTAATACCCTAACAAAATGATGAGTGAACTCTAAGGGGTAAGGTATAAGTTTGTCTTTTTATACCTGCCACGTCAGTCACTTTACTTTTTCACTCTAATTTTTCACTATCCCTATCATTACTCAATCTACAGAATTAAGCATTTTACATCTAAAAAAAAAGAAAAAAGAAATCAATGGATTAAAGTGCATGATTTCAAACCACGAGAGGGCAATTTGAAATGTTTGGAAATAACATTTATTTATTCAATTTGCCCCTATAGAAATAAAAAAGTTCATAATGGGCCAAAGTAAGAAACTATAGTAACATTAGCCCACCCTTGTTGTACATACGGCCTCCTTCGTCTCCGGCTTTAACTTCCATCTTCCATTTCTAAAACGACGACGATAAACACAGATTTTGATTGAGGGGGAACAAAAAAAATGGCGCATTTAATGAAGAATTTCAAGGTGCAACCAAACTCTGCGAGTTTGGAGGAAGCTCGGAAACGGACCTTTGAATTCTTCAAGTTAGCTTGCAGATCCGTCCCCAGTATTATGGAAATCTACAACATTCAAGATGTTGTTAAGCCATCTGAGCTCCGCTCAGCAGTCGCTTCCGAAATCCGGAAGAATTCCCACGTCTCCGACCCCAAGGTCATCCATTTTTCTCTTTATATACTGGATAATTTACTGATTTTCTTTGGGGTTTAATTTGTTGTGTTGGTAAGTAGACTTTTTTTTTTTATTTTTATGAAGTATTTTGAAGTTGCATTAGGGCAAAGATTAGATTTTAGTAGCGTTACTTGGTATAAAGTGATTAACTAATTAATTATGGAGTTATTTTTTGGATTCAATTGTTGTATTGATAGGTGGGCATTTTGGTTTAGGTCTGTTTTGAAGCGAATTAGGGCCAAGATTATATTTTTATTTTTGGGTTCTGATGGGATGGGTTTCATGGCATTCCTCTGGTAAAGAAAAAGTTATTAATTAATTAATTATGGAGTTGAAAATGGTTTTTTTTTGTTTTCCTTGAAGGGAATATTACATTTTTAGTTCCACATGTTTAATTGGCTTGTTAAATTTTGTAGCTTTAAGCTAAAATCTAATTTCAAAGTCGCTTATACACTTTAATCTTTAAGAGCATGGCTGAATTATGGTCCGCGTTTCATGAATTGGACTTGCATTTTTAGTTGCTTTTAACTTGGAATGCAGAGAAAAGTAGACGAACTAACTACTCAAAGTTGGGAACTTTAGCTTAGGTTTGACTAGATCAAGTGTTGATTATTTCTGTGTGATAATGAAATTTGGAAGGTTAAAAAAATGTAATGCAGAAAAGAGTAGAAAATGCGGTATTCGTTTTTCTGATCAAAATACTAAAGGCAGCTGAAGGAATAAATATTTGAAGAAGTACAAGGAGGAGGGTTTTAAATTTTATCATCAAATGATGCAAATATTGAGAGTTTCACTTTTTATAACTACACTTGGGGTGTTAGTTTGGTGGTTGTAGCTCATAGTTTAGGCTGCAAGCAGAATCCATCTTTAAATCGGAAAAATATCCCATGTGATTAACTTATTTTTAGGTATGGAAAGCATATTGATTCACTTCTGTCTAAGTTCAAACTTCTCTTCCAACTGTTTAAACAGTAAAGAGTGTTTTGAAATTAGTACCTCCTCTCCAAGAAAAAGAGAGCTGGGTGCGATACCACTCTTCTGACGCCACCTTATTTGTGGTATCTGGGTGCATAAATCCTTGATTCCCATGCTACTCTAGTCTCTATCTAATGCTGTATATTTGGTGATTCCAAGACCAGTATGTCTTGTTTACCTAGTTCTGTGGTTTTTTTTTTTTTTTTTGGAGTAAAATCAAGAAACGGATGTACTTAGGAGAAATTATTGCATCAGACAGTTTTGCCTCTGTAATGCTGTCAAGAATTGCCAAGAATTAGGTTTTCCAGGCCTTGTTGAGGCAAGAATATTTAGGGTGCAGGTAATGCATGGATGGACACTGCTATCAGATTTGCAGTTGATTTATGCTGACACTGAGTGGATTTGCAAGCTGGCATTGTCAAATTTCTAGATAATTTATTCTTGTGTTTCTACTGCTGCCATTTTTGAGTCCTAGTGTTGCATTGTAGGTCAAGGATGGTAATGATTGATAATTGATCTAGGCTTGCGACTATGAGTTCTCAAAGTAGAAAAATAACTACATCAACTTCATCGTCGAGGGATGTCATTTCCTTTGGTTTGCAGGAAGCAAGCCATAGTATAATGATTTTCAAGGCAGCCAGAGGGGCCAGGACTTGATAAGAGTGTTTTGTGACTTGGAGAATATTTTGATTCTAAGCACATTTGATGGATTGTTGCATTCTTTTGATTAAACTGGTTGACATTTCACTTTTTGTGTTTCTATTTTTCCTTTGTGATTGTTTCAAGTTTACTCCTGGTATATTGCCCTTAGTTAATACGCTCCAGGAAGAAATTATGAAAATATGGTTCCTGTGCTTATACCATGTGGTACAACCTCGGCAATTTATACCTTTCAGTTTGTAGAGCAGGTGGATTCGTGACTATATCATCTGCTGTCTTTCTCTCTTTTAGTTCCTTTATAACTTCAAACTTTTTGTGGGTTGTATATGCCCTGTTAATAACAAAAGTAAATCAGAGTTGTTTTCAGTCCCCCTCTCAAGAATCAAGATAAAAAGAGCATGTTTCTTACAGCTTTAATGGGATTAGGGTGGCAATAATTTACTTGTCTTATTTTGACATCTAAATCTTCTGCGATTACCATACCCATACATCAGGCCAGGCTAGAAGCTTTACTTTTTGCCAGAAATTCATGATTAAATGTAAAATAGATGTTATAAGAATCTAGCAAGAATTCTTAATACTTTTAAACTTCACTTGGTTTCAGACCTTTTCTGTCCATTAGCGTGTCTTTGTACAAATCTTTTCTTGAGCTTGAATTGTAAATTCTTGTCTACAGGTTATTGACATGCTTCTCTTTAAGGGAATGGAAGAATTAAAGAACTTTGTGGATCAGGCAAAACAGAGGCACCACGTTATTGGCCAGTATGTTCTCGGTCGTAAAGGGCTTGTGCAAGACTTGGGACCCAAAGATGAAGGCGCTTCTAATTTCCTGAAGAACTTCTACAGCACCAACTATTTCTAAACTTGTTTATGGCTTTGTTTCCTTTTCTGCTCTCGTCTCCCTTTCATAACAAATGATCAAATAAATGTGAACAGTTGCTTGTAGCTTACTCTTTTGGACAATAACAATCCTGGTTTTTCCGTATCCAGAACACAAGCTTGACAGAAGGTAGTATGTGTTCAAGGAAAATGTTTGGAGGATGTTGATAGCCAAACTCTCCTCCTCTGTTCTTGTCAAAAATATCAATTCTGGCATTCTTTCCTGTTCTTGTTCCTTTCATTCACTGTTCCTCCCTTGAATGTTCTTCAAAGTTCACACTCGGAAAATACATTTGCTCGCTCTTGGGGATCATAGATGTACATCTTTATTCACTTTTAGGTGACCGTTCCCTTTGAAGATCAGACAGTGTGCTGCTTCACCTGCGAATGCGACTCTTATACAGCGAGGATCAGCTATAGATCACACTTTGCCACTTGTTCACGAAAAACAAAAATAAAACCAAGGGAGAGAATACAGGTGAAGTGAAGTGTATCTTTGCATGTAAGAAAAAGGTCCCTAATAAGTTGGTTAACAACAATTCAAGGATAACATATATTAATTATGATGAAGTGGATGACACTTACAAATCAAAGGAATGCAATGGATGATACTTATAAATCAAGGGATGGTAATGCAGGGAATTCTTTGAAAATTTGCTTAATAAACCTTTTCATTTTATTGATACTTTGTCATCACCTCACCCCTCCAAGATAATAGCCTCCAATATTTATTCCTTGCGTAATGCTGGAGTAGTCCTTACAGTTTCCAAACATCACTCCTACGCAAAAATTCTTAATATTATTTTTTGATACGCTAATATTTGTATAGTTAATATGATAATATTTAATATTTTATATGCTAATATGCCAATTTTTTATACATTATACACTAATTTTTTATACTATATAAGTTAATATGCTAATTTTTTATACGTTATACGTTATTATTTAATATTTTGTACGCTAATTTTTTATACGTTATATACTAATATTAATATTTTATACACTAATACGTTAATTTTTTATGCTTTATATGCTAATATTTTATACTTTATACGCTAAGTTTAATACTTTATACGTTAAGGTGAAATTCATATCAATTCTCACTTATGAGACGGTCTCACGATAAAATAACCCTAAGTCTTTTTCTACTCTAAAAAAGTTTTACCTTTTTTTCTTCAAACTTAGTACTACTATACTACAACCACAATAATTAAATTCTTATTTTGCATTATATAGATTATCTACATATGTTTTAATTTATATTTGAACATACACACATAATCTACAACAACAACTAAATCTTTATTCCACTAAGTGAGATTTGCTAATCTGATCCATATCATTAGATTTGACTAGGTTTTAGACATAGTTTTATACTTGTTGCCCGCCTATAGCAACTATTCTCCTTTTTATATACACATTTATCCTATTAGGTGAGATCGATTGATGTGATTTATATAATAAAGTATGAAAAAGTATCATGCTCAATTGCTCACTTGTAGCAACCCTTAATTTGGAATGTTGCCCACTTATAGCAACCCTTCTAATTTTTTAGAGTTTGAAATCAATTTGTTGCTTCAACACTTCTTATTTTTTCGAATTTACAATTAACTTGTTGCTCGTATGTAGCAATCAATTTTTTTTTTTTTTTGGTTTGAAATCAGCTTGTTACTCACTTATAGCAATTATTATTATTATTATTATTATTATTTTGAGTTTCAAATTTACTATTTATAGATAGATAAATTGCAGATTGAGTTTATAATTCTATCAAAGAATAAGAAACAAATTATTCAACAAAAATAAATAAAATTGGGAATATTTTGGACTCTTAAAAGTGAAGAAGAGAAGAAAAAGTGTAAACCATTAAAATTCAACTTCACCTCACATTCCATCACTGGTTGTTGACTCAAAATGAAAATACGTATTAAAAACAGTAGCCGCAATTCAATTGAACTCAACAAAAACCAAAACGTAATCTACGGAAATCGCCCAAATTTCCATTGGCTTCTTCACTGCTAATTTTCTTTCATTTTTTTTCCCCTTTATTTATTTACCAAACGAACCCACACAAACAAAGCGAAAAAACCATAACATACAATTTACAAACACACACAGTCACACACTCCACAGAGAGAGAATATTTAGATTTTTATTTTCCCCTTTAATTCCTTTTCATGTAACGTCGCTCGCCTCCTCCGACAAGGATCGCTCAATTAGGGTTTCTGCATTTCCTTTATTCTATTGTAAATCTCTTCTCTCTTTCTTTCTCTTTTTATTGCTGCGAATTAATTATATTTTTCATTTGGGGGTTTTCGAGTTTTGGTGATGTATGCTCTTTTGCTCCGTGTGTATTTGTGCCTTATTTTTTTGGGATTTTGAGAATGGATTTCAGCATGCATTTTGATTTTTCGAGGACCCAATTCTTTCATCCTTTTGTTGTATATATACCTAAATGTTTGTTTGTGTGTGTTTGGCTAAGAGTTTGAAAGTATTTTGCGCAAGATATAATTTTTGAATTGGACATGTATGGTAGATTAAAATTTATTGTTTTTATATTGTTTTAATGTATTTATTTAGTTTTTATTTCAAAGAATGGATTTTTTTTTTAATCCCTTCCTTTTGTTGGTATTTGTGTATAGATAAAGGCAGTGGTTGTGTTTTGACTGATGCTTCCTTTTTCATCTTTTTGAACTTTGTGGTTATGAATGTATGATCACAGGGTGTTCAAAGTGACGCTTTTGAAGGATAATATGATTGGTAGTTTGTTTGGGGGTTTGATTTGATGGTGACGAAGAATTCTGGGATTTAGGTTGGGAGGTTGTTGTGATTCCAGAAGGATTTTGATTTGGTTTCTGATTTTCAAGTGTTTGATCACTCTTGGGGGAAAAAAAAGAGATTTTGATTGAAGGTGTGGGAGCTTTGTGAATTACTGTTGGAAAATAGCGAAAGGTGATTCGCCGTTTCGGTTTGTATTTGACTATGCCAACTTCATGGGCTGACTCAGTTGCAGCTGACTCTTCGGCTGCTGGTGGAGGTGTTGGTGCTTCCAACAATGGGGCTGTTGGAACTAATTCTGGTTCAAACAGATCAGCATATGTGCCACCCCATCTCAGGAATAAGGCTAGTTCTTCAACCCCATCTGCTCCGGTTTCTTATGCTAGCTCTGCTTCTCAAGCAAATGATAGAGGCGCAGGACAAGTTGATACTTTCCAAGGAGGGAACCGTTGGGGTGGTCCTAGGCTTGGTGGAGGTGGTGGCAATGGTGGTGGTGGTGGTCGTGGTACTGGTAGCGGTTGGAACAGCAGAAGTGGCTGGGGGCGTGGTAGAGAACGGGAGGTCAACCCTTTTGTAGAGGATGAAAATACAGAAGAAATGTTCAGCGAACAAGAGAATACAGGGATTAATTTTGATGCATATGAAGATATTCCAGTGGAGACAAGTGGGGAGAATGTGCCTCCTCCGGTGAATACTTTTGCCGAGATTGATTTGGGTGAAGCCCTGAATCAAAATATCAGAAGGTGCAAGTATGTGAAGCCGACTCCTGTGCAGCGTTACACAATACCAATCTCACTGGCAGGGCGAGATTTGATGGCCTGTGCACAAACTGGGTCAGGCAAGACAGCAGCCTTTTGCTTTCCAATTATTAGTGGAATCATGAGAGGCCAACATGGGCAGAGACCGCCACGCATGCCACGTATGGCGTTTCCACTTGCTCTTATTCTTTCTCCAACCAGGGAGCTCTCATGCCAAGTGGGTTTCTGACTATTGACTATCTTTATGTTTTTTCCTTTTTGGTTTTGTATTTTATTATGCTGGAACGTAAATTTGTGAGTTGGTATGCAGATCCATGACGAAGCTAGAAAATTTGCATATGAAACTGGTGTGAGAGTGGTTGTTGCTTATGGCGGGGCACCCATTAACCAACAGGTATTATTTTATCCTGGCTTGTATTCTTCCCAAATTATTTGATCAACTTATAAGGCCTCAAGGATTTAGCTCTCACTAAAAGGGAAAAAAAAAAGCTGAATTTAATGCACATGGCATCCTTAAAGTGTAATGATTAATTGATGCTGCTGCATCTGTTGGATATTATTTATTTCTGGTTGATTGTACTTTTTTGGCTGTTTTGGTACGTTATACTTGAATCATTTTTACTCTACATGATTCTATATGAATTAATGGAATAAGTAAACAGTTTTTATGAGAAAGTGCCCTGCTATACTTTTCTCTTATATGGCAAGCTTGAGTTACTAAGGCCGGGAACTAAGATGTCTTGTGTTACAGACTGCTCTTATTCCTCTTCGTCATTGATTATCTCTTTTGTAGTTTTGTGCAATTCTTCACAATTGAGGCAAGAATTTCTGCTTCTAGTCGCGTTTGGCTTGCATTCTGAGTGATCAAGTCTCATAAATCATTGAACAGAAGTCAAAAGTGGTTAAGTCTCATAAATCGTTGAACAGAAGTCAAAAGTGGCATGCAGCATTTAATTATAATTATCACTAATGCTGTAAAAAAATCTTGGTTTGTTTTTCTGGTTACGTGGCTTCGGTTCAGTTTTCAAAGAAATTATTTTGAACTTGTTTTTTTGGAATTTAGACTGTATTGATCAAGAAATTGGTTTGTGTTCAATTTTTAATCTTAGTTTTGTAGTTTACTAGGTCTAGTTTCTAGATGCTATTTGATTTTTTAGTTTCAACTTTGATTTCAAGTTCCTTCATAAAGAATGAGTAGATTTTTGTTTCAAAATGAAGACTAAAGCAGGAAACTCTGAATTGTTAAGAAGTGGATACTTTGCAACCTTCATTTCACTTTGAACATGTTGCCTTTAGAAAGTGGTGGTTGCTTTAGAGTACTAGATGCTTATTATGGAGAATTGGTCATGTTCACTGATTGAGTTTATTGAGCCTTTGATGCATTAATCATTGAAACACAGTGATAACCCATTTGTTTGGTGAAAATTATTGGGGAAATTGAGTGTGAAGGAGATGGGATTAAGTTCTAGTTTCTTAAGATGTCAGTAATTGGTATATGCTAATTGTGCATGCATTGTCTGGAGAGCGGAGAGAATCGTCAAATGACTGGAGATTTTGGTGTCTGGAAACGTGGTATTTTACAACTTTGCAAGCATCTGTTCTTTTGTATCTCTGTGTGCTTGGACTTTCTATATAAGAGTATTATTTGTATTCCACCTTGTTAGGTTTTGTCAAGATGATGGAACATGACCTTTTTGTGTGACAGTTTCTGTTCATTTTTATATAATCTTTTGATTTCGTTAATCATTTTGGTTCCTGGTCCATGAATTTGAGATATTGTTTTAAATCTTTAAGTTCCTTTTGAACATTGTTTCATCAGCCATTCTGTCAGTTGCCATATATTTTTTGGTTTCATTTTATGGAGGCCATTAGATTCTGTGAGAACATATATAACATTTGATCATTGCCCTAAGATCATTTGATATGTGAACAGCTTCGAGATCTTGAGAGAGGTGTGGATATACTTGTTGCAACCCCTGGACGGTTGGTAGATTTGTTAGAAAGAGCAAGAGTCTCATTGCAGTTAATCAGGTATTTAGCTCTGGATGAGGCTGATCGAATGTTGGATATGGGTTTCGAGCCTCAGATAAGGAAAATTGTGCAGCAGATGGACATGCCGCCTCCCGGTGTTAGACAAACAATGCTGTTCAGTGCTACATTTCCCAAAGAGATACAGGTTAATTTTCACTATTGAGCTTATCTATTTTCGCTATGTTTTGAGGTATTAGTACCTAACAATTGACCTGTTGCCTAGTATATATTAACAGGAAAAAACTTTATTTTGTTCTAAGCAAAATGGTGCAGCATTTGGTGGATATTTGGAAGAATTATCTGTTTCTTGTTTATTGATATCTCAAAATGCTTACAGTTATGTGATATGCTTGATTTCTTTTTTGCTAACTCCCATGCTCCATAATTTTGCCTTCTCTGTTTTTGTCATGCGTGTTTCTATCTTATCCCTTCTCACTCGAGAAGAAAAAAGTTATTTTTCTCCAATACAATGTTATGATTTGTTTGCTTTTATTGGCTTTGTGCAGCGGCTAGCTGCAGATTTTCTCTCCAGCTATATATTTTTGGCTGTTGGAAGAGTTGGTTCAAGTACTGATTTGATTGTCCAGAGAGTTGAATATGTTCATGAGTCTGACAAGAGAAGCCATCTTATGGATCTTCTTCATGCACAAAAGGCTAATGGTGTTCATGGCAAGGTAACGCTACTGACACACACACACACATACTGGGAGTTTATGGTAAATGATAACAACTTTTTTTCTTTCCGTCTGTTTCTATGTTTGAGATAATTTATGTTGTTTTCTGCAGAGACTGCATATCTTGTGCAAAATAAAAGGGTTTAGATAGGAAACTATTTGTTTGTGAGGTCATGGAGAGTTGTGGTTAGTTAAGGGTAAGAAGTCAGGGAGGATACTTGCTTACTGTATCTAGTATGCGATAGTTATTTAGATGTCAAAGTGGCCAACATCAATTTTGTAGTGATAATTACTTCTAAATTGTTTGCGTCCTTCTCTTGATGGTAAAATGATAAGTTATGATATTAAAGTTGATTTGGATTTTATAGAGGCTCGGTGAACAACATTTTCTTGCTTGTAGTTGTATTACTCTCATCAGATAAGTGGGATTGAATTCTTATTGGAGTAACTTGATTTTGAAGTGGTTTTTTCAACTGAGGAACTAGTCAAATCCCTTTATAGAAAGTTCTGATGTTGTTGCAGTTGTGATTTGATGTGTGCGCACTGACCTGGAGGAATGTTTTTCTGCTTTAGCATTACCAATTTTCCCTCTTTTCTTTTTTACTTTACTTTTTTTATGTTTTCCTTGTTAGTTCCTTGTAATTTTGTGTTTCTGTGGTGAAGGAATGTGGTTTTGTACAATTGCACATTTGAGATCTTTTTATACCAATCAAAAGGATAAAATGTTACTTTTGATGTTTCACATGTAAATACAACCTAGGCACATTTATTCAGGGGAATTGTGCTGCATTAGCAAATGTGTCTTTTGTATCACATACCTCCTTAGAAGGTACAATGGCCTCAATATTGAACTATCATTGCCCAGGGAATTGAGTGGACTGTGTTTTTGGAGAATGTTGCTGTAGAATTCCCTGTCTCTTATCTTTAATATTTGTCTTTCTAAGAAAAGGATTGTATGATGCTTAAGTAGGTGTCTTCCCCTCCCCCATTTGCAAATTTGTGCTTCATTGTCCACACTCTTACTTTGGTATTTGTGACTTTGTTCAATATCTTTAAGTGTTATCATTTAGTTAAATGGATCATTGGTTTTACCTTCATTTGCAGCAAGCTCTTACTTTGGTTTTTGTGGAGACAAAAAAGGGAGCTGATGCTCTAGAACATTGGCTTTGTATTAATTCTTTCCCCGCTACTGCTATTCATGGTGACAGAACACAGCAGGTATGTTCAGATTGTTGCTTTAGTCATGTCGTGATTAGAAGCATCCTGCAATTCTTATGGTGATTATTCTTCTGTCTTCACCTTTGGCATTTTGCTATGAATGCTCTGCAATGCTTATTACTTCTCAACCTTTACTTTGAGTCCACCTGTTGAATGACTTTGTTTTAAAAAATGTTTCTTTACTCGTTGAAGATTCTCTTCTTTCTTCCTTTGTTTACTCCTTTTAGTTAAACAGATGTAACTAGCCATCTTTGTTTCTTTTCAAAGATATATGCCTTGTAGATATAGTAATCTCTCAAAAAAATAAGTGCTGGGGTGTAGTGCCTCTTTTCCGTGCCACTTTGAGTTCGAGTGCCTTCTATGCTTACATGATCCATGAAGCAGCACCAAAGAAGTGATTGCGAATAAGATTGATTTTAGAATTCTTATTTCTAGAAATTTGAGAAGGCAAAAGGGCAGCTCTAGTATTCCCTTCAATACTTTAAATCCTACATCCTTAAATGAGTGGTCTCTTTTACTAGGCACATAATTGAGAAAAGCTTGTGGTACTGCATTTATGTATGGGACTGTATCGGATAGTCTACTCTATACCACATTTTAACATGTCGGAATTGAAAGTTTTGAGACTGAACTTATCTATGGAATAGAAAAGGCGTATTTTAGGGTTTCTGGTAGTTAGTGACCATTGACTTTTAATAGTTGGTAATGGATTTTGGCACATCTGAAAGATGTAATTGTTGACAGAAATGCGAGGAAGGAAATTTTAACAGTGTTATACCTTCACCTGAAATAACTTGAGAACAGCATGAAGAGAATTCTCTTCATCCCTCCAATATAAGAAATCCCCTACCCTCTGTAGGTGCATACCCCTGCTGCTTCCCCATCCATGCACAATACCATCCGCCATATATTATCACCTCTTACTGTTGAGCTGTCAAATTTCACTTGTCAGATTCTTTTCTTTTCTTTTTTTAAAAATTATTTTCTACATTTCTGCAGGAGCGAGAACAGGCCCTGAGGTCATTCAAAACTGGGAACACTCCCATCTTGGTTGCAACAGATGTCGCAGCTCGTGGTCTTGATATTCCCCATGTTGCTCATGTTGTCAACTTTGATCTTCCGAATGATATTGACGATTATGTACACCGTATTGGACGAACTGGGCGAGCAGGAAAAACAGGGTTAGCTACTGCATTCTTTAATGAGAACAACACCTCTTTGGCAAAGGCATTGTCTGATCTGATGCAGGAAGCAAATCAAGAAGTACCTGCTTGGCTCTCACGCTTTGCAGTTCGATCTAGCCACGGAAAGAATCGACGTGGAGGAGGTCGTTTTGGTGGTCGTGATTTTAGGAGAGACTCCTCTCTAAACAGAGGAGTTACAGACTACTATGGTGGAGGCAATCTCAGCAGTGGCTATGGTGCTTCTGCTGGGTATGCTGGAGCATATGGTCCTGGAGTGACAAGTGCATGGGATTAACAATCTTCCGTTCTATCCCACATGGTTGATTTGAGATATTCCTTGTGTACTTGAGCTAGTGGACACGTTACTTGAGTAAATTTGGTTTTTACTTTTCTTTTTTAGTTAGTACTGAAGTTTCTGGTTGTAATCTGCTTTCTCACGCATATGGTAGGGGGTTTGTGTGGAAGGATAGATGCGTGACATTTACAGTTGATGATAAATAACTACTAACAAATTAGGTTTATGCTGTTCTCTTTCTGCTCTCTCTTTCTCTCGCTTTCTCTCCAGCATCGTTATCTGTGGGGGATTTGGGAGAGATTATGTTGCTACTTGTTCCAGCTTCTCAATACCTCTGATAGGTATACTCTTCTCAACCTAGTTTGTTTGATTTGGGCTTGGTCTGCACTGCAGAATCCCATCAGCCAAGAATGTGAAGGAGAATTTTGTTTCATTGCTGTTGTAATATTCTATCTCAGATTTCATGTATTATTTGGAAGATGATTAACAGTTTTTCGTTATGTTTTCAATTTCCCCCGTACTGTGTCAGCGAGAAATGTAGGGGAAGCAATGACAAGCATATTGTATTTTTGGCAGTACATGAGCAAAGGTACATTAATGGCAGACTCCTTGGTATTATGAAATTAAGGAGATATGCCTGTTGATTTGTCAACTTTCAACTTGGATATTTTCTATGATTTATCCTCCTCCACACGTAATGAGCAGTTGATAAATAATAAGGTGGATTAGTTGTGAGGCAATCTGATGACTAGAAACAATATGATGTGATGCATATTATTTGTTTGTTTATTCTTTAATTTTGTCTTGTTCAAGACTTCAGTTCTGGGAATGTGGAGTTAGTATACGTACTGGGGTCCTCTTCTTGTGTTGATGTTCTATTGAACTGTGGAAAATTGTTGCACACATTAAAAGACCCAAAGCTTAGGCAGAGTAATGCATATGAAGGTTTAGAAATTTGAGGAAAATTATGTGGACTTTTGCTTAAGCTTAGTGCATAATGCATCCATCTTTCTCTGAGTTAATGCTAATTTTAATTCTGATGTTTACATAAGGAAATGATGGACAAGACCATAGTACAAACGAAAGCTGTTCTTTTGACCATCTGAAACTGTCCAAGAGGGCAAAAGTAGTACTAATTCTTCTTGGTTTTGGACCACTAAATGTGTCTACTCTATTATTATGCCTATGAATATGAATGAGAGCTCTTTAGTTTTGGGTAGTAATTCAGAACAAAATTTCACTATCACCATGTTATTCTACACTTTGATATGAGTTTGGTATTTTGTGAGTCTCTCTGTATAATAATAGTTGAAGAGAAAAACTATTATAAAATAGATTCATATATGAGACGTATTTTATACATTAGATTTTTATCTCATTTTTTGTCGTTGAAATTGTGATTTTAATTTCTTGCTATTTTATTGTGAGTTGAAATTTTGATTAACTCCCATCTCATATATTAACTCGCTTTACAAGAATTTTTCTCATAGTTGAATGATTTGAAGAATGGAACCCAATGAAAAAATAATAATAATTAGTTCTTGATGATCCTATAACAAAACCAAACCCTTGAATGATTTTTTATTTTCTCTATATATCAAATGATTTGGCCTGCAATACGGGGAGTTAATGTGACTTGGGGTCCCTACCATAATGTGTTGTAACCAAAGAGCATTTTTGTGGACATTTTAGTTCAATTTTTTGCATTCTGATTTGACCAAATATACTATAAAAAAAAATCATTAGCTTGTTTAGTTGTAATGAAAAAATAAGATTATTTTTAAATGGTGTGTTTGTTTTATTGATTAAGGCACATTAACTAACTGCTGATGAACTTTTTATTTTATTGGTTTTGAGGAAAACAAAAGCATTGACATTCTATAACTCTAAAATCTAAATTAGATAAATATGCCAAAAATCAAGGAATATACCAAAATTTTGGAATTTTACTTCACAAATTTTGTTTTATATTTGGAGTTTCATCCAATCTTTTACAATTTAAATACAATTATAACATTAACTACTAACCCTTTATTATTGCATTATGCGAAATAAATATGAAAAGAAAAGGAAGAAATAAATGAATGAATACAAACACATTAAAAAAAAAAGAAAAGAAAAACAAGCAAGTCATTGTTTGTTTTGATAAAGGCCAAATTTACCAAAGGTTGGGTGAAAGGTGAATATGAAATGATTGTTGAAAAAGAAATGTGTTATAGTTTTGGTAGAAATAAACCATATTCTTGGTGAATGGATGGATCTAGTTGGGAGCATTGATGGATTATGGAGGCTAGTCTCCATCAAATTAAATATTTTTATCCCTAAGAGTTTCTGTCCATATAGGTTATGGCTAGTAAACAAATCTTGTCTCTTATTATTTTTATTATTATTGTTTTTGGTTTATGATGCAAAAGCTAGACATGAACTTTAAAGAATGTTTATTGGTCTACTTCAAATTTACAATTTACAACAAAAATGCTAAATCAAATCATGACATTAGTTCCAACCACTAGTTTTCGGTATAACAGGTTCACATATGTAACGGTGAGTTATTTGCAATTTTAACAAACGATAGAGTGATAGAAAATTAAAATTACAGATTTAATATTGATTAATTATCTGTTTTATATATAAATCATATATAATATAAGAACCGGTTTCAAATAACATTTTGTAAAATCCCGAAATAAATTATATTTTTTCACTTGTACATGTAACTATTAACAGTCTAATATTTTATTTAGAAAAATTGAAAACTGGTCCCCTTGATTGCTGGAAAACCAATTTGACCCACACATATTGTAGAGGAAAACAGACAATACATGGGATTTTCTTTGACCTTTGAGAATTACATCAATAGTTGTCCTAAGACCAACAAAAAGAATAATATATACAATTCTTTGTTTATTTTGCAACAAGTTGGTGAAGTTGTAATTTTCATTTCATACATAGAAGTGTTACTATTATTAATTATGGCCAGCCAAATAAAAGAAAATGGAAATATTTTTTTTTTGAAGAGAATTGACCCAATTAACTATAGATGCTTATTTTTAAATTAGCAAATTGGAAATCAAAGTATAAGGGACACTTGGAGTTCATCCTTTGTTTTTGCTTCAAATGTTCTTGTCCTGATTCTCCTCAAGTTTTGCTCATTTCTCAAGAACACCATTTAAAATTACTTATCACAAAATCTCAAAGATCCATCTACAAAAAGAATGAACAAACCTTTTCTTATAAACAAACAAAAATGGACAACTTTGTTAAAACTCTCATCACTAAAATTTCTATAAAAAAGTAACAATTTCTATCTTTTATGTTAGTTAAAATAATATATGTGTGTATGCAATAAAATGCCATTTATTCTATTTGCATGATTCATAATTATTTCTTTAAATTTCTCTTTCCTCTTCTCTAAAATTTTAGTCTACATATTCAGTTGGACTCATGTGAAGTAGGTTCATATGTGTAACAGCAAGTTAATCACGATTTCAATGCGTAATAAAAGTGAAAGAAAATTAGAATTACAATTTCAACGACAATTAATTATCCATTTCATATATAAATAATGTATAACATATGAATCGGTTTCATATGAGTTTTTGTATTAACCTATTCACGAAATACATAAGATGCTCAAGTGAGAGCATTTATAAATGTTCGTAAATCTTTATTAAAAATACGAACTTATTCATTTATGTCCTGTTTTATTATGTATTATTTTCTTCTATTGCATATATTTTTAAAACCATCCCCATCTCTTAGTCTTTTTTCTTATAATTTTTTTTGGGTATTTTATTTTCCTAAATTTAAGTTAAATACAAAATGAAGTAAAAAAAGAGGGTCCATGTCAATGACTTAATTGAGTCTTGTTATTTTGGTAAATAAATCACTCAATAAGTCAATGAATATGTAGATTAATTATTATTTTTTTCAAAAATAAAAATCTCATCTTACATTTATTACAAAGTTCACAAAGTCAATTTTTTTTTTCCTTTCTAGAAATGTTTTTTTTTTTAATTATTAATGCTCAATGTAACATAAACTATTTTTTATTTTTTATTTTAATTGTTTGATGCATACACGTAGTCACACAGTGTGACATATACACAAACACACAGAGATGAGAGAACCACACGGTTTGACCCAATTAATTAATGCATGCATTAAAAGATTCTGGTAAGGCTTTCTTGTCCTTTTGGAAAACACTGCAACAAAAGAGTTGAATACAAAAGAAAATCTACACAGATTACAGAGAGATTACAAGCCATTTTTGTACTAAAATTTGTATTAAATTATTGTTAATTATTAAATTTTACAAACAACCCAAGTTTTTCTTAGACTTAAAGGACAATGGGTCCAGCTGTAATCTTCAGTTTAGTCACAAGTCTGTTTTAGAGAGACAAAATTGTTAATTTTTGTTTATGGGTTTGACAGAGGGAGAGAGAGAGAGAGTGTGTGTGTGTGTGTGTTGAGAATTGGGATGCCCTCTCACGTTTTGAAGTGGGTGTGGTTCTAACTTCCAAGCACTGTTGTTGTTTGTTTCTTTGTTTGGATTTTGCTGTGGGAGGAAAAAAAAGAAGAAGAAAGTCATCGAAAAAGCTCTCTTTGGCCCTCTGGGTATCTCAGAAAAAGTGAATTTTTTTAATTCTTTGGTTTTGAAATTATGTTATCGTAGCTTGTTTTATCATTTGTCTTCAATCTGTTTTGGATCGGATTTGAAGATTTGTAGCTCAGGGAGGTGTTTAATATCAGTCTCTGAAAAGGGTTCAATTTTGATTTTGATTTTGGATAGATTTTGCATATGAAATTATAATTCAGGGATGGACCAAACAATTGAGAGGTCCCCAATTGGACACAGGGGCTTTCGAGTTCAAGCTCCACTGGTGAGTTTACTCAAGTTCTTGCCGTTTGTTTGGTTACAATTGTTATAATTGATGCCTTTATTTAAGTCTTCAGATGAAAGTACTTGATAAAGATTCAATCTTTGGAAAAAGTTCTGTGCATTTGGTAAGCATTTCTTGAGGGTCTCTGTTCTTGAATTTTCGTCAAGTCACATTATTGCTGATGCCCGAATACTTAATTTATCAGAAATTGTTGATGTCACTTTGTTTTTCCTATTCTTCTTTTCTTCAAGTTGAGTGTTATGAGGTTCCATTTTCCTGGTTTTCTATCCCAAGTTGAACTATAGTCCCTTCCCATCTGCAGTTGAATTAGATTAGAACGTGGCGATGTGCTATCTTTGTTCTTAATCATGTTGCTTCTATGTTTTCTCCGTTTCATCTCTTTACCCTGGAAATGACTGATTCTATTTCTATGTTTGCCGTTAGTTGATATTGGGAGTTGAGATTTAGATGTTTTTTTTTAGAAGCTTCTATTTGCGCCTGAAGGAACAAAATTGCTGTTTTGTTGGAGAACTCTGATGATATCAAGCTTCAAATTTCTGGTCTATTCAAGGGGCATGTGTTTTGCTATTTGAGTTAACATTAGCTATAAACCTCTGAAAAGAAGTTAATTGAGTGTAGTGTGCGTCTTCTAATACTATAAAGCAGAAGACATGCCTATCCTAGATGATTGTGCTTGATATTTTATTTGTTTTTCTCCCTTTTCCTGACATTACCTTGTTTCAACTTCATGTAGGGCTTAGTAATTCCATTTTTGGTAAACGCTTTTTTGTTGTGTATTTTGTGCTTCTTTCTTTTCGGAGTTGTCTCTATTTTTGCTGATGTTTATACCCGTTTTTCTCTTTTAATCTTCGTTCTTTTGTCCTTTATGATTCCTGGAAAGTGAGTCTATTTTATGAACTTCCTTAGTTATGACATAAATCTGTAAAGGTGATACTCCTTTTGCTGTGTCATTTGTTTCAATACATCATGCCTACATTTTTATCTTTCCATCATCTCCCTTCCTCCCTTTTTCATGCCCTCATGCATTATCCTGGTCAATGCGCATATCGATGTGTCTGCTTAATCAGATGCAACGCCATCACCATAGCGATGCAACGTCATCACCATAGCAATGCAACTTATTCATGTTGCTAAAGCATATTGAGACTCCAGGCTGTATCATTCAAGTGGTTTCACTGAGTGCCAATAGGTTGTCACTTTATCTAGTCTTGTAGTAAGCAAAACATATCCTAGTTGTTCTATTGATTAAAAGTTTGTAACACAGCAATCTTAGTTATTATGATGTAAGACATGATTTTTGAGTATACTATAGTTGTATACTTCTCATGCGTTCTTGATCATTAGCACAGGTCTGTCACAATTCTTATAATTGGCTTCTTGATGCAAGATGGGTCTGTTAGAATTCTTATAATTGACTTCTTGATGCTAGTGTATTAAGAAATCAGCAGTGTGCTGAATCATTAAATGTATGTATCAACAAAACGAAGGACACGGTCCTCTTATGGAGATTAGGTCCTGTAAGTGGTATTGTAAAACTCATGCAGTTGTTGATCTAATTTTGTCCTGCTGGAACTGTGTCGGGCTCAGGCTTCTATTATTTGATGGTCTGGTGAAATTTTTGCTGGTGTTCACCATCTCATTATGGAAACCACCCTTGCTGGATTGGGTTTTTGGTTAGCTGGATACCTGCTATTTGTTGTCTAAAAGTGGTGGAAATAATGAGATTAAGGAGTGGAACATTGGGTTGTGGTTTGGAGGAGGTGGATAGATGTAACCATGCTTAGTTGACCCATTTCTTTTGTGTTCCATAAAGTAGAGCAAATGTGATATTCTTGTGCAGTATGTTCTGGAGAAACATTTTCTTTTTTTTTTACTCCAAAATTTTTTCTCGTCTTTTCTTTAACTCCTTATTGCTCTTGATTCACATATAGAGTGCTCGAAATGTTGTGAAGTCCTTACACTCTGTTTACCATAGATATATGAAAGAGAAAATGTAATGACCTTAAAAATCTATGGGTTTCTCTTGGCACAAATATGACTTAACAAAAATTCTATGTGCCTATGTAGGTGGTACCACAAATGAAATTTTTTTTTTGGGTTTGGGGTGGGGGGATTCGATTCGTTATTAAATGAACAAATCATCAACATTTCGATTGGTTTTCCTGAATTCTTTATATGTTTCTTCTTTTGTAAATTTTCTATCAAGCTGAATGAATATGAACTAAAATTTTTTATTTCAGGTTGATTCCGTATCATGCTATTGCAAAGTTGATTCAGGCTTAAAAACAGTTGCTGGGGCGAGAAAATTTGTTCCAGGTTCCAAACTTTGTATTCAGCCTGATATCAACCCTCGTGCACATAAGACTAAGAATTCCCGTAAGGAGAGGACTCGCATACAGCCACCCCTCATTCCTGGACTTCCGGACGATCTTGCCATTGCATGTCTGATCCGAGTCCCTCGTGTTGAACATAATAAGCTCCGTCTAGTTTGCAAAAGATGGTACCGACTTCTAGCTGGAAACTTCTTTTACTCTCTCAGGAGAAGCCTTGGAATGGCAGAAGAGTGGGTTTATGTGATAAAAAGGGACCGTGATGGACGAATTTCATGGCATGCATTTGATCCAACCTATCAACTCTGGCAGCCACTTCCTCCTGTTCCAGTAGAGTACAGTGAAGCCCTCGGATTTGGATGTGCTGTTCTTAGTGGGTGCCACCTATACTTGTTTGGAGGGAAAGATCCACTTAAGGGGTCTATGAGACGGGTAATCTTTTACAGTGCTCGAACCAATAAATGGCACAGGGCACCTGATATGCTTCGTAAACGTCATTTTTTTGGCTCTTGTGTTATTAACAATTGTCTTTATGTTGCTGGCGGTGAATGTGAAGGAATCCAAAGAACTCTTCGTACGGCTGAAGTTTACGACCCTAACAAGAACCGCTGGAGCTTTATTGCTGACATGAGCACAGCAATGGTTCCTTTCATCGGTGTAGTTTACGATGGAAAGTGGTTCTTGAAGGGATTGGGTGCCCACAGGGAAGTTTTGAGTGAGGCCTACATCCCAGAAACTAATACATGGACTACAGCCAATGATGCGATGGTTGCTGGTTGGCGCAACCCAAGCATCTCTATGAATGGCAAACTTTATGCTCTGGATTGCCGTGATGGGTGCAAGCTTAGGGTATATGATGAATCTACAAATTCTTGGATCAGATTCATTGACAGCAAGCTACACCTAGGTAGCTCTCGTGCTCTGGAGGCTGCTGCTCTTGTATCTCTTAACGGGAAGCTCTGTATAATTCGAAACAATATGAGCATTAGTATGGTTGATGTCTTGAATCCTGATAAACGAATAGAAAATAATCCTCATCTTTGGGAAAATATTGCCAGTAAAGGTCATATAAGGAATTTGTTCACAAATTTATGGTCAAGTATTGCGGGGCGGACTGGTTTGAAGAGCCATATTGTGCACTGTCAGGTGCTTCAAGCATGAGGAATGGGCATTCTGATGCTTATGCTCTCTCAATTCAGTTTTCTGTAATCTTCTTCTCTCTTTGTTGGAGCATTGGTGATCCAAGAAAATCAGATGCAGTTCATCGATTAAAGATTCTTTCTTACCCTTTTTTCAAATCGAATCATTGCTTTATTTTCTTAAACTTTATGATGTCTATACATTTTTTTTGAAGATGAATCTTTGATGATTACGATGATCTGCGTCATTGATGCTACGTCCCAGACGAATTCTCGCTTGGATGTATCTGGTGTTTCTTTGAAGGACTTGAAGAAGATTTCTTTTTGAAGTTGGTTCTTGAGGTTGAGTTATGAGAATTAAACACTATCTCTTGCTCCTGCTGCTGCTGGTGTCTGCAACAGAGTTATGAGGCAATTTATTTTAGATTGATTATGAGGAGCAAATAGCTTTTTTTTTCATATACAATTTCTGTTATTTGCATACATTATTTGATATCTGTAGGTTGAGTAGATTTGAAGATCCTTTGTGAATATTATTAGTAGGTCATCAAACTTAGAATAATGTTGTTTAATGAAAATTTTTAATTTTTCTTCTTGTATCAACTGAATCTTCTGCCAATGTGTACTTTGTTCTGCTATACACTGCATCAAGCAATGGCTGCTCTGGTTTTATTGATCTCTTGTGCAAAATTTTGTTTCCATTTCCAAATGCTTTGGCAGAATCAAAGAAAATGGTTACTTGAAGGAAAAATGCTGGTGATTAATGTGTGACAAGAAGCAAATCCAACAACATTGGCACATGTTTGGAAAATGAAAATCAAGGAGAATCCAATAGTGTTGGGGACAAATACTAAGACAACTCACAACTATATTTAATAATATGAAAATTGATGGACCACTATATTTACATACATAATGATTTTTAAAATAAATATTAACAGTACGTAACCCTCCAATTAAAAACAGAATTTATTGATGAGATAAAATATTAAATGAATATTAATAAATGTCTATACATTGAATGACAAACTCCGCTTATACGTAGCTTATAAGTAGTCGGTCTTAAATTTGAGGGAAAAAAAAGAACAACTTACTTATAAGTAATCGGTCTCAAATTTAAGAAAAAAAAATAGTTGTTTATCCCAAAAGGCATCGTGATAAAAAAAATGAGGGTGGAATATGCAAATTCCGCTTATAACTAGTTTACGTGCTTATAGTTGATCCCAAATTCAAGAAAATAAAGATTTGTTGGTTTCAAATTTGAGAAAAGAAATGATTGTTTATCCCAAAATGCAACGCAATAAAAAAAATGAGGGTGGAATATGCAAACTCGGCTTATAAGTAGTTTAAGTGTTTATAGTCGGTACCAAGCCCGAGAAAAGAAAGGTTTGTCGGTATCAAATGATAGAAAAGAGTAAAAGTAAAGTATGTATAAATAGATTACGAGAAAATATGATCCATATAATACATCTCCTAAATGAGATAGAGACTTAATTATTGTTGTCGCCAAATGCAAGTAAAATATGACAACTTACAACATCATTATTGAAAGTTATATAGTTAGGCCTGTTTCTATGTCTGGGTTTGCTGGACTCAATGAGACTGGCCGGTGCTTTTTCATATGGGTTTGGTCTCTCCCGGCCCCGTAGGCAGTGGAGATTCAATCATTCAATGAAAATGGACGAGAGGCTCTTAAGATTGACACTGAAAAGACAGATGAGAAATACGAACGAGGGACGCTGACTGGTGACAGCAATCATTTTCAGCGTTTTTTTCCCAGGAAAAAGACAGAGCAATAATGAAACTCTTCCTAACCAACCCTTCTACCATTTTTATGATACTCTCCCTCTTCTTTTCATTTTCACGTTTATAATAGTTTGAATAGGGATTACACCAACCAAAAAAAAAAAAAAAAAAAAAAAATTTTTTAACAGAAAGGTTCAATCCCTCTTTTATATTTTTAGTTTTTTCAAATATGTATGCAAGTATTTCTGTTTGTCATGCTCTTGATCAATATCCAAAACCTTTGTAGTTTATATATAGTTTTTCCAATTAGAGTTGGTTTTTGTAAAGCGAATTTATATATAATACGTTATTTATATATAAAATAAATAATTTATCAGGCATTTGATTAGTGAATAAACAATCAAGTGATTATACATATATAAGACGTGATTCATATACGAAATAAATAATTATAGGATTAGAGGGTACTAAGTGAATAAGCGAACAAGCGAACAAGCGATTGGTTTCATATATGAACCATTTTTTTATATATTGGTTTTGTGAGAGTTTTTTTTATTTCAATTATCTATGGAAGTATTTCTAATTGTCATGCTCTTGATCATATACCAAAACGGTAAAAGCTTTGTACTTTTAGTTTTACAGTTATATATGCAATTATTTTATAATTGTCATGCTCTTGATCATATACTAGAACCATTGTATTTTTAGTTTTTTCAATTATGTATATGCAAGTATTTTTTGAATATCTTGCTCTTCATCATAACTTCATAAGCCAAAGCCTTGTATTAGTGTATGTTTGCTGTTTGGGCTTTACTTGAATAATGTGAATTGTGATGCTTAAATAAATCATGTTTATTGTGTAAAAATTTTATCATTACTCAATATACAAATTACATTAAAAAAATTTACATTCTTTATATATCATTATTCAATTACTAAATAAATAAAACCATCGAATTTTGCCAAACTTAAAAAACAAGAAAAGTCTTCGCTTTCCCATGCGCAGTCTTCTCCATTTTCCAACATTCCTGCCTGCCATTTTCAACTTTGATGGCTGCATCAAAATTTTTTCTAAATTTCCTACCCACCAAAAACCATCGAGTTTGGACTTTGTGGATAAAGATAGAAGTATAAAAAAACAATTTATGCCGCCATTAAATTGTGAATTTCTATGAGTTTGCCTCGAACTGTTAACACAACAAGAAGTCCTTTAAACCATTCAAAAAACAACTTACTGTGTGTGTGCGTGTTTTTTTTTCTTTCGGGTTTCTTGTTGTTTTTTGGGTGGAGTGAATTAATTAATTAACCTTCACTTCAATGTCATACCATCATTAATATTATGAAGAATTAAGCTGGCATTCATCATCAAATTAAAATACGAATAATTTCCACTTAAAATACGATGCATTATCAATTTTGCCAAAGAAAATAGTAAAATTTAAAACAGAAACAAAGAAAACACACAGCCGAAGGTGCATCATGCATGCATAACCAAATGTAATTGCATTTAGGCTGCCCGTTCTATTTCGTTTTTTTTTTTAAAAAAGTGATGCAATAATGAAAAGAGTAATTACTTTTTATAAAAAAATAATGTACAAACGGCAATAAATATTATTATATGAGTCATGACCAAATGTAATTGCATTTAGGTTCCCCGTTCTATTTCTTTTTTTTTAAAAAAAAGTGATGCAATAATGAAAAGAGTAATTACCTTTTATAAAAAAATAATAATGTACAAACGGCAATAAATATTATTATATATATGAGTCATGACAGGAATACAAAGTTATTCTAACTATAACTTTGAGTTTTATAATCATTTATGGTCCGTTTGGACGAAGTATTTTTGGATTATATCATAAATTTTTTTTCTTGAGATTTGTTATGAGAAAATAATACTTTTAAAGTATTTGGAATGAATGATTTTATTTTGTAGGGATTTGTACTGAAAATTTTTTTATTAATAAAAGTTTAAAATTTAAATTTAAATTTAAATTAGTATTTTATTAGTTTATTTTGGTGAGAATTGTGCTAGAAAGAATTGTTTATCATTTAAATTTAAAATTCAAATTCAATATTTTATTTATAAAAAATACTGTAGCAAAAATAATTACTGTAACATTGTTTTGTGTTTTAAAAATTTTGATGAAAAAGTTGAACAAAACAAACAACTCATTTTGCATTTGTGAAATAAAAAAAAAAAACATCCAAACAGACCCTTAATAAATGTGTAAGAGAGTACAATAAGTTTTGTGTCATTTAAGAACTTCAATTATGTGAAATTTTAATTAGCATAAAATTGGAAACAAAAATTGATTACTTGTCGTTCTAATTGAGATAAATAGAACTTATTTAATTAATAGATAATTAATTTAAAATTATAAAAGAATAAAAATATATGAGCAAATCATTTATCCGATGTTGAACTTGGAAAGAACAAATTAGTTATCTTTATTTTTTATTTTATTATTAGATGATCTTCTATGAAATGAGTTTATATATGCAACAATAAGTAAATTACGATTTCACCGCACTATAAAATTGACAACAAATTAATATCATAAGTTTAATTGCGATTAATTATTTTTTTCATATATAAACTGCATCTTATATATCAAAATTTTAGTGGTGATTATTGTTCATTTCATATATGATCTACGTCTTATATATGAAACTGTTTAATTTATCTAAATTATAGTAAAATCTATATTCAATTTGAACTACATCTTGTATATGAACCTGTTTAGTTTATCTAAAACTCTAAATCATACTAAAATTTTTATTCTATTGAATATGATCAACTATATAAATCACACATGGTTATTATACTATAAATAAAAAAATGTTAAACATGCAATAAAACAAAATAAAATATACAAAAACTCATATGAAATCAATTGATATATAAAAGTAGTTTTATATATTAAACATATTATTAATGGTTAATTCTATTTTATTATGCTATTTAAAATTGCTACTAACTCTACCTAACATTTGAAACCGTTTTATAGGAGACTAGTGGAATATAATAAAATAAAAAACTAATTAAGGTAGCTGAATAAAATAAAATAAAAGAGTAATTAAGGTATTTGGATTGGATACCTACACAACATAAATAATCAGATTCCACAATTTAGTTCACTTCCTAAACAATTTCCATACTATGTTTGTTTTTACCTAACCAAAACCTTATCAGATATGTTTATATGGATATTTTGAGGAATTTTTTGTTCTCTTTGGAAAATTGAAAATTTTCTTTTCCATATCACCATCAATACTTCAACAAACCCAAGAAAGAAAAACTATGGTAAATATAACCATCTAGAAATCATCCTCAAGACTCAAGAGTCAAAACTGAGAATAAAGCAGAACTACACAAACAAGAAAAAAAAAAAAAAAATCCCACATCAAGAATCATCATGGGTTTGTTTCCAAAATTTCATCTTGGTTACCTTCTGTTAACACTGTTTATTTTGTTATCTACATCACTCTTTTTGGCTGTCAATGGAGATTCTTCAACTCCCACGGTATACGAAATCCTCCCACAATATGGGCTCCCAAGTGGGCTATTACCAGATTCAGTAACATCCTATACACTTTCAGATGATGGTGATTTTGAAGTTCTTCTGAAGAAGGATTGTTATGTTAAGTTTAGTTACACCGTTTATTATGAAAAGAAAATTACTGGGAAGCTTAGTATTGGGTCCATAACTAAGTTAAAAGGGATTCAAGTTCAAAGATTTTTCTTTTGGTTTGATGTGGATGAGATCAAAGTTGATTTGCCTCCTTCTGATAGTATTTATTTTAGTGTTGGGATTATAAACAAGAAACTTGATGTGGATCAGTTTCAGACTGTTCGTACTTGCACAGACAAGGCATTGGCTTTGTGTGGACAATCTTTGAGGAATGTTTTTCAGGTATACTTCTTTGATTGGTCAACTCCAGGCCATTTTTTTTAATGCAGTAGTCACATGGGATTGATGAGTTTTTTCCTCTTCATTTGATCAATTGCGCATAAAGTTTTGATTTTTTTAGAGGTTTAGTGTGGCTTATGGGAGTTTCTTAGTTGTATTTTCCTCTCAATTGATGAATTTTGCATAAAGTTTTTATCTTTTTTGGTATCATCGTATGTGAATTTTCTAGAAGCTCTTGTCGGTGTGTTCACCTACTGCTGGATTAGCTTTAGATTAGACGAAATTTTGCTTTGCTCATTATCGGTAGAATGAAAATTTAGTCAAAGTTGAATGTGTACATTGTATTATGTTTTGTCTCAACTTGTATGCGTTGTCTTTACTAATGCATATTGTTTGTGATTATTGTTATGCTGAAACAATTTTTTCTTGTTGGATATTTGAATTAATTTTTTATGACTTTTGATGGAGTACATGAGTGTCTAAAAGTTTTTAAGGCAACAAGACCGATGGTTTTGTATGCATGTGTAGTATGGATATGATATAGCTTTGATTAGTTTTTCGTGACTTCGGCACAAACGTGGTTGTGTATGCTGGTTTACTGTGGTGATTTCTTCAATTTCTGACTGAATTATTATGGAGAGGGATGAAGCGGGTCAGTAGGGACAAAATCAAGACATAGCCTCCTGAGAAAGGGAGCATTCCAATTATTGGGGAGTGATGTTGCTAAAATTTGTTAGTTTCAATTAATCGAAAAATCCGAGTTTTCCTTCGCTTTAGAAATAATTTTCTGTAATTTAGCTTCAAATCTCACCACAGAAAGAATCATTGGCCCTGGAAATACATGCTAATTCTGGATCTCCTGCCAGTAGTGGTGGAAAGAGGCAGCCAGAGCTGTCGTTTGCCCCCATGTTTTAAACCTGAAGCACCATAGAATTAAACTGTTGGTGCACTACCACCGCATCTGTCTGGCAATGACATGTTGTACATGTCTCCACAATAGCCAGAATTTCAGTTCAAGTGGTTGCTGTAATCAGGAAGTCAAAGAACAAGTGTTTGCTAGATTCCTCGTCATATACCAAATCTGATGGTATAAATGCCTTCTGAACTTAGCCCTTCAATGCTATCAGATACTCCGTTCGGTCAGTGCTAGATAATTAGGCTTACTCTGACATCTGAGACAGTAGTACTTGGGAATAGTTTATCCTACCTCTGTATGATATCATCAAATATCTTTTGCTCAGTTCTCGAAATTTGAGAAGTTTTTGAAGAGACTTGGTTGCATGCTGAACGTAATAGGTTGCTGAGTTTACTTGTGGGAAGTTGATTCCTTGTTTTGGTAATTATTCCATTTGTCCGACATGAAAGAATCTCAGTAAGGAAGGGTGTGCTAACATTAATGACTGTACAATCTCAAGTTGAATCTCACCTTTTGGGAAGTAAAGAACTCGAATAAGACAAGAAAAATAGGACCATATCCTGTATGTTTTGACATGAAGGCTTTTGGGAGCAGAAACTAACGTGGTTCTTGTGGTGTGGTTTACGTGGGCAAATGCTTCTCGAGTCAACAGATGCACACAAGCTGATGGATTTCCTGATTGTGAAATTTCATTCTGTTTGGCTATTTTTATGTTCTTAAACTAACTGCAAGTTCTAGGATATGAGGAGACTCATTATTGACTTGTGTGAGTATATCAAGATTCTTTTCCCAAGTTCTTGACATTTTATAAAGTTTTAAAGGGATTTTGTCGCTGTGTTGCCTAGTTAAAGTTCTCCAGTTGATTCCTCTTTTTTGTAATTAAGTTATTCTTTCTGTCCGATATGAAAGATAGATATTGTTCTTAAAATGGGGGCGTTCACCTTTTATACAACTAGAAAACAACAGAGGGACGTACCTGTCTGCACCTACATCATACAAGAGACGCTTGACAAATTTAAATTTCTAAACACTAGCTTAATGGGATTTGCGCTTGGCATAACCTGTTGAGGTAGTTTGCTTGCCAAACTGAACTCTTGAGCTTTAGGGTGTTCTTACTACTTTCTGTATCCACTAGCCTTGTATCTGGTACCCACAGAAATTTCATTTTCTATATCCACTAGCCTTGTATCTGGTCCCGACATCAATTTCTGCTGCAAGTGCTTTAGTACCTCTATATACATATTGGGAATTAGCAGAGGGCTTGTGTGTCCACAAGCAGATCATAACAGAGACATGATGAATGAAATCAACTAAGACACTATCTTTATGGCTTTATGCGCCGCAGAATCTGTTGATGTGGTTTATGGCCAAAGTAAGCTCTTGAGCTTCTGATCTTGCCATTTCCTCTGTCCACTAGCCTTGGATTTGGTATCCAAATCTATTTCTGCTACAAGTGCTATAGTACCTCTGTGTACATATTGGAATTTGAGTTCCTATCCTGAAGCAAGGTTGGGTAGTAATAAGGCTAATTTCCAAATATATCTTGCATGATTATTCTGATTCAAAACATGCAGTGGTCACTCACTTTCTGCAGTCCACCAATTCTTCTGTTTGCATAAAATTGATAAGATGACTTTCCAAACCCACACCTCGTTCAAATTGATTAGGTAGATTGTGGTGAAATTTCCGAGACTTGCAGTACTTCATCTATAAGTTGAATTTATTGGATTTCAAACGATTTAAAAGTATTAATCTGTAATATTGATTTCCTTGTATTTCAAAGTCTAGTAAGCTGTTGTTTCCTGTGTAAAGAAGGTGGCAAAGACACAAGATCATATTGTGTTACATTGCAAGATCTTGCTTTATATGTTCTCTTGAAGTAGACAAAGAGTATTCCTACATGTATAGAATCTTGGATGAACTTTTGATCTATAATACTACTATTTTGTAAATTTAGCTAAAACACTAGTATAACTATTTTTCGTTTTGATATATTTTTTGTTTGCCTCTGACTTTGATAATGATTAAGAAATAACATTGATCTTTTAGTATATGGTTTGAACTAATTTTGACTGTGCTTGATGTGAGGATCAGTTTATGCATAACATTGATCTTTTACTGCCCAGCTTGAACGAATTTCATGTTCACCTATTAAACTTTTTCTATGGTTTTGGTGCTTACCTTTGATTAACTGATTCTTTTTAGAATTTTGAATCTGGGGACAAATTATAGGTCATGCTCTTTAGGAAAGTTATGTATTATTTTTGGTGAAATTGACCTAGATAAATATATTTCACGGCAGGGACATATCATTTAGAGTATAAATTGCTCCACACAATAATTCTTCTTACATCATTTGTGCAATTCATCTTTGCTCCTTCCTAGATTAAGTTTTCTTTTTTTTTTTTTGTGGTTTTCATGCTCAGCATAATTTTGTATTTAACATTCAGAAGTGGTGCAATCTTTTTTTTTTTTAATTCTTGGTTTTGTCATCGTTTTAGTTCGATTAATTTATGAACAGCTTGTTTTGTGCCCAATCTAAGAGATAAATTAATCCGATTTCTTCTTCTGTTTCTATCATATCAAAGCTGCCAACTCCTGTAGATGATGTCGAGCTTCTCATAACTGAGTAAATGGTTGAAGATGCTAACCGGCAAAAGAAGCAGCTAGAGGCATCCCTTTAGTCATTTTCTTTTCCGCTGATCAGGATTTCCAGGATTGCTGTAGCTGGAAGTTTTACTATCTGTAGTAAGTAAACTGTTAAAAGTATAACTGTATATATGCAAAAATATTTCCCAGCTGAAGTTTTTACTGAACTCAGCAAGGAAGAAATAAAGCCTGTGTGTACTTCATTAAGTTCCTATAAAAGGGTCATGAATTGATAGTCGGAAAAAAAACTATCAATAGATGTATGCGGAGTTAATGATGTTATCAAGTTCTTACTATTAGTGTTTCTTCCTAATTTAAGATTGTGTTTCTGGCAATCATCTTTTTAACTGTTATGCTGACTGAAAGCTGCTCCTGGAAAAAAAAATCTTTTGATGAGTGAATCTGAATTCTAGACATGGGAGACCTCTTGTATATTGATTTTTGGATTGTGCATTAGTTTTGCCATTGATGTTAAATGATGAAAGAGAATACATGATGCTTGATTTGAGCAGAGTCAAGATGAGAAAGTACAAATAATAATAATGTGATTTAGTAAATTTTTCATCATTTGGGAATGGAGTAAAATTCACCAATTGGTGTTACATTTATGGATTACTAATTATATGATTTTGCATTTTACTTTCTGATTTCTATTCTTGTGAATCTCATTTCCTCCATCCATCCAAATCCAGCCCTTTAGTTTGTTTGTTGCCTGGAATTCCAATGTGTTCATGTTTCCCTTTTCAAGAATTGCTGCTGATTTGGTTAGTTGAAGAAATCCAGGAACAATATCACTGAAGTGAAAGTTATTTGGGCACCAATATCTAGGTAATGGAAGTGAAAACGTACAGCAAAACTGAAGCATTACGAAAGAAGATATAACATCACAATCAAAACGTTAACACAAAAACTCCTCGTTAACACAAAAACTCCTAAGAAACCACATGAGAGGTTCGTATAAAAGAGATTCATAATTTTTGCGAGATCGGATTATATAAAAGACGAGATTCATATATGTAACGGATTAATTCGCTGAATTATATGAGATTCATATTTCTTGCGAGATTGGTTCAGATTCATATACGTAACGGATTAATTTGCTGAAGTAAAGATTGATTCAGCAAACAAATTGCAAGTGGATACATAAATAAGAATTTGGAGGAAGTTTCTTCTCGCAAGTGAAAAGAGAGGCAAAAGAATTAATCAGAAAGACAAAAATAATGAAAGAAACTAACAAGACAACTGACATGAGAAGCTTCCTTCTACAAGGAAAAAAACAAAGAGGCTTCCCTTGTCAACCCAGAATTGCATTATGATCCAAACTATTGCAAGTGAATGAATTAACAAACGAATCCAAGGCGAAAAAAATATTCAAATTTATGTAATCCTTTCCTTGTACGACTGAGCAATCTGCTTGTCAGTTTTTGCAAGTCTCTTACTGTTCACAGTGCCCTTTCAATCTTTCATTGGTAGGCAGCAGCAAGATAAACTATGCAACCTAATTCAGATCAACCCTTTTTAAGATATTCAGTCAGTCATCCAATGTAAAACAAAACTATTGTAAATCAAAGCAAACCAAACAATTGTATCCATAAATACTCTACCCTTTGTTCAACTCTTGTCTACCAAAGCAGCAACCAATTCATTACCAATGGCCATGGCCTTCTCTTCTTCAAAGTTGCAGCTTTTACTCCTCTTTTCTCTTTGCCTGATGATCCCTTTCTCAATTTCGAATCGCCACTATCCATTAATCATCAAAACTTCAGTCTCAGACATCCATGACCTCTTCCCAAAGTATAATCTTCCAAAGGGTCTTCTCCCTGGGAATGTCAAGTCATACTCCCTTTCTCCAGTTGACAATTCCTTTAAAATAGAACTCGCTCATCAATGTGATGTTCAGTTTAAGGATCAGCTGGTTCGTTATGATTCTACTATAACTGGAAAATTGGATTATGGGAGAGTTTATGATGTCTCTGGGATTCATGCGAAGACGTTTTTCATATGGGTACCTGTGACTGGGATGGATGTTGATGAGAGCTCGAATATGATTGCTTTTCATGTGGGGTTTTTGTCCCAGGAATTGCCTGCTGATGATTTCCAAGTTATTCCATCTTGTCTGAACAAAGGGTTCAAAGAATCTCTCTTGGCATCAGCGTAAGGTAAAGTTTGCATCTTTTATCAATGTTTTTACTGGTTTTAGTTTTCTCTATTATTGTAACTTGTATGGATGAATTGTTAAAGGAAATTTGTTTTCTTGAAGGTGCCTTAAGATGCCTAGGATAGTTTGATTCTTCCAAAATCAAATAATTTGTAGATCAATCTGTATGTATGCATGAAGTCGGTGAAGAAGTTTATCCCTTTGTAGATAAGGAATTAGGTAGGACCTCTTGGGTTCTATAACTGGCATAATCTTTAATTTCTTTGTCCTTGATTTACTTGATTTAGAGATTCAGTGTTGTCTACCATTTAGGCACTTGCAAAGGTTGCAGATCATCATTTGTACCTTACTGGAATCAAATTTAGACATGGATATTTCCTGAAAGTTAGGAAAAAGAAAACCTCATTTACACAAAAATTACTCACTCCATATGGATTGGTAGTTTGAGTCCTTTATCTTTGAAAGGAAACTTAAAAGTCAGTAGCAGTGGGTTCTTCAATATTAATCACATCTTTTGAATGCAATCTGATTGCTTGTTTGTCTTTTGATGTATAGAGGGAGCATTTGAATATCAACTCTTTCTCCCTTACTATCTGCAATAAAATTATCAACTGGTCCATAATCCTTTGGTGAATTAGGCGGTGCAGGAGAATCTAAGTTGAAAGGATGTCAATCCATCCAAAATTTTGCCACAATTTGTCTGTGTAGACACATTAGATGCTTCGGACTCTGTTTTTTTTTTTCTCATTCCTTTGGCTCTCAGCTCGGCATGCACAAAGCTATGATTTATCAGTAGACACATTTTGGCACAATGGTACCTGGTAACTTTGGAATAGGCATGTTTTTGTTTTTGGCTATTAGTTTGGAAGCATTGTTTATTGTTTTAACTGTGAACTGCTGAAACGCCGTAGTTCTACATTTCCCGGCATTGATTAGCTGAGAAATGAAAGAAACTGAAAAGTTATTGTAAGCCCGTATTTGAGTACATCGAAGCTTTATGTGATTCATTTGAAATCAAGTGTTAACGGAATTATCCCGATTAATTATTTACTTGTAAAAGAGAACATGTGAGAGTTAAGATGGTTGTGTAGTTAAAAACGCCAGTGTTCAGTTGTTCCCAAAACTTTGTTATGCAACTGGATCCAGGAGGCACAACCAGTTTAATCTTGAGAATGATGATTCAGTGAGTAATCTCCCTCTCTCTGTCTCTGCAGATTAGGGGTCTAGTTGTATAAATTCATCGAAGATGCCCCTTTTGGCTTGAAATATAAAGATGAAGCATCAGGCTGTTCTCATCTTTACATATATTGCTTTCTAGTTCTGTGAATACATACAAAAAAACTGTCATAACCACCATTGTGTTGCTCTGTGGAGCTACCTTTTCAAGTGCCTTAATTCTCTATTCGTATGTTAGACGAGGAATATTACCATACTTTTGGACACGTTAAATGGAAATAAAGCTCGAATGTGAAACATCACGACGAGTATTGAGTTGTGACCCTCTGAATTCGTCTTAATGCTCTCCTGGTATTTACATAATCTAGATATTGTTAAGTAACGCTGTTATGGTCCTGCATGTATATTGTTGCATCCTCTGATCATTTGAACCCACCCCTATCTCCTCATTGTTGCATATCTGCATATGCGTGGCGTGGGCGACATACATTGCATAACTCAGTAAAGATCAAAACAAAGTATGACTTGAGAGTTTGACATTTTTCATATTAGTGTTTGATGCAGATGTTGATTCTGTTTCTGAAGTCCAATTCCAAGTCCAAGCAAAACCTGCAGAAGTTGTGGCAATTCTTCTTCAATCTAAGCGCCCTTCTAGTTTCAGGAATATGGACTATAGGAAAATATGTGATTGTGTACCATTGGCCCATTGATAAAATCATCATTTGCCCAGTAAAAGGAGAGGATGCAGCATCATGCATGTTTCTTTTTCTTTTAAAGTAAAACTTGTTCTCTTCTCACTGTACCTTTCTCTCAACTCTTGGCAGCTTTTGTCAAATTTGTGCATTCCCTTCTGTCTCTCTCTCTTAGATTCATATTGGAACATACTGCTCAAATTTGAATAACAGAGTTACTCCACTAATAATGTTAAATCACAGTGAGTGGGAGGCTTTTTTTTTTTTCTTCTTCCGGGTCAAAACTCAAAAGTGATTTTTGAAAAAAATTACAAATTCAGATAAGTAGTTGTTAGTATCCTTGCGCTGCTTGTACAATCCAGTTCGGAAAACAAGTCTTCCAATATGTGCAAATTCAACGAGTGTTGAACATTCTCGGTTAAACTTCTCGTTGATACACAAAACGATTGTTGGAGCAGGAGGATGTCTTAGAATATGTAATACAGGACACCGAATGGGTGAGGCTAAGTTTTGTAGTGTAATAAGGTCCAATCTTTCATTAACTTCAAAGTTACATAGTCAAGAGTTTACAAGATTTCTAGTTTACAAGATTTCTTCCGACACGGAATCTTCTGTCTAATATTTTATCCGTCTTAATTAAAACTACGGGTTCACTAATCTCTTGGTTAGGGTCTAATAATTGTAAAGTAATTTTAGTGACATTTATACATTTAGTCCATACTTTTAATGAAACTAAGTCGTTTTGAACGTTAGACAGAATAAAATATGATAAATATTGGATAGAGGATCTGGTCTCATTTCTCCCTAAAAAATGAAGAACATCAAGAACAAACACTAGTTGTGTGTCCGAACTCTTGAATTGCTCTTGGTGGCGGTTGTTTCTTCACTAATCCGGGAGGGTATCTAGGCTTCATTGGTGCACTGGAGGATGAAGATGCAAACCCTTGATTGTTACATTGTGTCAATCAGACTTGGAATTTAATTGTAGTTGGAGAAATGCAACTTAACAGGGCATACATGTCTAATTCCAATTCTAGTGGACAACCAAACACATTTCAATTTAAATTACACTTTGGCTCCCTCAATTAACATTTTTATTGAGTTTAAAATTTAATGATATGATGATAGTTTTGCATTAATATCTGGAAAAATTATTTAAACTCAAACTAGTTAAAATTTTGCAGTTATACTGGCTTATCCAAACAATTTATTATTTTTTTCTTGAATAATGATTAACAAAATTGTTTGATAATTCTTTTGCATGTAAGATTTAAAGAGAAGTTTTAATGTGTTCAATAAACTTGAAAATTGAATTATGCACTTAGTTAACCACCATCATCCATGTTACTTTGAAGTTATCTTTTTAATTTTTTTTTGGTAATTTCTTTCTATTTTGCACAAATAATTGTACAATCTAAGTAATTTCCCGTGGAGCATGTTCATATATGCAACGACGAGTTAATCACAATTTCAACAATCGATAAAAGTGACAAGAAAATAGAACCACAATTTTAACATCAATTAATTGATCCTTTCATATGGGAACCACATTTCTTAATGGGATTTTTTTGTATTGTACAATTGTATCAACATCCAAAAAAGTTAGCCTAATTAAGCATTCATTTCACTTGTGTGGCATCATTAGACCCCATTAGCTTTGGTAATCCACTATACTCTTACAATAACAATAAAATTTTTATTTCACTTTATTGTTTATCCCACTATTTAAATTTGCCTATACAAATTACACTTGTCATAGTATTCTATCTAGACATATTTTTATTTATATTTAAATATATTATATCTTTTTTTACTTTTTTTTTTGAATTATAATATTCCTCCGTACTTGGATTCTAAAATAATCATATTACAATATTTGTTGGCATTTTCCCCCCACTATTATAGTATTATGTATTGGAATACTTTCTCAACTTTGGTAATCCACTAATAATTAATAATTGTAGTAAAATTGTTGGCATATCTTTTGCTACTAATATTTTAGCCTTTCTCCTCATTGCATGTGAAACTCTCGCATCATATTTAAAACTTGTTCATGACTGTACGCGGCAGATCTACACTTTTTAATAACTTCTTCCATCAAATTGGACAATAAAAAAAGCCAAATCCGTTCAATCTTTTCTTGATTCAAGGCCACAAACAATCCCTTTTTTTAACTCATCAGCAAACATATTTCAACACTCTTACTAATTTCCTTCCTCTTTCCTTTGCTTTTAGTCACACAAAACTCATGCTTCAAACCTCAGAAAAGTTTCTGATTATGACTATAAATAGTCGATTTCTTGTTTGAGCATCATCAGTTGGAGCAACCCTTTTTATCTTTCTCTTAAATTTGATTTCTGTTCTAGTTTATTCTGTAGCAATATAATGGATGATGATCAGAGAGATGTTTTGAGTACTAATAGAGGAAGTAGTAGGTGCAAGAAGATTAATATTAAGATGAATGATCATAAGATAAACAAGGATGCTGAAGATCATTGGAAAGGATCATCATCATCTTCAGCAGCAGCAGATCATTGGAAAGGATCATCATCATCATCATCAGCAGCAGATCATTGTAAAGGATCACCATCATCATCGTCAGCAGAAGCAGATCATTGGAAAGGATCATCATCATCAGCAGCATCAGCAAGAATGGCGAAACGTCTAGTTGTGGAAGATGTTGACAAATTGGCTGATGATTTTATCAACAAATTTAGGAATCAGCTCAAGTTTGAGAGGGAAGAATCTTTGAAACGTTTTCGGGAAATGATAGACAGGGGACTTTAAATTACTTCTCTCAATGTTATATGTAGAAGCTGCGATCGATCATGATTAATGCACATTGACATGAACTTGATGAAAGACTGCACTGCAGCAAAGTGTTTATTTATTGTTTCTTTAAAATAATGGAAGATATTTATGAAATGTTCTTTTTACCATGCATGATTCAATAGCCAAGTTTTTGATTGAGTTACTTGTACAACTGGGGAAAAACAGGGACAGCCAGCCATTTGTATCTCCAAATATCAGGAATGCAAGCTCGAAGGAACACTTAGATGGACTCTAGTTGGGCAGATCTTCAAAGGCCGACTAACCTTGGAGGATATCCACCATTCGATTGCAGCATACCGGATCCAAGGAGATGTACATCTGGGTAGACTTAGCAACCGACATATACTAATTCGCTTCTCATCTGAAACTGATTTCATACGCTGTTGGGCCAGAGGATCCTGGAGGATACATGATGTGCGAATCAGAGTGACGAAATGGACAATGGATTTCAGACCGGGAAAACAATTGATGTCAGCCCCGGTATGGGTATCTTTACCTAATCTGCCTTGCCACCGTTTTGATAAAAGCTTCTTGTTCTCAATTGCTAGGGTAGTAGGGATTCCAATCATGCTAAATGCTTCTACTGTAGCTTTGACCAGACCTAAATGTGCAAGATTAGCTGTTGAAGTAGACCTTAGGAAAAAGCTACCAAATCGAATATGGATTGGAGAGGATGATGGTTTCTGGCAGTCCATTGAAGTCCAAAAGATCCCAGCTTTTTGCTCAAATTGTCAAAAAATTGGACATGTGGCTCAGAGATGCAACAATGAAACACAAAACGCGAAACAGGGCACTGAATTAGGCAAAGCTGGAGAACCTAAACTAAGTAATGATGACGAAGAGAGGCCAGATGGTAATGTCAACGTTGAAGTTTCAGAGACAAGATTAATAACAATGGCAAAGCCGGATACTGTAATGGAAGGACAGAACTACTTTACCATGGAGGATGGTAGAGAAAGATTGGCCATCCACAATGATCAAGCACTAATGGCAATTCAGGACCTGGAAAAAGATAATCGTGAACCGGAAATGGAGGATTCTGGACTGACGAATCTGCTACAAAGTGATGAAGATGCACATGGGAAAGGTACACCTATTCCTCATTCTAGGAATGTAATAGTCTCACAAGGCATGGAAGGCGTGAGCATCTCATCTGATGGAAAGTGCCAAAATTCTGAGCCCCGGACCTTGTCTGTGAATATGGACAATGAGGGAACACTTGTTGCTGGAAGACCAACTGAAAATCACCACATCAATGTGGTAATTTGTATTGAGGATGAGGAATCCCCAACTGCCACAAACCTGGATACATCTCCTCCTAATGGGATAATGAGTGAGGAAAAATCAGCTATGAAGACAACTAGTAAAAAGTGCAATCTGAGCAAACAAACTCCTGAACCCCCAGAAGAGCTAGCTGAAAAAGAGGATGAGGTTACAATGTAGTTTAAAGACCCTGAACCCCTTGCTAAACGCTTCAACCTGCGGCCAATCAGGTATCGTTCCAAAATTGAGGTCCAACAGAATAATGAAAAACAGACCACCAGGAGAAAGAAAACAGAAAAAAAGAAAAAGGATGCTTTGTTTGACTGGAAATCAGATTGAACAGCTAGTGTGTATTGAATCGAGGTTGCATTTTGCATAAAGATCAGTGGCTTTACATCTCTGATCCTGTCTTGTTCACTATTTTGACTGTTCTGATTGTCTCAGTAATGAGTAACTAGTTAGGAGGTAATTTAGAAATTTGATAATTTGAACTCTGTTGGAATATTGGCTGGATAGGCTTGTGAGTTGGAAATTGTTTTTTGGGTGGTATTTGGAACCGTGTGTATGCTAATGGGAAGTGTATGATGATGTTGGCTGTTTGGTAGAGTAGATTGATTATGTCTGCAACAGATGGAGGAGTATCATATTCTGTAATGTGACTTAAACTGGAGGCGGGGTGTGGAGACTAGGGATGTCAGCATACTTGGGGATTTTCATGATAAAAGGCCCGAAATGTGAAATGTATTGATAGATGCTATGGAAAAGTGAGAAGGAATTTTGTGCAGGTATGATTGTGATGGCTTGACCTCAATTCTTGAACTATGACTTGAATACCCAAACTGGTAGACATGAAATGCTGGGTTGCTTGGGAGCAGCAAACAGTGTCAAGAGCTGTGCATATTAGAACATATAATTAGCTTTAAGATTACTTTTGCCTATTTTTTGGGTAAGAATTGAGAAGATTCTACTCTGGAATTTGACCTAAAATAGAATTTCTCTCAATTCCCTTAGATATCTGGATTGATAGGAAGTAGATGTAATGGAGTAGTACTCTAAAGTTACTACATTTACTTTTGTAACTGTTCGACTGGGTATATCCGGCATAGTATTTTGCTCAATATATATATATATATAATACTTTTTATTGCAAAAAATATATATATATATAAATTTATATATATATATATATATTTTTGCTCAAACGAGTTACTTGTACATATATTATATGTATGGTAAATCTTTTAATGCAAAACATGTCTGTACAAGAACCAGACGAACATAAAACAGACGTGACAAAGAATCAAATAGGGAAACTTAGTTGGAATTTAACATGTCGACATAAAACAAGAATATGACATATTTTTCTCCAATAATTGTTTTGACAACTTTGAAATTTTTTATCATGTTGATCGATCTCTATAAATCGGTAAAAAATTAGAATTACAAACTTAACAACTATTAATATATGAATCAAATTTTTTATATGAATTGGTTTCAAAGATTTTTTTTTTGATAATTTAAATATGATCTTTCAATTTGGGTTTAATGTAAACTACTTTTTAATTTTGCTAGCTTCAGATTTTTTTTAATTGTGTGGTTCCTTCATATATTTGTGTGTGTCTATATATATAATGAGGACATCCCATCACCAAATACCAATTAATTAGCCAATTTAATAAATGACATTTCACTAAAGGTAAATTTAGAAGAAAAAGTACCAAATATTCACAAAAATTGACTGCCACAATTGCAACTGTATCCTGCCTGTTATAAAATACTACAAAAGTTGTAGTATTATATTATGTAGCAATTTGTTATACCACTACTACAAAGTAGAGATATAAATCTTATGTTACAACTACTACTATAAAATATGAAACAAGTATGAAATAGTGCTAGAAAGATAAAGAGTATTGTAGAGCAAGATAGAACAAAATGTAGTAAGAATTCCCCCCACATTTCCCTTTCACATCATCCTCTATTTATAGGCTTGAGGTACCTTGTAACTTATAATGTTCTAAATGAAAATTACAAGAGTTACATAAGTTACATAGGTGATAGCGAGTTGTCGCTACTCGTCAATTTATCCTATTTCACTGACTATAGTAGCAGTGAGCAAGGTATCGTATCCACAGGGAAAAGGAGGAATCAAGAGATTGGATTTTGTTCACAAAATGTCACAAACAAAAGAGTAGAGAACAGGCTTAACAAATAAGAGTGACAATTACCAACTATGTATCAAACAAGAAGAAAGACTTAATTGAATTAGGACTCTGAAACATTCAAGATTAACACAAGAAATGAATCCTAAATGCAACGAACAAGTGTGAATGGATATCCTAGGATTCTTGAGTTCTCAATGACTTGATGCGATGCAATTGACAAGCAAATATGAGCAGAGGAGATCTTAGTTCCCTAAGAACCTAACCTATAGCCGGCATGGCGACCTCACTACATGCTAGATCCCATAACACTTACATTTCCCATGGCGAGGCCTAGATTAGTATTATAAACTATAGAATCTCAACTTCCTAAGACAACTACTCCAACATGCAAATCCTAGGAACTCCCATGGCGAGGCCCAACCTATTTTTGAATGCCTTTGTTATTATCATAGGAAATCTCTTCTCACTTCTTCTAGAGGTTTCATTCCTTCAAAACATCCCATGGCGAGGCCAGAATCTCAGAAATGCAATGATCGGTTGAACAAGTGAAAAGACTCAAGAAATCACATTCAAGTTCTCATTTCATGCATCCTCACTAAATGAGGGTGAATCTACCTCCAATTTGGCATGGCGACCACAATTGGAGTTCAAATCATCCAAGTCCAGTTCAGAAATATGAAATTTAACAAGTTCTAAGTGTAGGTTCATGTGTGATTTCATGCTTAGTAAATTTCGTCAATTGCAAGGCATCAAATCCACTGAATTAAATATTCATCCGTTCAAACCCTAGGATATCACAAGATCTAGCTACGGTACTCCATTTCCATTTCACGATCTTCAACAAGCAATAGCAAGCAATTCATGTTCACCAAATGGAAAGAAGTTACCCAACGATATGCTTCAATTACTTCCAATTCACAAGGTGATGGAAATTGCTTCCTCAATTGAGTAAGAAATCCAATGAACAGAGCAATTCCTTGATCGGAAATGGAATCGGAGCCCAAAGTCTAGAGGGAGAAACTAGAGAGAGAAAGTAGATCTCACAATTAATTCCCGCTCTCTAACTCTCAAAAGTTGGTTACAAACTAAAATCCTAACTAATGGATGAAAATAATAGTCTCCGGGATCTCCCTCTTCATATTAGCTACATCTCCTATATATAGAGTTTATGAAAATGTAACTAATAGGCAACCGTAAGGTGACTAGAATATTACAAGAATGCCCTCGTATTGAAAACCCAACAATCAGCCCAAAATATGAAAATTCGGATTTTGAAGAAATGCCCAGCATTCCAGCGCCTTTGGGCTTTCGATCGTGCGCCTTTAGTTGCTTCCTCGTGTCTTCAGGCCATTCTGGAATGCGCCTTCACAGCAGCTCCAACACCTTCCTGCAAAGAAGAATCGCGCATTCTCTTTAAGCCAAAATCTCATCTTGTCCAGCGAACATCACGCCTTTATAAGCTAGGCAGATCACGCCTTTAAGCTTTCAACCCAACACTCTACTTTCACTCAGCAACTGTGCACCTTCGAGCCAACATCTTTCACGCCTCCACTGTCACCTATACCAAGAACACATGATCAAACACTTAACCATTTTTCAACTTCCACAAGCAACTAAGCTGGCGAGACCTCGCCACGAGGTCTCGCTGTGAAGTGTGTGTGTGTGTGTGGCGAGACCTCGTGGCGAGGTCTCGCCGTGTAGTGCTTTTGTCGGCGAGGTCTCGCGGCGAGACCTCGCCGTGCAAGATGTTGGCTGGCGAGACCTCGTGGCGAGGTCTCGCCAGCTTGTGTGCGAGTGTAGTGTGATTTCAGTGAAGTGAGTGTGAGTGAATTGTGAATGATTGTGGAAATGTTGGTGAGCTTGAGTGTAATAATGTGTAGTGTAGATGTGAGTGAGTATGAAAGTGGTGAAGAAGTGTGTAAGGAGTGTTAAATCAAGAATGATTTAAAGAGTGGAAAATATATGCTTCTATTCAAGCTTATGTGATGTAGTGTGTTAGTGAAATGAAATGAAGTTTGCTATGAATTTTGTGAATGTTGTGAATTTTGAATGGAAATAGATGTTGAGTTGAATGTGTGTTGAGTAAATTTCTTTGTTTTACAAACATGAGAATGAAGTGTTGTGTGAAATAAAGTGAACTGAATTGAGCAAATTTCATGGCTATTCCTTGCTGTGCAAAGCTTATACGAAATGCATGAAAGTATAATTGTAGTGTGCAAATGAAGTGAGAAAAATTATGCATGTGAATGTGAATAGTGTGTTCAGTGAGTGAGTGTTCATGTGAGGTGTGTGTGTTGCGGCGAGGTGGCCTCGCCGCAACGTGTGTGCGAGTGTGTATGTGCGGCGAGGTGAGCTCGCCGCACAGTGTTTGTGCATGACTCATGCGGCGAGATGACCTCGCCGCATGGAGTGTGTGCGTGATGCTCGTGCGGCGAGGTAACCTAGCCGCACATTATGTGTGCATGAGTGCTAGTGTGTAGTGCTGGTAGCGTGTGAGAGTAGTGAGCATAAGTGCTGCGAGAGTGAAGTGCAGTGAGTGCAAGAGTGAAGTGTGGTGAGTGCTAGAGTATTGTGCTAGTGGTGTGCGAGAGTGTATGCGAAATGTGCGAGAGCCTTGTGCTAGTGGTGTGCGATGAGTATAAGAAAACAAATGCAAGAACATCTAGAATGACAAAGTGTTCATTTCATTCAAATGCTCTACTTCCATGCCAAATTCATGTGCCTTAATTCCTAAATTAGACTTAATGATAAACATAGAAGTTCTAGTTCTATCTCTTTGCTTTTCATAGGATCAATAATCACCTAGATTGGGTATTTGTAGCTCAAGTTATGCACCCCTTATCAAACTGTGGCAGAAAGGCTTATCATTGAAAACTCAAGAATGACATATGCAAAGATGCCCCCATTTCTCTTTCTTACACACAGAATTTTACAAGAGTTAAAACATACAAAATGACGTGCACTTAAAGAGCTTTTCAAAACGCCAAAGATCTCTCCAATTGGTTTAGAATTGAAAGAGTTACATACTAGACAAGTTTCATCACCAAACTGCCCAAAACCCTAATTCCACTGAATTAAACACTAAACATTCTTAGGGTTTCTTATATACCATCCTAACACACTCTACTCATTTTAGCACCATTTTTGCTCTTGTTTACACCATTTGGTCATTTTCACATTGCAAACATACAAATGCGTAAAACATCTCAAAATATCACATATGTACATAAAACACACAACAAAAGCCAAGCATTTTAACACATATAAGTTGGTATAAAACCAACTTATCAATAGGTTACAAAGTAATGGGTGATAATGGGATAATGTTACATGAGTTATAGAAATAATGAGAGATAAAGTGGTAGAACATGGTGTATTTGGATGGACATTCACAATATATTCATAACACTCCCCCTTAGATGTCCATCTTTAAGATAAATGCCTCGTTAAAACCTTACTAGGAAAAACCCAATGGGATAAAAACCTAGTGAAGGAAAAAGAGTACATTTTTCATATATAATATTGCCTCGTTAAAAACCTTACCAGGAAAAACCCTAATGGGAAAAAAACCCTGGTTAAGGGAAAAAGAGTACAATGTATAATAACTCCCCATCTTGAGCATATCATTTGACATCTTTCAATCGACGCATTCCAATCTTATATACCAGCTTTTCAAATGTTGAATTTGGTAATGATTTAGTGAAAATATCTGCCAAATTGTCACTCGAACTAATTTGTTGTATACGAATTTCACCATTCTTTTGAAGATCATGAGTGAAATTTTTTTTTGGTGAGATGTGTTTTGTTCTATCACCTTTAATGTATCCATCCTTCAATTGAGCAATGCATGCAGCATTATCTTCGAATAAAACTATGGGAACTTTCTTATCCACATGTAAACCACATGTTTCTCAAATATGATGAATCACTGATCTCAACCAAAAATATTCCCGACTTGCTTCATGAATTGCCAATATTTCAGCATGATTTGAAGAAGTAGCAGCTATAGTTTGTTTCATAGAACGCCAAGAAATAGCTGTACCACCACATGTGAACACATAACCCATTTGTGAACGAGCATGATGAGGATCAGATAAATATCCAGCATCTGCATAACCTATTAGATCAAACTTGATTGCCTTAGAATAATAAAGACCCATATCTATCATACCTTGAAGGTAACAAAATATATGTTTTATACCATTTCAATGCCTTCGTGTAGGTGAAAAACTATATCTTGCTAGTAGATTCACAGCAAATGAGATATCAGGACGTGTATGGCTAGCAAGATACATTAATGCTCCAACAGCACTAAGATATGGTACTTCTAGACCAAGTAATTCTTCATCATTTTCACGAGGTCGGAAAGGATCTTTATGCACATCAAGTGATCTAACAACCATAAGCGTGCTCAATGGATGTGCTTTATCCATATTGAATCTTTTAAGCACTTTAGATGTATAACTTGACTGATGCAAAAATATACCATTTTCCAAGTGCTCAATTTGCAATCCAAGACAAAATTTTGTCTTTCCAAGATCTTTCATTTCAAATTCTTGTTTCAAAGAGTTAACAGCTTTTCCGAGCTCTTCAGGAATAATATTCAAATCATCAACATAAATTGCAATGATTGCAAATTCGGATGCAGATCTTTTAATAAAGACACATGGACAAATGGGATCATTCATATAGCCTTGTTTCATCAAATATTCACTAAGGCGATTATACCACATGCGTCCAGCTTGTTTTAATCCATATAAGGATTTGCACAATTTAATTGAATAAAGTTCTCGAGAACTGGAATTATTTTCCTTAGGCAACTTGAATCCTTCAGGGATTTTCATAAAAATATCATTATCAAGTGAGCCATACAAATAGGCTGTTACAACATCCATTAAACGCATTTCAAGTCATTCATTTGCTGCCAGATTAAGCAAATAACGAAAAGTTGTTGCATCAACCACAGGAGAATATGTCTCCTCATAATCAATACCAGGTCTTTGGAAAAAAATTTGTGCAACAAGTCGAGCCTTATATCGCGCACAATTTCATTATTTTCATTTCGTTTTCGCACAAAAACCCATTTATAACCCACTGGCTGCACATCTTCAGGTGTGCGTAGTATTGATCCAAAAACTTTACGTTTTGCCAACGAGTCTAACTCTGCTTGAATTGCGTCTTTCCATTTTGGCCAATCATTTCTTCGTCTGCATTCATCCACAGACTTTGGTTCATGATCTTCGTTTTTATTCATGATAGTAATTGCTGCAGAATAGGCAAATTTATCATCGACGTCGATTTTATATCGATTCCACCTTTTCCCAGTCATGACATAATTTATTGAGATTTCATGATTATCAGAGTTTTTAGGTACCTGAACTTCTTCTAGAAGTTTATTATTTTTCATGTCGGGAATTTCCATTTTTGAAGATTCTTTTGGAACCTCTATTACCTCGATTTTGCCATCATTATTATTTGCTCCTTTTCTCTTTCGAGGATTTTTATCTTTGGAACCGATTGGTCTACCACGTTTTATGTGTACCTTTAATTGATTACTAGTGGTAGAAAGTCATTCAGGGACATCAATTCGAATTGGAGCATTAACAGCCGGTATGTGTGACTTAGTTACACATTTTGGGTCAGTAAAAGTATCTGGCAATTGATTTGCTAAACGTTGCAAATGAATTATCTTTTGAACTTCCAGTTCACATTGATTTGTACGAGGATCAAAATGAGATAATGATAATTCATTCCAACTAATTTTCTTAACCAGCTGTTTTATTTTCTACCCCTAATGTTGGGAAAATTGATTCGTCAAAATGACAATCAACAAAACGAGTTGTAAATAAACCTCCAGTTGTTTGCTCAAGATATTTTACTATAGATGGAGATTCATACCAACGTATATTCCCAATCTCCTTTGAGGTCCCATCTTTGTGCGTTGTGGTGGAGCAATTGGAACATAAATTACACATCTAAAAATTCTAAGATGGGCAATATTTGGTTCCTGACCAAAAACCAATTATTGAGGAGAGAATTCATGATAATTTGTTGGCCTTATGCGAATTAGTGTTACAGCATGCAAAATAGCATGTCCCCAAGCAGTTATTGGAAGTTTAGTTCTCAAAAGTAATGGCCTTGCAATTAATTGAAGATGCTTAATAAATGATTCTACTAAACAGTTTTGTGTGTGAACATAAGCGACAGGATGTTCAACACTTATCCCAATAGACATACAATAATCATTAAAAGATTGGGATGTAAATTCACCAGCATTATCAAGACGAATTGTCTTGATAGGATAATCTGGAAAATGTGATCGTAACCGAATTAATTCTGCAAGCAATTTCGCAAACGCTAAGTTGCGAGTTGATAATAAACATACATGTGACCATCTAGTTGATACATCAATTAAAACCATAAAATATCTAAATGGTCTACAAGGTGGGTGAATAGGCCCACAAATATCACCATGTATGCATTTTAAAAATGCAGGAGATTCGGTACGAATTTTCATTGGTGATGGTCTTATAATTAATTTGCCTTGAGAACAAGCAACACATGAGAATTCATTGGACTGAAGAATCTTTTGGCTCTTCAAAGAATGACCTTTTGAATTCTCTAATATTCTTCGCATCATTATAGAACCGGGATGGCCTAACCGGTCATGCCAAACAATAAAATCATTATGATCAGTAAACTTTTGGTTTACTGTTGCATATATTTCAACTATAGAAATATATGTATAATATAATCCGGAGGAATAAGAAAGTAATTTTTCTAATACAATTTTCTTTCCAAAATTCATACTTGTAATATACAAGTATTCATTATTACCTTCACTTTTAGTCTCAATATGATATCCATTTCGGCGAATATCTTTAAAACTTAACAAATTCCTTTGAGACTTAGAAGAATATAATGCATTTTCAATGCAAAATTTTGTTCCTCTTGGTAAAATTATTATTGCTCTTTCGGAGCCTTCAATCAATTTTGTACTACCAGATATAGTACTAACATGAGTTTCTTTCATGATTATATAAGAAAATATTTCTTATCTTTTAGTATAGAATGTGTTGTTGCACTATCTGCCAGACATAATTCTTTATCATTGATCATTGAAACGTCCATATTCTTCACAAAATAAAAATTCTAAATGAGAATTGTTTTAATTTCTTTAAGTATAAAAGAAATATTTAAAACAAAATGTATTAATAATAAGTATTTTTATTATTATTTGAGTACATCTAATGAAGATATTTGTTCATTGCATAAAGTGAGAAACTGAAAGTTTTATTCATTATATCAAAATAAACAACAAATATAGTTATTCTTGGACATTTTCATCACTAATCAAGTGACTAGTATCACATTCGGGGTGATTAACAAATAAATCCACATTATTTGATTTCAAACATTTGGTATTTATTTTTCTTCAAGAAAACATACATTCATATCTTCTTCAGGAAGAATTTGAGACATTATAAATAAATATCAATCAATAAATATAAATAACTTGCATAATTAAAAATTTACATAAAAGATACAAAACAATAATTTATGTATTATTGCAAATTATATCTATCATATAATTTGTATATATGTATAATATAATATAAATAAATTGCATAATTGAAAATTTACTTAAAAGATACAAAATAATAAAATTATATAATCATATTGAACCTTCCGGGTTTTATTTATAAAATATGATTATATTGCACCTTCATGGTGAATAAAATATGATTATATTACACCTTCAGGGTGTTAACAATAATAATTTGCTATGTCGATATTTATCATGTTAGCATTATAATAATATTTTATCAATAAAATTTATCTCAACATCGTGGCATTTATTTTTCAATGATGTATGATAAAACTTAACGATATGCTTCGCAGTACGATAGGTACCAGTCCAATGATATTCTATACCACATTGGTAGTAATTCATTTTGTCATTTTTCTTTCTTTCTATTTCATTAACCCACTTCTGGGGATTATTTTGTTTCTTGCCACGGTAATCATCATTTTGATTATATGGCATATTTTATCAAACATACCATATTTTTTAAATGACAACCAACTTCAAGTGGTTGAATTTTTCTTCCAAATTAATCCATGTATAATATCCTTGACATTATAGCCAATAGTACAAATTCATATTAGAAAATAAATTAATTGAAAATGAAAAGTATTACCATATGAACTTACCAAAATTCCAAACCTATAATTAACAATTCTTTCAATATGCAACTTGAATTTGATTTGCTCCAACTTTCTCAATTGGTAGAGAATTCGTGCTGATAACGTGTTATAAAATACTACAAAAGTTGTAGTATTATAGTATGTAGCAATTTGTTATACCACTACTACAAAGTAGAGATATAAATCTTATGTTACAACTACTACTATAAAATATGAAACAAGTATGAAATAGTGCTAGAAAGATAGAGGGTATTGTAGAGCAAGATAGAACAAAATGTAGTAAGAATTCCCCCCATATTTTCCTTTCACATCATCCTCTATTTATAGGTTTGAGGTACCTTGTAACTTACAATGTTCTAAATGAAAATTACAAGAGTTACATAAGTTACATAGGTTACAAAGTAATGGGTGATAATGGGATGATGTTACATGAGTTATAGAAATAATGAGAGATAAAGTGGTAGAACATGGTGTATTTGGATAGACATTAACAATATATTCATTAACACTGCCCTCTTATTACTTCCAAAGTTTACTGCCCTCTTATTACTTCCAAAGTTTTCCTTGCCTCTTCTCAATATCCATTCTTATCTGGTAGTGAAATTACAACCAATCAAATGAACTAAGGGGGACCCTTTATAGTGTAAATATACCCTCTTTGTTTTCCTTCCAAAGTAGTCTCAATTAACCATCTAATTAATATCCCTAGCTATATGTAAATATAAACTTTGAAGAAAATTATTTGCTATAATTCATTTATACATTGTCCCTTTCTGTGTTAAATTCATCCAAACAATACACTTAAACATATAATACGGAATTTTATACTGCATGTCAATTTACTGCAATTCTCCTCTTTTTTCCGAACTTAAAACTAACAGCTTATGAACATATAGTATGCTTATAACTTTTGCTAATTAATTTTTATAACAAGAAAACTTTTCTACAGTGCACATTTGAAATTAGTTCATCATGCATGTGTGTTAGAAATTTGTAAAATAACTATTGATATCCAAACATTTATCTTTTCATGCATATGTGTGGTCATGAACAAACTAGTTTCAAATAGTGAATCTCATCACTATAAAACAAGCCGTCCCTTTTGGAAAAAAAAAATCTCAAAGCATGCACTACTAATGTTCATCATCAAAAATGGCTATGCTCCTCTCTACAAAGCTACAACTTGTCCTACAACTCCTCCTCCACCTAACCCTTGTCGTCTCATCACTTTCCATTAATCCCGACAGTACTACTCCATTAAACCTTAAAAACGAAACCATAGAAATCCATGAATTCCTCCAACTACACGGCCTTCCAAAGGGTCTTCTCCCGGACAATGTCAAATCATATTCGTATTCTCGTAGAGACAATATTTTTACTGTTGAACTCACTAAACCTTGTTATACTGTGATCCAGGAAGGTGTTAATGAGGTTCAGTATGAGACTATAATAAAAGGGCAGTTGAATTTTTACGGTACTATTTCTTGTATCACTGGAATTCAAGTAAGGAAGTTCTACTTCTTATGGTTCGCTGTCAATAGTTTGGAGTATGATTTCATCTCAGATACGTTGTTTATCGATGCTGGATGGTTGGCCGAGAAATTGCCTGCTAATTTGTTCAAAACTATTCCCTCTTGTAAGAAATATGTGCAGCAAGAATCTCAGTTGTTGGCATCTAATTTGTGATGGCCAAAAAAATATAATATGTATGATTTCTTCTTACATTTCTATTATTGTTGTTTTATGTAACTAGAAAAAGTAATGATATGCAGAGTGAAAAATTTGGATTAAAAAATGAGAATAAGTTTTCACTAAGATTTTTTCCGTCTGTATACTATTACTTAACTAGAAATTAGGTAGGTGCCGAACATTGGTTTAGTTGAATTGATATTCAACATTAGTTAGTAAATGATGGCTACAATATGATAATTCATTTTTTTTTCTTTTTTAAGAATATAATTTTTCTAATTTTTTAATTTTTGTTACTTTGTCATAATTAGTTTACATATTTTCCAGTAAATGTAATGAAAAAAAATAACAGTTTAAAGACAATGTTATAACTATAAAAAAACATATGTATTGGTTAAAGATTTTACTTTTTCATTTTCTGACCACATTTATAAGTTTTTATTAATTTTCTCATTGATTTTTGAAATAACAAACAAACTATTAAGAATACGTGAACATAGTTCTTTTAGAAAATTGTGATTTTTTTTTTCCAAAACCAAGGTTATAACTTATAACCAATGAAAATTAAAATTTAATAATAATTAATTAGTTTATTTATTTTCTACTAAGTAAGGAACTAAAACAAAGGATTATTAAATGCACACATGCATAATTTTTTAAAAAATGGAAAACAAGGTCATACTCAACAAAAATTGAGATTTTTTTAAAAATCTTTATTCTTTTACTATTTTACTATAATCTACCAATTTACATATTTTTAATTTTTAATTTTTTTTAATTACATGTACATAAAACAAACAAAGTGAACACTATTTTTGCTCTCCATTTTTTCCCCACTGAAATGAGGAGTTCTTCATTTGTACAGAACAAATTGAAGTATAAAATTATAATAACATCTTCATTTCAGAATTTTAACCTTATTTTCCTGTCAATTTACTATAATCTACCAATTTACATATGATTATAAACAGTGAGAATTTTAAAAAGTATAATAACCTGTTTTTGGAGTTTACTCTTTGGAATATTTTGTCAACTTTGGTAATCCACTATATATGCTGTCATTCACAAATAATAAAAGTAGTACAATAATTGTTTGCACCTGTTTTGCTACTAATATTTTACGCAAAACTCGTGTGAGATCATCTTATATATGAGACGTAATACGGAAATTATACTGTATATGCTAATACACTAATTTTTTATATGTTATATGCGAATATTTGATAATTCATACGCTAGCTAATACGCTAATTTTTTATACTTTATATACTAATTTTTAATATTTTATACGTTAAAGTAAAATTCATACGCAAGTTTCATATATATAAGACAGACTCACAGGAGAATGCCTTAAATGAGACCAGAATGCCCTAATATTTTTAGTCTTCTCCTCATCGCACATGAAATTCGCATCATACTCAAAACTTGTTCATGACTGTACGCGGGTCTACACTTTTTAACTTCTTCCATCGAATTGGACAATTAAAAAAAAAAAAACAAATCCGTTGAATCTTTTCTTGATATGATTCAAATCCACAGACAATCCATATGTTTACTAATCAGCAAACATATTTTAACAATCTTTCTAATTTCCTTCCTCTTTCCTTTTGCTTTTAGTTACACAAAACTCATGCTTCAAACTTCAGAAATGTTTCTGATTATGACTATAAATAGTGGATTTCTCGTTTGAGTATCCGCAGTGGGAGCAACCCTTTTTATCTTTCTCATCTTAAATTTGATTTCTGTTCTAGCTTATTCTGTAGCAATATAATGGATGATCAAAGAGATGTTTTGAGGAGTAATAGAGGAAGTAGTGGCTGCAAGAAGATTAATATTAAGATTAATGATCATCAGATAAAGAAAGATGGTGAAGATCAATGGAAAGGATCATCATCAATTCATCATCATCATCAGCAGCAAGAATGGTGAGACGTCTAGTTGTGGAAGTAGATGTCGACAAATTGGCTGATGATTTTATCAACAAATTTAGGAATCAGCTCAAATTTGAGAGAGAAGAGTCTTTGAAACGTTTTCGGGAAATGATAGACCGAGGACTCTTAAGTCTAAACTACTTCTCAATGTTATCGTTGCTGCGATCTATCATGAATGGACATTAACACGAATTCGATGAAAGAGTATTGCAGCAAAGTGTTAATTTGTTTTGTTCTTTAAAACAATGGAAAACTGTTCTTTTTACCATGCATGCTTATATAGCCAAGTTTTTTATTTGAGTTACTTGTATATATATATTCTCATTTGGTAAATCTTCTAATGCAAAATTTCATATCCAAAAACTATTATGAAACGGTTTTATATATGACGAGTATTTTATATGTAAAATAGACAATTAATGGTAATCAATAGCCGTTAAAATTGTGATTCCAAATTTTTACTCTGTTTATTTTGCGTTGAAATCGGGATTAACTCTATTGGGAACTAGCAATCTATTGAATAGTGTGAAAAAATACGAAACTTAAAATTTTTGAAAAATTGCAATTTTTCGTGAATTATAACACACACATTTTGACAAAAAACGATAAAACTAAAAAATTAGGCAAAGGGGGTTATTTTTCTGCCATTTTTTACACCCAGCTTAATTAGGAACTAGCAATCTGTTGAATACTGTGAAAAATAGGAAACTTAATGCTCTGTTTGGTTACATCATTTTTGCCTATTTCCTATCTCTTCTCAAAATGGTGTTTTTATTTTGCACTCATTATCAAAATAATTTTTTTTAACTTTTTCAAAACAAGATGTATTTTAGTCTTTTTATTTTTTTTAAAAAAATTTGTACTAAAAAAAAGTTGTTAACAGGTGATGGTCAACACTGAACCACCGTTGGCCGGCATAATTTTGGCCACTTTGCCAAAATCCTACTTGTCGGCAGTGGTCGGTGGCAGTCAACGCCATTGACCGACAGTGGTCTGACGTTGACCACCACTGGTCAACACCAAAAAATAAAAAAAAAAATTTATTTTAAACTTTATTTAATAAAATAATTATTTTAAACAAAAACAAATAAATTAAAAAAAAACTTATCTATTCAACACTCAATTCTATTATTAAAAATATAACTTTCATAAAACGCAACCCAAGACCTCGTTTTTGTCAATTCTCAAAACAAAACACATATCTAAACACACCCTAAAATTTTTGAAAATTCGCAATTTTTTGTGTTCTAGCATATGTATTTTGGCCAAATCGACAAAACTCAAAAATTAGGTAAAGGGGGCTGTTTTCCTGTTGTTTTGTACTCCCAAGTCAATTGGGAACTAACAATCTATTGAATAGTGTGAAAAAAATGAGAAATTAAAATTTTTGAAAAATTGCAATTTTTCGTGAGTTATAACATACGTATTTTCGCTAAAAACGACAAAACTCAAAAAAATATGTGAAGGGGGTTGTTTTCCTGCCTTTTTTCACACCCAACTCAATTGCGAACTACTCCAAGTTTTGCTAAGGAGACCTCTATTATCCATGTTGTTGGATTGTAATTCCTTTTTATGTTCGGCATACCATGAATACCCACTTTGAATTTGAAGGTAACTCAGATGTTAGGAAATAAGATCTTTTTTTTTTATTCAAAATACCATACGTGGTAAAAGAACCACTCTTACAACAAAAGATCTTCTTGATCCCGATCCCATTTACATGCATAAAGCCTAATGGAAGGAGGATCAAGGAGAGATTCGATGGAGGACTCCTCCATTTACATCCAGTTTCTTGTCAAGAGCATAAAATCTAGGCTTTAGTCAACAGTTTACAAACCTAATCAGATGTTCACCTGGGCTGTTAATAGTTAGTACATTGTACAAAAAGTGTTAGCCTTTTATATGTTCAAAATCCATCATCAGAGACTAATTGATCATCCATCCTGAGTACAGTGACCATATGCCACTCGCAGAAACTCTCACCAGAAACAACTGAAAACGACACCAAAATAAGCAAGATATCAAGTAAGTTAACCTGCCCTAACTTCGGTAGGCAGGGGCTTAATAACATACCCAAACACAGGAAGACCCAGAGCAGCCCTTGTACTTCCACTCAATCAATCAGAAGGATCAACTTAATTGCCTACCCGAGCCACCTTATCATAGCAAGCCACGCGAACCAAATCCAAACCAAACCTGTATGCCAAATTTCAGATACATCCTTCACCCTAGTGAAATTATCTACAAACAATCCAATCCTATATATTTGTTCATCATTCACCCTAGCACTCCCAGACTTTCAAAAGGGCCATGTTACCAATATATGAGACTAGCGGAAATCATCACAGTAAGACCAGAAACATCACCACATCAAGTTTTCAGTTTGGCCAAACTGATACTAATACCAGCAATCAGGGGCCTACTACCTGCCATTGTTACCTACTTTCGTATCCAATTGCATTGACAGATTTATTACTCCTAAGTTTCCGGCTCGACGCTGGGGCTGGCAGCTTCTTAATTTTGGACTTCCTTGGCTTGTGATTGCTTTTAGGCAAGATTTCCATATAAGTAACACTGTCAGTATCCTCCTCCCATTTCGAGCTGCCACCGTATTATTGATGGTCCGTTTCAGACTCCGTGGTGACGAGTTGCATCCTATGGAGAGCAGAAACTGAAGGGATCTTGGGCATTGGGAGTAGATTGGAGACACCCCCTCCACCTTCATCACCTGCTGAAGGAGCTTCCTGTCCTCCCCCTGGATCCTGTTCAATCTGCAGTTCAATGTGGAAAGGTATCCTGTATTCCTCAGCCGGGTGTGGAACAATTGGCGATAGAGCAGCTGGGCAACCTTTGTGTCCAACAACAGGTTGAAGGAGATGGGCAGAATTATTATCATCATTTGTTGGAGCGGGCCTAGAGTGCTCCACCTCTCGATTAGGTGTTTCCATGAGTTTGTTGGTTACCTGGATTCCTTCACCATCCTCATTATGTTGAGTACTTGGTCTAAGGTCAGCTGCTGTTTGACTCTCACCAACAATCGCGAGGAATTGTGCAAGATTACTTTCACCATTGGACTAGCTTAAATGACCCTCATCTCTCGAATCAGACCTCTTTTCCTCCCCTTCACCATTTCCTTCCTTCCTCTTTTCCACCGTGGCCTGCTTCTCAGCAACCGTGATTGTATCCTGACGCACTTTGGAGCACTTGGGATCAGTCAAGTTAGCATTCGGCATTTCGGTCACTGCAGCTTGTGAGGTTGCTTCAATAGTGAGCAGTTGCCGGGATGAAGACGGGATTGCATTATCAGAAGTCATAACAGTTTTTCCTTTACCCCGATTATTCATAATAACATTACAGTTAGAAAGCTTTTGAGGACCTTGACCAGAAGGCCTACTTTCTTTTTGAATCCACACCTGCTTTTGTCTAGTCCTTTCTTCCAAATGTTCAGAGTCATTCGTGCAATTACCTAGTGAGTGTCCAAGCTTATAACAGAGAGTGCAGTAATGTGGCTTGTCCTCCACCTGAATTTCTTGCCATCTGCCTTTATCACCTTTGCTAATCCATATTCGGGCAGGAATTTCTTTAGTGATATCCGCTTCCACGCATACTCTTGCTACACCCGGACGGATGGTCTGCAGGGCGGCGGCAGTTGCCATGTCTATTTTCAACGGCTTCCCAACAGCACTGGCAATAGAGAACAACACCTTCTTGTTAAAATAATGAAGCGGCAACAATGGAAAGTTGATCCAAATAGGCACGATCGGAGATTCCACGTCGGGACTGAAGTCAGTGGACCATTTAAACATTCGCGCTGTGAATCCCCTGAAAGACCATGCCTTCTTCAGCCACATCCTTTGAAAATCAACCTCCAACTCAAACCGAAAAACAACATGTTGCGAGTCGATTAATCCAGCAAAACAAGATCCCTTGAAGCCAGCTACCTGAATTTCTTTCCGAATTGTGATCATCGCTGGTTGTCCCCACGAAAATTTTCCTATTAATGTGTATTTGAAAGGCTCAACAATGGTAGCCTTTTCATGCTCTGATAAGATAAGTGCAGGTTCACCTTTGTGAGTTCCGAGAGGAGACGCCAGAGCTCGTACTTGTTCTGAGAAAAGGGTAGAGATAGATATGGCACTATTGGGGGTCGTCTCTATTGAGGAAGGAGCTGATCCTTTTGGAATGCAACTAGGTTCAACCATGGTGGCCTTATGACCGTTCAGCGCATCCCAATAAGAGAAGGCTGCCGTCATGACCAGATCCACTAATTCCGGCGGCGCTATACCACCGTGACCTACTGATTCCGGCGGCGGGAGTAAGTCGGTCTGATGGGCTGCAAAGGTTGCTGTACCTTGTGATTAAACCGAATGTAAAGGATAAGATGACAGATCTGGCTCCGGCCAAAGGCCAGAGCTGGACTTTTTTAGTGTTCGGTACCGAGAGACGTGAGATTGTTGTTGGCAGCTAGGGTCTTTTTAGTGAAGAGTGGAGAAGATAAGGTTTTCTTAGAGAGAAGTTGGAGCATTCTTATGTCCAGTGTAACTAGAAGTTGGAGCATTCTTAGGAAATAAGATCTTAAGGCGGACTCCACCACGTTATCGAAATCCAATCCAGAAAAATTTTAGATCTGGTATATTGCAAGAAATTACCTTTCATCAAGCAACACACGTATAATCCAAGCAAAAGTTGGAAGATGGCTCAGGCATAGATGGAAACCCTATCCTAGATAAATAAGTTAAAGGGAAAGAGAAGGAAAGGGGCACGACAGAGAGAAGAAAAGGAGGATGAGGCGGCTCGGCTATTTAAGAAACGAAAATTTTGTTCTAAGTGTTAGAAGAAGGATTGTTAGGGTTGGGTTGAAGCGGGATATATAAAATCATATTAAAACGACGTGGTTTTGGCCTTGCCAAATTGCACGCGTTTCAATATCTCAAAAGCTAAACGAATATATTATTTTCCCTCCTTTTTTGTTGCTATTGTTTGAAAGACAGAGGTTAATAGAAACTTAATTATCTCCACATTAATTGCTGTTTTTCTTTACTATTATAGCTATTGAAAATTTTGTTATTTTTATGATCATACTTGGTTTACATATAATGTTTAAATTCATAAAGTATTTTAAAAATATATATGTTTTTTATTAGTTTAATTTAATTAACATGCAGTAATAGGTGCATGATAAAATTCATGTAAATAAATTTATAACATTATATATGTATAGTATTGTAACAAATAAATTATTGATTTTGGATCAAAATTTGTAAGTAACTAGAGGTTTTAGATTATTTAAAAGGATCAAAATTTATAACTAACTAAAATTATACATAAATAACATATTAAATACACTTTTGTGAAACCGATTCATATATAACACGTGAGTCATATTTGAAACAAATAATTAATGATCGTTGAAGTCGTAATTCTAATTTTTTGCTACTTTTATTTTACGTTGAAATCGCGATTAACTCATGTTCATATATGAATCCACTTCATAGGAAACCAACCTGTAACATATAGTAGTATCCATGTATAGTTTTCAAATAAATAAGTGTTGTTTGTTATCATAATAACTACATAAATAATTAACAATGATAGTTAATTAATTCTTTTTAAAAGGATGTGAGGACTTAAACTAGATTTTTCACAGGGATCAAATTGCTATATTAATTAGAGTGTCGTAGAAGGATTAATAAAACTTATGAGCTATTCAGTTACTAAAATGAAAGTAATTTTAAATTTATTAAGGTAATTATATAATTTCACTTAGTAGTACAACAACAAAAACAACTAGGGATTTTTCTTACTAAATGAGTTCGGTTATACGGATCGCAGTTTTCCACCGTAGTCGATAATTACACAATTTCACTTACCGACACAATTAATTAAAAGTAGTTTTAATTTGAGGAACCAATTAGAATAATTATTAGGGTCTGTTTGGAAGCTCTAATTTATGTGATTTATTTCACAAATGCAAAATGAGTTGTTTGTTTTGTTCAACTTTTTCGTCAAAATTTTTTTTAAAAAAAATAATGCTACAGTAATTATTTTTGCTAAAGTATTTTTTTATAAATAAAATATTGAATTTGAATTTGAATTTTAAATTTTAATAATAAACAATTCTTCCTAACACAATTCCCACCAAAATAAACTAATAAAATACTAATTCAAATTTCAAACTTTTATTAATAAAAAAAATCTTCAATACAAATCCCAACAAAACAAAATCATTCATTTCAAACACTCTCAAAATATTCTTTTCTTATAAAAAATCCCAAGAAAAAAATTTTCATAATATAATCAAAAAATTCCTCATCCAAACGGAGCCTAAGTATTTTAGTAATGTAGGTCCTGCAAAAAAAATTGAGGATTCCAAAAATCATGGTCCCATAATGTAATTTTTTTTTAGATATGTGTGAAAGTAAATGAATTTTTAAAAATAATAGTTTTAATAAAAATTAGTTTTACTTATTGAAATAATTATTGCTTAGTTACTATACTTACCATGATAATGAACTTTGTATTATAATTTTTTAAAATTAAAGCATTCAAGTAAATGGTAAGAAATACTATATATAGTAGGAATCACTTCATATATACTTATCAACTTAGCTGCTCAATTTTTTTTCTAGTGATGAGGTTAATTGTTCAATTTTTTTTTTCAATTAAAAAAGGTCAATGAGCATCTCCATAATTAATTTCATAATTACTGAAATAATTTTTGGAATGAAATTTATAAGATTAGTTATTTGGGCTACAGAAAATTTAAAGCCCAATAGTATATGTGGCAAATTAGAAGATAAATCATAATTCTTAAATAAATTAGAAGCCCAATTTTCAAATAAAAACCCATTATGCTATTTGGATGTCCTATAGATTTGGGCTACAACAAAATTAGAAAAACAATAATAATGTGGTAGCCCAATTAGAAAATAAAAACTTTTCAAATGAGATGGGAGCTCAATTGGCACAAAAAAAAAAAAAAAAGAGCCAAATAGGCATATTTGCATATACATATATGTCTACGTCTATATATATAAATCAAATCAAATTTCAATTTTTTGAATTTTGGATCTAAGAATAATGGTGAGAGATTTTATTGTCATATAAAATAACTTATTATAATTATATACAATTTACATTTTTAGTTTAATTTAAAGACAATGTACAAATATTCTTCATTACAAAATGGAAGTAAAGATAAATAAGAGAGCAAAAAGATAGATTAAGAAAAGAAAGAAGGAAAAAAAAAGGAAAAGAGAAAATTAAAATAAAAAATAATTAATATATTTTATGAGAATATTTTATTATTCTATATGCTATAATTTTTGTGGATGGTTTCTTTGTTAGAAAAGGAAAAAAAAGAAAAAAAGAAAAAAATTGAAAAAAAAAGAATTTTGATATTTTTTTATAAGAATATTTTATTAGGTTTTTCACCCTTTCATCGATGATATTTGGTTTTCTCGCTAGCTTTCAATAGGTAATAGTTAATTTTTTTTATATATTGGTGTAATTTTGCGATAGCTAGAACTTGGTCGAATAAAAATCATTGATTCCCTCTGCTGTCAATTTCTTTCTCACTACAGTAACTTTCATTTCAGCGAGGTATTATAGACTATATTATATTATATCTAGCGAGAAATATGTAGTTTTCTCACTAAATCATGTAAAAAATTATCGCTATTATATCATTGAGTTAATGTGATCTTTCCCGCCATACCATTAGTGACGAAAATTGGCGAGAAATTTTTTTTCCTCACTGATTAAAGTTGCTTTCTTGATGAACAGTAAAAAAAAATTTAATTCCTCGTTAATTCATATTTTTAGTGAGGAAATTAAATTTCATCACCGAACTTATAGTGGCTAATGACCTTTTTTGTTGTGGTGACATGTCTCTCAACCTAAAAGTAACCATTGTTTTGGTTTCAATGTTCAACCAAAGGTCATCAACTTTGATAGGTAATACCATGAATTAATCAGATTGTCATTAACTCATATTTCATAATGCCATGCATTAATCATATTACACAAACAACGTTTTCTTAAATGTTAAATAGTATCATTATTATCATATAACAACAGACATTACTTGGTAAATTGTGGTGATTTTTTTTTTTTTTGCAAAAAATATCTATTTTTAGTCTATCTTTTTATAAATAAAAAAAACTCTAAACTTGTAGGTTTTTAAACCATAAGTTAGTATAAATTAAAACCTCCCAAATCAGAGGTGATTTTTGTAACTAACCCAAAATAATTTGATTTCATAGCACTATATCAATTGTTAAATAAACAAAAAATTAGCTCTGTTTGGGAGGAAATGAATAAAATTGTACATCTATTGACATAGAGAATTTTTCCAAATTGAAAGATTTTTTCTCTCACAATTTCAAGGTATCTTATTTCGGTGCCAAGCAAGGCCTTTTTTAATGTATGCCAAGTAAGCATTTTTTTTAATGTTTCACCGTAATAATAATATACGTCCATTTATATTATAAATCTCTTTATAATTCCTTCATGATTGGGTTTAGAATTATCTTATTTTCATTATGTTTATCACTAAAATCAAATTTACAATTATTATACTTTAATCCAATGTGGGTGAACCTACGACATGCATTTAATCTTAATTTTGTCTTTTATCCTAAAATCAAATTTATAATTATTAACGCCTAACCCACACGTGAATAAACCATACAACACAATTTTAATCTTGATTTTAGTAAAAGTGTAAAATGTTGTTGTTTTGAGTATTAGAGAATATATGGTATAAGTACTCTAGGGTATATCATTATGATGAAACATTAAAAAGTACTTAGGTGGAACTAAATGATTTGTGCACAAAGGAGTTTATCTAGATGATCGCGATAAACTTTAAACTGATCTTTTTTTTAATTTTAGGGAACAATCAAGCCTAAACAATGAAAATGATTGAAAAAAACTCTATTACCCTCTACCAAACATCACCTCTATACTTTTTGTTTAAAAAGCAAACAAGCGCAATATAATTTTGGATCTTGAAAGTTTTAGTGAAAGGGATAAGGTAAAATCTACTAATAATATTCTCTTACATTTTTCTTATATTAAATGAAAAATAAAACGTGGGTTCCAAACAAAGTTTCTTCTCATGAAATGTTTCCTAGTATGCAATCTTTTGGATTAATTAAATTTTGCTCCCACAACCTAGGGTTGACGGAAACTTAACCTCCTGATGCTTCATTTATATTTTACCCCCCTAAATGGTCAAACTCACTGTTTCTATTTTCAAACCATTAAAATGTAAACAAAATGATTATATTGTTCAAAAGATACTTTTTACCTCACCCCTTCAATAAACTTTATTTCGCCTTTAAATTTAAATATTAAGTATTTTATTTTCTTCAACAGTTTTGGGAAAATATTTTATCATTTACTAGCTTGACTATTTAAAGAAGATAAAAAAAAAAAACTTGTAATAATACATGTTAAAATTACATAATTACTATATATAATATAATCGTTTAAAATTTAACAAAAATTGAATGAATTGGAGATTCTTTTAACATTTAGAGTACTTATACCAAAGAAAAAAAACAAGGAAAAAAAATTAAAATTAAAAAAAGAAAAGAAAAGAAATAGCGTTTCGCTTTTATTTCATTGTTATTATTATTTTATCAAATTTAATAAATATATTAAATTTTGAGTTTAAAAATAAATAAGAAAGATAAATTCAAGATTTTAGCAAAGATATATCACCATTTTCAGCATAAGAGTTTCATAAATGGTCGCATTGTAATAGACATGGCCCCGATTCCAATTTTAACCAGAAACGACCTGTAACTGGCCCGACGGGTTGGGTCAGGAACCAGAATCGGCACCTGTCAGAGCCGAACCAGAACCGGCACCTGCCAAGCCCGAATCGTAAACTGGCGATTCAAGACTAACGGCTAGGATTAACTAGTCGTTATTTGATCTAACGGTTGGAACCGGCGGTTAACAGCTTGTTCACGAAAAAAAAAATTAATGAGATGGCCGTTGGATGCAATGGCCAACAACTACATTTTGACTATTGGTAATCCAAAGGCCAGAATTGAGGTCGTTGGAAAGCCAACGGTCAGGCTCATTTTTTATTTATTTTTTTGTTTTTATTTATTTTTCTTCTATAAATACCCAAATTTCTTAAATTAATTTTCACACTATTCTTTCAATTCTCTCAATTCTATTAATTCTCTCAATTATCATTTATATTATCTGCTTTTTTTTGTTATCATTAACTTATTTTTACTCATTAATTCATTATATTCAAAATGCAATTCTTTACTTTAAATTATTTTATTTTATTCAAATCTTTAACTAATTATTTTTAAAAATTATTTATTTTATTAAATATTGAATCCTCATTAATAGCTTTTATTATTTGAACTATTTTTATTTATTTAAATACTTTTATTGTAGACTTATAATTCTATTTATCTAATTATTTATATTTATTCAATTACTTTATTTTAATTTACGATCAAATGGATAGTTTTAATAGAGATATTGTTGGTAGCTCACAATTTGGTACAAATCAAAGTGAGCAAATTTTTAGTAGCGGTGGAGAAATTGAAAGCCCTAATATTGAAGAAAGGTTAAAATAGGATATGTTTAAGAAGCATTACACAAAGATATTAGATTTCAACCAACAACCAATCAAGGCGAAATGTAATTATTGTTTCGAAAATAAATTATATGCTTTTAAGAAAGGATCGGGCTATGGAACTTTGTTAAGACATTTGAAGAAAAAATATCCACATAAAATCAGCATTTTCACCAACCAATCGCAATTATCCGGGTTTGTTCCCTCTACTACTCCTCCTTTTAAATATTCGGATGAGAAAAATAGAAAAGAATTAGGTAAAATGATAGCCATAGAACATTTATCATTTGGTGTTGGTGTAAAAGTAGGATTTACTCATTATTGTCAAAATGCATTAAATCCACAAGCCAAAGTATTCCTAGAACAACAATAACAAGAGAATTAAAGAAAATTTATAAAGGTGACAAAAAAATTTTAATTGAAGTTTTTTCAAATTTTAATGGTAGTGTTTCTATATGTTATAATATTTGGAGTGATTTATAGCAAATGTATTATTATATGGGAGTAACTTGTCATTGGATTGATAGTGATTGAAAAATACAAAAAAGAATTATTGTTTTTTTGTCATTTTGAAGCAAGACATACCACCAATAATAAATTTAATTTGTTGAATACTATTTTAGATGAATATGGTTTATCTACAAAAAATTTCAATTGGTTTTGATAATGCTTTAGCCAATACGGCTTCGATTAGTCAATTAACAAGTCTTCGTCTACCAATAATAGATAAATTTTTTTCCCATATTAGGTGTGCATGCTACGTATTAAATTTAGCGGTACAAGATGGTTTAAAAACGCTAAATACGTATATTATGCCTATTAAAGAGGCAATTAGTCTTTTATGATTCTGTCCAAATTTAATAAAACTATGGGTAAAATTTTGTATGGAAAATGGTCGAAAACCTAAAAGAATTAGCAAAGATGTTTCTAATAGGTGGAATTCAACTTATAAATTATTGAATTCATATGCATAATACAATACTTTGTTATGTACTTTTTTTATGCAAAATCATGTAGAAAATATTTTTTTGCATCCTAATATATGGGAAATTTGTTGTAAATTATTACAACTTTTAAGGATATTTAAATATGCTATTGAAATTTTATCTGGTGTTTATTATCCTACTTCTCATTTATTTATTCATATTGCATGTGATATTGTTGATATTTTACAACAATTCAAATATGACTATATTTTATCACTTCCTATATATGATATGTTAATAAAATGGCTTAACTACTATCAAAAAATTCCACCTACATATTTAGCAGAGAATGACTTGAGAGCTAGAAACAATGTTAGTCTGGCAACTCTTTCACATTTTCCACAAGGCGCCTCAAAGTCGAAGTTACATGGTCTTTGCTGGGCTCCAATTTAACGTCATTCTGAATACAGTTTGAAGCCAGTAAAAAAGCATCATAGAAATCATTCGGGGGATATTTGTTATGCAGGGATGCGTCAGCCCACTCGAGACAGATAGCCCTATCTTTGGACGCAAATTGTACCTACAATTAATGTACGGCACGTTAATTCCCAATTGTAAAGAAGGTTCATTCCAAAATGCAAATCTATCATTTGGCCTACTACCTTATCGCTCGTCAATTCATCTATTGTCTTTCGAGTGATGATCTCCAGCAGTACAGTACTAAACTGCCATATATCCAAATTGTATTCTGTGCATGATAATCCAAAGTCCAAGAGCTTTGGTTGATGATCCGATCCAACGAGGACATTATTTCCTGTCAAATCATTGTGATATATAGGTGGGTCCATGTTATGTAAATAACATAATGCCTCAGATATCCCATAGGCTATGCGCATCCTCGTTTTCCAATTTAAAGTTTCTGCAATAGCATGTAAATCCGATAGGGTATAATCATACATTAAACTAATTAAATTCGGGTTATCTAATGTTAAGAAAAAAGAAAATACCTTTCACTGAAAAGTCATTCAAAGGTCTGAGGGGTATGAATTCATATACCATCAATTGCTCTTCCCCCTCATCACAAAAACCAATCAATTCGAATCGAGTCGAGTCGAGCTCGAATACACCCCTAATCGAGTTATCGAGCTCCAAAGGGGTGCTACTAGAGCTCGAGCTCGATCGAGCGCCAACTTTTGAGCTCGAGCTCGACTTCGAGTACTAATCTCGAGCTCGAATTTTTTAATAATTATATATATATATTTTTAAAAAAATTAAAAATATTTAGGACGTATTTGTAATTTTTTAAAATTTTATATGGTCAAAATTTTTTCGTGAGTTATAGCATAAGTATTTTGGCCAAAAACGACAAACTTAAAAAAACATATAAAGGGTCTTCTTTTTCTGCAATTTTTTAGACCCAACTCAATTGCGGAATAGCAATCTATTGAACAGAGTGAAAAAATTAGAAACTTAAAATTTTGAAAAAATCCCAATTTTTCTTGAGTTATGTAGCACACATATTTTTGCCAAAAATGACAAAACTCAAAAATTTGGCGAATAGTACTATTTTCCTGCCGTTTTTAACACCCAACTCTATTGGAAACTAACAATCTATTGACTAGTGTGTATAAATGTGAAACTTAAATTTTTTAAAAATCGCAATTTTTTGTGAGTTATAATACTAGTATTTTGGCTGAAAATGGCAAAACTCAAAATTTAGGAGAAGAAAGTTGTTTTGTTGTCGTTTTTTTATGTCCAACTCAGTTGAGAACTAACAACCTATTGAATAGTGTGAAAAAGATAATTGCATTTTTTGTCATGAGTTATTCACACTTATTTTTGGCAAAAATGAAAAAACTAAAAAAAATAAGCTAAGGGGGCTATTTTCTTGCTTTTTTTACACCCAATTAAATTGAGAACTAACAATCTATTAAATAGTGTGAAAGAATGAAAAACTTAAAATTTATTAAAAATCGTAAAAACACAAAAACTCAATAAATAGGCAAAGGGTGTTGTTTTCCTATCGTTTTTCACACACAACACAATTGCAAACTAGCAATCTATTGAATAGAGTGAAAAAAATAAGAAATTTAAAATTTTTAAAAAATCACAATTTTTTATAAGTTATTTGGCACAAGTTTTTTTTGCAAAAAATGATGAAACTTTAAAATTAGGCGAATAGGGCTATTTTCCTTCCGTTTTTACACCAAACTAATTGAGAACAATAAACCTAATTAATAGTGTGAAAAAAATTAGAAACTTAAAATTTTTAAAAAATTGCTATTTTTCGTGTGTTATAGCATACTTACTTTTGCCAAAAACAACAAAACTAAAAAAATAGGTGAAGAAGGCTATTTTCCTACCATTTTTAACACCCAACTAAACTGAGAACTAGAAATCAAATTAATAGTGTGAAAAAAATGAAAATTAAAAAATTTTAAAAATCGCAATTTTTCGTGAGTAGCACATGTGTTTTTGCCAAAAATGACAAAATTCAAAAAATAGGTGAAGGGTATTGTTTTCCTGCCATTTTTCACACCCAACTCAATTGCAAACTATGAATATACTTGAAACTTAAAACGTATTTTTGCAAAAAATGAAAAAACTATAAAATTAGGTGAAGGGGGCTATTTTCTTGCCATTTTTAACAACCAACTAATTGAGAACTTGCAACCTAATTAATAGTTTGAAAAAATTTGAAACTTAAAATTTTAGAAAAAAATTCAAGTTTTCGTGAGTTATAGCACATGTATGTTTTTCGAAAATAAAAAACTCAAAAAATAGGCGAAGAAGACTGTTTTCTTGTAGTTTTTAACACCCAACTTAAATTTTTTAAAAAAATCGCAATTTTTTGTGAGTTATGTATTTTTGCCAAAAATGACAAAACTCAAAAACTTGGCAAATGGGAAAATTTTCTTGCCATTTTTTACATTTAACACAATTGGGAACTAGCAATCCATTGACTAGTATGAATAAATGTTAAACTTAAAGTTTTTTAAAAATCACAATTTTTCGTGAGTTATAGCACACGTATTTTGGCAAAAAACGACAAAAATAAAAAATTAGGAGAAGAAAGTTGTTTTGCTACCGTTTTTTACGTCCTACTCAATTGGGAACTAACAATCTATTGAATATTGTTAAAAAAATGAGAAATTTAAATTTTTGAAAATTTTCAAATTTTCATGAGTTTATAGCACACGTATTTTGGGCAAAAACGAAAACTCAAAATTTAGGCGAAGAAAGTTGTTTTCCTGCCATTTTTCTTACCCAACTCAATTGTGCACTAGCAATCTATTGAATAGAGTGAAAAATGAGAAACTTAAAATTTTTGAAAAATCGCAAAGCACATGTATTTTTTCCAAAAACGACAAAACTCTAAAATTAGGCGAAGGGTGCTGTTTTCCTGCAATTTAGAACACCCAACTAATTGAGAACATCCATTCTAATTAATAGTGAGAAAAATTGAAAACTTAAGATTTTTAAAAAATCGCAATTTTTTGTGAGTTATAGCACACATATTTATGCTAAAAACGACAAAACTTGAAAAATAGGTGAAGATGGCTATTTTTCGGCCATTTTTAACACCTTGCTAAATTTAGAACTAGCAATCTTATAAATAGTGTGAAAAAATTGGAAACTTATAATTTTTGAAAAACCGCAATTTTTCATGAGTTATACCACATGTATGTTTCTCAAAAATGAAAAAACTAAAAAACTTGGCGAATGGGACAGTTTTTCTACCATTTTTGTGCCCAACTCAATTGGAAACCATCAATCAACTGAACATAGTGTATAAATGAGAAACTTAAATTTTTTTAAAAATTGTAATTATTCGTGAGTTATAGCATACATATTTTTTCCAAAAACAGCAAAACTGAAAAACTAGGCGAAGAAAGTTGTTTTCCATCCATTTTTTACGTGTAACTCAATAGGGAACTAACAATCTATTGAATAGTGTGAAAACAAATGAGAAACTTAATTTTTTTTGAAAAATCGCAATTTTTCGTGAGTTGTAGCACACGTTTTTTTGGCAAAAATGACAAAACTCGAAAAATAGACTAAGGGGATTGTTTTCATGCTCTTTTTTACACCCACTTAGATCTAGAACTAGTAATCTATTTAATAGTGTGAAAAATGGGAAACTTAAAATTTTTAAAATTTTTCGTGAGTTATAGCATACGTATTTTTGCTAAAAATGACAAAACTCAAAAAATAGGCAAAGGTTGTTGTTTTCCTGCCGTTTTTCACACCCAACTCAATTGTGAACTAGCAATCTATTGAATAGAGAGAAAAAAACATAAGAAACTTAAAATTTTTGAAAAATGGCAATTTTTTATGAGTTATATAGCATACATATTTTTGCCAAAAATGACAAAACTTTGTTTCCCTTCCGTTTTTTAAACCAAACTAATTGAGAACTAGCTTTCTAATTAATAGCGTGAAAAAAGTAAAAATTTAAATTTTTTGAAAAATTGCAATTTTTCATGAGTTATAACACATGTATTTTTGCAAAAAAGACAAAACTCGAAAAATAGGCAAAGAAGGCGATTTTCTAGCCGCTTTTAATACCCAACTAAATTGAGAACTAGAAATCTAATTAGCATACGTAATCTAAAATTTAAAATTAAAATTTTTGAAAAATCGTAAGTTTTCGTAAGTTATAGCATATGTACTTTTGTCAACAACGACAAAATTCAAAAAATAGGCGAAGAAGACTGTTTTATTGCTGTTTTTCACACCCAACTCAATTGCGAACTAGAATTCTTTTGAATAGAGTGAAAAAATGAGAAATTTAAAAATTTTGAAAAATCAAAACTTTTGGTGAGTTATAGCACACATATTTTTGCCAAAAATAACAAAATTAAAAAATTATGTGAAGGGTGCTGCTTTCCAGCCTTTTTTAACACCCAACTAATTAAGAACTAGCAATCTAATTAGTAGTGTGAAAAAATTGAAAACTTAAAATTTTTAAAAAATCGCAATTTTTCTTGAGTTATAATACATGTATTTTTGCTAAAAATGACTAAACTAAAAAAATTGGCAAAGGGTGTTGTTTTTCTACCATTTTTTGCACCCAAGTTAATTGCGAACTAGAATTCTCTTTAATAGAGTGAAAAAATGAGAAACTTAAAATTATTGAAAAATCGGAATTCTTCTTGAGTTATATAACATACGTATTTTTGCCAAAAACAACAAAATTCAAAAATTAGGCAAACGGGGCTGTTTTCTTGTTGTTTTTAACGCCCAACTAATTGAGAACTAGCAACCTAATTAATAGTGTGAAAAATTAAAAATTGAATTTTTTTTAAAAATCCCAATTTTTCATGAATTATAAAACATATTTTTGTCAAAAACGACAAAACTTAAAAAACTTGGTGAATATGACTGTTTTCCTGTCATTTTTTATACCCAACTCAATTGGAAACTAACAGTGTATTGAAAAGTGCTTTCCTATCATTGTTTACACCCAACTCAATTAGGAACTAACATTCTATTGAAAAGTGTGAAAAATGAGAAACTTAAAACTTTTGAAGAATCGCAAATTTTCGCGAGTTAGATCCCACGTATTTTGGCAAAAAAACAACAAAACTCAAAAATTAGGCGAAGAAAGTTATTTTCTTGCTCCTTTTTTTACACCTAACTAATTGAGAACTAGAAATCAAATTAATAGTGTGAAAAAATTGAAAACTTAAAATTTTTGAAAATCCCCAATTTTTCGTGAGTTATAACACATGTACTTTTGCCAAAAACGACAAAACAAAAAAAATAGGCAATGGGACTGTTTTCTTGCCCTTTTTACACCCTAACTAAATCAAAAACTAGCAATCTAATTAATAGTGTGAACAAAATGAAAAACTTAAAATTGTTTAAAAATCGCATTTTGTCGTGAGTTAATAATAGTACACGTATTTTAGTAAAAAATGACAAAACTAAAAAATTTGGCAAATGAGGCTCTTTTCCTACCCTTTTTTTACACCACCCTCAATTGTAAACTAGCAATCTATTGAATAGTGTGAAAAAAATGAGAACTTAAATTTTTTATAAAATCGCAATTTCTCTTGAGTTATAGCACATGTACCATATCAAAAAATGACAAAACTCAAAATCTAGATGAAGGAAGTTGCTTTCTTGCCATTTTTTTACACCCAACTTAATTGGGAACTAACAATCTATTAAATAGTGTGAAAAAAAATGAGAAACTTAAAATTCTTTAAAAATCGCGCTAAGTTTCGTTGTTTAATGACGGCCCATTTCCCCTGAGTGAAACCATTCCTCAACCTTTTGGCTCAATTTTTCGTGAGTTATATAGCACACATATTTTTCCCAAAACCAACAAAACTCAAAAAATAGGCGACGGGGGATGATTCCTACCATTTTTAACACCCAACTAATCGAGAACTATCAATCTAATTAATAGTGTAAAAAAAATTGGAAACTTAAAATTTTTGAAAAATCGCAATTTTTCGTGAGTTATAGAACACGTACTTTTGCCAAAAATGACAAAACTCAAAAAATAGGTGAAGAAGGCTGTTTTCCATCCCTTTTTAACACCCAACTAAATTGAGAACTAACAATCAAATTATTAATATGAAAAAATTGGAAACTTAAAATTTTTGGAAAATTGCAAATTTTTGTAAGTTATAACACATGTATTTTTGCTAAAAATGATAAAACTAAAAAACTTTGTGAGTAGGACTGTTTTCTTGCTGTTTTTTACACCCAACTAAATTGGGAACTAGCAATCCATTGAATAGTGTGAATAAATTCGAAACTTAAAATTTTTAATAAATCACAACTTTTCGTGAGCCAAAAACGACAAAACTCAAAAACTAGGTGAAGAAAATTGTTTTCTAGCCATTTTTTTGTGCAACTCAATTGAAAACTAACAATATATTAAATAGTGTGAAAAAAAAATGAGAAACTTAAAATTTTTGAAAAATCTCAATTTTTCATGATTTATAGCACACGTTTTTTTGACAAAACCAAAAAAGCTCAAAAAATAGGCTAAGATGACTGTTTTCATGCCCTTTTTTATAGCCAACCAAATCGAGAACCACAAATCTAATTAATAGTGTTAAAAATGAAAAACTTAAAATTTTTTAAAAATCGCAATTTCTCGAAAGTTATAGCATACGTATATTAGTCAAAAACTACAAAAATAAAAAAATAGGCAAAGGGTGTTGTTTTCCGACCTAATTTCACATCCAACTCAATTGCAAACTAGCAATTTATTGAATACAATGAAAATTTGAGAAACTTAAAATTTTTGAAAAAATTGAAATTTTTCATGAGTTGTATAGCACAGATTTTTTCCAAAAACGACAAAACTCTAAAATTAGGCGAAAATGGCTGTTTTCCTACCGTTTTTAACACCCAACTAATTGAGAACTGGCAATCTAATTAATTGTCTGTAAAAATTGATAACTTAAAATTTTGGAAAAATCGCAGTTTTTGTGAGTTATAAAACACGTGCTTTTGCCAAAAACGGTAAAACTCGAAAAATAGGCGAAGAAGGCTGTTTTCCTGCCGTTTTTAATACCCAACTAAATTGAGAACTAGAAATCTAATTAATTATGTGAAAAAAATTAGAAATTTAAATTTTTTGAAAAATCGAAATTTTTCGTCAGTTTTAGCACATGTACTTTTGCCAAAAACTTGGTGAATGGGACTATTTTTCGATTTATTTTACACCAAATTCAATTGGGAAATAGCAATATGTTAAAAATTGCAATTTTTCGTTTATAACAAATGTATTTTTGCCAAAACGACAAAATTCAAAAAACAGAACCACACAATCTCATGGTGCAAACTCCGAATCGATCCAACGACCTGTCGAATTCTCCATGGAGGATCACCATTCAAAACGAGGATAACATGCAAAGACAAGGAATCAACCTCCACCTGCACTGGCAACCATTGATATTTCACACAAAATTGCAAACCTTCTAACAGAGCAAAAACCTCGGCCTCCATATTTGTAACTTGTTGAAATCCCACAGAAATATCGCACCAATGAATTTACCCTCAAAATCCCTTACAAGAGCACCACGTCCTCCTTTACCTGGATTTCGCTTCGAGCAACCATCCGCATTCAAGTTAAAAACACCATGTGAACGTTTGGACCATAGCACCGGAACCATCCTTAGTGTAGCACGCTTAGCTAAGATACAAGATACCGCAGACAACCATGACTGACCAAGCTCTACTCCAGGGTAAGATAATTTCCAACACTCCAAAATATCCAACCAGATTTGATTATGCAACCACACAACTGAAACACCCAAATCTTCAAACTACAAACGATTACGATTTTTCCACAAATACCAAAGTACAAATTGGTACCAAGGACCAAAGAAACTTTTGAAGCTTATTCCCCCTTCCCCCCCTCCCCCACCCCCCACCCCCCCACCACACCCCAAGGCTGCTAGAATCGCCAACACCCTTACCACTCCCTTGAAACCCTACGGAGGAATCCACCACCAAAAGGAAAGAGGAACCAAACCCTATTTGTAAAAATATCATTCACCAAAAAAAAGAGAGAACGTTTCTTCACCCTCCCAACAACGTAGACAAACCGATAGACCCTGCACACGAATTCTCCACAACCAATCCTTAAAAGAAAGATGACCAGATCAGAACTTAACTAGAAAACAAGATATCCGAACTGGAAAGATTAGGTTCCACAAAATGCTGAGGCAATAGTATTTTCATCATACTTTATCAACTTTCAAGTTTTAGAGTGGATCATGTAATTGAACATATTCTATAGCTCACGAAGGATTCATATTTGGATTGGGCCTAATTTTGCTTTAAGTATCTATAAAATTTGGTATCGGCATTCAGTGGCGGAACCAGAACATATTTTTAGTGGGCTTAACTGTATAATTGAAAAAAAATTCTCATAAAATAAATTCGCAAAAATTCTTGAGATCGTCTCATATAAGTGAATTATACTTATACGTACACTAATACAATAATTTTTTTACACATTGTACGCTGATATTTGATATTTTATACACTAATACACTAATTTTTTATACTTTATATAATCTTTAATAGTTTATATGCTAATTTTTTATATTTTATACGAGTAAAATTAATACACAAGTCTTATATATGATACAGCCTCACAAGAGAATGACCCAAATAAATATATGTAACGCTAAAGTATCGAACTGAAAAAAACTTTCTATGATGAAAATTGACAAAAAGAATTACAAACTCTCTTATTTTTTCGTAATAAATAAATATAATTTATAAATTTAAAATTAATTAATCACAAACACAATTCACAAATATCTATTAATAAACATTCAATCACAATAATCAATTACAATTCACAAAAATATTTACAAAAAAAATTAAATCTTACTAATATTAGAAAAATAAAAACATAAAAAATTTACACCAAAATCGGTGCTAGTGACAATGAAATAAGTTTTAGCATACTAGAAATGACTATCAATGGAAGTCCGAAACTAAAGAAAGGAGACAAGGAGTTGATTTTCTATCTAGAGATATGAGATTGTGAGAAGAGAGGGAGTTTGGGAGAGAGGGTACAAGAGAGTGAGAGATATTAGAATAAAAATAAGAATTAGACTGGGTTGCTGTAAGAAATTTTATTAAAATCACGCAAGGTTTTTTTTTAAACTTTGTAATAAGAAAAACGACGTCGTTTTAATTTTTTTTTTAACTTTGTAATAAGTAAAACGACGTCATTTCATTTTAAATGACGTCGTTTAACTTAAATTTAAGAATAATTTTTTTTTTAATTAGAATGACATCGTTTAAAACAAAATGACGTTGTTTAACTTTAGAATAAAAAAAAACGAATTCAAGTCATCTTCTTCCAGGAAAGCAAGGAAGTTCTGAATTTGTAAAGCTGCGGAGAGAGGCGGGCGGCGGGCGGCGCGCGACGCCAAGGGGTGCTAGAGTGGTGGAGAAGAAATCCTATTACCTTATTCTCCAAAAGGAAGGAGCGGCTCGCTCCCCTTAGTTCCACCAGTGTCAGCATTAATTTCTCCCCTTGTACTGGTTTGCCAACTTAAAAAAAAATCATAACTTGTAAGATCGAATTAATTAAAATCAAAAGACAAGCCGTGATTTGGGAGAACCAAGAACAAGCAATGCCTATTGCTTTCTTGTTTGTAAATATAGAATTGACACCAATAAAAGAATGAAAACTCAGGCAACAATAATTTTATCACAAAAACTCTTGTGAAATTGATTTGTAAAAACTCTTGTGATTGATTTATATATAAAACAGGTGATTAATAACCGTTGAGATCGTGATTCTAATTTCTTAATTTGTTGTGCGTTGAAATAATAATTATATCTCATTTTATAAATAAATCCGCTTCACAAAAGATGATAACGCATTCTTAGTTCTTATGCCAAACCAACTCAAATCAATTTACCCTAACTTGAGAAGCAAAAAGTTTGAAAATATTTGTTGGCATCTCTTTTGCTACTAATCAGAGAGATGTTTTGAGGACTAATAGAGGAAGTAGTAGCTGCAAGAAGATTAATATTAAGAATGTTCATCAGATAAAGAAAGATGCTGAAGTTCATTGGAAAGGATCACCGGCAGCAACATCAGCAAGAATGGTGAGACATCTAGTTGTGGAAGAAGATTGTAACAAATTGGCTGATGATTTCATCAACAAATTCAGAAAAAAAACTCAAGTTTGAGAGAGAAGAGTCTTTGAAGCGTTTTCGTGAAATGATAGACAGAGGACTCTATACTACTTCTTAATGTTATACATGCTGCAATCGATCATGAATGGACATTGACACGAACTTGATGAAAGAGTAATACCGCAACAAAGTGTTCATTTATTTTGTTCTTTAAAACAATGGAAGACGGTTCTTTAATTTTACACTGCACGATTATATGGCATATTTTTTATTGGGTAAATTACACCAATCATCCCTGATCCTTCCCTTAACTTAAGAATGATCATTCCCTTAACTTAAGAGTTGGATTTCGAAACGTCTCATTTTAATTTCTCATCTTACATTTTAAATACTTTGATTCTTAACATTCCATTTGAGACTCTCATCTTATATTTTGAGTTTTAAATCGCCCTCCGTCTATTTTCCATCAATTTGTAGACAGCTCTAATGTATGTAGCACATGACTCTTCTCTTAATACTCATTTGATTAGTGAACCAATGAATGCTCATTCTCTTTCAATGAATTAAATTAAAATAGCCAACTTCTACTATTAAAAAAAAACCCCTCTTTAATACTAACATTCACAAAAGGGATATTAGCAATTTCGTCATCCTGAGCTCCAGCAACAAAGTTGCCTACTTTTCTCCAGAAAAAGCATGCATTTATCTTCAACAGAAATAACGATAAAGTGAAAAAAGAAGTGCGTAATCAGAATTCCACCGATTAAAAGAAACATGCATGATCATACAGCAAGTCTACAACTCACTAATTGATCCACACATGCCCGAAAATGAAAAAATGTCCTATCAATATCTACTGCTGCAGTTGTCCTCAGTCTAATTCCATCCATTAACAGGCAATATAATGCCATTTCCCATTCAATTTTTACATGAAACACCGACTGAAACAAGAGAGAAACTAGAAAAGTATGAAAGCTTTCTTTCTTATTTATTTTGCTACCCATGCATGGAGAATTTTCCACAATCTCATGATTTAACAGTCGTTTGGTGATAATCCTAGTTCAATCCATTACCGAAGAGGCAACCTGCTTCAATGACTTGCACTTATTTGCAGACTGAGTCCCTGTTTTCAAAGAGCCAGTGACATAAGAAAATACAATTACTATGTGGGGTTGGCACATAAGAAAATCAAGTTGTAAAAAATTGTTATCATAGTGCTTGTACTATGAAATTGGAACCTTTTAATTTTAACTTAAACCAGAAATTAATGACATTTGCATGGCAAGAGAGGACATGATCAGATCACACCAAGAATAGCAGTTTAATGTTGTAAGGAAATCAACATAGTAATAACGCAGCGGAAAATATAACAATTATATTTTAATTGATTTCCACAGAATTTTTATTGACAATCTATATATAATATACCTCGTGAGGAGGTAGCAAAACCTTTGAGCGAGATTCAATCGATCAATCAGCCGCACAAGTGTCCGGCCTCTAACGGTAATCCACACGAACTACTTTCGGGATCCTTGAAGGATTGATTCCAATGCCAGGTTAATAAGCTAGATCCTTCCAAACAACACTTAAGAGATCTAATAAGAAAACTGATTTTCTTATTTACGTGATTTCTTATGGAGAGAGTTGTGTTGTTTTGACCTAACATTAAGCATCTATATATAATAATACAGCCTTCCAAAAAAGGTTGTCTTGTCAAACAAGAAACGAATTATTACCAAACTCTATTCACTTTCCAAAAGTGAATAAGAGTACAATAAATGCCATAATTATCATATAATTATGTAAATCATTTTAACCCAAGAAGTAATTCTATTGTGTGTGACCCTTTAGGTTCCTAATCACTTGGCAATAAATATAAATAATAATCTTATAATTAAATTGGCTTTTGTACAAAACCAACAAACTCCCACTTGGACTAAAGACAATTTAGTCACTGAGCTTCTAAGATAGGATAAATTAAACAACTTTAATTTATCATTAATTCAACAATTAATTCATTTATATTCATAGATCACGAGCGGCCTCTAGCAAAGACATCATGACCACCCAAGAGTTAAGAAAAGTCAATTGATCGACTTCACCTATCCATGAACCAGGTACCATGTAATTATCATCCTTTCACCATCCTATATTCCAATTAGTACAAGAGTAAAGTATAAGTGCCAACTCTTTATTGTACTAATAATATTTCTTTCATGTACCGAAACTCAACTCCTTGTAAATAAATTTAGAACCTTTCCAAATTTAATTACTCATTTACGCGTAATTTGAGTTGAACTTCAACAAGTGGCGCCAGAAAGGAATATACTCTCCCACTATTAGGAGTGGTGAATTCTATATCGATCATAAACTATCAATCCGTGCTTCTTGTCATATCCAACGTCTACCGCTCACAAAACCATTTACGGTAATGGACAAATAGAGTCAAAATATAACATCCACACTAAAGATACTCTTATGATCTCAAGTCAAAGGATCGCTTACACTACTGTCACGTAGAGATTATACCATTGGCACTCAAATAGTTAACGATATGGAAATCTCTAAGCGGATCATTCCAGTGAACACATACTCCAATGATTCACCCATATATCACCATATATACTAGTCTATCCGCATTAACAACGTCCTTGTTATTGTTAATACTATGACTAGGGAAATTAAAGAATAATAAATATTATTCTAAGGACTTTTATCATAACATATATATAAGTACAAATATATTTGAAAATGATAAAACTGCCATATTATTATTGCATAAGTATAAAACTATTACAAAACCAAAAAGGTTGTAAAAAGAAATACATAGTCAATTTCCATTATAACTAAAACCAATCATTCATGTATTTCAAACCGAATGAACTAACATGACCATCATGTATCTTTTGGGATAATGGCTTAGTTAATGGATCAGCTATATTATCATCTGTATGAACTTTGTCTATCTTCACATCACCTCTACCAATGATTTCTTGAATCAAATGATAGCGCCTTAAGACATGTTTGGATCGTTGATGAGACCTTGGTTCCTTTGCTTGTGCAATAGCTCCATTGTTATCACAATACAAAGGTATTGGATCAACCATAGAAGGAACCACTTCCAGTTCATTAATGAACTTTCGAATCCAAACAGCCTCTTTAGCAGCTTCTGAAGCAGCTATGTATTCAGCCTCCGTTGTAGAATCAGCGATGGTGGCCTGTTTAGAACTTTTCCAACTAACAGCACCTCCATTTAGAGTAAATATATACCCAGATTGAGACTTGCAATCATCTTTATCAGATTGAAAGCTAGCATCAGCAAATCCACAAACATTAAGCTCAGCCCCTCCATAGACCAAGAATAAATCCTTAGTTCTTCTCAAGTATTTGAGGATATTCTTGACTGCAGTCCAGTGACCATCACCAGGATTGGCTTGATATCTGCTCGTAACACTTAGAGCATAGGAGACATCTGGTCTTGTACACAACATAGCATACATAATTGATCCAACTGCCGAAGCATAAGGAATAATTTGCATACTTTGTTTTTCATCATCAGTCTTTGGACACATGTCCTTAGAAAGGTAAACCCCATGTGACATAGGAATATAACCCTTTTTAGACTGACTCATGCTAAATCTGTTTAGCATTTTGTCAATATATGTTGACTGTGTAAGACCAAGCAACTTGTTAGATCTATCTCTATAAATCTTTATTCCCAATATGTAAGTTGCTTCTCCCAAATCTTTCATTGAGAAGTTTTTGGACAACCATCCTTTAACTGATTGAAGGGTAGGTATGTCATTTCCCATTATTAATATGTCATCCACATATAATATGAGAAAAACCACAATACTGCCATTAATCTTTTTGTATACACAAGGTTCATCTTCGTTTTGAATAAAATCAAACTTTTTGATTGTTTCATTAAAACGAATATTCCAACTCCTTGAAGCTTGCTTAAGTCCATAAATGGATCTTTGTAACTTACATACTTGATTTGGATTTTCAGACTTAAAACCCTCGGGTTGTATCATATACACCTCTTCTTGCAAATTTCCATTAAGAAAAGCTGTCTTAACATCCATTTGCCAGATTTCATAATCATAGTATGCAGCTATAGCAAGTAAAATCCTAATAGATTTCAGCATTGCAACTGGTGAAAAGGTTTCTTCATAGTCAATACCATGTTCTTGTGTGTAACCTTTTGCAACCAATCGTGCTTTATAGGTAACAACATTACCATCCATGCCTGTCTTCTTTTTGAAGACCCATTTACACCCTATAGGTTTTACCCCTTCAGGTGGATTGACTAAGGTCCATACCTTATTGTCATACATGGAATCCATTTCAGATTTCATGGCTTGAAGCCACTTCTCAGAGTCCTTATCAGATAAGGCTGCTATGTAGCTAGTAGGTTCATCATTCTCAATAATGAATATATCATCATACCTCTTAGGTGGATGACGTATCCTATTTGATCTACGTTCCATTTGTGCATCTTGAGCTTCAGTTACTACCACATTTTCATGAGGTATAAGCTCTTGTTCCATCTCTTCTGCATTGTTAGATTGTGGTTCTAGAACTTCATCAAGTTCGATCTTGCTCCCACTTGCCTTTTCTAGAATAAACTCTTTTTCTAAAAATATGGCATGTCTTGAGACAAATATTTTTTGCTCAATGGGATTATAAAAATAATATCCAAAACTATCTTTTGGATATCCCACAAAATAACATTTATCAGATTTTGCTTCAAGCTTATCAGATTCTACCTTTTTAACAAATGCATGGCATCCCCAAATTTTCACATGTTTAAAATTTGGGTTTTTCCCATACCATATCTTATATGGAGTAGAATCTATAGCTTTAGATGGAACATGATTTAAAAGATATGAGGCATCATTAAGGGCATATCCCCAAAACGATTTTGGGAGAGTTGCATGGCTCATCATGGATCGAACCATATCCAATAAAGTTCGATTTCTTCTTTCTGATACACCATTTAGTTGTGGTGTATATGGAGGAGTCCATTGAGAAAGAATTCCATTTTGCTTAAGATAATTTTGAAATTCTTGGCTTAAATATTCTCCACCTCGATCAGATCGAAGTATTTTAATACTTTTACCAAGTTGTTTTTCAACTTCACTTTTATATTCTTTGAACTTTTCAAATACTTCAGATTTATACTTCATTAAGTATACATGACCATATCTAGAATGATCATCAGTAAAAGTGAGAAAATATGAAAAACCACCTCTAGCTTGAATTGACATTGGTCCACATACATCAGTATGTATGAGACTTAGTAATTCAGTAGATTTTTCACTTTTTCCTTTAAAAGGTGATTTGGTCATTTTTCCATATAAACAAGATTCACATGTATCAAAAGATTCATAATCAAATGATCCCAAATATCCATATTTATGTAATTTGGTTATGCGTTTCTGATTTATATGACAAAGTCTACAATGCCAAAGATATGAGTTTTCAAAATTATCAATTTTTGGTCTTTTTGTGTTTATGTTGAAAATTGGATTATCCATATCAAGAATATAAAGACCATTATGTAAATAACCAACACCACAAAAAATATCATCACGATAAAAAGAACAACATTTATTCTTTTGCATAATGGTAAATCCATCCATGTCCAAACACGAAACAGAAATAATATTTCTTGTAAGTACCGGTACATAATAGCAATTCTTTAATTCTAAGATAAATCCACTAGGCAAAGAAAGATTATAAGTCCCTACAGCTAATGCAGCAACTCTTGCTCCATTTCCCACTCGTAGGTCCACCTCTCCTTTAGCCAAATTTCTACTTTTCTTTAGTTCCTGCATATTTATACAAATATGAGAACCCGATCCAGTATCTAATACCCAAGAATCTGATTTGAAAGTAGAAAGATTAATTTCAATCATAAACATACCTGAAGTAGAAGCTTCACCAAGCTTATTCTGCTTCAAGGTATCCAAATAAGCCTTGCAATTTCTCTTCCAATGTCCAACTTGACCACAATGGAAGCAAGTGCCCTTTGGCTTTTTGTCCTTGTTGTTTTTCTGTACTGGTTTGGGTGCCTTTTTATTGATCTTCTTAAGATCAGGCTTAAACTTCCTTTTCTTGGAAGACTCAACCACCAATACAGACCCTTTTTCCTTCTTGATTGAATCCTCAGCTGTCTTAAGCATACTCATCAATTCCGGCAATGAAGTGACCTCTACTTTGTTCATGTTATAATTCATAACAAAGTTTGAAAAACTTGGAGGTAGGGACTGTAATATCAAGTCAACACTTAACTGATATTCCAGTTTAAATCCCAATTTGTCAAGCTTTTCAATGAGACCAATCATCTTCAGCACATGAGATGCAACTGAAGATCCTTCCGCCATCTTGGCTTGAAAGAGCTCTTGAGAGATATCATATCTTTCATTCCTAGCTCTCTTATCATATAAGGCCTTCAAGTGATTAAGCATTGTATAAGCATTCATATCCTCATGTTGCTTTTGCAACTCAGGACTCATGGATGCTAGCATAAGACAACATACATTTTCAGAATCATCTTTATGTTTCTTGTATGTATCTTTGGTTGCTTGATCACTTTGATCATCAGGTTCAACAAGAGTAGTCATCTCAAGAACATAAGCCAACTTCTCATGCCTAAGAACAATTCTCAGGTTTTGGACCCAATTCATGAAATTTGGTCCAGTGAGCTTATTGTCAAACAATATGTTTCGCAGATTCGCATTGTTAGTAGCCATTTTCTACAACAGAAAAATAAAGATAGAATAAGATTTCATATTCATGCAATAAACAAAACCAAAATAAATCATATATGGTCTTAAAATTTTTGGTTTTGCTCCCACTATTTTATTCAAATCAATATCCCTTAAATTGATTCGAGAATTTTTCACAAAAATTCCTAGTGGCTAAGATCTTATTTTAATTATTTTTAACCTTGAGGTAACTCAACAAGTTAAAATTAATCTCAACAAGTAGGCAACAATTGCCAATTACAACAAATTGTAACTCTTATCTTAATTATTTTTAACCTTGAGGTAACTCAACAAGTTAAAAATAATCTCAACAAGTAGGTAATAATTACCAATTACAACAAATTGTAACTCTTAGATAGTTAGGCCATCAACTCTTGATACACATATCTCATATGTCCCCTAACTCTTTGCCTCAAAAACATTTTGACCTTGAGGTAACTCAACAAATCAAAAGTCTTTGTTAAATCAAACCCATTATTCAGAGATCTTATCTCATAGCATAAACATATTTAAAGTAAAACAACCTTGAGGTAACTCAACAAGTTGCTCGAATAAAAATTGTTTAAACTATAATAATGGAAGGCAACTAATTATGATTTAATATTTAATTAAGGGATTAATTTATGGTCTCATCATACATACATATCTTATGTGAAAATTATTTGATCAATTGAACATACAATATGCAATTAAATAAATATATTATTTTATCAAATACAAATCACATTTGACATGTTATTCAAATAATCACATTAAATGAACATTTAATGTATTTATATCAAATATAAATCACATATGACACATGTTATTCAAATAATCATATTAAATAAATATATAGTAAATTTATATCAAATATAAATTACATGTCATATTATTCAAATAATCACATTAAATGAATATATAAATTTTTTTTTTCTTCTGTCATGAATCTATATGTATATTATTTCTAATTATATTAGAAATCATTTAATAGAATTTTTGAAACTTTTATGCGTCATATTATAGTTTTCAAAACTATAGGGCCAACTGATCAGAAAAGAAAAAAAAAAACAATCTGGGGTCAATTTCAAAATATGAAAACATTTTTCATATTGTCCCAGCAGGTAGCTTCAAAAACCACGCTTTCTGTAAGCCCTCTTTTTTTTTTTTTTTTTTTTTATAAATAAATTTGATGATGACGTCATCTGACGTCATCATCTTCTCCAGCGAACCTGAATCATAAAAAAAAATTTGCTTCTGTTTTTTTTTTTTTTTTTTTTTTCTTATCAGTTTTCTGATCAGTTTTCGCCGCGATTTATTACAAGGCCTCTGGCAAGATCATATCTTGTCTTGCTCCGGTGAGAACCATGAAACCGAGCTTCGGAATTCATGACGAACTTGGCCAACGCAGCTTCAATCTGGACAAGATTTGGCCAGATTTGTTGTTCTCGTTGCCAGCTTCGCGACCCTACCGGCGACAATTCGCTGGCAGAATTTATCTCCAAACGTTACCAAAACACTTCTGGCCGGCGGCTGGAAAACTTTTGGCCATGAAACGTTTTCCGACAAAAATCCTCCTTTTTTTTTTTTTTTTTTTTTTTGAAAATTTCAAAATAGTTTTGAATAAAAACAAAATCACATATTTGACCCATATAATATTTAAAACGAATTTTAAATAAATATGTCTCAAATTCATCAATTAAATTCAATATACATACATAACAATTTATCATTCATGACATGGCATATGATATATAGATAAATCAAATTAGGCTTTGATACCACTGTAAGGAAATCAACATAGTAATAACGCAGCGGAAAATATAACAATTATATTTTAATTGATTTCCACAGAATCTTTATTGACAATCTATATATAATATACCTCGTGAGGAGGTAGCAAAACCTTTGAGCGAGATTCAATCGATCAATCAGCCGCACAAGTGTCCGGCCTCTAACGGTAATCCACACGAACTACTTTCGGGATCCTTGAAGGATTGATTCCAATGCCAGGTTAATAAGCTAGATCCTTCCAAACAACACTTAAGAGATCTAATAAGAAAACTGATTTTCTTATTTACGTGATTTCTTATGGAGAGAGTTGTGTTGTTTTGACCTAACATTAAGCATCTATATATAATAATACAGCCTTCCAAAAAAGGTTGTCTTGTCAAACAAGAAACGAATTATTACCAAACTCTATTCACTTTCCAAAAGTGAATAAGAGTACAATAGATGCCATAATTATCATATAATTATGTAAATCATTTTAACCCAAGAAGTAATTCTATTGTGTGTGACCCTTTAGGTTCCTAATCACTTGGCAATAAATATAAATAATAATCTTATAATTAAATTGGCTTTTGTACAAAACCAACAAATGTATCCACAAAGGAGAAGCATTTTTTTGGTTAGCACAATAAAATCCCTGCCTAGAAGAGTTTTCTCAAAGTCCTCGAGCTGAGAAAAAAAACCAGAATTAGGTAATACCACTAGTCTTTTACTCGTGACATGTTTGAAAGCTTCAGAAAGGCTCATAAGATGCTTTCTCATTAGATAAGCAACCACTATAGTTACACTGCAAGGTTAAACACACAAATATGAGATTTCTCGGCTTCGTCATTTTCTCTTTAAGTCAAGCTTCACCAGCTCTAGATAAAAATATTTGATGTCGGGGGTATCAAATAGCATGGATAAAAATTCATAAAAAAAGACGTTAAATCAACAGAAAATGGAAAAACAAAATACGAAAATTATAGGGTTTTCCTTGTTATTATGTAGAACCAAAAGAAACACACAAGCATTCTGTGATAACACTTCAACATGTGCATTTGCAAGAGCTTTTAGCATTTAGATACATAGCACTCAAACACTTTACCTCCTGGATATTCTCACTAAGCAATGAACCAAAACAGCGCCGCCTTTCTTTTTAGCTTCGTCAATGAATTCAAAGCACTCATCAAAATATTGTGAAATATTTACATCTTCTGAATCTGGTACTGTCCCAGTTCACCAATATAACAAAGAGGATTAATGGAAGACACACCTAACCAGGGAAATATAAGATAACACTACTGAAGAAAATGAAAGGTGAAAGTGAAACACAATAGTTTCAACAGAAGCATTCAGTTGGCCTATGCCCTTTGTGCACTACAAATGTTGTACCCTCAAACGTAATATGTACTTTCTTTTTTAATCGATTCTTTACAATTCTTTTTAGCTTTCTCCCTTCTGTTTTTAATTTGAGTTGATTTCTCTCTATTTTCTACACGACGTACTGGAGCATTTAGAGGTCTTCTATATATGCACATGTCTAAATACCATTTTAAACGTGTTTATCTCATTTTCTCATTTATTGAAACTAATCCTACTTTCTTTCTAATACATCCAGAAAAGGAAAGATAGACAATATTCCAATATTATAAATTGGGCATTGTAAATTTAGAAGAAAAACGATTAAAACAAGAGGTCTTACTATCAACTATCTTGGAGACAAAGTCATTTCCCTGACTAGGGTAATGGAAAATTGACAAAATATGTGTGATGTTAAAGCTTTCCAATGCACTTCTATTTGTGGCAGCTACTAAAGAACCCAAGTAGAGAATGATACACAACAGATAATGAAGAAATAATTTAGGATAAAAGTACTTTAACCAAACAACACAGGAAAGCTAACCAAACTCTAGCTCCCATTACCTCTTCAATTTTGCATGGAATGTTGTCCTCTCTCATGCGTCTGGATGCAAGCAGTCCTCGCAAAATTTCTCAAATGTTTCCTCAGATTCATTTATTGTTGGAATAGGGAATTATTTATATATATATTCTTGATCTTTTCTTTCAAAAAGGAAGAGGCTTTCCAAGTTTTTGTCAAATCAGCGTAGCTCTTTTTCCTGTCACATAAAATAGGCAACCGATTGAGGCATCAAAAAATAAGTTCAACAAACAATTTAGTGGGAGAAAAAGTAGAGGAAGAACTAAAAAACAAGAATCGCCAGTACAATAACCACCTCAACTTCAGTTGTTTCACCCAATCCTAAGGGTAAATGCTATATGAGAAATCTTCAAGTTAAAAACAACAAAACCCTAGATGAGTAACTAAGACCTGAGACAAAGCTGGAAAAAAAGGGAGCATATTTATATATGGGTCATTCTCCTATAGGACATGAGTATGAATTTCATTTTAACCTATAAAGTAGCAAAAATTAGCGTATAAAATATTAAAGATTAAAATATAAAGAATAAAAAATTAGTGTATACAGTATCAAATATTAACGTATAACTCATAAAAAATTAGTGTATTAACGTATAAAGTACAATTCACGTATCACGTCTCATATATGAGACGGTATCATAAGAATTTTTGCGTGTATATATTCCCATTCCAAGAGATGAGTCTATGAACCAATGTCTCACCTATCACCTTCATAATCGCAAATACATTCATTCAACAATAACTTAACGCTAGCTATAAAAGAAACAAACAAAAAAACCCATACATTGAAACCCCATTCCACTGGCGGAAGTTAACCACCAAGTTGAATTCACATATCACAAGCAAAAATACTCAGAAAGTAAATACAAACACCCCAGATAGGTAAAAATCTGAAAGACAGTTTATATTCTATGGAAAAAAAGTGCAAATATTCTTCAAAATTCTCGCCAATCACCAAAAAAAAACTTGGAATCCAGAGGGAAATTTAAAAGAAAAAACACATAAAAAGTCCCCAATTACTTGAAATGATTAGTCCACGGGAGAAATGTTACGAAATCCTTACAAACTCAAGTGATAGACCAAAATCCATAAAATTTCAACTGAAAATTAAAATTAAACCCCAAAAAGTCTCTAAAAATCTACAGCAAATCCCACAACCTAAAATTCAAATTAAATCAAAAGTAATACCAAAAACAAAAAAAAAAAAAAAGACACGTAAAAGGGACGATGAATTCCCACTTAAATACTTGGGGAAAAAAAAGAATTCCAACATAAATTCCTAACAGACAAACCAAAATTGATTCCTAACTGTACTTGTCAGATAAAAAATCAAGAGAAATTGCTACAAGAACATATGATAGAAAAGGAGAGAATAAATACACAGGTTAAAAATAAGGTAAAAAGAAATCGGTACCGTTGGAATATGTAAGGGAAAAAACGGATCTCACATTGTATCTAATAGCCCAAAATAATAATAGATAATAGTAAAAAGAAAAATAAATAAGACAATAGATACAGAGATTTATGTGGTTCGGTCAATGTGAACTATGTCCACGGCCGGAGGCGGTGCCAAAATTCACTATTAAGTGGAGACAATTTACAAAAGTAGAACACTAATTATAGGCCACTTTCTAACACAAAAGGCTTTTTGTAAAATGCAAAAGAAAGAGAAAAAAGAAAGGAGAGGAAGAAAAGCTCTAAAGCTTTTTTTCTTGGGATGCCATCTGTTTGGGATGAAATGAAACTTCAGCATTTGCCTTGTATTTATAGGCAAATGCTGAATGTGAATTGATGTAGAAAAACTCAAGCCGCTTAAACCTTTTGCATGCGGCCGGAATGCTTCCTTTCACACAGCCACAATTGCCGAAACGTAAAAACTGCACGCAGCTGCAATGTTTGAAAATGCAGCTGCAAAGTTTGAAAAATTCTTTGTTGCATTCAACCAAATTCTTTGGCCACATGTTTGGGTTGCGGGCCATTTCTTACAAATCTCCACCTTGGTCTGTAACCCAAAAATAGTGACTTAATCAAACACACCTCCGGCAAAGCCCCAATGGGCTGAATCACAAACTATGAACACCATTCAAATCCAAGCACTGCTTGAACTTGTATACTAGAAGAGCTTTCATAAACATATCGGTAGGATTGTCCTTGGTATTGATTTTCTGAACAAGGACCTTCTTGTCAGCAATGGTATCTCGAATAAAATGATATTTGATATCAATATGCTTCGTCCGCTCATGATACATCTGGTCTTTAGTCAAATTAATTGCACTTTGACTATCACAGTAAATGGTAGTAATCTTTTCTCGTAGAGTTAATTCGCCAAATAAACCTTTCAACCATAAAGCTTCTTTGATAGCCTCAGTAACTGCCATATATTCTGCCTCAGTAGTGGATAAACCCACTACAAATTGTAGAGTAGCTTTCCAGCTAATTGCACAACCTCCAATGCAAAAGACATAGTCTGTAAGAGACCTACGCTTATCAAAGTCACCGGTGTAGTCTGAATCTACAAAACCAACCAAAGTGTTGTTGGTTCTACAAAACTCCAAACAAGAGTTTGAAATACCTTTCAAGTATCTGAATATCCATTTCACAGTCTGTCAGTGTTCTTTGCTTGGATTTGCCATATACCTGCTAACAACATTAACTGCTTGTGAAATATCTGGACGAGTACAAACCATTGCATACATGATACTGCCAATGGCACTAGAATAAGGAACACGTGCCATATAACTTTCCTCTTCCTCTAATTTTGGTGATTGAGCAACAGATAGCCTAAAATGGCTAGCGAGAGGAGTACTAACTGGTTTGGCATCCAACATGCCAAATCTCTCCAAAACTTTCTTAAGGTAACCTATTTGGGTCAGATATAATTTTCCAACTCCTCTATCTCATCTTATTCCCATACCAAGAATCTTCTTAGCTTCTCTCAAGCCTTTCATTTCAAATTCAACATTCAATAAGGCCTTTAACTGGTGAATTTCTGCAAGATTCTTAGCCGCAATGAGCATGTCATCAACATATAATAAAAGATAAATGAATGAATTATCTTTTAACTTCCGGAAGTAAACACAAATATCATACATGCTCTTGGAGAAATTATGACCCAACATAAATGAATCAAACCTTTTATACCACTGTCTTGGAGATTGCTTCAATCCATACAAGGATTTCTTCAATAAGCAAACATGGTCTTCCTTACCTTCAAATTCGAAGCCTTCATATTGTTTCATATAGATTTGTTCATCTAATTCACCATGTAAGAACGCTGTCTTAACATCAAGCTGTTCCAATTCCAAATCAAACATGGCTATTAATGCAAGCAATACACAAATAGAGCTATGTTTCACAACAGGTGAGAAAACATCATTAAAATCAACACCCTGTACCTGAATATAGCCCTTTACAACTAATCGTGCCTTATATCTTACATCGTCAACACCTGAATTACCTTCTTTCTTTTGAAAACCCATTTGCAGCCAACAATTTTCTTTCCTTTTGGCAGCGTCACAAGATTCCAAGTACCATTCTTGTGTAGAGAATCTATTAATTTCTTCATTCATGGCCACCACCCACTTATCTGAATCAGCACCTGAAATTGCATCTATATATGTGGAAGGTTCTCCATCTCCACCTGTTTCCTGTGCCGCTGATAAGCATATGCAACCAAATTTACCAAATTTGCATACCTCTGTAGTGGTAAAATCTCTCGTCTTGATCTATTTCTTACTATGGAATATTCTTCTTCTACTAGTTCATCTTCAACAAGGTCTGAATTTGGTTCATCACTTTGGTCTGTAGAAGATCTTTGAAAAGGACTGAAATTTATGACTTCTAACTCTACCTGTTTCTGTGTGCTATCCTCTTTTTCTAAATTACAAGGATTACCAGACTCTTTTCTAGAATTTAACATTAATGACTCATCAAATGTAACATCTCTGTTAATTACAAATTTTGGTGATTTGGGATCAGAACAAAATAATCTATATCCTTTCACTCCTGAAGCATAACCGAGGAAAATACAATTTCTAGCCCTAGGCTCTAACTTTCCCTCATTAACATGCATATATGCTGGATACCCAAATATTCGTAAATTTGAGTAATTAGTAGGAGTATCTAACTACACGTCCTCTGGAGTCTTGAAATCTAGATGAGCATACGGAACACGGTTGACTATATAACAAGCTGTAAAGATGGCTTCCGCCAAAAAATCTAAAGTCAACTCAGCATTTGGGATCATACACTGAGCAATTTCTAAAAGAGTCCGGTTCATACGCTCGGACATACCGTTCTCTTGAGGCGTCATTCTAACGGTACAATGTCAAGCAATTCCTTCATTTTTACAGAATTCATTGAATTTTGTTCCACAAAATTCCAAGCCATTTTCTGTCCGCAGCCGCTTAATATGTTTTCCTGTCTGCTTTTCAATTAAACCCTTCCATTGTTTAAATGTCAAAAAAATATCATTTTTATTTTTCAAGAAATACACCCAAACCTTTCTTGAATAATAATCAATAAATGTTAACATATACCTCGCACCACCCTTAGAAGGAACACGAGAAGGCCCCCAAAGATCAGAATGGATATAATCACCTTTTGTTTTATGGACTGCATGCGAACTGAAACTGACTCTTTTCTGTTTCCCAAAAATACAATGTTCACAAAAGTCCACCTTACCAGTACTTTGTCGACAAAGTAGGACCCTTTTGCTTAACAGTGTTAAGCCCTTCTTACTCAAGTGTCCCAATCGCATATGCCACAATTTGGTGATGTCGATATCTGATGATACGAAGACTGCTGCAGCACCTAAAACTGTAGATCCCTGCAAGATATATAAACCACCAGACTTGCAAGCATTCATCAATACAAGAGCACCTCGTGAAATTTTTAAAACTCCACCTTCAGCCAAATACTTGTACCTGAGAGAATCAAAGGTACCTAACGAGATGAGATTTTTCTTCAAATCTGGAACATGTCTAACATTTGTGAGTGTTCTAACAATTCCATCATAAATCTTTATCTGGATTGTTCCCCTACCAACAAATTTACATGGAGCATTATTGCCCATCAAAACAACCCCACCATCATATTTTTCATATGTGGAGAAATAATCATTTTCAGGACTCATGTGGTAAGAATAACCAGAATCTAAAATCCACTCATCCTTAGACCTAACTTTGTTTGTTGTTGATACCAATTTGTCCCACATGCCTTTGGCCGTCTTTTCACTGGTAACTTCCTGCAAAATCTCGTTAGAGAGATTTAATACAATACCTGATCTAGCCTTTCTATCTAGATCCAAAAAACTTTGTGTCGACATTTATGGTGGCTTTTTCTCTACCACTTCAAGAGCTAACTCACACCCATCCGGAATTAGAATGGCTTCCATTCTGAGTTGCCATGTACCGAAATTGATATTTCGGTCAAACCTTTCAGTGGAGGTTTTAGTTACTGTCATCGTGGCTAAAAGTTCTAAAATGAAATATGACTCTGATACCAATTTGTAAGGGAAAAAACGGATCTCACGTTGTATTTAATAGCCCAAAATAATAATAGATGATAGTAACAAGAAAAATAAATAAGACAATAGACACAAAGATTTACGTGGTTCGGTCAATGTGAACTACGTCCACGGCCGGAGGAGGTGCCAAAATTCACTATTAAGTGGAGACAATTTACAAAAGTAGAACACTAATTATATGCCACTTTCTGACACAAAAGGCTTTTTCTAAAATGCAAAAGAAAGAGAAAAAAGAAAGGAGAGGAAGAAAAGCTCTGAAGCTTTTTCTCTTGGGATGCTATCTGTTTGGGATGAAATGAAACTTCAGCATTTGCCTTGTATTTATAGGCAAATGCAGAATGTGAATTGATGTAGAAAAACTCAAGCCGCATAAACCTTTTGCATGCAGCCGAAATGCTTCCTTTCACACAGCCACAATTTTTGAAATGCAAAAACTGCACGCTGTTGCAATGTTTGAAAATGCATATGGAACACGGTTGACTATATAACAAGCTGTAGCGATGGCTTCCGCCAAAAAATCTAAAGTCAACCCAGCATTTGGGATCATACACTGAGCTCAATCTAAAAGAGTTCGGTTCATACGCTCGGACATACCGTTCTCTTGAGGCGTCATTCTAACGGTACAATGTCAAGCAATTCCTTCATTTTTGCAGAATTTATTGAATTTTGTTCCACAAAATTCCAAGCCAATTTCTGTCCGCAGCCGCTTAATATGTTTTCCTGTCTCCACAAAATTCCAAGCCATTTTCTGTCCGCAGCCGCTTAATATGTTTTCCTGTCTGCTTTTCAATTAAACCCTTCCATTGTTTAAATGTCAAAAAAATATCATTTTTATTTTTCAAGAAATACACCCAAACCTTTCTTGAATAATAATCAATAAATGTTAACATATACCTCGCACCACCCTTAGAAGGAACACGAGAAGGCCCCCAAAGATCAGAATGGATATAATCACCTTTTGTTTTATGGACTGCATGTGAACTGAAACTGACTCTTTTCTGTTTCCCAAAAATACAATGTTCACAAAAGTCCACCTTACCAGTACTTTGTCGACAAAGTAGGACCCTTTTGCTTAACAGTGTTAAGCCCTTCTTACTCAAGTGTCCCAATCGCATATGCCACAATTTTGTGATGTAGGTATCTGATGATACGAAGACTGCTGCAGCACCTAAAACTGTAGATCCCTGCAAGATATATAAACCACCAGACTTGCAAGCATTCATCAATACAAGAGCACCTCGTGAAATTTTTAAAACTCCACCTTCAGCCAAATACTTGTACCTGAGAGAATCAAAGGTACCTAACGAGATGAGATTTTTCTTCAAATCTGGAACATGTCTAACATTTGTGAGTGTTCTAACAATTCCATCATAAATCTTTATCTGGATTGTTCCCCTACCAACAAATTTACATGGAGCATTATTGCCCATCAAAACAACCCCACCATCATATTTTTCATATGTGGAGAAATAATCATTTTCAGGACTCATGTGGTAAGAATAACCAGAATCTAAAATCCACTCATCCTTAGACCTAACTTTGTTTGTTGTTGATACCAATTTGTCCCACATGCCTTTGGCCGTCTTTTCACCGGTAACTTCCTGCAAAATCTCGTTAGAGAGATTTAATACAATACCTGATCTAGCCTTTCTATCTAGATCCAAAAAACTTTGTGTCGACATTTATGGTGGCTTTTTCTCTACCACTTCAAGAGCTAACTCACACCCATCCGGAATTAGAATGGCTTCCATTCTGAGTTGCCATGTACCGAAATTGATATTTCGGTCAAACCTTTCAGTGGAGGTTTTAGTTACTGTCATCGTGGCTAAAAGTTCTAAAATGAAATATGACTCTGATACCAATTTGTAAGGGAAAAAACGGATCTCACGTTGTATTTAATAGCCCAAAATAATAATAGATGATAGTAACAAGAAAAATAAATAAGACAATAGACACAAAGATTTACGTAGTTCGGTCAATGTGAACTACGTCCACGGCCGGAGGAGGTGCCAAAATTCACTATTAAGTGGAGACAATTTACAAAAGTAGAACACTAATTATAGGCCACTTTCCGACACAAAAGGCTTTTTCTAAAATGCAAAAGAAAGAGAAAAAAGAAAGGAGAGGAATAAAAGCTCTGAAGCTTTTTCTCTTGGGATGTTATCTGTTTGGGATGAAATGAAACTTCAGCATTTGCCTTGTATTTATAGGCAAATGCAGAATGTGAATTGATGTAGAAAAACTCAAGCCGCTTAAACCTTTTGCATGCGGCCGAAATGCTTCATTTCACACAGCCACAATTTTTGAAATGCAAAAGCTGCACGCTGCTGCAATGTTTGAAAATGCATATGGAACACGGTTGACTATATAACAAGCTGTAGCGATGGCTTCCGCCAAAAAATCTAAAGTCAACCCAGCATTTGGGATCATACACTGAGCTATTTCTAAAAGAGTCTGGTTCATACGCTCGGATATACCGTTTTCTTGAGGCGTCATTCTAACGGTACAATGTCAAGTAATTCCTTCATTTTTGCAGAATTCATTGAATTTTGTTCCACAAAATTCCAAGCCATTTTCTCTCCGCAGCCGCTTAATATGTTTTCCTGTCTGCTTTTCAATTAAAGCCTTCCATTGTTTAAATGTCAAAAAATATCATTTTTATTTTTCAAGAAATACACCCAAACCTTTCTTGAATAATAATCAATAAATGTTAACATATACCTCGCACCACCCTTAGAAGGAACACGAGAAGGCCCCCAAAGATCAGAATGGATATAATCACCTTTTGTTTTATGGACTGCATGCGAACTGAAACTGACTCTTTTCTGTTTCCCAAAAATACAATGTTCACAAAAGTCCACCTTACCAGTACTTTGTCGACAAAGTAGGACCCTTTTGCTTAACAGTGTTAAGCCCTTCTTACTCAAGTGTCCCAATCGCATATGCCACAATTTGGTGATGTCGATATCTGATGATACGAAGACTGCTGCAGCACCTAAAACTGTAGATCCCTGCAAGATATATAAACCACCAGACTTGCAAGCATTCATCAATACAAGAGCACCTCGTGAAATTTTTAAAACTCCACCTTCAGCCAAATACTTGTACCTGAGAGAATCAAAGGTACCTAACGAGATGAGATTTTTCTTCAAATCTGGAACATGTCTAACATTTGTGAGTGTTCTAACAATTCCATCATAAATCTTTATCTGGATTGTTCCCCTACCAACAAATTTACATGGAGCATTATTGCCCATCAAAACAACCCCACCATCATATTTTTCATATGTGGAGAAATAATCATTTTCAGGACTCATGTGGTAAGAATAACCAGAATCTAAAATCCACTCATCCTTAGACCTAACTTTGTTTGTTGTTGATACCAATTTGTCCCACATGCCTTTGGCCGTCTTTTAACCGGTAACTTCCTGCAAAATCTCGTTAGAGAGATTTAATACAATACCTGATCTAGCCTTTCTATCTAGATCCAAAAAACTTTGTGTCGACATTTATGGTGGCTTTTTCTCTACTCCTTCAAGAGCTAACTCACACCCATCCTGAATTAGAATGGCTTCCATTCTGAGTTGCCATGTACCGAAATTGATATTTCGGTCAAACCTTTCAATGGAGGTTTTAGTTACTGTCATCGTGGCTAAAAATTCTAAAATGAAATATGACTCTGATACCAATTTGTAAGGGAAAAAACGGATCTCACGTTGTATTTAATAGCCCAAAATAATAATAGATGATAGTAACAAGAAAATTAAATAAGACAATAGACACAAAGATTTACGTGGTTCGGTCAATGTGAACTACGTCCACGGCAGGAGGAGGTGCCAAAATTCACTATTAAGTGGAGACAATTTACAAAAGTAGAACACTAATTATAGGCCACTTTCCGACACAAAAGGCTTTTTCTAAAATGCAAAAGAAAGAGAAAAAAGAAAGGAGAGGAATAAAAGCTCTGAAGCTTTTTCTCTTGGGATACTATCTGTTTGGGATGAAATGTAACTTCAGCATTTGCCTTGTATTTATAGGCAAATGCAGAATGTGAATTGATGTAGAAAAACTCAAGCCGCATAAACCTTTTGCATGCGGCCGAAATGCTTCCTTTCACACAGCCACAATTTTTGAAATGCAAAAGCTGCACGCTGCTGCAATGTTTGAAAATGCATATGGAACACGGTTGACTATATAACAAGCTGTAGCGATGGCTTCCGCCAAAAAATCTAAAGTCAACCCAGCATTTGGGATCATACACTGAGCTATTTCTAAAAGAGTCCGGTTCATACGCTCGGACATACCGTTCTCTTGAGGCGTCATTCTAACGGTATAATGTCAAGCAATTCCTTCATTTTTGCAGAATTCATTGAATTTTGTTCCACAAAATTCCAAGCCATTTTCTGTCCGCAGCCGCTTAATATGTTTTCCTGTCTGCTTTTCAATTAAAGCCTTCCATTGTTTAAATGTCAAAAAATATCATTTTTATTTTTCAAGAAATACACCCAAACCTTTATTGAATAATAATCAATAAATGTTAACCTATACCTTGCACCACCCTTAGAAGGAACACGAGAAGGCCCCCAAAGATCAGAATGGATATAATCACCTTTTGTTTTATGGACTACATGTGAAATGAAACTGACTCTTTTCTGTTTCCCAAAAATAAAATGTTCACAAAAGTCCACCTTACCAGTACTTTGTTGATGAAGTAGGACCCTTTTGCTTAACAGTGTTAAGCCCTTCTTACTCAAGTGTCCCAATCGCGTATGCCACAATTTGGTGATGTCGGTATCTGATGATACGAAGACTGCTGCAGCACCTAAAACTGTAGATCCCTGCAAGATATATAAACCACCAGACTTGCAAGCATTCATCAATACAATAGCACCTCGTGAAATTTTTAAAACTCCACCTTCAGCCAAATACTTGTACCTGAGAGAATCAAAGGTACCTAACGAGATGAGATTTTTCTTCAAATCTGGAACATGTCTAACATTTGTGAGTGTTCTAACAATTCCATCATACATCTTTATCTGGATTGTTCCCCTACCAACAAATTTACATGGAGCATTATTGCCCATCAAAACAACCCCACCATCATATTTTTCATATGTGGAGAAATAATCATTTTCAGGACTCATGTGGTAAGAATAACCAGAATCTAAAATCCACTCATCCTTAGACCTAACTTTGTTTGTTGTTGATACCAATTTGTCCCACATGCCTTTGGCCGTCTTTTCACCGGTAACTTCCTGCAAAATCTCGTTAAAACCAATTAAATAATTTAAATAATTTGACTTTCCTTAAATCTCATAAACTTGACTTTCTCATAAACTTGACTTTCCTTAAATAATTTAATTTTAAACCAATTAAATCAAAAAATAATCATAAACTTTTAATTAATTCAATATCAATTAATATAACCATATAAAAAAGTTAGAGTTAATCTAAGAAAAGCTTGATGAGAAACTTTTAAATTATATTTAAGATAAAAACAAAACAAAATAAAATAGTTAAAATTTTAAATTTAATTTTTATGATATTACCTATTTGAACACATTTAAAATAGTTTAAACATGTACATACAAAATATTTAAAATACTATCCATGTATAAAATATAGAACCTTAAGTTAATTACATTTACCAATCTTGAGCTTTGGTAAAAGTACAACCTGAATGTAGTTTTAAAAAATTACGGTCACATTCCTACCGTTAACGTTTATTAACGGAATTGAAGAAAATACTCAAATGTCATCACTTATTTTGTGAAAAAAATAACAAAAATAGATTAATAAATATGAAATAACAATAAATACTTGTTTGCAATTTTTAATTATTTGTTATAAAATATCAATTTTATATTCTTTATTATAAATGAGTTTCTCAAATTAATCAAACTTTAATCAAGAAATTTTATTCTATCTACACTTTAAATTTTTGAAGGAAAAGAATTATTCTTGGAGAAGAAAATAATTCAATTTGATTAACTAATAAAGAAGGCTTTTCTTTTTAATTTTAACACTTTACCTACTTAAACTATTTTTTTCTTTGCAAAGTACAATAATTTCATAAAAAATAAATATTTTAAACCAGTCTATCTATATTATTCATTTTGTATTTTCTAAAATATCCCACAAAAGACTAAATACAAGTCATTCTCATTTACTTTCCTTCTTATTGTTGTATTATTTAAATTTTAGATCAACCAAAGAAAATTAGGAAGGATTTCATTTAGGGAGATTTAGTTTTAGAGAAACGGTATCATTTTGAACATTGGACATGATAAGACATAATAATATTAGACAAAGAATCTGCTATGTGAAGTTATCTAAATGGATTTCATTTGGTTTGAAAAACTTTTACTAACTCAAAAATTCTATGAGGTATTTTAGTTTGTTAGTCACATATTTATAGATGATGAAATAAGTTATCTGATTCATAATTGTAATAGGGTTTATAAGATATTCTATTCCTAATACAACTCGGTTCTTTTTAATTACATCAATAATAGCAAATTAGTTAGAATACAAATCAAAGTTAGTAACTAATATTAATCATGTGAAAAATTAAATTAGTTAGTTTCTTAAATTATTTTGGTAAAAAACACTTAATCGTATATTTAAAATATTTATTATTAAGGAAGTTTAATTATCGTGCTTTAATTGTGAAAAATTAAATTAGTTAGTTTTCTAATTCCTAAATTAGTTAGTTTACTAAATTATTTAGTTTCTTTTATAATTCTTATTTTGTTTAAACAATAAAATTAAAATTAAAAAAAATGAAAAAGAATTTCAATAATTAGTTTCCTAAATTATTTATATAGTATTCGAATAGAAGTTAATGACTAAAACCCAAACATCAATTTACTTATATATATATATATATATATATATATATTCTATTTATTTACTAGCTATTATAAATAATCATGTGATACAAAACAATGTCGTTTTAAATGTTAAACAGTATTACTTGAAAAATCATATTATTTATCAAATGGATAAAAAATGAGTTGAGAATCATTTATGCAACAAAATTCAAATTGAAAAATTAAAATATAAATTTTTTAAAATTGGGGAGCTAAATGATACTTAACCTCTAAGTTGCGGCACTATTGAAATCATTTAAACAAAATATTTAAATAAGCATAAAACTGTCTAAACGTTAAAACCAAAGTTTTGAGGTGTAAGTGCTCTAAAAACTTTTTAATATATTAAAAGTAGGACCAAACTGCATACAAATTATACACCCACATAAAATTATATATTCACATTCTTGAAAATCAAATCAAAGGTAATAAATTTCTCATCGTCAGCCTTATAAAAATAAAATCGCAAAAACTTTTGTGACCGTGTCATATATAAGATGTGATACGTGAATTATACGTATATGTTAATACACTAATTTATTATACGTTGTATGTTAATATTTAATATTTTATATACTAATTTTTTATGGTTTATACGGAAGTTTGATCGACTCATTGGTCTCACGCTAGAATTAATGGCCAAAGAAAATTAACAGAATGCACAAAACACAACTAAGTACCCAGTCAGTAAATTAATTATTGCCAACAACTCCGTTCCCAATTCAAATTAAACTAGCACGCATGTAGGAATGCTCAGTCATTGCGTGGTCACAATATGCAGCGCAGAAAAATAATGGTAGAACATGTTTAAATTGTGTGGAACAACATACCGACTACCGAGGAGTCATTAGTTGTCTGGAACCCACAAATTTAATTTTGTCATAATATAATTGAACATTGACAATAACATCACCTCGAAAATAGACTAATTAAACCTCTAATTTAATTTCATTCTTTGACTTGGTCAGGATCTCTTGTTGTTCATATACGTCTTGAAGGTAGGATGTAATTCATATGCAAAGGGAATAGATTAAAATTTTGGTTATATAAATTTTCTTAAACATCCATATGATTCACGAGACTTTCGAATGTTGTTTCTTAAGAAGTATAAAAATGTAGTAATACTTTCATTTTTTTTCATTTTGGTTTCACATTTTAGTTTGAGGGGGATGCCGAAGGCAATTAGGCTAGTGTTTTTCACGGAAAGCTAATTCTTGTTGGAGATTTTATTTTGACACTGCTTCACATCCAAAAAGAACGGAGGTACATCTAAGTTAAACTTGAATATGATAGTTTTCTTTTTATTTTTCTTGACGGTGAAGTAAGACCAAATCCATAAACTTGTTATCTTAGATAAGAAGAAGCTTATAAAATCCCTTTTGTACGTTTCCGTGTCTTCCCAAAGGATTTGTGTCGCTTTTGGCATATCGAACCCTAGTGGAAGGTTCGCTCGACAAGCTATTAGGTCAGTGATAGAGCGTGTCCCTAATAATTTCATCGTTGTGCATGGACTATGAAGGCTCTAAACCACATAGATAGTGCAATGTGCTTATCGAGGCCTGACCCTAAAATATGAATCATCCAAGGCATATTAGGTTTATTATCATGGCATACTCTTCCTATTCGAACTGAGCATTAATTAAAACCAAATTTCTCTACAGAAGGATAGATATAGTAATTCGAGTGAGATCCAATGTAAATCCAAACTTTCAATTCACTCTTTTTTATAAAAATAAATTGACAACAATTTTATACATGGAGATGTCAGCTAAAAATTTTGTAAATAGTTAAAGTCAAAATAACACTAGATCTAAATATAAATCATCCATAATACATGTTAAAACATGAGAAGTCATTTTCTGGTGAAATACAACAATTTGGAAAATTGACATGACTTGGAGTTGCTTGCTAATTTAAATATTTAATTATCTGGTGCTAACCTACTCTTGTATGTAACATAGAATTAAACACAATTACACAATAGGTTTTTGATTGAGTATCATTACCTCATGGTAAAGTAGTATTACCTCACGGAGTCACGATATTCTAACTTATTTTCAACCATTCATATCGGGATTGCATGCTATTTATCCTTTTATAGGTTTGTCAATTAAAAAGTAAAAAGACCTTTTGCCCGTAGTCAAGATTCCTATAAAATAATTGTTATTGTCCTATCGTAGACTATGCACTATTAGAAAGAGTTTTAAACCAATTAAATCACCAACAACAATGATTTTCATTTCAACATCAAACTACATAAACAACCCAAAAACAGTTCTGTAAGGTTACAAAATCATAAAACAAAATAAGATGAGGCAATGTAAGAATTTTGAAAATCATAATTTGCATAAATACTTTTAACGAAAAACTAAATAAAAATGACCTATAATCACACAAAAGTATAGTAATATGATGTTTTGGAGCAAGAAATTAATGAATTTAGAATAAGATGTTGAGAGTAATGCATCTTAATGTGAGAGAAATTTATATAGGGTAAATTATGTTAATCGTCCCTTAGTTTAGGGATTGATTTCGAATTTGTCCATCAACTTCTAAAATGTTTTACTTTATTCACTCATCTTGCATTTTGAGTTTTAAATCATCATCGGTCTGTTTTTGGTCCATGTGTAGACAAACTATGTCTCTCACGTGTATGACACATGACAAAAATGATGAAGGTAAGAAACTGTAGTCATGAAATAAATAAATGATAAACGAAATTAGTTCATTTTGCTATTTGATTTGTCATGTGTCACGCACATGAGAAACGTAGTGTATTTACACAAGGACAGAAAACAAATCGATGACAATTTAAAACTTAAAATTTAAGATAAGACATTAAAATGTAATGTTTTGAAATTGATTGACAAATTTGAAATCAACCCTTAAATTAAGAGACGATTGATGTAATTGACTCAAATTATATAACATTTGGTTTTATTACTTCTAATTTGCTGTTTAGGGGTAAGGGGGGTGGGGGTGGGGGTGGGGGTGGGGGTGTGTTTCTTTTATCTGACAAAAGGAGTAAAATGTATGAAACAAAGAATTATTAGTACCTCTTGATCATCTGTTTGGGTTCCCATAACATATGCATATGCATATATATGGAAATGAATAGAATATGATCACCTTGGATGGATGGCCAAATTTCTGGTTGAGGAAAGCTGCCCCGTTGTCACTTTCATCATTACTGTGATGCCGAGCCACACGTGCCCTCAACCATTGCTGTGTTTGTCTTAAGACATGAAATGAAATCATGCTTAAATAGATTAAACTAGATATAGTCATGAAATGAAATCATGTTTGTATCTCTGTTTGGTTAGTCAGCTTTTTGTATTTATTTATAAAACTAGATATAGTCTCGTTTGGACAATATTTTTACTCAATATTGCATTTATAAACCTAAAACAAACGCACGGTAATATTACTTACAGGCAGTCAAAACTTCATTTATTTCAACCTAATGTCTTTCGATATATAGGTGAGTCCCGCATTAAATGTCAGAAAAAGGTGACATTATATTTTGATATTTAGGCTGGTCCACATTAAATGTCAGAAAAATATGACAGGTTTGTTATTTTTGATAGATAGTCAGAGTCTACCATTTTTAAAATTAATTATTTAATAATATATAATTCAATCATTATACACACAATAATCATTTCTCATATACACAATTTCCAATAAATTAATATAATTTATCCATCCAAACACATTTAATCGTTTTATAAATATTACTTTCTAATAACAAAACCCAAAAAAATCATTTTATAAATAAAACAAAAAAATACCCTATCCAAGCGGAGCTTTAAATAATCTTCATTATCTAAAGTTCAATCAGTCATATTAAAGTTCACTAAACAAAAGATTTCTATGCAAATTAACCTCACCGACAAACTTAGCAGATCAGAAGTAATATGAAGAATTCCAAATTCAAAATGCTTTCTTTACTGGCCTAGCTAACTCTATCCTCCTCCTTGTGTGGAATGTGGGGCTGCTTCAGCAGCAGAAGATGGAAGAAATGGAGCTGCAGCAACAACTTAGTACTTCTCAGTCCGTGTTAATTAGTGTAATTATTGATTCCAATTCTCCCAAAGATCGATGATGCTGTGGCCGTATGTATGGCGTATATTCATGCATTTCAATGCTGCACTGAGACTTTTATACAGTGCATCCAGTTGCCAATTTTGAAATTGAAATTTCTTTACCAGCAATTGAACTGGGAGTAACTGTTATACCTCCGTCGCCGCAGCTGCCACCAAAGAGGTTTAGGAGCCATGTCAAATTAGCCGCGGAGACCACAGTAGTAGGAATTAGATAGCGGAGTACAACGCTCCATTTTGATTTACATGCCTTGACAAGAAAGTGTATTTTCGACGATCCACCTCCGTTACGATTTGTCGAATAGGCCATTGGTAAATTGCATTGCGACCAATTTTGTGGACGATGTGGCAAATGGAACTGATAGGAGTCAATAACCTAAACTACATTTTTTCACAAACAACACTCGTTTTGGAAATACTTGACCTTTGCAGCGGCATGAAAATTTTATATAAACGAATATATGCGAATTTAAAAAATCTTTGGCAGTTCTGCTTCCGCTAAAATATATGTATACTATTTGGATTTAATATGAGAAGCAACAGAACCCGTTATACTTTCAAATTGGCTGACTCAGATCACTCGAACTCTCAGAAAGTTGAGAAAGAGAAATTGCAGCTCGTTTTTTGATTATTGAAGAGTTTTAAAATTTGGAATTAGGGTTTAAATTTAGAATAATAATTTCATAAACGAAGTATTTGTTTAGCGATAGAATTAATATTGGGTAAAAAGAGGGTAATAAAGTCTTTAACTAATTAAAATAATAATAAAATTATTTTGACGCCCTTAACAATAAATACATTAAAGTTGCGCCCTAATTAATAATAACGAAATGTAATTCGCCCTTAATGCAAATTTTTCCAATTTTTTTTTTACAAATTGTACTTTTTTCCCCCTATTTCAAACAATGAAAGAAGAGTTATTCCAGCCCTGTACTTCATATTCAGCAGTTTCATTTCTTGCTTGTAAAATTTTCCCAAGTACTAAATCATTGTATTATCTTAAATTTGAAAATATATATTGAAAAGCTGATAATTGTATTAACAAAATTAACAGCACACTCAATCAGCTAACTAACTGAAAATCATTGTATTATCTTAAATTTTAACCCACAAGAACAATGCATTACAATTATTTAAACAAATGACTTAAAAGCCACAAACTGTATTTAAACAAATGGCCTAAAGTCACAATTCAGAAACTACAAGTCTCAATAATGTAGCTAAACATCTTATTAGTTACTTATAATGGTAATTTTCATTCTAATTAAAAATGAAGTAAATTCTACCCCCTTACTAAAACTGAATCTCCGGCTTGCAAAATCTAACCCGAGATTTGAAATTATTATACCACCGCATACATACATATTTAATCTAGTTATTGACATATAGTTAAAATTTAATGGTAGAACGAGAAAACATCTTATTCAGAAATTACACACAATAGTACCGATTATTGTATAACAACGGTACGGATTATTTTACATTTGACATTATTGAACTTTAATTATCAAGAACTTTAACATGATCATAAACCAATCTTCCAAACAAAACAAGGGCTTTCATCAAATTCACTAAAAGATGAGTTTACTCAATGATATTGGTTTTCGTAAGTAAAGCATCCGTGCATTCTTTTATCAATTCCCAAGCAGCATACACATGGTGCTCCTCCGTCAATGTAGTTCCCACAACAAACCTTAACATGTAAATCCCACCAGCCTTGGTATGAGTCATGTAAGCTCGTCCTGTTGAGTTGATCAGGTCAAGTAATTCCTTATTCAAGATCTCCTTGTCAATTTCATCATCGTATCCTTTCCCTGGATTGAGCCTAAAACATACCAGTGCAAATGCTCGTGGTACAATAATTTCAAATCTGGGGTCAGATTTCACAAACCCTTCAAACATTTTAGCCATTTGAACATCAGAAAGGATGTGTCTTTCCAAGTTTTCGACACCATAGCTACGCATAACAAGCCATAATCGCAGTGCTTTGAATCGTCTGCTGGTGCCAATTTGCCAATCTTTGAAATCCACAACTCCATCAAACTCGCTTCTTTTATTTCTCAAGTACTCTGGATTAGTGATCAATGCATTCACCATCAAGTGTGGTTTCTTTAACCACAAGCAACAGCAGTCCAAGACACAAAGCAGCCATTTATGAGTGTTCAAACTAATTGAATCAACAAGCTCAATCCCATCCAAATATTGCCTAAACTCAGGGCATATGCATGCACTCCCTGCATAAGCAGCATCAACGTGAACCCATATGTTGAAATCATTTGCGACTTTAGCAATTTCACTCACTGGATCAATGGCAGCGGTTGAAGTGGTGCCCACTGTGGCACATAGGAAAATCGGGACCAATCCATCGGCAACGTCAGCTTCAATTTGTTCACGTAATGCTATAGGGGACATGGAAAAGTTGTCTTCTCGTGTAGTAGGGATTAATTTTATGTTGCATGGGAAAATTCCAGCAGCTTTGCAGGTCTTCTGGAAAAATGAATGTGTTTGATCAGATCCATAAACAACAAGCTTTCCAACATTCTCCATACCAATTTTCTCCAAAGCGCCATCACGAGCCGCAATGAGTGTGCAAAGAACGGCCTCACTGGTGGTTCCTTGAATAACACCACCACCAGTACCATGAAACATGAAAGATTTAGGCAACTTGAGCATGTTAGCCAGCCAATCAATAACAACCATCTCGAGTTCGGTGGAAGCCGGGGAAGCAAGCCAGTTGAACCCTACAGAGTTAAAGCCAATGGATAACATTTCTCCAACAAAAGCAGCCGAGCTAGCCGAAGCTGGAAAGTATGCAAAAAAGTTGGGACTTAACCAGTTAGTCATCCCAGGGACTATATCTTTCTTAATATCTTTGAGAATGGTTTCAAATGATTCCGGCAAACGCGGGGCGGTTTCCGGCAGCCGATTTTTTAGGTATCCAGGCTCAACTTGGCTCAAAACTGGATAGTTTTCAATATTTTTGTAATAATCAGCTATGAAATCAACCATAATATGGGCTTGTTTTCTGAATTCTTCAGGTTCAAGTGGTCTGAATGGTGCAGCTGCTGGTGAAATAGAATAATCATCACAATTTTCACTAATGCTGCCCATTCTTTAATAAAATAAGGATGATGGAGGAGTTCTTGAAAACAAAAAGGTTTGAATGAATTTAGCAAGTCGAAGGATCAGAGAGAATTCAGGACAAGTTTTGCGTTTGTAGTTTGTATATGCATTTTCTTTCGCAGAAATATGTATGCTATATATAATGCTTGCACAACAAAATGATCAGTGCTTCTTCAACAATGATCCGTCGGTACCATGCAATATTTATTCACTGTTGGCGTGGGGCTCATACACGGTAAAGTCTGGGTTGGACAAAGAAATTGATTATTTATTGGGTTTTCTCTGATTATGTAGATCAGAAATGAGTTTGCATATATGTCAGAAATCAAATTCATAAATTGATTGTATCGTTTTGTCAATTTTTATGGCTGTTTTACATGTAAAACATGTGTTTTTTTAATAATTTTCGTTTAGACCAACATTTTTTTTATCACATACGTTACATGTTCTAATTTTATCCTTTATTTAATTTATCTAACATACCATGATGTAATTGAACTTGTTTATTTTTTAATAAAATAATAGAATAAAATAAAATAATTTATTTATTTTCTTAATTAGTATAATATTGATCAAAATGACACTTTTTGTTTGTATTCTTTTTTTAATTATAATAATACTATTATTTCTACAACGAAATATGAGTACAACTTCAACGAAATATGAGTACAACTTCAAGTCTCCACTAACATAATACATCTATTACATCCAAATGACCTAAGAATATGTTAATGCGAAAATGAGTTGGCATTGATTTTGATGAGCTGGCATTGATTTTTTTGGTAAATCAACTCAATCAATCTATGCAAAGAAAGTTGATTTTGGAGATTATACTATCTTGATATATTTGGTAATTATTTTAGTATTCTTGGTGCTTATCTTGATATTTTTGGTAATTATCTTTGGAGACCTATCTTTGAAAAGATAAGCATGGGATGTACACGGTTTCCATCTTTCTATGAGATTTATTTGGGAATAATCTTGGAGATAAACATAGAAAGAGTTGGTGTGCTCTATAAGGATTGTTCCTCTCACACGTTTTTCAGTGTAGAGAATTTGTTTATTCTTTCGGTCTTGTAAAAGACTGTGAACACATTTTTGGTTGGAATTCTTTGATTAAGTGTGTTGGCTGAAGCATCTAAATGCGAAAGTGTTGAAGGTGCAATCCTTCTGATCTTTGTTGAAACTCAGTCTCGAGAGGAGGCTACTTGGTGTTGGATATAAGCTAATATTGTGAATGAGAAATTGGTTTCTCAAGTGGTTGGGAAAATTGAATTTAATTCGTTATTGAAAACTGAAGAGTTTATGGATTTAATTCATTGAGAACTAAAGAGTTTATGAATTTAATTCATTATTGAAAATTGAAGAGTTTTCTTGAAATCTAAAGTGTTTCCTTGGAAATATAAAGTGTTTCTTATCAATCCAAAGGTTTCTTTTCTCATCTATAAATATAGCTTATTCAAGAGACAAGAACCTAACTTTAAAAACTCCTTCCTCATATAAATCTCTCTGCATATTTTCGGAGTTCATCAAACCTTCAAGTTCTAGTTCACTGGTGAAGCTGTTAGGTGCAAACAGACTTCACGAATCCGTTGTATCCTGGGAAATAGACGCTCGTAAAAGCTTCAACACTCATTCGGGAAGGAGCGAATCTGTTTTAAGAAAATTGTGGTTAACACGAGCCTCGGATCTTCATATTCTTTTCTACTGTCATTACGATTATAATTTGTTGTACCAAGCCAACTTTCTAACACTTGGAACTCGAGAGGAGTTCTGATAGTAGACAAAGGGGTCTTGCCATATACGGATTGCGGGAGGAGTCACTATTGACAAGGGGATCTTGTTTCTTAAAGATTCTGGGAAGAATCGCTCAAGTCGAGGGGAGCTCGCAAAACAGATTCTCTTAAGAAGTTAGGAAGGGGCGGCGACAAAGAAAAGAGGGAGTCTTACTTTGTGTTAGACCGAGTGTCTTGTAACTTTGTTAAGCTAGTGGATTCTTTTTATCTGGGCATGGCCCTGCAGACGTTGGCAATTGCCGAACTGCATTACCAATCTCCTGTCTCTTTATTTTTCTCATTTTAATACTGCCCATTATCGCTTTTATTATTGGTGTCATATCTAGTGTTCCAACCCACTGGGACACCGTGTATCTAACCTTGATCTTTCAATGCCTGGGGCACTGCAAAATCCATCACTGCATCAAAGCCTGGGGCATTTAAAGATTCCTTTACGTACTCTATGGTCCATGTCACAGTGTTCATTCCACCACCTGCATCAAAGCCTGAGTTCGGATTAGTACTATGGCACAAATACAAAGATCGTATTTAAGAAGAACTATGGAGTTTGGTATTTTCGTATTAATTGTCAGGATAGTTCCAACATTCTTGGAGCTAGTAAGGCGTAGAATTTGTACGGAAATCGGACGACGCATGATGTGTGGAGGATGGAAACGTAGTGTTGATCAGATCGGATAAGATCAAAGGAATCTCAACCAATCTGATGGGCTATTGATAAGGGTTGAGTTATACTATGACTCTTCTTGTTGAAATCCTATCTGAACCCGAGTTCTTCGGAATAAGTCTACTGATGAAGTGAGAGTTCTAATCCTATTGGAACTCTGCTAGGTACGACTCTATAAAAGGAACCCAATTATCACATGGAAAATGGTTACTTTTTCTACAACTTTAATTATTATTGCTCAGGGTCCCAAACTGTCTTAAGTATCGGAACATACTCCCCGGTACAGCCCAGGGTGTATTACTGAGGATGTATTTAACATTTGTGTTGCAGGCTTGCTAGGGTTCAAGTGACAACTCAAGGTACACGTGACCTCAGAAAGACCTCACGGCACTTGATGATATTTCACATCATCACAGGAACTGGAGGATAAATGAGGGGTGCCACACAGAGACACTGAGTATCACATTCATCAAAATTAGGAGGATTACAGATTCCTCCATTTGGAACTCTAACATGTTTTGGTAGTTTGATCATGACCTCCTCATCCATTACTACTGTTTGATCTTGGAATTTTTCAGCCAATTTCCGTGGAGTGGCTGCCTCTGCCTTGACACTTGTTGCGGTCTCGTGAGTTGCTGTTATCCCTGCAGTAGTCATGTCCACGGTTCCAGTTTTAACCGGAACCGGCCCATACCGGGACCAAACCGCCTGGGCCGGTTTCGGTTCATAGTTTTTGTGAACCGTGAAACCGCCGATTTTTTTTAAAAAAAACTGGACGTCCGAGATTAACTAGCCGTTGGATCATCCAACGGCTAGAACCGGCGGTTCATAAAAAAAAATAAAAAAAAGTGTGATGGCCGTTGCATCCAACGACCATCATTGCTTTTATGACCGTTGGCAATCCAACGGCCATAAATTGGGCCGTTGGAAAGCCAATGGTTTTGGGCTTTGTTTCACACATTTCATATTAAGGCTTTATGCCTTTTTTTTCTTTTCTTTTATAAATACCTACAATTTTTTAAATTCATTTTTACACCATTCTCTTCTCTCAATCTCAATTCTCTCAATTCTCCCAATTCTCTCAATACTCAATTATCATTTATATTATCTACTTTTTTTTGTTATCATTAAATTATTTTTACTCATTAATTCATTATATTCAAAATTCAATTCTTTACTTTAAATTATTTTATTTTATTCAAATCTTTAGCTAATTATTTTTTAAATTTATTTATTTTATTAAATATTGATTTCTCATTAATAATTTTTATTATTTGAATTATTTAAATTTATTTAAACACTTTTATTATAGACTTATAAAGTTATAATTTTATTTATCTAATTATTTATATTTATTCAATTACTTAATTTTAATTTACTATAAAATGGATAGTTTTAATAGAGATATTGTTGGTAGCTCACAATTTGGTGCAAACCAAAGTGAGCAAATTTTTAGCGGTGGTGGAGATCGAAAGCCCCAACATTGAAGAAAGGCTAAAATCGGATATGTTCAAGAAGCATTACACAAAGATATTGGATTCCAACCAACAACCAATCAAGGCGAAATGCAATTATATTCCCAGAAATAAATGATATGCTTTCAAGAAAGGATCGGGCTATGGAACTTTGGCGCGACATTTGAAGGAAAAACATCCACATGAAATCAGCCTTTCCACCAACCAATCACAATTATCCGGGTTTGTTCCCTCTACTACTCCTTCTTTTAAATATTCGGATGAAAAAAAAAAGAAAAGAATTAGCTAAAATGATAGCCATAGAATATTTATCATTTGGTTTTGGTGAAAAAGTAGGATTTACTTATTATTGTCAAGAGGCATTAAATTCACAAGCTAAAAGAATGCCTAGAACAACAATAACAAGAGAATTAAAGAAAATTTATAAATGTGAAAATCAAATTTTAATTGAAACTTTTTCAAAATTAAATGGTAGTGTTTTTATATGTTCCGATATTTGGAGTGATTTATGGCAAATGCATTCTTATATGGGAGTAATTTGTCATTGGGTTGATAGTGATTGGAAAATACAAAAAAGAATTATTGCTTTTCGTCATTTTGAAGCAAGACATACCGTAAATAATATATCTAATTTGTTAAATATTATTTTAGATGAATATAGTTTATCTAGAAAAAAAATTTCAATTGGTTTTGATAATGCTTCGGCTAATACGGCTTCAATTAGTCAATTAACAACTCTTTGTCAACCAATAATAGGTGGAAAATTTTTTCATATTAGGTGTGCATGCCACATATTAAATTTAGCAGTACAAGATGGTTTAAAAACACTAAATACGTATATTACCCCTATTAAAGAGGCAATTAGTCTTTTATGGATCCGTCCAAATTTAATGAAACTATGGGTAAAATTTCGTATGGAAAATGGACGCAAACCAAAAAGATTTAGTAAAGATGTTTCTAATAGGTGAAATTCAACTTATAAATTATTGAATGCATCTACACAATATAGTACTTTGTTATGTACTTTTTTTTATGCAAAATCATGTAGATGAAATTTCTTTGCATCCTAATATGTGGGAAATTTGTTGTAAATTATTACAACTTTTAAAGGTTTTTAAAGATGCTACTGAAATTTTATCTGGTGTTTATTATCCTACTTCTGATCTATTTATTCACATTGCATGTGATGTTGTTGACATTTTATAACAATTTAAAGATGACCCTGTTTTATCACTTCCTATATATGATATGTTAATAAAATGGCTTAACTATTTTTTTTCTTATTTTTGCTCCAATTAAAGAGGATCAACAATGGTACCCCATCTACCCCCTTGGTGACTCGAACCCGTGACCTATTGGTTCACAGGTGAAGATGTAAACCAGTTGATCTACACTTCATTGTCAAAAATGGCTTAACTATTACCGAAAAATTCCACCTACATATTTAATTGCTTCTGTTTTTGATCCACGTCAAAAAATTAATATTTTAGAAGAATATATTACTGCATATAATAGTTGTGTAGATTCATTTTTTTCTAACAATGAAGGTTATAAACCTCAAGATACTAAGGAGATTATAGGAGAAGTAAAATTTCTTCTTCGTGATTTATTTAATGAATTTCTTTCTAAATATGGTAGTCAAGTTCCTATTAGTACCGGATCTAATATTGATGGTTCTACTAGTAGTGCATCACATCAAAATACTAGTACGTACTCCATCAATGTTTTCCATAGCACTACGTAAACTTGGTAAATCTATATATTCTTCGCACAAAAAATCAAGATCCGGTACTGATAGGAACTTGATAGATATTTAACAACTACTTTTGAGGTTTGTGATGAAGATAAGGATTTTCACGAGTGGTCCTTGCTAAAATGGTGGAAGGGAAAGGAGAAGGATTATCCAATTCTTTCTATTATCACAAAACATATTCTTGCAATTCTGGCATCAACCGTAGTGGTGGAGCAAGCTTTTAGTGCGGGAGGAATCATTTTATACGAGCACCGGTCCCGATTATTACCAAGATTATTAGAAATCCGAGCATTAGTAGATGATTGGCACAAGGCATTTTTTAGAGCACAAGAAATGGACAAGTCAGATGACATTGATTTAGATTACGACACCGACATTTTCGAAACGAGCAATGTTAGTACCGGATCTTCAACCAGAGTTTCCTATTTAACGAATTTTGTCCATCCCGATCCCGATGATGATATTGAAGAGTTAGATGATTAAAATTTAGGTCAATTAACTTGTACTCAAATTACTTTTATGAATGAAAAGTTTAATTTTTAGTAAATGTTGTGTCATGATTCATTATTCATATATGTAAATGGCCAACTCGAAATTCGATATTTAGGCCAAAATTTTATATTTCAATAATAAAATAAGGTATTTTTTCATTTATATCAAACTTGTAAACTGATACGAAATCATGTGTGATCACATATTCCGGAAAATCCAAGGTACTTGTTCCAATTGTTAAAGATGAATCTCATGTATGGAGGCCTGGAATAAGATGGAGAATAAGTCTCATGTTAGTCCCAAGGAGGTCCGAGACTCAAAAATGGGATAACCAAGGAACTCATGACAAGAGGCGTCAAATATTGTTTGCTGAGAGATTCTGCCACGTTTTAGTAATCTGCCTATATCTCTCTCAATTTAACTCGGAATGGATTGATTCTAGTGGCATTAGAAAGCTACGATCCAGACCTAAAATTTTGATGTTTTGCATGTTTCCAGATTCTGACGGGATCAAGGTGAAAACACGCCGTGAAGTTGCACGTCATGTAATGACGCGGACAATTTCGGGAATTTTAGTATTTTCGTTTTTTTAGTTGTTTTGGGTTTAATTGTATTGGGCTTTATAATTAATGTGTTATTTAAATATTAAGGTCCATATTTAATGTAATCTAAGTCCAGTTTGTTAGAGATAGTTTAGTTTACTTGTTTAGAAAGTTAGGGTTTTATTTTATACGCCTATAAATAGGCATATTATTCAGTTGTAATAGAGAGAGTTGAATTTTGAAATAAGAACACAGAGTTGTTTTCTTTTACGTGAGTTGATTTCCTGAGGAGGGATTTTGATTTACTTTGTGAAGAATTTTCCTGAGGAGGGAGCTTTCTTTACGTGACTGTCGTGTTAATTGTATGTGAGAAGCATTCAATTAATTGAGCATACTGTCAATCTACGAGATAGATTGATTCTACCTGTCCAAATTGATTTACGAAAAAATCGTGGACCCTATTCCGCAACAACTATCAATCTACGTGAGGAGCGTGGTGAGATCGTTATCAAGTGGTATCAGAGATCAAGGGATTTTCGAAATCAGGTTTTTCAGTTTTACCTTAAAATTGAAACCCTAAATTGTTGTTATTCGCAGCCTTGCATGATTTGATTATTGTGATAAGGTTACAACAATTATATCTTTTGTTTTTGTTTCATTGAAATTGTGAGAATTGCTCCGGTTGGAAATTGGATTGAATATATCTGGATATTATGACATGGGTGTTGCTTTAGCTTGGAGTGATTTGAGTTGGGAAAAACAATATGAAGAAGTGCAGAGGTATATATCTTCCTTACCTCTTAAAACTAATGCTGAACTTGAGAAAGAATGTAGGGATGCTTTACATGCCTTGAAAAATCCCAAACCAAAGATCCCTAGATGTGGTACATGTCTTGGATATGGTCATACTGAAATTAAATGCGCAAGTCGATTGGGGATGGTTATTGTTGATGGGGTTGCTAAATTTAAAGATCCAAAATCTTATGTTATTGGTGATCCTTCTACATGGGCATGGGATAATGCCATTCCACAACCAATTGTGGCAAACACAATTGAAGAATGACAACGAATTTCTTTCGGATATGCCTTGGCCAAAGGTTATTTTGGAGGATATTGAGCCTACCATTGAGGAGAATGAATCCAAGGAAGATGAAACTTCTTTGCAAGAAATTCACTCACCCATATTGGAGGAAGCTTTATTGCGGTTTGTAGAAAAAGGCAAAGAGGAGAAAATAATGAGTGTGAATTTCCATATATTTTGTCTTTTTGTCTTGACAATTTTTCAGGTTTTGTGATGAATTCTCTTGTTACCAATCCACAAGATTTGAGGACAAATCTTTTTCAAGTGAAAGGGAATGATACGAAATCATGTGTGATCAAATATTCCGAAAAATCCAAGGTACTTGTTCCAATTGTTAAAGATGAATCTCATGTATGGAAGCTTGGAATAAGATGGAGAATAAGCCTCATGTTAGTCCCAAGGAGGTCCGAGACTCAAAAATGGGATAACAAAGGAACTCATGACAAGAGGCGTCAAATATTGTTTGCTGAGAGATTCTGCCACGTTTTAGTAATCTACCTATATCTCTCTCAATTTAACTCGGAATGGATTGGTTCCAGCGGCATTAGAAAGCTAAGATCCAGAGCTAAAACTTTTATGTTTTTCATTTTTCCAGATTCTGACGAGATCAAGGTGAAAACACGTCGTGAAGTTTCACGTCATGTAATGACGCGGACAATTTCGGGAATTTTAGTATTTTCGTTTTTTTAGTTGTTTTGGGTTTAATTGTATTGGGCTTTATAATTAATGTGTTATTTAAATATTAAGGTCCATATTTAATGTAATCTAAGTCCAGTTTGTTAGAGATAGTTTAGTTTACTTGTTTAGAAAGTTAGGGTTTTATTTTGTAAGCCTATAAATAGGCATATTATTCAGTTGTAATAAAGAGAGTTGAATTTTGAAATAAGAACATAGAGTTGTTTCTTTTACGTGAGTTGATTTCCTGAGGAGGGATTTTGATTTACTTTGTGACGAATTTTCCTGAGGAGGGAGCTTTCTTTACGTGACTGTCGTGTTAATTGTATGTGAGGAGCATTCAATTAATTTAGCATACTGTCAATCTACGGAGATAGATTGATTCTACCTGTCCAAATTGATTTACGAAAAGATCGTGGACCCTATTCCGCAACAACTATCAATCTACGTGAGGAGCGTGGTGAGATCGTTATCATAAACTTGTACGTATTATATCAAACTTGTTACTTTTCACATTGTAAATTTGTAAATTTGTTAATTATATCAAACTTCTCTTATTTTTCACATTGTAAATTATACTAAACTTCTTTTTTTTTTTTCATCTTGTAAATTTGTAAATTATATCAAACTTCTCTTATTTTTCACATTGTAAATTATATTAAATTTCTTTTTTTTCACCTTGTAAATTTGTAAATTTGTGAATTATATCAAACTTCTCTTATTTTTCACATTGTAAATTATAACAAACTTCTTTTTTTTCACCTTATAAATTTGTGAATTATATCAAACTTCTCTTATTTTTCACATTGTAAATTATACCAAATTTCTTTTTTTTCACCTTGTAAATTTGTGAATTATATCAAACTTCTCTTATTTTTCACATTGTAAATTATACCAAATTTCTTTTTTTTTTCACCTTGTAAATTTGTAAATTTGTAAATTATATCAAACTTCTCTTATTTTTCACATTGTAAATTATACCAAACTTCTTTTGTTTCATCTTGTAAATTTTGTAAAGTATATCATACTTCATATTGTTATTTTTTTTTAAAAATCGAACCGTGAGAAAACCGTACCAAAACTGGAACCAGAACCGAAACCGGGATGAAACCGGAACCGGGACGGAACCGGAACTGTGACCGAACCGTGAACCGGCGGTTCACGAACCGTAACTGTAACTGTGACTCCAAGGGCCAGTTCAGGTTCCACCCTTCGTGGAACCGTGAACCGGCGGTTCACGAACCGTAACCGACGGTTCGTGAACTGTGGTCATGTCTACCCTGCAGCAACAGAAACAAGTATAAAGTATTAGCATTTCAAATACCATCATATTCTCCTTGTTATGTGTACTTAATTAGTCAAACTTTTCTCCAAAAATTAACAAAAAAAAAAAAAAAACTCCATCTATGCTAATTAAATTTGTTAGCTAGATTGATTCAACATTAAAATTATTTCAATATTATTCAAAGGCTTGGCAAATGTTTTCATTTATATATTTAGTTATATACATAAGAAAACAAACAAGGAAAGTAACTAAAGAATACATACAAATTGCTATCAGCAAGAGAAGAGCAATAAAAGCTTGCTTAGCCATATTCTTTTATATCTGTGATTCTGTGTTTCTATATGTGGAAATGTTAAGTGGATTCAGAACTATTTATAGAGTTATTCGGTCACGACTTGAAAGATTAACTGAACGAGGACTAAGGTTTTTTATTTTTTATTTATTTTCCTTTTCCCTTTTCTAATAAAGAAAAATCTGTGTACTGTTGGATCTTTCAGTTTTAGCATTATGGACCAGCCACGTGAACATCAATATCAAAATTTTGAGTATTTGTTGATATCAATATCAAAATTTTAATTATTTGTTGATCAATTAATTCTAATGGCGCAAAAAGCTTCTGGTTAAAATGCTCTAGTTTTGTGGACTAATTTGGGGTTCTTTTTCTTGTTTATGCAATTTCATGAAAACTATTCATTTTAACTCAATCAAGTTGAATTTCTCGAGAGTAATGAAAATTCACTTCATCTCTTTTAGTGGAATTAATCCAAATTGAGATTTGGCTATATTGCAATTGAAGTTGTCTCACTTCGGATATGTTTGGATTGAGGGAAAGGGAATGAGAGGAAAGGAAAAGAAAGGAGAGGAAAGGAAAGGGACTGATTAGAATTTTCGCTTTTAGATAATTAATTTTTTTTGGAGGGAGAGGAAAAGAAAGGGAGGGATTGGGAGGAATTACATATAACTGTTTGAGTTGGAAACGATCATTATTTTATTGTTAATAATTAATCATTATAAATGTATATTTTTTAACTTAATTTTTTTTAGAATTTATAACGTAAACTTTTATGTATAAACAATTCTTATAAATATATTTGAAAATTTTAATCTCTTGTAATTCTATCTACCTCTAAAGTTCTAATTTTATAAAATTTGATTTGACTGCTATAAATTTAATAAATTTTCATGTAAATAAATATTTAACAACAAAATTATTCAAATTATTATGATATATTAATAAATTAGAGTTTCAATTTCTTATAAATTCTACTCACTAACAAAATAATAGATTTCTATTTTATTAAAATTTGATTTATAAAACTTTAATAATCTATCTATTTTTTTTAAACTTGAATCAACATTTAACTATAAAACTTTTACGTTAAATATATATCACTAAAAACTTTATAATAATCATATCATATATTAATAAGAAGTTTATCCACGTCCAAAAGATTAGTTTATTTATGCTTCAAACATCATCGTCTTATATAAAAATATTATAGTCTCCTAAAAAATTATAAAAGCTATGAAAAAATAATATTATTTTATTTTTTATACAAAAATAACACGATTATCGAAACATAATTTTTATTTGATTCTTGTCTTTATATTTATTTATTTTATTGATTTTTGTTATTTTTAATTTAATTTTATCTTGTATAAAAAATAAGATTAATAAAATGAATAGAAGATTAAGATTAAAAAGAAAAAAAGTAAATATGAATTGATTGTTTTAATTTATTATATTAGTTGGTAAATTAGTCATACATTATAAATCATTTTTTTCTTTTCCTTCCAATTTCTAATAATATTTTTAGTATATCATTTTTTTTTCAACATATCCAAACAGACAGGAGTGAAACTATTTTTCTCTACTTTACCCTCTTTTTCTTTCTACTAATTTTCTTTTTTTTCCTCTCCATTTATTTCTCTCAATCCAAACATACCCTTAATCAAAAGTAATTCATTTTCGCTAAAAATTTGCATGCGAGTTGGGATTTGGGGAGATCTAGAACAAGAAAAGAGAAAGAGAGAAGAGGAGATTGTTTCTATTAATTTTTATGGTGCTTAGAGGTAATGTTAATAACATATATGAGCTAATGTCTCCTCTCCAAATCGGATAGAAATAAATGGAAAAGCAAACGAAATGAATCGCTGCAAAACTTTTTGTATTACAGAGATTGCACCATTAATTCTAAGGTTCGAGAAGAAAATTTGAGAGAAAACTGCAATTTTGGTTTTCAAACTTTAGAGTTGTGGCAAATTTGGTCCTCAATGTTTTAGACGAACAGTTGCACTATATTTCAATTTGTGATCAATTTAGAATAATTAACTGATTTTATTTGGTGACTAAAATAAATTATCACATGACATCCACTTGTCTATTAATAGTCAAAGTTTTATTATTTTTTATTAAAAAAAAGAGAAATTTTAATCAGAATTCTCTTTTTAAATGTTCAAAGGGGATTCTGATTATAATCAAGGTACAACTCTTATTCGTTTATTAGAAAATAATTTAAAAATGATTCTGAATAAAATTTCTCTGTTTTTTTATCATAAAAAAATGATAAAATTTTACATATGGGATGATAATTTCTATTACTCATTTAATAAAATTCATCAGTTGTCCTAAACGAATCACAAATTCAAATATCAGAGATCGTATTGAGTCGTTCAAAAACATTGAAAACCACAAGTGCTACATCTTCCAACTTTGGGGCCAAAATTGCCTCTTAATGTGACGACATATATGTTTTGAATATTTGTTTTTGTTGCCATAAACTTCATAATAAGATGAGAATTTCTTCTTTTATTTTTTTCACCTAAACTCACACAATCAACAGAGGCATATATATATTAGATCACGTTTCTCATACCGACATTTCCTTCTGCTGCTCTCTCATGAATCCTTTTAGCCTTGAATTATTGAGTTGGGTGTCCACAGATTTAATGTTCATAAACAATGTTAGTTGTAGTTGAAGACTTGCACATTTAACATTATACCGATTCAATGATTTTAAAGGTCAATAAACACTGCACCAACCAAAATTAATTTTGAGAAAGTTACTTGAACGGGAATTTTCAATCAATAAATATTGGATTATAACGTTGTACAACTAAAGAAACGCTAAATCAAGAAAAAAAATGGATTATAAAAATTGAATAATTTTATTTAAACCAATTCAATCAAGAAAAAAAAATAAAGGAATTGTATATGTATAATTTTTAGAAATCACAACTTTCTCTTGAAAATCCAAAACTACTATTTGAGAAAATTGACATTTTTTTCTTTCATTTTTCATTAATTTCTTTACTATAATTCTTAATTTTACATGTTTTCCATTGAATCATAAACAAAAAAAAAAAAATGAAGGTTAAAAGTTAGGATACACAGTTTTTTAAAAACCATAATTTTCTCTCAAAAATTGAAATATAGCCCACGAAAACTAAAAAACAATTTTTTTAAAAAACATTTATATGTAGCTAAATGAAGTTTTCAAATTGCACTATGTCTACTTCTTGATCATTCATTTCAGCATATATCTCGATCTTAATTAACGTTGTCACGTCTAATTTAATGAAAAGCATCACATGACGAATTAGAATACAATAATTTTGATTTTGATATGCACATGGCAGAACCATGTAGAAGATTGGGCTATTTACTAAAATATTACTTTAAAAAATAGAAATTAAAAAAAATATTATGATTTTTATTATTTTTTACTGAAATCGCAATTTCAGGTTATAGATGCACTTCGTATCTTCGGTTTCATTCTTTGTTTTAATTTATAAATACATGCCCAGTATATTGTAAAGCCTTATCAAGTAATTAGTAAACTTTAAAGTGTAATTGTTAAATACACATAGCATGAATTTATAGATTGAAATAGGATTTTAATTAAAGATCCACAAGATTTTTTAAGTCCCACAAAATTTGAAATTGCTACTTCTCTTGTAAATTAAAAAAAAAAAAAACAAGCACTTAAACGAACATGAGTTAATAGTTGATGGGATAAATTCAATCATATTCCAACACGAAGACTTATTTTAAGTTAGAATCTGAGAAGTATCCGTATGGATATTCTTGATCTCATAATTAGAAGTATTCATATAACAAAAAGAGTATTTTCTCCTAGGGAGCTACCTTTCACTCTCCACGCTCGATATGAGGAGCATAAGATTTCTCACTTAGCATACGTTGATGATCTTATGCTCTTTAGTAGAGGGGATCGGCATTCGGTGGGCATACTTTGGGACTGTCTGCACCAGCTCGGGGAGGTTTTGGGATTAAGGGTTAATACCCTCAAATCCCAGGTTTTCTTTGCAGGAGTGCCACCGGAGGTTCAGACGGCCATTATTGACCTTACTGGTATACTGCGGGGAGCTTTTCCTATCAGGTATCTGGGGATTCCATTGGTGCAGCAAGGACTGCAGGTTATGCATTTTGCACCGCTCTTGGGGAAGATCACATCCCAGATTGGTTTATGAACGGCTCATTCTCTATCTCACGCTGGCCGTTTGGAGCTCGTCCGATCGGTCCTACAGGGCATCTACTGTTTCTGGCTTTCTGTCCTACCGGTCCCTACGGGAGTCATCGATAGAGTTGTCAGTCTTTGCAGGAATTTCCTATGGGATGGAGGGCAACCGAAGGTGGCCTGGAAGGATTTGGCATGCCAAAGGAGGAGGGAGGACTGGGAGTCATGGATCCAGAGGCATGGAATATAGCTTTGCTGTCCAAAGTCCTATGGAACATACACCACGAGAAGGATACCTTGTGGGTCAGATGGGTTCACCTCTATTATTTGCAGCACCGCTCCATTTGGGACCTTTCCCCTCATAGGGAACACTCCACCCTTATGAGGAAGCTCCTGACCATTAGAGATCAGATCATGGAGAAGGAGTCAGTCGACCAGGCGAGTGTGAGAATGGAGGACTGGAAGCAACCTGGTCTCATCAAGACGGCATACTAGTATTTCAGCAGTAAGGCTCAGAAGGTACTTTGGACGACGACTATCTGGACCTCTTATATCCCGCCTAAGTACTTCTTTACACTGTGGCTGGGAGTTAGGCGGAAGCTACTCACCAGGGACAGGCTGGGCTACCTTAGCATTGACCAGAGATGTGGCTTCTGCAATGCCATTGAGGAGACCGTTGAACACCTATTTTTTGCATGTCCTTTCACTAGGGCAATTTGGGACGACCTACGGATTTGGTGTGGGCTGAGGAGACAGATAACCACTTTGGATGCGGCTTTGAAATGGCTGAAGAAGAAGAGTCGAGGAACCTCCTGGAGGGCTAAGAAGAGCAAGCTGACCTTTGCTTGCACAGTTTACTATATTTGGCTTACTAGGAACAAATTGTATTTTGAGGCCGTTAAGCCTATTCACCATGATATTGTACATAGGATAAAGACACACGTGTACAGGATCGGAGCATCTTTGTACCCTAGTGTCTCTATCCTTGACTAGTCCTTTTTGGGATCCTATACTAGTTCTTTTGTAGGATGTTACTACGGCAGACCCGGTTATGCCCGGTGTACTTTGTATATTAAACATTCTTTGATCAATATAATTTTTTACATTCGATAAAAAAAAAAGAGTATTTTCTCAATAGGACTTTATTACATTGGGATATTAATATTGTCATTTTTATTATTCTTTCTAAACTAGAAATCACAATTGAGATTACGACTTCTAATTAATATATAACATAAACACAATTACTACTTACTGTAGGATCGAATTTAATTAAAAATCAAAATCAAACTTGTATTCCGTACACAAGTCACAAAAGCAGCCTTAAGTTGTTAAGGCAAAACAAAAACTGCACGTAGATCAAGAAAAGACAATTTAGAGCAGCAATAACAAATTTATTTCTTGAACCAAAGCCAAAACTTTTCTTACACCACGTGAATGCACTTTTCGTTTTTTGTGCATCTAAAACTAAATAAGCCTACAACTTTATTTATAAGACAAAAAACTTCATAATTCATATTAACACCAATTAGGAAACAAACTCTATTTAGAAATTAACTAAACTTGTTTTAGGAAACTTAGTTTAATTCTACAAATGCCTCCCTTAAACTAAGTCGTCATGCTTAGTCATCTCCAAAAGCTTCTTCTACTTCACGAAGGTCTCTATTTTCAATGCCTTGGTGAAAATATCCGCCACTTGATCTTCAGACTTGCAATAGTTAATTGCAATTTACTTATCTCGAACCAATTCACTAATATAGTGAAAATGATATCAATGTGTTTGCTCCGTCCATGAAACACTAGATTTTTTGCTAATTCGATAGTTGATTTGCTATCACAAAATACCGTAGGCGGACCATCTTATTTATGTTGAAGAAATTCAAGCATTTTCCTTAGCCACAATGCTTGTGTAGCAATGTTTGAAGCTGCAATATATTCTACCTCCGCTGTAGATAATGCAACCATTTGTTGTTTCTTTGAACTTAAATAAAACACACCTGAATCAGTAAAAAATGCATACCCGGAATTACTTTTTCGTTGAACTGTGTCACAAGCCCAATCACTATATGTGAACCCAAAAAGTTCAATTGGATCACCAGTCGAATAAAGAATACCATTTCCTTAAGTACCTTTAATGTACCTCAAAAATTTCTTTACTACTTATAAATGTGACTGTTGTGGATTTTTTATAAACCTGCTAATCAAACAAATACTAAAAGTATAACTACTTTTTTATTATGCCAGCTTTAGATTTCTTTTAATTGTGTGGTTCCTTCATATATAACGAGGACATCCCACCATCAAATACCAATTAAATAGCCAATTTTATAAATGGCACTTGACCAAATAAACTTAGAAAAACAAAGCATCAAATATATAGACACAAAATTTGTACATCATATCCTCTGTCTAAAATTATTTCTATCTTATTCTATCTAATATCCAAAATGACGTAGTTTAACTAAAATTAGGGATTAAAAGCATAAATATCAATAAAATTACTTTACAATTATTAGACCCTAACCAAAAAAATATGAACCCTATAATGTAACTTAATTTTAAATATGATAAAACATAGATAATTTTGAACAGAATATCTCTATCTCCAAAATTTGACCCATTGAATTACTCGAATTATTGACTGCGACAATTGCATCTGCATCCCGACTCACTCTTAATTCGAAAGTTTTCCTTGCCCATTTCTAAATATACATTCTTAGCTGGCAGAGAAATTACAACCAATCAATTGAACTAAGACTTTATAATCTAAATATATTGATCTCTTCGTTTTTCTTGCAAAGTAGTCTCAATTAATTAGCCGTCTAATGTACCTAGCTAAATGTATATATAAACTTGAAGCAGATTATTTGCTATAATTCATTTATACAGTGTCCCTTTCTATTTGTTAAGAACATGAGTAATTAATTTGTTCATCATATGATCAGTGGCAGATTCAGAAATTATAAGTTAGGGGCAAAATTGCATGGTAGAAGTTATATTTTAAATTTGGGGGTGCAAAATTATAATTTTCTTAAGGATTCAATTGAATTTTTTAAAATTTTTATAAGGCCGTAGTATAATTTTTCAAATCTCGGGGGGCGGTCCACCCCCCAACCCCGACCCCCCTCCATTCGCCTCTGCATATGATATGTTTCAAAATTTCATAACGTACCTCACCACCTATAATCATGAGTGTGACCAAGTTTTACGTTAGTTGTCAATCTACAGTAATTTTTCTCTTACGAATACTTCATCTAGTATATCTTAGAGCTAATTATAACTTCTTTAGAAGTGCTATATATATAAAAAATATATCTATCTCTCTCTATATATATATATATATCTGTGTGTGTGTGTGTGGGGTCATCAACAAATAGTCTCAAATAGTGAATCCAAATAAATTGGGCGTACCCCTTTTGGCAAAAAGCTCAAACCATTCACTACAATTAAACTTGTCTACAATGGGGATGGCCTTCTCAACAAAGCTACAACTTGTTCTGCTGTTCCTCCTCCACCTGACCCTTGTCTCATCATCATCACCCAATCCCGACACTCCATTAAACCTTAAAAACAAAACCATAGAAATCCATGACTTCCTCAGACTATTTGGCTTTCCAAAGGGTCTTCTCCCGGACAATATCAAATCATATTCGTATTCTCCTCAAGGCTTTTTCACTGTTCAACTCACTAACCCTTGTTCTGTTGTGTTCCAGGATGATGTGGTTCAGTATGACTATACAATAAAAGGGCAGTTGAGTTATTCGAATATTTCTGATATCACTGGAATTCACGTTAGAATGTTGTTTTTCTTATGGTTTGATATCAATCGGTTGCAGTATGACTTATTGTCAGACTCGCTGTTTATTGATGCTGGATGGTTCACAGAGACATTGCCTGCTAGTTTGTTCAAAACTATTCCCTCTTGTCAGAAATATGTGCAGCAAGAATCTCTTGTTGGCCTCCAATATGTGAGTGCTAAAAACAAAATCATTTGTATGATCTCTCGTAATATTTTTATTGTTAATAAACCCATAACAACACATATTTCAACTTATGAGTAATTATTATTTTGGTTTCAATGCTGAACAGATCTAGTCATCAACTCATATTTCATTTGTTTTACGAGTAACGTCACTAATTATATTACCCAAAATGTTTTGAATATTAAACAGTATCGTATGACAAATAACATTATTGGTCATATGTATGAAAAATGATTTCAGCGTCATTTATGCAACAAAATGCAGCAAATTGATCGACCAAAACAATACTTACCCTTGTTGTTGCTAGTTGAGTGACCAAAACAATACTTACCTTATTGACTATTAAGGTCATTTAATCTATTATAAAATGCAAGCAGGTTGTTTGTAGTAATATTTCTTTTATGTACTAAAAGTTGATGCGATGAATAAATAAGTAATTGTATTTATCTCTCTTAGTTTTATTTCTTTTTTTTGTTTTTGAAAGTTTACTTAAGTTATATATATAGTCAGAGAAGGATGCGATCAAAAGATAAATATATTTTTTTATTTTTGAGTATTGAGTGTTTGAATGAATAAGTTTTATTTTTATAAATTTTTGTGTTGAAAATTTATTTTATTATTTAATTTTAAAAATAAAAGTATTGTTTTTTAAAAAACAGTCTAAGAGCAGCCTTCAACACCAATGTTTATTTATTTACTTAGCTTTAAAATAATGGAAGACACTTTTGAAATTAATGTTCCTTTTACCATTCTAGCATAGCGTAACTTTTTAGGGTTAAAAGCACGTAACCCCCTCCAATTCATACATTAGTTGCAGTATACCCCCTCAAAGAAATAAATAAACACTTTACCCGTTTTAACAAATTCTCTTAATGACTTTAATAATTAAATACATATTTAAAGATATTTGGACAAGAATGCCCATACATTAATTTCACTATAATTCTCTTTAATTTCTTTGATAATATTTATTTTATTTTATTTTTTATTTCATATATTTTAAAATATTTTTGTGTTATGGTTATTGAATTTCTATTTATAAAATTTCTAATGATTAATCATAAAATAATAATTTTATATATAATTCCTTCTTACAATTTCTTTTCACTCAAAAATAAAAAATTTGAAAAAATTGGCTTTTGTGGACTATTTTCATGTCATTAATTCAACCCACCCATATATTGGTAGTGTGTCATAGAGTGAATGGAGTGAAAAAAATAGAAATGTAAATATTTTGAAAAATCACTATTTTTCGTGGGCTCTAACTCACAAGATTTTGTCAAAAATCGAAATGTTCAAAAACTGGCTGTTATGGACTATTTGCAAGCCGTTTTTTCAACCCACCGATATTGTTAGTGTGTTGTCTAGTAAACGGAGTGAAAAAAATAGAAATGTAAATTTTTTATAAAATCACTATTTTTCGTTGGCTATAACTCACGAGTTTTTGTCAACAATCGAAATGTTCAAAAACTGGCTGTTGTGGATTATTTTCAAGCCGTTTTTTCGACCCACCCTTATTGATAGTGTGTTGTCTAGTGAACAGAGTGAAAAAATAGACATGTAAATTTTTTGAAAAATCACTATTTTTTGTATAACTCACGAGTTTTGGTCATAAATCAAAAATTTCAAAAATTTGATTTTGTGGAATATTTTCATGCCATTTTTTAAACCCATCCATATTGGTAATATGTTTACTTGTGAAAGGAGTAAAAAAAATAGAAATATAAATTTTTTGAAAAATCATTATTTTTGGTTGGCTATAACTTACAAGTTTTCGTCAAAAATAGAAAATTTCAAAAAATGGCTTTTGTGGAATATTTTCATGCCATTTTTTAAACCCACCCATATTGGTAGTGTGTTAGCTTGTGAATGGAGTGAAACAAAAAATGTAAATATTTAAAAATATTATTATTTTTCGTGAGCTATAACTCACGAGTTTTGGTCAAAAATCGAAAAGTTCAAAAATTGGCTTTTGTGGACTATTTTCATGGCATTTTTTCAACCCACCTATATTGGTAGTCTGTCATAGAGTGAATGGAGTGAAAAAAAATAGAAATGTAATTTTTCTGAAAAAACACTATTTTTCGTGGGCTCTAACTGATCACGAGTTTTGGTCAAAAATCGAAATGCTCAAAAACTGACTGTTGTATACTGTTTTAAAGATGTTTTTTCAACCCACCCATATTGGTAGTGTGTTGTCTAGTAAACGGAGTGAAAAAAATTGAAATATAATTTTTTTGAAAAATCACTATTTTTTGTGGGCAATAACTCACGAGTTTTAGCCAAAAATCGAAAATTACAAAAACTGGCTGTTGTGACTATTTTCAAGCCATTTTTTCAACCCAACCTTATTGGTAGTGTGTTGTCTAGTGAACGGAGTAAAAAAAATAGAAATATAAATTTTTTGAAAAATCACGATTTTTTGTGTGCTCACGAATTTTGGTAAAAAATCGAAAATTTCAAAAACTAGCATTTGTGGATTATTTTCATGCCATTTTTTAAACTCACCCATATTGGTATTATGTTATCTTGTGAAAGGAGTAAAAAAAAAATATGTAAAGTTTTTGAAAAATCACTATTTTTCGTGGGCACACGAGTTTTGGTTAAAAATCGAAATGTTCAAAAACTGTCTATTGTGGACTATTTTCAAGCCATTTTTAAACCCCATTCATATTGGTAACGTGTTATCTAGTCAACAAAGTGAAAAAAATAGAAGGGTAAATTTTTTGAAAAATCACTATTGTTCGTGGGCTATAACTCACGAGTTTTGGTCAAAAATCGAAATGTTCAAAAACTGTCTGTTGTGGACTATTTTCATGCCATTTTTTAAACCCATCAATATTGGTAATATGTTATCTGCTGAACGGAATAATAAAATGAAAACATAAATTTTTTGAAAAATCATTTTTTTTTTCGTGGGCTATAACACACGTGTTTTGGTAAAAAACGGAAATGATCGAAAACTGGCTGTTGTGGACTATTTTCAAGCCATTTTTTCAAAAAACCCTTATTGGTAATATGGTATATAGTGAACAAAGTGAAAAATAGAAATGTAAATTTTTTGAAAAATCACTATTTTTTGGGGGCTATAACTCATTAGTTTTGGTAAAAAACGGAAATGTTCAAAAACTAGTTGTTGTGGACAATTTCCAAGCCATTTTTTCACCCACTCGTATTGGTAAATGTGGTATCTATTGAACAGAGTGAAAAAAATCGAAATGTAATTTTTTTAAAAAATCATTATTTTCATGGGGTATAACTCACGAGTTTTGGTCAAAAATCGAAAATTTCAAAAATTGGCTTTTGTGGACTATTTTCATTTTCGTGGGATCTAACTCACGAGTTTTTGTCAAAAATCGAAATGTTCAAAAACTGACTGTTGTATACTGTTTTAAAGCTATTTTTTCAACACACCCATATTGGTAGTGTGTTGTCTAGTTAACGGAGTGAAAAAAATAGAAATGTAATTTTTTGAAAAATCACTATTTTTTGTGGGCGCAATAACTCACGAGTTTTGGTCAAAAATTTTAAAAACTGGCTTTTGTGGACTATTTTTATGCCATTTTTTAAACCCACCCATATTGATAGTGTGTTTTCTAGTGAACGGAGTGAAAAAAACTAGAAATGTAAATTTTTTGAAAAATCACTATTTTTTGTGGGCTATAACTCACGAGTTTTTGTTAAAAATCGAAATGTTTAAAAACTGGTTGTTGTAGAATATTTTCAAACCGTTTTTTCAACCCATCCATATTGGTAGTGTGTTGTCTAGTGAACGGAGTGAAAAATATAGAAATTTAATTTTTTTTGAAAAATCACTATTTTTTGTGGGCAATATCTCACAAGTTTTAGTCATAAATCGAAAATTACAAAAACTGGCTTTTGTAGACTATTTTTATGCCATTTTTTTAACCAATCTATATTGGTAGTGTGTTATAGAGTGAATGGAGGGAAAAATGTAAATTTTTTAAAAAACACTATTTTTCATGGGTTATAACTCACGAATTTTTGTCAAAAATCGAAATCTTTAAAAACAGGCTGTTGTGGAATATGTTCAAGCCGTTTTTTCAACCCACCCATATTGGTAGTGTGTTGTCTAGTGAACAGGGTGAAAAAATATAAATGTAAATTTTTTACAAAATCACTATTTTTTGTGGGCTATAACACAAGAGTTTTGGTAAAAAATCAAAAATTTCAAAAACTAGCCTTTGTGAACTATTTTCATGCCATTTTTTAAACCCACCCATATTGGTAGTGTGTGATAGTGTGAATGGAATAAAAAAAATAGAAATGTAAATTTTTTGAAAAATCACTATTTTTTGTGTGGTCACAAATTTTGGTAAAAAATCGAAAATTTCAAAAACTAGCTTTTGTGGACTATTGTCATGCCATTTTTTAAACCCACCCATATTGGTATTATGTTATCTTGTGAAAGGAGTAAAAAAAAAGATATGTAAATTTTTTGAAAAATCACTATTTTTCGTGGGCACACGAATTTTGGTTAAAAATCGAAATGTTCAAAAACTGTCTATTGTGGACTATTTTCAAGCCATTTTTAAACCCCATTCATATTGGTAACGTGTTATCTAGTCAACAGAGTGAAAAAAACAGAAGGGTAAATTTTTTGAAAAATCACTATTGTTCGTGGGCTTTAACTCACGAGTTTTGGTCAAAAATCGAAATGTTCAAAAACTGTCTGTTGTGGACTATTTTCATTCCATTTTTTAAACCAATCAATATTGGTAATATGTTATCTGCTGAACGGAATGATAAAATGAAAACATAAATTTTTTTAAAAATCATTTTTTTTTCGTGGGCTATAACACACGTGTTTTGGTAAAAAACGGAAATGATCGAAAACTGGCTGTTGTGGACTATTTTCAAGCCATTTTTTCAAAAAACCCTTATTGGTAATATGGTATATAGTGAACAAAGTGAAAAATAGAAATGTAAATTTTTTGAAAAATCACTATTTTTCGGGGGCTATAAATCATGAGTTTTGGTAAAAACAGAAATGTTCAAAAACTAGTTGTTGTGGACAATTTTCAATCCATTTTTTAACCCACTCGTATTGGTAAATGTGGTATCTAGTAAACAGAGTGAAAAAAATCAAAATGTAATTTTTTTAAAAAAAATCATTATTTTCAGGGGCTGTAACTCAAGAGTTTTGATTAAAAATCGAAAATTTCAAAAATTGTCTTTTGTGGACTATTTTCATGGCATTTTTTCAACTCATCCATATTAGTAGTGTGTCATAGAGTGAATGGAGTGAAAAAAATAGAAATGTAAATTTTTTGAAAAATCACTATTTTTCGTGGGCTCTAACTCACGAGTTTTTGTCAAAAATCAAAATGTTCAAAAACTGACTGTTGTATACTGTTTTAAAGCTGTTTTTTCAACCCACCCATATTGGTAGTGTGTTTTCTAGTTAACGGAGTGAAAAAAATAGAAATGTAATTTTTTTGAAAAATCACTATTTTTGTGGGCAATAACTCACGAGTTTTGGTCAAAAATCGAAAATTTTAAAAACTGGCTTTTGTGGACTATTTTTATGCCATTTTTTAAACGCAAACATATTGATAGTGTGTTGTCTAGTGAAAGTAGTGAAAAAAACTAGAAATGTAAATTTTTTGAAAAATCACTATTTTTTGTGGGCTATAACTCACAAGTTTTTGTCAAAAATCGAAATGTTTAAAAACTGGTTGTTGTGGAATATTTTCAAACCGTTTTTTCAACCCACCCATATTGGTAGAGTGTTGTCAAGTGAACGGAGTAAAAAATATAGAAATGTAATTTTTTTGAAAAATCACTATTTCTTGTGGGCAATATCTCCCAAGTTTTAGTTAAAAATCAAAAATTACAAAAACTGGCTTTTGTGGATTATTTTTATGCCATTTTTTTAACCAATCTATATTGATAGTGTGTTATAGAGTGAATGGAGTGAAAAAAAATGTAAATTTTTGAAAAATCACTATTTTTCATGTGCTATAACTCACGAGTTTTTGTCAAAAATTGAAATCTTTAAAAACTGGCTGTTGTGGAATATGTTTAAGCCATTTTTTCAACCCACCCATATTGGTAGTGTGTTGTCTAGTGAACGGTGTCAAAAAATAGAAATGTAAATTTTTTGCAAAATCACTATTTTTGTGGGCTATAACACAAGAGTTTTGGTCAAAAATCGAAAATTTCAAAAACTAGCTTTTGTGGACTATTTTCATGCCATTTTTAAAACCCACCCATATTGGTAGTGTGTGATAGTGTGAGTGGAGTGAAAAAAAATAGAAATATAAATTTTTTGAAAAATCACTTTTTTCGTGGACTGTAACTCATGAATTTTTGTCAAAAATTGAAATGTTCAAAAACTGGCTGTACTGGAATATTTTCAAGCCGTTTTTTCAACCCACCCTTATTGGTATTGTGTTGTCTAGCGAACGTAGTGAAAAAAATAGAAATATAAATTTTTTGAAAAATCACTATTTTTTGTGTGCTCACGAATTTTGGTAAAAAATTGAAAATTTCAAAAACTAGCTTTTGTGGACTATTTTCATGCCATTTTTTAAACCCACCCATATTGGTATTATGTTATCTTGTGAAATGAGTAAAAAAAAAGAAATGTAATTTTTTTGAAAATTCACTATTTTTCGTGGGCACACGAGTTTTGATCAAAAATCGAAATGTTCAAAAACTGTGTGTTGTGGACTATTTTCAAGCCATTTTTAAACCCAATCATATTTTTAATGTGTTATCTAGTCAACATATTGAAAAAAAACAGTAGGGTAACTTTTTTGAAATATCACTATTGTTCGTAGGCTCACGAGTTTTGGTCAAAAATTGAAATGTTCAAAAACTGGCTGTTGTGGACTATTTTCAAGCCATTTTTCGAAAAACCCTTATTGGTAATATGGTATATAGTGAACAAAGTGAAAAATAGAAATGTAAATTTTTGTGAAAAATCACTATTTTTCAGAGGCTATAACTCATGAGTTTTGGTAAAAAACGGAAATGTTCAAAAACTAGTTGATGTGGACAATTTCCAAGCCATTTTTTCACCCACTCGTATTGGTAAATGTGGTATCTAGTGAACAGAGTGAAAAAAAATCAAAATGTAATTTTTTTAAAAAAATCATTATTTTCATGGGGTATAACTCACGAGTTTTGGTCAAAAATCGAAAATTTCAAAAATTGGCTTTTGTGGACTATTGTCATGGGATTTTTTCGACCCACCCATATTGGTAGTGTGTCATAGAGTGAATGGAGTGAAAAAAAAAAAGAAATGTAAGTTTTTGAAAAAACACTATTTTTCATGGGCTCTAACTCAAGAGTTTTTGTCAAAAATCGAAATCTTTATAAACTGGTTGTTGTGGAATATGTTCAAGCCGTTTTTTCAACCCACCCATACTGGTAGTATGTTGTCTAGTGAACGGGGTGAAAAAATAGAAATATAAATTTTTTGCAAAATCATTATTTTTTGTGGGCTATAAAACAAGAGTTTTTGTCAAAAATCGAAATTTTTAAAAACTAGCTTTTGTGGACTATTTTCATGCCATTTTTTAAACCCACCCATATTGGAAGTGTGAGATAGTGTGAATGGAGTGAAAAAAAATAGAAATGTAAATTTTTTGAAAAATCACTTTTTTCGTGGGCTATAACTGATGAATTTTTGTCAAAAATTGAAATGTTCAAAAACTGGCTGTTGTGGAATATTTTCAAGCCGTTTTTTTAACCCACCCTTATTGGTATTGTGTTATCTAGCGACCGGAGTGAAAAAAATAGAAATGTAAATTTTTTGAAAAATCACTATTTTTTGCGTGCTCGCGAATTTTGGTAAAAAAGCGAAAATTTCAAAAACTAGCTTTTGTGGACTATTTTCATGCCATTTTTTAAACCCACCCATATTGGTATTATGCTATCTTGTGAAATGAGTAAAAAAAAAGGAAATGTAATTTTTTTGAAAAATCACTATTTTTTGTTGGCACAAGAGTTTTGGTAAAAAATCGAAATGTTCAAAAACTGTCTGTTGTTGACTAATTTCAAGCTATTTTTAAACCCACTCATATTGGTAACGTGTTATCTAGTCAACAGAGTGAAAAAAAACGGAATGGTAAATTTTTTGAAAAATCACTATTGTTCGTGGGTTATAACTCACGAGTTTTGATAAAAAATTAAAATGTTCAAAAACTGTCTGATGTGAAATATATTCATTCCATTTTTTAAACCCATCATTATTGGTAATGTGATATCTGCTGAACATAATGATAAAATGAAAACATAAATTTTTTGAAAAATTATTTTTTTCTTGGGCTATAAAACACGTGTTTTGGTAAAAAACGGAAATGCTCGAAAATTGGCAGTTGTGGACTATTTTCAAGCCATTTTTTCGAACCACCCATATTGGTAATATGGTATATAGTGAGCAAAGTGAAAAATATAAATGTAAATTTTTTGAAAAATCACTATTTTTCGAGGGCTATAACTCATGAGTTTTGGTAAAAAACGAAAATGTTCAAAAACTTGTTGTTGTGGACAATTTTCAAGCCATTTTTACACCCATTCGTATTGGTAAATGTGGTATCTAGTAAACAGAGTGAAAAAAAATCAAAATGTAATTTTTTTAAAAAAATCTTTATTTTCGTGGGCTATAACTCACGAGTTTTGGTTAAAAATCAAAAATTTTCAAAAATTGGCTTTTGTGGACTATTGTCTTGGCATTTTTTAGACCCACCCATATTGGTATTGTGTCATAGAGTGAATGGAGAGAAAAAAATGGAAATGTAAATTTTTTGAAAAATCACTATTTTTCGTGGGCTCTAACTCACGAGTTTTTGTCAAAAATCGAAATGTTCAAAAACTGACTGTTGTATACTGTTTTAAAGCTGTTTTTCAACTCACCCATATTGATAGTGTGTTGTCTAGTTAACGGAGTGAAAAAAATAGAAATGTAATTTTTTTGAAAAATCACTATTTTTTGTGGGCAATAACTCACGAGTTTTGGTAAAAAATTGAAAATTTTAAAAATTGGGTTTTGTGGACTATTTTTATGCCATTTTTTAAACCTACCCATATTGGTAGTGTGTTGTCTAGTGAACGGAGTGAAAAAAACTAGAAATGTAAATTTTTTGAAAAATCACTATTTTTTGTGGGCTATAACTCACAAGTTTTTGTCAAAAATCGAAATGTTTAAAAATTGGTTGTTGTGGAATATTTTCAAACCGTTTTTTCAACCCACCCATATTGGTTGTGTGTTGTCTAGTGAACGGAGTGAAAAATATTGAAATGTAATTTTTTTTGAAAAATCACTATTTTTTTAGGGCAATAACTCACAAGTTTTAGTCAAAAATCGAAAATTACAAAAACTGGCTTTTGTGGACTATTTTTATGCCATTTTTTTAACCGATCTATATTGGTAGTGTGATATAGAGTGAATGGAGTGAAAAAAAAATGTAAATTTTTGAAAAAACATTATTTTTCATGGGCTATTACTCACGAGTTTTTGTCAAAAATCGAAATCTTTAAAAACTGGCTATTGTAGAATATGTTCAAGCCGTTTTTTCAACCCACCCATATTGGTAGTGTGTTGTCTAGTGAACGGGGTGAAAAAATAGAAATGTAAATTTTTTGCAAAATCACTATTTTTTGGGGGCTATAACACAAGAGTTTTGGTCAAAAATCGAAAATTTCAAAAACTAGCTTTTGTGGACTATTTTCATGCCATTTTTTGAACCCACCCATATTGGTAATGTGTGATAGTGTGAATGGAGTGAAAAAAAATAGAAATGTAAATTTTTTGAAAAATCACTTTTTTTCGTGGGCTATTATAACTCATGAATTTTTGTCAAAAATTGAAATGTTCAAAAACTAGCTGTTGTGCACAATTTTCAAGCCGATTTTTCAACCCATCCTTATTGGTAGTGTGTTGTCTAGTGAACGGAATGAAAAAAATAAAAATGTAAAGTTTTTGAAAAATCACTATTTTTCGGGGGCTATAACTCATGAGTTTTGGTAAAAAACGAAAATGTTCAACAACTAGTTGTTGTGGACAATTTCCAACCCATTTTTTCACCCATTCGTATTGATAAATGTGATATCTAGTAAACAGAGTGAAAAAAATCGAAATATAATTTTTTAAAAAAATCATTATTTTTGTGGGCTATAACGCACGAGTTTTGGTCAAAAATCAAAAATTTCAAAAATTGGCTTTTGTGGACTATTTTCATGCCATTTTTTCAACCCACCGATATTGGCAGTGTGTCATAGAGTGAATGGAGTGAAAAAAATAGAAATATAAATTTTTTGAAAAATCACTATTTTTCGTGAGCTCTAACTCACGAGTTTTTGTCAAAAATCGAAATGTTCAAAAACTGGATGTTGTGGACTGTTTCCAAGCCATTTTTTAACTCACCCATATTGGTAGTGAGTTATCTAGTGAACGGAGTGAAAAAAATAGAAATGTAATTTTTTTAAAAAATCACTATTTTGTGGGTTATAACTCACGAATTTTGGTCAACAATCGAAAATTTCAAAAACTAGCTTTTGTAGAATATTTTCATACCATTTTTTAAACCCACCCATATTGGTATACTATTATCTAGTGAAAGGAGTAAAAAAAGGAAATGTAAATTTTTTGAAAAATCACTATTTTTTGTGGGTACATGAGTTTTGGTTAAAAACCGAAATGTTCAAAAACTGTCTATTGTGGACTATTTTCAAGCCATTTTAAACCCAACCATATTGGTAACGTGTTATCTAGTCAACAAATTGAAAAAAAAAATAGAAGGGTAAATTTTTTGAAAAATCACTATTTTTCGTGGGCTATAACTCACTAGTTTTGGTAAAAAATCGAAATGTTCAAAAATTGTCTGTGTAGACTATTTTCATGCCATTTTTTTAAACCCATCCATATTAGTAATGTGTTATCTTCTGAACAGAATAATAAAATGAAAACATAAATTTTTTTAAAAAAATCATTTTTTTCGTGGGCTATAACACACGAGTTTTGCTAAAAAAATGGAAATACTCGAAAACGGCTGTTGTGGACTATTTTCAAGCCATTTTTCAAACCACCAATATTGATAATGTGGTATATAGTGAACAGATTGAAATAAATAGAAATGTAAATTTTTTGAAAAATCACTATTTTTCGGGGGCTATAACTCACGAGTTTTGGTAAAAACGAAAGATTCAAAAATTGGTTGTTGTGGACTATTTACAAGCCATTTTTTCAACACACTCGTATTGGTAAATGTGGTATCTAATGAATAGAGTTTAAACAAATTGAAATGTAAATTTTTTTAACAATCATTATTTTTCGTGGGCTATAACTCACGAGTTTTGGTCAAAAATCGAAAATTTCAAAAATTGGCTTTTGTGGATTATTTTCAGGCCATTTTTTCAACCCATCCATATTGGTAGCATGTCATAGAGTGAATGGAATGAAAAAAAAGAAATGTAATTTTTTTAAAAAATCACTATTTTTCGTGGGCTCTAACTCATGAGTTTTTGTCAAAAATCGAAATGTTCAAAAACTGGCTGTTGTGGACTATTTTAAGCCGTTTTTTCAACACCCCGATATTGGTAGCGTGTTGTCTAGTGAACGGAGTGAAAAAAATAGAAATGTAAAATTTTTTGAAAAATCACTATTTCTCATGGACACTCACGAGTTTTAGTCAAAAATCGAAATGTTAAAAAACTAGCTGTTGTGGATTATTTTCAACCCATTTTTTCAACCCACCCTTACTTGTAGTGTGTTGTCTAGTGAACCGAGTGAAAAAAAATAGAAATGTAAATTTTTTGAAAGATCATTATTTTTCATTGGCTATAACTCACGGGTTTTGGTCAAAAATCGAAAATTTCAAAAACTTGATTTTGTGGACTATTTTCAGGCCATTTTTTAAACCCACCCATAATGGTAATATGTTTACTTGTGAAAGGAGTAAAAAAAGTAGAAATGTAAATTTTTTGAAAAATCATTATTTTTCGTTGGCTACGAGTCATGAGTTTTCGTATAAAATCGAAAATTTTAAAAACTGGCTTTTGTGGACTATTTTCATCCCATTTTTTAAGCCCACCTATATTTGGTAGTGTGTTATCTTGTTAATGGAGTGAAAAAAATAGAAATGTCAATTTTTTAAAATATCATTATTTTTTGTGGGCTCTAACTCACGAATTTTGTTCAAAAAGAGAAAATTTCAAAAATTTGGCTTTTGTGAACTATTTTCATGCCATTTTTTTAACCCACCCATATTAGTAGTGTGTCATAGAGTGAATAGAGTGAAAAAAATAGAAATGTAAATTTTTTGAAAAATCTCAATTTTTCGTGCCTCTAACTCACGAGTTTTTGTCAAAAATTGAAATGTTCAAAAACTGGCTGTTGTAGACTATTTTCAAACCGTTTTTTCAACCCACCCATATTGGTAGTGTGTTGTCCAGTGAACGGAGTGAAAAAAAATATAAATGTAATTTTTTTGAAAAATCACTATTTTTGTGGGCAATAACTCACAAGTTTTAGTCAAAAATCGAAAATTTCAAAAACTGGCTTTTGTGGACTATTTTTAAGCCATTTTTTAAACCCACCCATATTGGTAGTGTGTTATAGAGTGAATGGAGTGAAAAAAATAGAAATATAATTTTTTTTAAAAATCACTATTTTTCGTGGGCTATAACTCGCGAGCTTTTGTAAAAAATATCGAAATGTTTAAAAACTGGCTGTTGAGGACTATTTTCAAGCCGTTTTTTCAACCTACCCATAGTAGTAGTGTGTTGTCTAGTGAACAGGGTGAAAGAATAGAAATATAAATTTTTTGTAAAATCACAAAAAAAAAGAGAAATACAATGTGATTAGTACGTATATGCCAAAAAGAGAAACACAAATTTATCAATTATCAAATATCAAATATCAAATATAAAAGAAGTTTATCTTTTTGCCAAATGATTGATAAGTGAAAATAAATTGTAAGAAGGAATTATATATAAAACTAACATTTTAGATGATTCATTATTAGAAATTTTATAAATAGAAATTCCGTAACCATAATACAAAAATATTTAAAGATTATGAGAAGAAATTATAGCACTTTTTTATAAATAATTAAAAAAAATATTATCAAAGAAATTAAAGAGGATTATAGGGAAATTAATGTATGGGCATTCTTGTCCAAATGTCTTTAAATATGTAATTAATTGTTAAAGCTATTAATAGAATTTGTTAGAATGGGAAAATGACTATTTATTTCATTGAGGTGAGGGGGTATAATGCAACTAATATATGAGTCGGAGGGGATTAATTACTTTTAACCCAAGTTTTTAACATGTACACATACTCACATGAATCATCTTTTATGGTAAATCTCATTTATGGTAAATCTTTTAATGCAAAACATATACAAGAACCAAAAGAACATAAAACAAGCATGACAAAGAATCAAACAGGAAAAGTTATATAGCTGGAATTTAACATGTTTTTTTGGTTAAGACCACGTGCATATCCAAAACTCAAACACTACCTAGACTTGAAAGTCAACAAGCTAGCTTCCTGGCTATTTAACTATAGCTACTATCAATACATATCACAAACAAGAATATGCCATTTTTCTAGGGTGATTGTTTAGATAACTTTGAAATTTTTTATTATTTAGTAAAATAATTTAGGGTAAATTACGTCAATAGTTCTTTAATTTAGAAGTTCATTTTGAATTTGTCCATCAACTTCAAAATATTTCACTTTAGTCCCCTTATCTTGCATTTTGAATTTTAAATCGTTCCCAGTCTGTTTTTTGTATATGTGTAAACAGATTACGTCTTTCACATGCGTAGCAGATGATAAAAAAGGATGAAGGTAAGGAACAATAACTATGAAATAAATAAAATAAACCATGAAATAAATAAATAGTAAACAAAATTAGTTCATCTTGCCCTTTGATTTGTCATGTGATACTCACATGAGAGGCATAATTTGTCTACAAATGGACGAAAAACAGACTGAGGATGATGTAAAACTCAAAATATAAGATGATGAACTACAATGGAACATTTTAAAGTTGATGGACAAATTCAAAATTAACCCCTAAGTTAAGGGATGATTTGTGTAATTTACCCATAATTTTAATATAATCTCAATTTTTTAATGTAAACTACTTTTTAAACTCCATCTAGTTGTAAGCAACATGTATGTCTATATGTAGACGGTTCTAAATTTGGACAAATAGGAAGATTGCGATAGGTTGGCAGTTGGCGTAAAATTTTTATCAAACCTTATTTTATTAATCATATTAAAAATTGTATAATCGAACATGGTGGCGAAATATGATCCATATAGCCGATCTGGAATAAAGGTTAATTATTATTGTTGTTTGTTGTACAAAATGTAAACTACTTTTTGATTATGCTAGCTTTAGATTTTTTTTAATTGTGTGGTTAATTCCTTCATATATAATGAGGACATCCCACCACCTAATACCAATTAATTAGCCAATTTTATAAATGGCTCTTGACTAAAGATAAACTTAGAAGATAAAGCATCCAAACATTCACAAAATTTGCCGGATTAAATTGCTCAATATTCCAAAATAGTTGAACGAATTATTGACTGCCACTATTGCAACTGCATCCTGACACTTACTTAATTCGAAAGTTTTCCTTGCCTCTTCCCCAATAACCATTCTTAGCTGGCAGGGAAAGTACAACCAATCAATTGAACTAAGAGGGACCCTTCATAATCTAAATATACTCATCTCTTTGTTTTTCTTGCAAAGTAGTACTGTCAATTAATTAACCATCTAATGTACCTAGCTAAATGTATATATAAACTTGAAGAAGATTATTTGCTATAATTCATTTATACATTGTTCCTTTCTATTTGTTAATAACATAAATAATTAATTTGTTCAAAATTTCACAACGTGCCTAACTATCTATCAGTATGAGTAGTGGAGCTAAAAAATCTTTCTAATGGGGGCAATATTGTATATTTTAATTTTAATTTTGTAAACTAAACTTAACTAAATTAATTAACTATGTGATATTAGACATTACTTTTGTTCTCTTCTAAAAATATATATAATTTAATCCCCTAATACTTGTATTATAGTTGATTAAATCAAAATAAAAAAATCCTCAATTTTGCTAAAATCAACAAATAAATAACACAAAATTTATATTCTAACTATGCTATATCAAATTCTAGATATAACATATAAATTATTGGCATATCAATTCGCTAATGTAAAATCTCTATTTAAATTTTGATTTAATAAATTATCTTAATTAATAGATACATAATTTGTCTTGTATAATTTTTTAAAATTATATCCATATTTATGTCTTTGATTAAAATTATTTATTTTCAAATATGTTCATAAAATTAAGAGAGAAAATAAAATTAGATGCTTAACAAGTTTATTAAATAAGTACCTAAAACTACTGTCTACATAAACTAATGATCATGGTGATCTAAATAAAATAGATTTCATTAGGTATGTTAGATATCTTGAACTTTTTAAAATAAACTATAGTAAATATAGTACAGGTGAGGTTAAAGAAAATTTAATTTACAATTATTTACTTTTTTGAGTTTTAATATTTCTACTAATTTGTCTTCTTACTTATTTCATTATTTTTATATTATCACAAAATATAATAATTTTTTTATGGCAGTTAACATGGAAAATGATATTTAGTTAAAATTTCGTCTCTTATTTTGCGATTTTAATGGAGATGGTGCAATTATATTGACTATTTATTTTTAATAATTTGCTCAATTATTCGTATCTTTTCTATTAGAGAAAAAGGGAGAAAAATTATTTTATTTTTAAAAGATTACATTATCTTTTCTTCATATAGAATATATAGGAACAAAGTGCATGTATTTACGCTTATTTTTAATAACTTACTTAAATTTATCTACTTGACCAATGTGGAGGAAAGATACAAAAATTTAAAATATTACATTATCTTTTTTATTTATGATAGAAACAAAGTATGTGTATTTAAGCTTATTTTTAATAACTTACTTAAATTTAATTATATCTTGACCAATAGGGAGAAAGATAAAAAAAAAATAAAAAATCTTTATATAGTATAGAGAGAAAGTGGAGGTCGGTTGAGGCAATTGAGTGTAAGCAAGTTTTTCATTAGTTGTCAATCTACCGCAACTTTTTTTTTCTCGAATTTGGGACCGAATACTTCATCTATTATAATATGTTAGAGGTAATTATAACTTCTTTAGAAGTGCTATATATCAAAAATATTTATAATACTACAACTTTTCTCAAGTGCACGTTTAAAATTAGTTCATGCATGAGTTTTAGAAATTTATAAAAAAAATCTATGGATGATATCCAACTATTTATCTTTTCATACATATGTGTGTGGTCATCAACAAATAGTCTCAAATAGTGAATACCAATAAATAGGGCGCACCCCTTTTGGCAAAAAGCTCAAAGCATTCACTACAAAAACTTGTCAACAACAATGGCGGTGGCCTTCTCAACAAAGCTACAACTCGTTCTTCTGTTTCTCCTCCACCTGACCCTTGTCTCATTTTCCAATCCCGACATTAGTACTAGTACTCCATTAAACCTTATCAAAAACAAAACCATAGGAATCCACGACGTCCTTCAATTATTCGGCCTTCCAAGGGGTCTTATCCCTGACAATGTCAAGTCATATCGGTATTCTCCAGTTGACAACACTGTTACTGTTGAACTCACTAACCCTTGTTCTATTGTGTTCCAGGATGATGAAGTTCAGTATGAGACTACAATAAAAGGGGACATCAGTTTTGACATTATTTCTGGGATCACTGGAATTCATGTAAGGAAGTTGCTCTTCTTATGGTTCGATATCTCTCAGTTGAAGTATGACTTAGTGTCAGACACTCTGTTTATTGATGCTGGATGGTTCACAGAGACATTGCCTGGTAGTTTGTTCAAAACTATTCCCTCTTGTAAGAAATATGCGCAGCAAGAATCTCAGTTTTTGGCATCCAATATGTGAGGGCCAAAAATAGAAAAAAAACATTTCTGTTACTGTTTTATATAATAAATGGTAAATAATCCGTCTCTCACACTTACATGTAAGTATTGTTCTGGTTCTAATTTTAAATACACAATCATCAAGTCACATTTTATATATTTGACAAGTAACCACGTTAGACATATTATATATACGGACATCATTTTGAATGTTAAACAATATTATTTGATAAACGACGTTACTTGTTTGATGATTATTTATGTAATAAAATGCAATTAGTTGAGCAACCAAAACGATATTTGCTCTTGAATTGAAAAACTATTGGGGTTATTTACCCAATCAAGTTGTTTGTAGTAATATTTCTTCTATGTACTAAAAGTTAATATGCTCAATATATAAAGAATTGTATCTATCTCTCTTAGTTTTATTTATTTTTCTTTTTTGTATTTTTGGCAAAGTTATATAGACGGAGAAGGATGAACGAAGAGCAGAAGGGTACCGTCACCCTCAAGATTTAAAATTTTATATTTTTTATTATAAAAAATTAATCTTTAAAAATTAGAATTTCACCCTACAATATAGTGTGCTTTTCCACAAACATATAATTGTAATAAATCAAGGCGACCGGGGACGTGCATAAAGAGAATCAAATAAGTTCATTTTCAGGAGGAGTAATGTTCATTAACAATTGGGCATTGTTTTTGCTTTTGTTGTTTTTAAGATTAATTTCTCCTCGGACCTTCGCATGCTAAAGTTTAAGATTTTTACCTGAATTTGCTGGTATAATTGAAATTGATGAATGTATTCAAAATTATTAACGTTATATATCATGCAAAGTGTCCAAAGTAAAACTTTGTAATACGATATATATTACAAAAACTTTAAGGTGCGACAAAATCCAAATATCATATTTTACTTTTTTTTTTTAAGCAATAACAGTTTTGATGAAATGAGATAGGAAAATTTGACTACAGAAATTCAGACTATAATGGAATATAGTCAAAACACTCAACAACATAGAATGTGTATGACTTAATTTTCTCTCTAATCATATTAACTTGCATTTAGTGAAAATATGAGTTCGTACAATTCTCATTCAAGTATTACCTCCCAATTTTTTTTTTCTTGTTTTTGTTTTTTTGAAACATCATTCAAAGATAATACTGTAACACAAACGTTGATAATAATGGTTTTCACTAGATTTCACCAAAATTAAAAATTTTCTAATTAATTTCTATCTCTTCTAGAATACTAAAGAGTTATTTTATATACAACTAATCATAATAATTCATGATTTTATCTATATATATATATATCCTTGTACGTACAAGATATAAGCGTTGAATCCGACACCATAAATCATACATCGGCTTCTTCATATGATAAGAAGAACAAATGATTGACATGTTCTTCAATGTAGTTGCACAAGGCACATGTAGTACTCTCAATATTCATATTCCAAACTGTTTCGTTTAAAGTTTCTATTTACAAAATAAACATGCATGATGAATTAAATCATATATAAGTTAAGCTCTTCTTATTCCAAACCAAAAGTAAATTAATTTATCTTAGCTTGGGAACAGGTAAATTATTACGTGCTTTTAATATTTGTACATTTGTGAATGATTGTTGTACATTTGTGAATGATTGTTGTTTTGGATGAACTCAAAGAATTAAGATTAGTGATTTTCTCGAAAGGGATATGGGAATCCACAAAAAATAGTGGGATTTGTCTGATTTTCCCCCTTCTCGTTTTTCACGACGAGAGGGTCTTTTGTCTCTGCTGTGGAAATTGAAACGTCCATTATACATGTTGGTAATTAGGCCCAATCGATTCTTGACTTTTTCTTCCAACCACACCTTCAAGATATTGTGATAATACTTTTTGGATACCATTAGAGAAAGAGAAACAAAATAGCAGTATTGGTTAAATCTGTACAATCACTGGTCAGCTTTCAATTAAATTTTTTGTGTTTTTAGTCGAAGGAGTCAACTTACAGAAATTGACAGTTCAAGGGCGGATTAGGTGACTCCTTTGATTATTACATTGCTATTCACGAAAAAATATACACAATAAATCTTGTAAAACTAATTTATATACTAGACATATATTAATCGATCAATTAATGACTATTGAAATTGTAATTAACTCTCATTTTATAAATGACAAATTTCACATGAGATCAACTGCAAAATATATGTACATATATGATTATTTTGGTAGGTATATAGGAATCTTTTGGAAAATTTTGATGCAAAGATCAAGGTTGAAATGGAAGGCAATTAGATCTTGTGAAAGGGGAGCTATGGAGGATTTTTGCAAGAATTAAGGAGGTGGCTTTTGTTTTCTTTGCTTGGGTTTAATTTATAATTAGGAAAATTTTAAGGGAGACTCCTCGTATATATAAGAAACTGAAAAATCGAAGCAGAACTGGAAACAGGAGAAAAAGATTTGTCACAATAGTGAGGTTGGAATCATCTTTCAGATATGTATGGAAGTTGATGTGATCAGATGAATTAATATTAGTTTGTGCAGGATTGTGCAAGATTGATTCAAAAAATATATATTTTGAGTTGTACATGTTCAGTTCAAAAAAAGAAAAAAAGAAAATGGCGAGCCAAAATTGCGTGTTTAACTTCAAAATGCAAACTTTAATTCTTTTACAAATTCAAATTACTATTGTGACTAACTAGACGTAACTTCATTACTCACATCGTTTTAAACCTAAATTCTTTTATTTTGCTACTTTCGAGTTTATTTTCTTTTGCTAGTCAATTTTCCATTTTTTTATTTAGTTTTCGATTTGTTTAAAATAATATAAGGGGGCGTTTGGTAAGGGCGAATAGAAGGTGTCAATATATGGTAATCAACAAAAGTGATTGCCATTGTTAATATTTGGGAAGGGGTAATGGGAATAACTATTTATTAACGATTACCCAATGGGTGATTTCCTAGTCTCCCCCCATTAATCATCCATTACCCAGTATTAGGTAATTGATTTTACCCAGCTCTACCAAATAACTCCCTACTTCAATATGTACTTTAATAATAATAATAATAATAATAATAATAATATTATTATTATTATTATTATTATTATATTATTATTATTATTAATTAAATAATAATTAATATTATTATTATTATTATTAATTAAAATAATAATAGTAATAATAATAATATTATTATTATTATATTAATAATATTAATATTAAATAAATAATAATAATAATTCATTAATAATATTATTATTAATATAATTAATATTAATAATTAATAATTAATTATAATATTAATAATTAATAATGTTAATCATTAATAATGATAATAATAATTAATAATGATAATAATATTAATAATATTAATAATTAATAATGATAATATTAATATTAATATTAATAATGATAATAATATTAATAACATTAATAATTAATAATGATAATAATATTAATAAATAATAATAATATTATTATTATTATTAATTAATATTAGTAATAATACTAATAATAATAATAAAGATGCGAATTCTGATAAGGATAAAATAAAAATTTTGACTTATTCCTATTACTATTGTTGATTTGAACCAAACAACATCAATCACAATAATACCCATAGTATTTGAACCAAACATTAAGTTTGTTCATTTAGAATTATTATTATTATTATTATTATTTAGTAAGCTCTTTCAAATTCTTCAAAAAAAAAATTGATTTTGCAGAAATTATATTGTTCGTCCTGTATTAATTAATTTGTTCGGTGTGGTATGATTGACTAGAAAGATACTAAGCATATATTTAATTTCTGGATATATCTGTTGGTTTTGTACAAAAGCCAATTTAATTCTAAGATTATTATTTATATTTATTGCCAAGTGATTAGGAACCTAAAGGGTCACACACAATAGAATTACTTTTGGGTTAAAATGATTTACATAATTATATAATAATTATGGCATCTATTATACTCTTGTTCACTTTTGGAAAGTGAATAGAGTTTGGTAATAATTCGTTTCTTGTTAGACAAGAATACCTTTTTGGAAGGTTGCATTATTATGTATAGATGCTTAATGTTAGGTCAAAGACAACACAACTCTCTCAATAAGAAATCATGTAAATAAGAAAAATGGTTTTTCTTATTAGATTTCTAAGGTGTTGTTTAGAGGGATCTAGCTTATTAACCTAACGTTAAAATCAATCCTTTGAGGATCCCGAAAGTAGTTCGTATGGATTACCGTTAGAGGCCGGACACTTGTGCGGCTTGTTGGTCGATTAAACCTCGCTCAAGGATTTCGCAAGCATCTCGAGGTATATTTTGTATAGATTATCATTAAAGGTCCTATGGAAATCAATTATAATATAATTGTTATATTTTCCGCTGCGTTGTTACTATGTTGATTTCCTTACAGTGGTATCAGAGCCTAATTTGATTTATCTGTACAAAATATACCATGTCATGAATGATAAATTGTTTATGTATGTATATTGGATTTAATTGATGGATTTGAGACATATTTATTTAAAAATTCGTTTTTAAATATTATGGGTTAAATATGTGATTTTTTTTTTAAACTGAGTTTTAAATTTTTCAAAAAAAAAAAAAAAGAGGGCCCAAATCGGAACCAACCTCCAAGCCAGAAAGTCTGGCTAACGTTCGGATGGGAGCCGGAGCTCTACGTCGCCAATAGATCGGCGTGTGACACCGTATCGAAGAGGCTGGGATGTTCGAACAGCTCGGCACTATGATATGTGAAGCTGTCGTATTGTCGCAGTAAGTCCATGGCGTGCGACACCATGGAGAAAACGCCGAGCTTCGTGTCCGGCAGTGTTTGATGGATCAAAGTTGGATATGATTCAACAGTTTTTGACACCATCGAGGAAGCCATCGAATCTGGCAAAGAAAGAAGGATCAGAAAGAAAAAAAAAAAAAAAAAAAGGGAAGCAGAAGTTGTTTCTGCGATTTTTTGACTTGGAGAAGATGATGATGACGTCATCTGACGTCATCATCTATTCTTGATTTTAAAAAAAAAATGTTTCCTGAAGGCGTGGTTTTTGAAACCACAATTTGGGGTTTTAGGAAAAGAGTTTTCTTAATTAAATAATGACCCCAGAACTTCATTATTATTCTGATCAGTTGGCCCTGTAGTTTTAGAAACTATATTTTGACCCATAAAAGTTTTAAAACTTCAATTAAATGATTTCTAATATAATTAGAAATAATATACATATAGATTCATGACAGAAAAATTATATATTCATTTAATGTGATTATTTGAATAATATAACATATGTAATTTATATTTGATATAAATCTATTATATATTCATTTAATGTGATTATTTGAATAATATGACATATGTAATTTATATTTGATATAAATTTATTATATATTCATTTAATATGATTATTTGAATAACATGTGTCATATACAATTTATATGTGATATAAATTTATTGAATATTCATTTAATATGATTATTTGAATAACATTTCATATACAATTTATATTTGATATAAATTTATTATATATTCATTTAATATGATTATTTGAGTAATATGTGTCATATATGATTTATATGTGATATAAATTTATTATACATTCATTTAATGTGATTATTTGAATAATATATCATATGTGATTTATATTTGATAAAATAATATATTTATTTAATTGCATATTGTATGTTCAATTGATCAAATAATTTTCACATATGATATGTATGTATGATGAGACCATAAATTAATCCCTTAATTAAATATTAAATCATAATTAGTTGCCTTCCATTATTATAGTTTAAACAATTTTTATTCGAGCAACTTGTTGAGTTACCTCAAGGTTGTTTTACTTTAAATATGTTTATGCTATGAGATAAGATCTCTGAATAATGGGTTTGATTTAACAAAGACTTTTGATTTGTTGAGTTACCTCAAGGTCAAAATATTTTTGAGGCAAAGAGTTAGGGGACATATGAGATATGTGTATCAAGAGTTGATGGCCTAACTATCTAAGAGTTACAATTTGTTGTAATTGGTAATTGTTACCTACTTGTTGAGATTATTTTTAACTTGTTGAGTTACCTCAAGGTTAAAAATAATTAAAATAAGAGTTACAATTTGTTGTAATTGGCAATTGTTACCTACTTGTTGAGATTATTTTTAACTTGTTGAGTTACCTCAAGGTTAAAAATAATTAAAATAAGATCTTAGCCACTAAGAATTTTGTGAAATTCTCGAATCAATTTAAGGGATATTGATTTGAATAAAATAGTGGGAGCAAAACCCAAAAATTTCATAAGTCCATATTTATTTATTTTGGTTTTGCTTATTGCATAAATATGAAATATTTTTCTATCTTTATTTTCTATTGTAGAAAATTATCTATAATATATTGTTTGACAATATATTAATTGCTCAAATTTTATGGATTGAATTTTACAACCTAAAAATTGTTTTTAGGTATGAGAAGTTATTTTATGTCCTTAAAATCTTTTTCTTGATGATGATATTGATCAAGTAATCAAAGATACATGTAAAAAACATAATGATTTTGATAATGTATATTGTCTTATACTAAAAAGCATTTATGAATCTTAATTACAACAGTTGTATGTGAACATGTATGCTTTTACATTATTTCATTAGATGAAATGATTGTATGATATAAGAGTTAAAATTGAAGATATATGATATCTCTCTTACGAACTCATTTAGAGCAAAATGGCAAATAATCTTTAGTATCATCTAATGTACTAAAGGTGATTAGTCTCATTGAAAAATTTGATTTTTTAATTTTGTTATGAACAAAGTTGAGATCTAAATATTTGCTTGAATTGCTCAATAAGACAACAAAGGATTCAATCAAGAAGAAAAAGGAAATTGTGTTAATACTTGAGTTATCCAAGAAAGTGAAGTTGGACCTTGATTTTAAGAAAATCAATAAAATGGCACTCAAACTTAACACAAAATAATAAGGACAAAAGTTTATATGGTATTAAATTCTACCATTGTCTATTAAGATAGACATTAGAATTAGAATTAAAAGATTCATCGAGATTTTGAAGTAGAAGAAACTTGGTGAAGTTTCTACTTCAAATATGTTTATGATTGAAATAAATGTTTCTGCTTATAAATAAAATCTTGGGTATTAGATACCGGATTTGGATCTCATATTTACATAAATATGCAAGATTTAAGGATAAGTGGAAAGTTGAGTAAAGAAAATGTATTCTTATATGTGGTAATTGAATGTGACAAAAGTTGTTACCTATAGAGTTTTCTTTATTCAGAAGATTAATCCTTAATATAAAGGATTGTTATTATCAGTACTTACTAAAATAATATTTCTATTTCATGTTTGACATGAATAGATTTACAATAATTCAAAAGAATAAATGTTGTTCTTTTTATTGTGACAATATTTTAAGGTGCTGGTTAATTGGATAACAAACTTTATATATTTGATTTGGATAATCTTTTTTTCAAACATAAACACAAAGAAACAAAAATTGATAATTTTATCTCTAACACTGTAGATATGGTTATATATAAATGAGAAACGCGTAGCCAAATTGCATGAAAATGTTTATTTGGAATCACTTGATTATGAATCATTTGATAAATATGAATCTTATTTATTAGAAAATAACCAATTTACCTTTTACTTAAAAGGTGAAAGATCTACTGAATTACTAAGTGTAATACATATTGATGTATGTAGACCTATGTTAATTTTAATTAGAGAAAGTTTTTCATACTTCAAATGATTATATTAGATATGGTCATATATGTACTTATTGAAGTATATAACTAAATTCTTTGAAGAGTTCAAAGAATACAAAATTGAAGTTGAAAAACAACTTGATAAAAGTATTAAAATATTTCGATTAGATCGAAATAGAGAATACTTGAGTCAAGAATTTATAATTATCTTAATAAAATGAGCTTGTTTCTTTATTAAAGTAATAATCGAATTTTATTAGATATTATTCGATTAATGATGAGCCATACAATTCTCTCAAAATTGTTTTGAGAATATACCATAAATATTGTATTTGATCTTTTAAAGTATGTTCCATTTAAACCTATCAATTCTACCTCACATGAGATATGGTATAGGAGAGAACCAAAATGTTTGGGGGTATCCTATATATAAAAGGTAAAATCTGATAAGTTTGATACAAAATTTTCATATATACTATTTTGTGGAATGTCCAAAAGAAAGTTTTGGATATTATTTCTATGATCCCAATGAGCACAAAATGTTTGTTTCAAAATATGTCAAATTTCTAGAAGAATAGTTTATTCTAGAAAAGGCAAGTGGGAGCATATAGAACTTGATGAGTTCTTAAACCATAATTTAGTAATAAAAAGTAGATGGAATTAGAGCTTGTACCTCATGGTGATATGGTAGGACATGAAGCTCTAAATACACAAGTAATTAAATTGTATGTTTAGTAGGATAAATCATCCACATAGGGTGATGTGTTTATCATTAAGAATGATAAACCTACTATCTACAAAGAAGTCTTATTTGATAAGAAATCTAAAAGTGGTTTTGAACCATAAAATCTAAAATGGATTCCATGTATGACAACAAGGTATAGACCTTAGTCAATGCATCTAAAGGGATAAAACTCATAAGGTGAAAGTGGGCCGGGTTTTCAAAAGAAGACAAACATGGATGTAATATAGTTACCCATAAAGCATGAATATTGGTCACTAAAGGTTACACAAAATCATAGTATTGACTATGATGAAACCTTTTCACCAATTGGCGTGTTAAAATCCAATAAGATTTTACTTGTTGTAATTTGCAAAGGGATTAGTATATGATACAATCTAAGGGTTTTTATTCAAAAATCCTAGCAAAGTATGCAAATTATAAAAGTTCATTTATGGACTAAAGCAAGCTTTTAAGAGTTCAAATATTTGTTTTGATGAGATAATCAAAGAGTTTGATTTAATCAAAAACAAATATGAATATTGTGTATACAAAAGATTATTGGCAATATTATTGTATTTCTCATATTATATGTAGATGACATATTAATAATGAGAATTTACATAACTACTCTTAATTAGTTAAGGTGTAGTTTTTCAAAAACCTTCTCAATTAAAGATTTTTGGAGAAACAACTTATGCATTGGGAAAAGTCTATAGAGATAGATTTGATAAGTTGTTTGGTCATATACAGTCAATATATATATATATATTGATAAGATGTTAAAATGTTTGACATGCATGGATCAGTTTACAAGGTTTACATTCCTATATTTGATGGGATTTACCTTAGGACATGTGTCCAAATACTGATATTAAGAAATATAATATGCAAAATATTCTTAATAAGTAAGATCATTTATGTATATTATATAAGACCAAATGTCTCCTCCGCTATAAGTGTTATGAGCATATTTTAATCCAATTCCAGTGAGAGTCACTAGAAGTGGTCAAGAATTTTCTTAAATACTTAAGAAGTATTAAGGATCTATTCTTGAAAGTTGAGCTTAATATATATGGATTCATAGATACTAGTTTTCAATCTTATAAAGATGATTGCAAGTATCAAGATGGATACATATTTATCCTAAATATAAATGTTGTTATTTGAAAATGTTTCAAATAGATTATAACAACATATGCTACAATAGAGATTAAGTATATAATTGCTTGAGAAGTTGCTATAAGATTGTTTGGATGGAAATAGTTTCTTCAATAGTTGAGGAACTAAGGTCTCATCAATGATCCAAACATGTACTAAAATTTTATCATTTGATTAGAGTAATCACTGATAGAATTTAAGTAAAGATACAAGAGATTCCTACAAAGGATAATATAATTATTCATTGACTAAACCATTATCCCAAAAGAAACATGATAGTCATGTTCATTCATTTGGTTTGAAGTACTGAATGATTGGTTTGAGTTATAATGGAAGAATGATTATGTAATTTTATGCAATAAAGATATGGCATATTTATCATTTTGTAACATATATATGTCGATATATATACAATATGATAAAGTCCTTAGAATAATATTTATTATTCTTAAATTTCCCTGGTCATAGTATTAACAATAACAAGGACGTTGTTAATGCGGATAGACTAGTATATATAGTGATATATAGGTGAATCATTGGAGAATGTGTTCATTGGAATGATCCGCTTAGAGATTTCCATATCGTTAACTATTTAAGTGCCAATGGTATAATCTCTACGTGACAGTAGTGTAAGCGATCCTTTGACTTGAGATCATAAGAGTATTTTTAGTGTGGATGTTATGTTTTGACTCTATTTGTCCATAACCGTAACAGGATATGCGAGCGGTAGATGTTGGATATAACAAGAAGCACGGATTGATAGTTTATGATCGATATAGGATTCACCACTCCTAATAGTGGGAGAGTATATTCCTTTCTGGCGCCACTTGTTGAAGTTCAACTCAAAGTGCACATATTTAGTAAGTAAATTTGGAAAAGTTCTAAATTTATTTACAAGGAGTTGAATTTCGGTACAAGAAAGAAATATAATTAGTACAATAAAGAGTTGGCACTTTTACTTTACTCTTGGAATATAGGATGGTGAAAGGATAATAATTACATGGTGAAAGGATAATAATTACATGGTACCTGGTTCATGGATAGGTGAAGTCGATCAATTGATTTTTTCTAACTCTTGGGTGGTCATGATGTCTTGGCTAGAGGCCGCTCTTGATCTATGAATATAAATGAATTAATTGTTGAATTAATGATAATTAAAGTTGTTTAATTTATTCTATCTTAGAAGCTCCATGACTAAATTGTCTTTAGTCCAAGTGGGAGTTTGTTGGTTTTGTACAAAAGCCAATTTAATTCTAAGATTATTATTTATATTTATTGCCAAGTGATTAGGAACCTAAAGGGTCACACACAATAGAATTACTTTTGGGTTAAAATGATTTACATAATTATATAATAATTATGACATCTATTATACTCTTGTTCACTTTTGGAAAGTGAATAGAGTTTGGTAATAATTCGTTTCTTGTTAGACAAGAATACCTTTTTGGAAGGTTGCATTATTATATATAGATGCTTAATGTTAGGTCAAAGACAACACAACTCTCTCAATAAGAAATCATGTAAATAAGAAAAATGGTTTTTCTTATTAGATTTCTAAGGTGTTGTTTATAGGGATCTAACTTATTAACCTAACGTTAAAATCAATCCTTTGAGGATCCCGAAAGTAGTTCGTATGGATTACCGTTAGAGGCCGGACACTTGTGCGGCTTGTTGGTCGATTAAACCTCGCTCAAGAATTTCGCAAGCATCTCTCGAGGTATATTTTGTATAGATTATCATTAAAGGTCCTATGGAAATCAATTATAATATAATTGTTATATTTTCCGCTGCGTTGTTACTATGTTGATTTCCTTACAATATCTACGAATTTCTGGGAGCAAAATTCAACCACCATTTTGTAGCTGAATTTCGGGGAATGAATCACTGGGCACCTGAGGGCTGAGAGTTTTGATTCTGCTACACATATAATTGAAAGAATGATTATTTCTTTTGTTGTTCAATAAGTTTCTGAATGTTTCATCCAACCAAAATAGAAAATACATACAATAGTACTCTTAGAAGAGTTTTGAAGAAATAAATCTACCCACGAGTCAATCAATTATTAATTATACCCTCCAATCAACACGGCCTCCATTTTTTGCCAACCCTCAAGTTTTCTACACTAGTGTATGGATGAGAACAGAATGGCAAATGCAAACAATCCTTCAATATTTTTAATATTCCATCTTTGCTGATTAATGTACCAATACCAGTCCTGGAAAACGATATTATTTTCACCAATTTATGTTCACGAAATTAATCATACATTCAGTTTTGGATCATGTCAATTTGCTCATGACCATTCAAGAGTCACAAAGATGGGCAAATTATCAACTCGATCTTGTGTGCAAACAAATACAATATTTTGATTTTTCCCTGGGCCTTATTGGCATTGACTATTTCGGACATTATTGAAACAAGCCCCACCACTAATATAGTTCCAAAATAGAGATCTTCTTATATAATCTAATTTTCAATAATAGAGAGATACAATTCTATATATTTCTTGATTGCAGTGGAAGAAAAGGTGCACAGATAATTAAACTGATTCAAGTCAAGAGAAGATCAGCCTGGAAGTTGTCTGAAGCAGAGCAATGTACGTATACGAGAACCATGCCATTTTGGAATTTGCAAATCGATAGCATTTTGGAACAGAAGGTGAAGCCGTGAAGGAATCATTGGCATGCATCATGCATGGAGATTTGTCTTTTCCCTCACTTAATTGCCTTGGATATTCTGCCAATGATTTCTTGGAGACTTTCTTTATCAAGTTCAATTTACTATTGATACATGATCAAGATACTATCCCTTTATCAAGTCATGTATACACTTGTTCAGCTCTGCTCCTTCTTTAATTAGATTCTCTCTTGTGAAACGGTTTTATATGTGAAATTGAAGTTAATTGTGATTTTAACGTACAATAAAAGTAATAAAAAATTAAAATAACGATTTTAACAACTATTAATTGTTCGTTTCATATATAAATTCATTTCACATGAATTTTTGTATTCTTTTAATTATCTTGACGCTTGCAAGTTCATTTTTTTAACTTAAAAACTTATATTAAGTTGAATTTCATTGAATTTAAGTAGATTTTGATTATGGTGTTTGATTTTTTTAAAGCTTAAGATCGTTGCTAGTTGGCCAGTTTTGGGAAATGATATATATTACTTTTGGACATGCATTGTGAGTTATGCTGAATATATCGAATGGAAAATGGATAGAAAATGATTTAAACATGATTTATGCAATAAAATTTAAAGCGATATCTTCCATCTCAACGGGAAAATTTAAACAGAGAAAACAAAAGTACTCCAATTAGGCACCTTTTTAATAGTACAAATTTTCCATTAATTACTGGATAGGAAAAAAAAAACTTTTCAATTTTGGTCACAATGGACCATAAAAGCAAAGAAAAAAAAACCAAGGAAAGAAGAGGGATTTCCAATTTTCAAGAATTGGATTTGTCCAATATTGCCAAAAAATTAAAGTGGCAAAGCTAAACATCAAGAATTGGCAAGACATGAAGAACAACAATGATCAAGAGCCCTAAAACCATTTCAATTCTCAACCATCTTATTGTTTTTCCCCCATCATTCTTAACAGCAGCAGTTGATCCCTGGCCAGTAGAACTGGAACCTAAAAAATCATACCAAGAAAAAAAAAAGGTAAATAATCATAGCATATACATCAACAAAAAAGAAAAATCATACAATATGGATGTAATTTTTTATTAAAAGACAGAAAAACAACATGCATGTAGATTTATATATTCTCCTTTTACGTACCACCATCTGCTGGTGCGGTTGTATTGCTTCCTTTGCCATTCTTTCCAAAATCCTCAAATATCTTGGCATCTGGGGAGTTGGGTGCCAAATGCAGCAAAGCTGGGAAAAAGACGCAAAATACATGAAGAAGCCAAGCATGTGCAAATCTTTTTGAATTTCTTATCTTAGTTTAATTACCAACAATTTCTCAACTTTCTTGTGGATTTGTATGCATAGAGAAAAGGAAGGAAACTTCTGCTTTTGGGAAAATTTTACAATGATAAATATAGGAGGAAGTAATGCAATACAAAAATTTTCTAAAAACTTTGATTGTCAACAGGCCAAACTTATCTTTTGTCAAAAACAACAATTCTTAAGCTGCCATGCACGAAAAAATTTCTGCTACACCACCCTTGAATAACTATATATAGGTTTGTGTTGATACAACTTTTTTTTTTTTTTGATATTACAGATAAATTAGTGAGAAATGAATGACTGTCTAACCAGTGGCGGAGCTAGAAAATCTTTCTAACGGGTCAACATTGTATAGTTATATTTTAATTTTGTAAACTAAGTTTAACTAAGAAAATATATAATTTAATCCCCTAGTACTTGTATTATAGTTGATTGAATCAAAATAAAAATAAAATCCTCAATTTTGCTAAAATCAACAAATAAATAACACAAAATTTATATTCTAACTATGCTATATAAAATTCTAGATATGACATACAAGTTATTGGCATATCAATTCACTACTGTAAAATCTCTATTTAAATTTTGATTTAATAAATCATCTTAATTAATAGATACACCATTTCTCTTGTATAATTTTTTAAAAATTATATCCATATTTATGTCTTTGATTAAAATTATTTATTTTCAAATATGTTCATAAAATTAAGAGAGAAAATAAAATTAGATGATTAACAAGTTTATTAAATAAGTACCCAAAACTACTGTCTAAATAAACTAATGATCATGGTGAACTAAATAAAATGGATTTCATTAGGTATGTTAGATATTTTAAACTTTTTAAAATAAACTATAGTAAATAAAGTACAGGTGAGGTTAAAGAAAATTTAATTTACAATTGTTTACTTTTTTTGAGTTTTAATATTTCTACTAATTTGTCTTCTTACTTATTTCATTACTTTAATATTATCACAAAATCTAATAATTTTTTTATGGTAGTTAAGAGAGAGAATGAAATTTCATCTCTTATTTTGCCATTTTAATGGAGATGGTACAATTATATTGAGTATTTATTTTTAATAATTTGCTCAATTATTAGTATCTTTTCTATTAGAGACAAAGGGAGAAAATTTATTTTATTTTTAAAAGATTACATTATTTTTTCTTTATATAAAATAGGAACAGAGTGCATTATGTATTTATGCTTATTTTTAATAATTTACTTAAATTTATTACTTGACCAATGTGGGGGAAAGATACAAAAATTAAAAATATTACATTATCTTTTTTTATATAGGATAAGAACAAAGTATGTGTATTTAAGTTTATTTTCAATAACTTATTTAAATTTATTTACTTTTTGACCAAGAAAAAAATAAAAAAAATAAAAAACTAAAATTCTTGATATAGTATAGGAAGTTGCCCCACTGATCCCACTTTGTCTCGCCCAGTGTGTCTAGCACTGAGTGTTACAATGAGAGCCGGTACAATGAATTATTAGCCTACTCTTGGCCATAAAGATAGGAATTAACAGTCATTGCTTCAAAAAATTCAGAAGGGGGAGTGATTAGATTATCCCACATAAGGTTTTGAGTGGTTAAAATTATAGTGCATACTGTACTTGTAAAGTTTGTCAATCAAAGTGCATATTCAAACAAATTTAATGCTAATTAATTGTGCATTTAATTTGACATTCTTGACAACCATTTGGGGTCCTACTTCCCCAATCATGCATGTGTTCTTGAACAAAAATCTTTAAATCATTCCATAACGCCTTGTCCACCTACGCCAATGGTACGTTTCAATGTCAATGTCATAGTTCCCTTCCCTACTACTATCATATTGCCCACCTTTTCTTTTGCCTTTGTTATCAGTGGAGTTGTACTGCTTGTGTGTATGGAAAAGAGAGAGTCATAGATACATACCAGGGCATTCTGAGATATTGGCAGGTGTATGACATTTATCAGGAAGTCCAAGTGCTAAAGTAGCATTGATTTTAAGACCAAGATTAGGATCATCACGATCCTTAATCAAGATACACAAACATTCCCTGCTCTTCTCTAGTACCAGTTTGAGTCCAGTACAACAATCAACTGTAGGGGCTTTGGCTTCACCACTAACGTACTGAAGACAACCAGCTAAACTCACAAGCTGGTTTGCACATTTCTCTCTGTCTTTTTTCAAATCTGCGCTGCAGAAAGTACACAAAAACATCAAGAACAATAGTAACATACATGGGATTTTCTTGGGGATGAGGCACTTTGGCTCCATTTAATATTATTGATGGTTAGAAATGAGAAAAAAAAACAAAGGTAGAGGGGAAAAGAAGTGGATCGATGGCATAAAGAGATGATGATCAGCAATGCTTTTTATGCTTTGGCCGCCCCTTGACAGTTGAGAAGAAGTAGCTAGGCATTGTTCTTTAATAATGAGTAGGACATGAATAGGAAAGGAGATCAATAACGGATGAGATAATTAATAATTAGGTGCATCCATGAAAGATACAATATTTGTTTCTTTAAAAAGCATTAGGCATTTAGTTTTGGGATTTGATCCTATAATTGATGATGTCCGAAATCACCAAGTGCTGTAAGGCCTTCTTGAGGTCACGACCTGCAACAGGAATACGTCAGAAATACTCCCCGGGTACAACCGGCAGAAATAATACTCCCCGGGTACAACCGGCAGAAATACTCCCCGCAGTCTCTGTTCTTAGCAATAAGCATAAAGTAAAAGTAAGTTGTAGAGAAAGTCCTCCCCTTCCTAGTGATAATGGGGTTCCTTATATAGACTCGTACCTCGTGGAGTTCCAGTAGGTTTGGAACTCCTCAATTCATAGTAGACTTATCCCAAAGAACTCGGGTAGAGATATGATTTTCACAAATAGTGTCCTAGCACAATTCTACCTTTATCAACAATAACACAAATTTGCCTTTTATGTACATATCAACATTTCATGTTAGAAGATATGTAATGAGTGTAAAAACCGGCAAAAAATTAAGTCTTATAATTAAAATCACAATTATAATTGTAATTCATTGTCCCTTTTATATATACATAAATCAAGTCTTATATATAAAGTGTAGTTTTTGTGAAAAATTAAAGTCACAACTCAAAATCTTTTTCACTTTTTCACATTTCAAGAACGAGAAAATCTTGGTTACGGTTTAAAATTTGAAAAACAATGGATAATCATGCCAATAAAAGGTGCATGCATTATGGAAAACAAATTTTTTGTGAAATAAAGTAGCTATAGGGACGTTAACTTTACATATTTGAGCTGCCATTAATTTGAAAATTGTTTTTAATTTGATTTACCTTAATAGACAAATTTTGATCTGTGCCCGTGTGATGATAGTGATATACTGTGTGAATGAAATTAAAGTTTGAGACCCGTGAATGGTGATGTTTAACTGATTATTTGGTCCATGAAATTAAGGAGAACGTGATCCTGATGAAGAGCTTTGGAGGAGCACCCGTGATCTATGCAATTTAATGGACAAATGATTTGACTAAACTAGCACACACACAGTTGTTTGTTGTACGTAGTATCATGTTTAATTAATCCCTCAAGCAATCGAGTTGCATATATACAAAGATTGTTCACAAAAATTAATGTAAAATCGATTCATATATAAGTCATGATTTATATACGAAATAGACAATTAATTGGTGTTGAGATCGTAATTTTAATTTCTTGTCGCTTTTATTATACGTTGAAATAGTGATTAACTCGTGATTACGTATATGAATACTTGTTATTTGTCTTTTGTTAAATAGACATACAAAGCTTATTGTTTTAAGGAAATTTGAAGAAATAAAATTATTCGAATACTATTAACAATCTGAATTTATTACTTTTGTGTTTTTCACAGATTTTCCTAACTAAAAGATGGCAGACATTATCGAAGATGTAGCAAGATAATTCGCTGATTTTAAGGCTTATTGACATTGCATTAAGAACATATCAATTTTATATGGTTGCTGTTATTGCCAGAGCAACAATTAGATTTCAGAGCAATAAATTACATATCTTCCAAATTTACCCTTAATCAATTAACTCTTTTATTTTTCTCCATTTATCATTATAACTTATCATTATCTTATTTCTACCTTATCATTAAAACTTATCAATTCTTTATAACATTTTCCCGCAACTTCTATTTTCTTCTCCTTTACACTGATTTTTCTCCCAAATTTTTATTACTATAACATTTATTTTCACCCTCAAATTATAAGAAAAAAATTATGTAAAAATAATATGACAGTTATTTCTATTAATAACTTTTATTGTTCTCTTAATTAAATTATAAAATATTTACCAATATATAATTAAAAAATTTAGGCTCCATTTGTTTACCGTTGTCTTAGTGTTTTATTTCACAAATTCAATTTGATTTATTTGTGTTATCCATTTTTTCTATCAAAATTGTAAATAAAAAAAATAATGTTACAGTAGTTATTTTTGCTATAACAATTTTTATATTTTTATAAATAAATTATTAAATGTAAATTTGACTTTTAGATTTTTAATAATAAAAAATTCTTCCTAAGACATTTTTTTACCAAAATAAACTCATAAAATATTAATTCAAATTTGAATTTTAAACTTTTAATAATTAGAAATTCTTCATGGCTTAATTATATTATGAGCAAATTAACATTTCAAAATGTTAGTAGATCACAAGAAAAAAAATTGGTAGGAGTATAAATGGAAGTAAATATGCATGTCCAAATTATAAAGTAAAATTTGTTGCCTTTTTATTATTTAAAATTTATGAATTAAATTGTAGCATGAAAAAAAATACATGAAATTAAGATTTCTATTATATATATAGTGATGGTGTCTTCCTTTTAAGTTTTAATTTATGGGAATTATGTTGATAAAATATAAGTATGAGCATTGTTATTAGAAACAAAAATAATAATTTATAGCTGTCATATGTTTATGTATAAGTATTTTAACAAAAACATATAACTCGTTTTGGATAGAGTATTTTTTTAGTTTTATAGTAGGATTTTTTTTCTTGAGATTTGTTATAAGAAATAAATATTTTGGAGGTATTTGGATTGATAAGTTTGTTTTTGTGGGCATAATTTTTTATTAATAAAATTAAAAATTTTAATTTGAGTTAATATTTTATGAGTTTATTTTAGTATAAAAATGTCTTAGGAAAAAATTTTTATTATTAAAAATTTAAAAGTAAAATTTAAATTTAATAATTTATTTATTAAAATATAAAAAATGTTGTATAAAAAATAATTATTGTAATATTATTTTTTTAAAATTTTTTTATAAAAAAATGGACAAAACAAATATATCAAATTGAATTTGTGAAATAAAATACTAAAACAACTGTAAACAAATGGAGCCTAAATTTTTTGAAGTATATATTGGTATATATTTTATAATTTAATTGAGAGAACAATAAAAGCTATTAATATAAATAAGTGTCATATTATTTATATAATTTCTTTCTTATAATTTGAGGGTGAAAATAAATATTAGGAAAGTAGAAGTTACCGAAAGATGTTATAAGTTGATAAGATAAAATAAGATAAAGATAAGTTGTAATGATAAATGGATAAAAGATAAAGGAATTAATTGATTAAGGATAAATTTGGAATATGTATAATTTATTGCTCTGGAAGCTAATTGTTGCTCTGGCAATAACAACAGGCATTTTATATAACGTAATATATGTAGAGCAGTGCAATTTTCTCTAGTTATATATTCAAGACGAAATGCAGTACTTAAATATGGACAGGTATTAAGTATATGAACGTGACAAAACATCTGTGAAGAGAGATGCATATTTCATTGATTGGGCATTCATGATTTTTTTATCCAAAAAGAGACAACAAGAGAAGTGAAGATATAATTGATCATTAATTGAGACTATAAAAGACAAAATCAAAATTTTCATTTTGTTTTGAACATTGGATTTCAAGTGCATGTGTGATCTTTTGATCTTTTCTACACTTATTAATGCATTCAATCTCAATATTGGTTCTATTAATTGGAATATTTCTATTGGAATTCAAATGCATGCATGGTCAAGTCATTATTGAAGTTGAATTTGTGATTTTGTAATTGTTGTATTAATTCATATATAAGGAGTGAAGTTAATTGGCCAAAGAAATTTACAGGAAAGTATAATCTATAAAAGAGTAGTATAAGAATGTTGGTGAATTTGTTGAAATTTTTGAAGAAAAGCAAAGATGTTAATAATTTTGGAACTAAAAAAATAATTATAATATAAATTTAGTTCAAACAAGAGGAAAACACAACATTAAATTTTAGTAGTTGTGATCATGTCGGCTTTCATAAATTATGATGTGCCTAAAGGGCCATCGTCCCTTATCATAAACATAGCCATCTATGTATCCTATAAAACTTGGAAAGTTTGTATTAAAGCTGTATATTTCACAAAAATTTATGTAAAACGTGATTCATATATGAAATCGCCAATTAATTGTGATTGAAATTCTTATTTTAATTTTCTGCCATTCCTATCGTGTGTTAAAAAATCTTTGTAACATATATAAATCCATTTGTATATGTTTTTGGAGTTTATTTGTTGAAAGCAAATTTCTTTGTGTATTGAGCATTGATTATTACCTATATTTTACTCCTTAATTAATTTGATAGGCACTAGATATATACGATCTTGTCTTGTCTTGGCATTTTCACATGGATAAGAAGATTACTAATGAGCAAACAACAATTCCTCAAAATAACACCAAACTCATATTTATGTCCTTTGCAGCAAAAGTAGTTGGCAAATTCATTACATGATGCTGATCAGAAAAGTTAACGTTAATTTTTCTGTTGGTTTTAGTACATTTTTCTGTTGTCGCATGCAGTTTGTTATTGATCAGTGAATTGTCTCCTCCATTGTGGTGAAGGTGATAAACAAATATGATCATTTTAATGGTACTCATATATATATATATATATATATATATATATGGATATCTTTTAGCTTTCTTATATTTAGTAAAAAGTAGTATAGCAATTACACGTTGTGGATGCATTCATTTAGTTAATGTTTATATATTCTTCTACTCAATACTTTCTATGAATTAAATTGCATGATGTAAATTCTGACAATCTTATTGATATAGTAAGGTGGGAGCATTTTCGTTGGGATTGAATTAGGTTTTGTTCAACCACTAAGGAGAGGTTTCATGATATGGAATGGGTTGCAAATTAATGATCATATCAAAAAAGAAAAAAAAAAGGTGAAATCGTGTCATTAACTCCGAACAAATTCAAAGTCGCTATTATAATAGAACGTGTTGATGGTAATGACGAGACCTACAACACTCGTAGGTATTACCCTATTACCGGTACTATTTTCTAACCAAATTACTTCGCTTTTACCATTTTTAGGTCAAATTTCTTTAATTGATCAATTTCGACTACTTTTTTTATTTAGTTTTAGGAGTTCTTAAAATTATATGAACAATTGTAGGGTTTATTTTTATTCATTTCGATATTATTATTATTATTTAATAAACTCTTTTAAATTTTTCAAAATTTGTGTTGTCAAAACTGTTGTCTTCCATGCATAGTTATTTGACAAAAAAAAATTACAATCTTATTAACAGATCACGAGCACACAAAAAAAGTGGAGAGATATTCAGCAAGCATATATATATATAGGGGCGGATCTAGAAATTATTTTTATAGGGGGCTCACTTAAAATTTTTTTTTTTGCGTTATTAAATAAATTATTTAATAATTAGTAAATTCAACTAAATTAATAAAATTTTTAATAAAATAGAATTTTTTAAATTTTGGGTATCATAGTTATTACAAGTGTCATTCTCCTGTGAGACCGTCTCATATAAGAGACTTGCGTATAAATTTCACTTTAGCATATAAAGTATCAAAAATTAGTATGTAAAGTATAAAAAATTAGCGTATTAATGTATAAAGTATCAAATATTAGTATATAACGTATACAAAATTAGTATATTAACATACTTTTGTAATTCGCATATCACGTCTCATATATGAGACGGTTTCACAAGAGTTTTTGTATTATTACAATTTGCATGTCACTTATGTAAATTTTTTTAAAAATATGAATTTTAGGATGTAGATGAGTTTTTTAAGGATATAATTTTTATAACAACAATGATAAAACAAATAATTATTCAAACCGTTAAAATCCATATGAAATCATATTCTTTTTCAACAAGGAAAATAAACAATAACAAGAAAACAAAAATCAAAATCAAAATCAAAATCAAATTATGCCTAACAACTTAAATAACTAAACTATATTGTTGGACTAAAAAATCTCATAGAAAACACATAAATTATTTAGCTTGGAATGTTTTTTAATTTGTTAAATGTTGTAAAACTTGGTGGGGGCTAAATTAAGTTATTTAGCCAAATTTGAGTTGAATTTTAATTTTTCTAACCTAATAAATATTAATTTATTGAATTTGGGGAGCCCTCCTTAGATCCGCCTCTGCATATATATACAGGGGCAGATCTAGGCGGGGGCTGAAGTAGGCTGAAGCTCCCACCATGGTCGTCGAAAACTATAGATATGTAGTAGATTTGTTGCCCTGTCCGCCGCTGCTCCAGAGCCCCCGCTGTCGCTGAAGTCTGAAGGAGTAGAAGAAGACGACTTGTTTTGTTGAAAAAAAAAAAATTAGTGCGTCCCCCTCTGCTCTTGCTCGCTTGCTCCTATCGCTGAAGAGTGAAGAGTGAAGAAGAGAAGAAGACGACTGTTTTTTTCACCAAAAAGAAATCACTTAACAAAACGACGTCGTTTTGTTAAGTGATTTCAAAAAAAAATGCAATATAGAATCGGGACAGTCCACAGAACTCATTTCCATTCAAAATTCCTTTCCAAATATTTCCTTTCCAAATTTCAAACCCTTCCCATCTCCCCCAAATTCCCAAATCTTATTTCCAAATCTAAACCCTTTTAATTTAGCTATCTCCCAAATTTCCAAACTCAAGTTTCAAATTCACTAGTAAAGAATCTTTTTTTTTCTTCCCTCATTGTCTCTTTTTCTTTATCTCTATTTTTTGTATTCAAGATTCAAGAAAGGTTAGTTTTACTTCTTCTTTTTTTATTTAGAGTTTTGTTATTTAAATGTTGTTAATTGTAAGTTAATTTGGGTAATTTTATTAAGAATTTTATGGACTAAATATTTAGTGATTTGGAATTTAGATTAGGGCTTTTGAATATGAACTAATATTAGGAATTTTGAATTTAGACAAGATATTTTAGATATAAATTATAGTTTAGAAACTCTAGTTTGTTAGTTTTACTTCTTCTTTTTTTATTTAGAGTTTTGTTATTTAAATGTTGTTAATTGTAGTTAATTTTAATTATTAAGTTAATTTGGGTAATTTTATTAAGAATTTTATGGACTAAATATTTAGTGATTTGGAATTTAGATTAGGGTTTTTGAATATGAACTAATATTAGGAATTTTGAATTTAGACAAGATATTTTAGATATAAATCATAATTTAGAAACTCTAGTTTGTTTAATTAATTTTCTTTATAGATTAATAGTGAATTGTGATTAAATTATTAATTTATTTAATTATAAATTAATTGATATTGAATTAATGATTGTAATGAATTTATTTTCAATTGTTTATTTATGTAGATTATGGAGAGGTTTTTTAAACCTAAACGAATTCGTAGTGGTGCATCTTCTAATGAGCCTAATGTTAGTGAAAATGTGAAAAATCAATCTCGTGTAGAATTAAATTTGGATGCTATTGTTAGTGATCCGGGATGAATTTGTATTATTGTTTTTAGAAATTTAATTGTTAAATACATTTATTTAATCGCAAAAAAAAATTTAAGTAAACCCCCGGTAAAAATTTTTTCTGGATCCGCCCCTATATATATATATATATATAAAAGTTCTTGTAATGAAGAAGGGATCTGTCACCTCACTATAAATTACATAATAAACACTTATGCATGTTATTGGCCTAACAGACTGCTGTTTGCAGCTAAAACATCGGCATTATTTTGCGGTCTTTCGATCGCTTACCTCTGCCCACCAGTACCATTTTATCATACTGCTTAATTAACTGCATTTGGGACCATGCATAATATGGTGCAATTAACCATCTTAATGCCGCCCCATTTAGCTGGATGTTGACATTTTTCTGTTGAAGAAGATGGTGTGATCCGGGCTGCAGTGCATGATGATCAGCATCAACCCCCACGTACAATGAACTACATGAAACTGTTTAACCGATATAAAAAGGGCGGTTTAACAAGGCTATTTTGTAGTAGTGTTTGTACGTACAAATGATCATTGTGATTCACAGTGTTTTTCTCTTTGAAATTTTGTTTGACGTGAGAACCAGCCTGAGCAAGCAGCCATGTTCATTCTTTATCAAGGTTTAGTACGTAAATTCACTGATCAAAGATTAAAAAAAGATAAAAGGAGCTTTTGGAAGATGTAATTTTGGGGCTGAAGAAGTATGAGGGTTCAGAAGATGTAATTTTTACCACAAAAACTCTTGTGAGATTGTCTCATATATGATACGTGATACGTAAATTATATTTTATATACTAATACGTTAATTTTTTATACTGCATACGTTACGTAAATTATATTTTATACACTAATACGTTAATTTTTTATACTGCATACGTTAATCTTTGATACTTTATACACTAATATACTAATTTTTTATACTTTATATGTTAATCTTTGATAGTTTATACTCTAATTTTTTATACTTTCTAAACTAATTTTTGATAATTTATACGTTAAAGTGAAATTCATATGCAAGTTTTGTATATAAGATGGTATTACAGGAGAATCACCCAATTTTTAAAGAAAAAAATGGAGAGATTGGACTGAATAACTTAAAAACTGGATGGAATAACTTAAAGACGTACACCTAAGAGTTCGATGATCTTTTCAACCACTTTAAAAGGACACGGGATTTTTTGTCCAAGATTTTGTCTGTCTTATTCTGTATTAATTCAAACTATGTCGTAGGATTCATTAATCTCTTGATTACGGTTTAATAATTATAATGTAATTTTAATGATATTTATGTATTTAATCTATACTTTTAATAAAACAACATAGTTTTGAACAGACATAAAAAATTGAATAAAAATTGACAGAGGATGTAGCCTCTTATAAAAGTTGACAAAAAATGAATCAAAAAAAGTTTAACAGACTATTTTGACAATTTGTTCTAAATATAATTAATGATTCAACATCTTACTGCTTTCAAATTTCATAGTTCAAGTTAAGTTTCAATTTTATGGAACAGCCCTAAATTAAAGTTGGCAATAGGGGTGTAATCGAGCCGAGTCGAGCTCGAGTACACCCCTAATCGAGTAGCTCGTTTAAAAAATTTCTCTACTCGAGCTCGAGCTCGATCGAGCTTCAATAATCGAGCTCGAACTCGAGCTCGACTAAGAGCAATTGAGCTCGCGAGTAGCTCGATCGAGCTCGAGCTCAATCGAACTCGAGCTCGAGCTCGAGTATTTTCTCTTTTTTTTATTTTTTTATTTTTTTTATTTTTTTTATTTTTTTATTTTTTTTATTTTTTTTTATTTTTTTATAAAAATTATAGGATGTATTTGCAATTTTTTAAAATTTAATGCGGTCAAATTATAATTTACTATAAATTAAGGACCTAAACATAATTATAAATAGATTAAATTATAATTTATTAAACTACAGGAACTAAAACATAAATATAAATATTAAAAATAAAAATATATATATATATACTCGAGTAGCTCGCGAGCTACTCGAGTATATGTAATCCGAGCTCGAGCTCGGTCAAACCGAGCTCGAGTCGAGTAGTTGACCGAGTTGCTCGCGAGCTCCTCGCGAGCAGCTCGCTCGTTTTACACCCCTAGTTGGCAACGAACAAATATTGTTGCACCAAAAGAGACAAGACACTTGTCATACCAGCAGAATCAATCCATGAGGATTAGTTTTAAAGAAACAATCTGAATTGCAATTTTCATTGATGCATGCACCTCTATAGGCAATATAGGTTTTTGAGAAATTGTAATTTTCTCACAAAATACAAGGCAATATGACTTACAAATTACAATGGCTAATTTTTTTTTAAAATTTTTACTTTTTTATTTTTATCATAATTTACTAATCTATAAATTTCTATTTAGTGAAAGATTAAAAAAAACAATTAAAAGGATGTCTAAATTATTATTATTATAAAAGAAAACTTTATTGTATATATTTTTTTTTTCTCTATTTGTTCTCAATATATTAAGAAGATAAAAAGTTGTAACCAAACTCCGTCAATTAAAAAGTAGTCAAAATTGAGAAACTCCAAAATTTAAAGAGAGATAATTTGCATTGTAACCCCCTATATTTATATCCATTTCAATTTTTTGTCTTTCTCGAATTTCAATTTACTCCCAAATAGTACTACTTATTTGCTCTTCTGGCTCTCAATTATCGATTCAATTCATTTGAGGCTTCAGCTTCCTAGGGTTGTCTGTTTTGCCTCTTTTTCTTTCCTCTCTTTACTGTAAATTACGCAGAAAAACACTGAATAATTGCAGCAGACTTCTGAAAAACGCAGTGGTGGTGCTGTGCGTGTTTTTGTATGCTTTTTTTTTCAGGTTAAGCAAAAGGAATTAATGGACGGTGAAGAATTGACGGAGCAGGAAACCGCTCTGTATGATCGTCAAATTAGGGTTTGGGGCGTTGATGCTCAGCGAAGGTGTGTGCTTTTAATTTAACTCCTTTTTCCATTATTTCCAAGAATGATTTTTTTTTTTAAAGTGTTTTTTTTTATTTTTAATGTAGACTGAGCAAATCGCATATTCTTGTCAGTGGACTTAAAGGGACTGCTATTGAGGTAAAATTTGCAGTTTAGTATACATTTGTGTATCATTTGTATTATTTCATTCAAAAATGTTAGTCTGGCATTGAAAGTTATAATTTTTTTTTTCGAAAAGGGTACAACTATAGTAGCGCAGGGTTCAAAGTTTTTACCTTTTTCTGACTATATATTTTGTCTGGAGAGCTTAATAGGGAACTAGATTGGTATGTAGTGAATTCAGTTACCAATTTTACTTATTTTTCTATTTATTCAACTTTTTAATACTGTTGTTTTAGGTAGAAATATGAGTAGAAGTGTAAACAATGGTGGTAAAAAAATATTGAATAGGCAAAAAGGGTAATTGAATTTGGTGCATACTGCTTCGGCACCTAAGGAGGTCCCTTTTTTGTGTGAATTGGGTATTTGTGAAACAGAAGTGTTATTCTGGTAATAAAGTTATAATCTGTTTTGAAATTGGTTTAGCTGCATTAACACTCTATTCAAAGTTATAATCTTTTTTTACCATATTTTTGGTATTGGTTTTTGTTAATCTAACATGCCATTTTGGCATAGAAAGTACAATCTTTTCTGTACTAGGTGGTGTTGCAGTGGATAAGGTGAAATTTTGTTATGGTCTTTATGCACTATGCTTTGGAAGTTTTGCAGTTTGATTTGGCTGCGTGGTTCTGCCTTTCTGGCACTTCTTTTAATTTTAGATTTAGATGTTTTATGGACGATTTTGTTAATGCAAGTATAATTTTGTTTGTACCAGAAAAGCATTCTGGTTATTTTGATCGTATTCTGTACTTTTGTGTTAATTTAGTGTTTTGAAGTAAATGAGATTCATTCTACCCTTACAAGAAGGTGGAGATGGTAAACTTGGAGTAGAAAATGATTTAGCTGTTGATTGTTTATTGCAGTTCTGCAAGAACATTGTCCTTGCGGGAGTAGGTAGTTTGACATTGAATGACGATCGTCTGGTCAGCGATGAATTGTTGTCTTCAAACTTCTTAATAGACGGGAGTGTTTACTCTGAGAAATCTCTGGCTGAGCTTTGTTGTGATTCTTTAAAAGATTTCAATCCTATGGTTCGTGTTTTGGTACAAAAGGGTAACGTTTTTTCTGTTATCTTATTCTTTAAGTTCCCCAGCATCGGTTCATTTGAAGTATAAAGTTCCTTTGGCTAGAGGGAATACAATAATCTCTTTGTGGTAATATGTCGTTCTGGTGCTTTAAACATAATCTTGACTTGGGAATATGATCCTTTTCAAGAAATTATGCTTCCGAAGGTATTACTACATTGAACTGAGCTTACATGCTTGCCATGCATTTGAGTTGCTTTCAATTGAGAGTTTATCTCATTCAATTGGAAGTGTCAGTTTCATCACTTTTATTACTTTGAAATGTTAGTTTTCACTTTTGCATTTATAGAGTCCATTTTTATTTGCATAGTTGCATATCCAAGTGAAAATACTAGCATTCATGAGATTGTGATAACATTTTCATTTTATTTTTGCAGGTGATTTGTCAAGCTTTGGTGTTGATTTCTTTGACAAGTTTGATGCTGTAGTTGTCAGTTGTTACTCTCTAAAAACAAAAGTACAAACCATTCTCGCTTGCTAGTGGAATGCTTAGTTTATGAGGAAAAGTGTTTACATTATACTATGTGTTCTTGAAGCCATAGCTTTGCTGTATATTCCTTATTTCTCCTTTTATTACTTTTTTGGCAGATGTCAGTTAATGAGAAGTGTCGCAAGTCATCAAAGCGTGTGGCATTTTATACAGTTGATTGTAGAGATTCCTGTGGCGAAATATTTGTTGACTTGCAAGACTATACTTATTCAAAGGTTGTGACTCAATGGATGTATTTTGTCTGTTCCTAGGCTTGTATGGTTAAATCCTCTTTTGATATCGTATGGTTTCTGAAGTTTTCCTTCCTCTTTATACTGACAGAAAAAGATTGATGAGATGGTAGAATGTAAACTGCAGTATCCCAGCTTTGAGGTACAATTCCATCAAATCTTGTAAAACCATTTGCCTCTTGCATAAGAATCTGGTTTTAGTTATGAGTTAGGATCTTGGCAACACAACTGTGTTATGTCTGTTGCAGTCATTCTGTCCTATAAGCCTTGGCAGTTGGGCATCCATGGTTTTGCAGAACTTCATTTTCGTTCGTGGTACTTGTTAATTTTTAGACAACTCCAAACCCTAGTCTTTAGTTTTAGGGATGGGATAAAATTGTTATAAGAAAGTTAGTTGTAGGATTCTAATCATGACATCATTTGTTGGTTGGCATGATTAGTGAGGCTGAGGGTTACCAAAGTACTCTATGTTGGATGTCATTTCTTGAAATCAATCTGTTACTGTTTGCTGCACAGGACATTATACATGCACGCAGTTACCTATCAGATTCAAAATGTGCGCCTAGTTTATCCGTTTTGCATAAATTTTTGTATTTTGCACAATCATAGTGCTGAAACCAGATGCAGATTGAAGTGTATAAGGGCACTGAAACTGAACTTAAGTTGTACCTTGGTGACCATGCTTTCATCAGATGGTGCTTTCTGGATTTAATATTCACTTAATCTTCTTTCTTTTGTGGGATAATGTTATAATTTATGAAGAAATATATATTCCATTCTTTGTGTACATAAGATCTACTTGCACTAGCATCACATTTATTGTTTGATGCCCATTCTGATTCATGTGTTTTATCTTGTCACAAAAATGTAAGTTCTAGAAAAGCAATGCAACTCGACCTGGAACACGGAAAATGAAAGGTACAGGTATTTGAATTACGAGTCACTGTAGGACCTGTATCTATTAGAAAAAGTGGAATAGAAAAGAAATCATGTATAATCAAATCCTTATAATCAGAATGATCCTTGTGAGAAAACTTCTCCAAGATACCTGTGGAAGGAGGAATCCTTGCCCCACCAAAGGTTTTTAACTCAAAAAGATATGTGAAATTTAGAAGTAAGCAAAATTGTATTATCCAAGTCAATTAAGGTGCCAGGGAAGAGGCTTGTGTTAAATGAAATATGGTGGTGGGAGATTGTGATGCAGATTGCGGAAATTTCCTACATGACAGATAATGACTTCTGCAGTCAGCATGTTGTCACCTCCTCTGAAATTCAATAATATTGATTGAGTATGCTAGTTTCAACTTTCTGCAGAGTAACTATTCTTTGCGAAACTATTTAGCTAGTCTTAAGAAATCTTATCTAGGATCCCAATATATGTTAGGTGAGATGAGAAAATAGTGTTGCTTGTGTTGCATTCTTGTCATAGCCTGGAAGTGTGGCCTAATCCCTATTATCCTTTAGAAATATTACTAAATGCTTAAGATCTCGTGGGAACACAGTCTGACTAAATTGTGCTCTTGCTTGATTATTTCAGTTGAAATACACTAATACTACATTCAAATGTTACTTACGTTGTTGTATCATTCTTAACTTTTTGCAGGAAGCTATTTCAATCCCATGGAGATCTCTCCCTAGGAGATTGTCAAAGTTGTACTTTACTATGAGAGGTACTAAAGCACTTATTTAACTTTTGATCTGTTGATTGTCAATGGGCAAAAATCATTCAACTTCATGTGCAATGAAGTCTGAAATTTATTGAATTGACTTTCTACTATTTGATGGAATGAATTTCCTCTTTTCCTTGTTCAACTGAGAGAAATTCAGTTTGTGTCTTAACATATTTGTTTCATCTGAGCCTTAAGTTGGCTTAAAAGAAATGAATCTGAGAGGAGCCTGGCTACTTGACCAGTTAAGTGTAAGTTTCGATAAAAATCTGCAGTAAAGTACAAGTGATATCTTTAGGGAAGCATGTTCTTTTCATAATGCATGGTGAAGCTACTAATTAGTGCTTGCATTTTCATGTGATAAACTCATATTATGTCATGTGAAAAAAGGTTTTACACTTTATATCTTTGGATGCAATATTATATTTCTTTGACTTCTCATTTAGACCATGCATTTTGACCTTAATCCCTTGTCAACTTCAAGATATTTTCACTCTCAGCAGAATTTTAGGATAGTTGCAAAGTTGCTCTAATTCAAACCTTTTCTCTTTATATCCTATGATTTCAAGAGTTTGTAGCCAATATCATGTAAAAAACAAGTTTTTATCACAAAACAATCCTTACCTTTTGCAGTTATAGAAAGGTTTGAGGAGAATGAAGGGAGGAATCCTGGCCAAACTTCAGCTGCTGACCTGCCTAATGTTCTGAACTTGAGGAAGGAACTTTGTGAGAAACATGTATAGAGACTCTTTCCCTTGAGGTTTTACATTGACTTTTCATTCTTCTCCTTAGGCCTTAATGAGGTTGAAACTGTTGCCTATTGCAGTCATTGGGTGAATCTCAGGTTCCTGATGCTCTTATTCAGAGATTGTTAGCAGGCACAAAAGAATTTCCTCCAGTTTGTGCCATCATTGGGGGAATCCTCGGACAGGTATTTACATAATGGCACTTTCATCCATTAGACTTGATTGTGTATATTCATGTAGGTCTTGTAATCATGTGACAGTAGTTGAATCCTTCTCTTTGCAGGAAGTTATCAAAGCAATATCTGGCAAAGGTGACCCCCTTAAGAATTTCTTCTTCTTTGACGCCATGGATGGTAAAGGCATCATAGAGGACATATCGAACGAGGAAGTCAAATAGTGAATGATAGCTTAGGAGGCTGACTAGGTTACTAACTACTGCTAGCTCTGGAATATTTATTCAAGCTCTTTGGTGTAATAACCAGAACTGTTTTGTTTACCTTTAGCCATTAGTATTTTGTAATTTCAGATAATCTAGAATTTGTGAGCATGCTCTTTGTTCAACAGAGTCTGTAATTGTTACCCTATATTATTCTGTTCCAAAATGATTTGCTTTAATTGCCTTGATAGTGCTTTGAACATTTCATTATGTCTTGATTTTCTTTCAATTTGTTACTTCTGGTTTATTGTTGTAAAGAAAAGTGTTTCCTCTCCTACTTGTGCTTATATGCATCATACACCCTCTCACACAAGGCTTAGGATCCTATCCATTTAGATAATAAATGAAGGACCCTCTATTTAGTTTTGCTTAAAAGGTTTAGGAAAAATATTTTTGCAAATCAAAGCCATTCATAATTTATTCATGGTTGAGTGCAAAAAATTAAATTGAAATAGGAATATTTTGTTCAAAGGTGGTCATCTTTTTCTCTTGGTTTCACTGGTATAGCATGTAGTTGTCAAAATAAACAAAATCCAATGCAAGATTGACCCAACTAGTGTTTTGAAATTATTTGGGGTTTAAGATCAGAAGAACTTTGCTTTTTCTAAGGGAAGAACAGCACAGCATTAAACTTCAATTGAACAAGCTCAACCCTTCCAAGAATTTTCAAAGCTTGTTTCATCTCAATGCCCAATGAAACAACTTTCAAATTTCCAGCACCCACAGCTCCCCATCTTTTGGTTTGCAAATTTTTGTCAAGAGTAAAGATTGTGTTATTGTATCTGACACTCAAACAGAAAAGATTAAGCATATGTATGTATATTCATGGGGATTTCTGATTTTCAGAATGAAAGAATTAATCGAAAGGCTGAGGTTGGCAAAAACATATCTTGTTTTCATCAAACAAAGTACTACCATTGCATCTCAATTTTGTGCCTCACACAATTTTGGGGTGAAGCTCCCACATACATGTCAAGTGTGTGTGCCTTAATGGTGCAAGGCTACAAAGAAGAACTAGAAGTATGGAAAGTGCAAGGAATGGGGCGTCGAGACCTTAACATGTAACCTACAAGATCTTTAAAGGGCTTCTGGCTCCAAGGTAGAACAAAACTAAGTAAAGCTGATCCTCCAAGTATTAGAGAGGTAATTGTTCTAACCGATTTCAAACAAGCTTCAACTTTTCGATGGGAGTTAAAAAAAGCTTGCTTGGCCCTCTTCCAACCCATAGATACATGACGAAGCAGATTCAACAAGCTAAAAGCTCAAGCATCTCAAGTGAAGGGGTAAAAGTTAGAGAAAAGTAAACTGCCAAGACAGATGTAAGAAGCACAATATCCCCAGATGAAATATCCCCACCTCTTGCCAACACCAGGTATTATCATGATATAGGAAGCAAACCAGTAAAGTGAAGGACTGGCGGATAAGAAACGAGTTGCAACCTGTAAAACATGGCTGATGTTGGTGCACAATAATATGACGAAAAACGATGTTACTCAAACAAGCAATCAATCAGTGACTTATATCTTAGAAGATTGAATTGCAAGTATCTAATGGGCAGATAAAATATAAACAGAAAATGTATGTAGTTGATGTTAACAACAGCATTCCTTTAGATATAGAACAACCATGAACAATCATGATTCTAAATTTCTCTGTCAAAGAAAGCAGCTTCCATTTGGTTGGAAGCTGGAAGCAATAGTCAACTTTTGTGTGATTTACATGCATAGTGTGTGTCATGTGAACGCAGCCAACATTTCTCTATACTGATATACACTTGGAAAGCTATCGGGGCAATTCATGTTAACACTTTACAATTAAGTTTCCCTATCCACACAAACACGCAGAAAGCATGGGAGAAGAACTCTTCTTCATATTTGCATCTTTTAAATTTGAAAACATAGAGTAGACAATTGACAGACCTAAATCAAGAAGATAAAAAAAAAAAAAAAAGATACAAGTAAAGAAACAAGATGAAATCTGACCTGCACGTGCATCACCAAAAAGGCTGTGGCAGTCATGAAACCTAAATGCAGAATGAATGGAAGAATGATGGCTGGTAAAAAAGCACGCCAGTCTGATGCTCTATCGTCAGACTGTAAAGCGACATTTTTAGTATTGCTCCATCCTTTGGTAAACCTTTTCTTCAGTGTAACAGAGTGAGCATCTGCAACTAACCAAACATTTTTAGTTATATATGAGAATCTACAAATTGGAGCCAAAGTAATGTAAAAGTATGATTCATATGAAAAACAAAATAAACTGCACATAAGTTATAGACAACATAAAAAATATGAATATACTACACTTTTTAGTATCGACAAGAAAAGGAGAGAGCTAATCCAATTTCTTAGTAGCTGTTGTCAATGTGCTTATTTAGTTCTAAAAAGTTCTCGGAGACAAAACAAATTGGCACACAGGTTGATTCAGTTGCCATCTAACACAAAATTAGAGGCATGGAAATACGATATCATATAGCACAAAATCATTTGACTATCATATCAAATTAAAAGCATAACCATGAGCATGCATCATCGATAAGAATTCATCATTAATTTATGTTATCGAATTTGTATAATCTTTTGTCTACCAAAGTAACCACAGAGCAAGCTATTCCTTGAATCCTGATCTCTATGATTTTAGCAATATTATCCTTTCCAAACAAGGACATTGGAAATACACAATCTGGTTGTTCAAGGTAACTGTTTCAGCATATGAAGGTAGTACAATAAAAAACTACAGCAAAATCTTTACTATCATTCTATCATGACTTCACAGATTATAAAATCAGAAACCACAAGAATATTACTTCATAGATATCTAACCAGCAATGAACAAGTAACATCAAACTCTGGGGAAAAATAAAAATTGCAGTACCACAAAACTTATGTTTTCTGGTTCTTAAACTTACCGTCTATAACTTCTACAATAAATACTAAATGTCTTCTGTAACTCCCAAACCAGCACACATACGAAAGCAATACCTTGCAGGGCGTTTCCAGTTTTACTTTCCAGTGTGCCCACAGTTTTAGTCTCTGTATTTGCTCCCTCTTTTAAGACAGAAGCAGAGAATTTTTCACTAGTAGAAGAAGCTCTGATACCAAGCGAGAGGAAGACTGCAGGCCACAGCTTCACATAGTGTACAATTGAACAGACTGCAAGAGACAGTATTGGGGATGCAAGTAGGAAATTGGGCAACTGTTTCACTTGGAAATATCTCAAGAAGCCGACTCCCCTGGTAAAATACAAAAAGGATAAAACGGATAAAATGCAATCAAACTTCAATTATGAACATCACATGAAATTACCATTTCAAAATCCCAAATGGATAAACCTATTTAGTGTGTCTACAAGTCTAAATGCATTTGATAATGCAGGTATAGAAAAACAATTATTTGAGTGAGAACAGAAACATAACATACCAATAATGACTTTGAATAAAATCGTACAGCAAAGGAATTCTTGCCTTGCACCAAGGCCTCATGTTATCCTCTGCATGTCCCCTACAGATATTCAAGTATCCATATGCTTGAAAAGAAACAAAAGGAATAAAGATACAAAAGCAACGCAAAACTCCAGAAACAACCACCTGCAATGCTAGCTGACATTGGTAGAAGGAATTAATTAGGATACCATTCACATTTTAGAAAAAGTTACAACTTGGGATTTTATTCATTAAGTGCTAGACATCCAAGTGCCACATTTGAGGAAAACAAATATTCAGACTACCAATCCTTCTCAAGAATAAGACAAAATATTCAAGAACAACAATGATAAGTGATGATGCTTCCCATCCACAGATCTGGCAGATAAATAACGGTGAAATTTTTTTCCTTCAAAGTTATTGGTGAATAATATTTTTGCACATTATGCTTGCTACATCTGAGGATAGTGAGACCAGCAAGTATGCTATGCAAGCAATAACATCATAAGATTAATAAAGATCACAAAACAGACTAAGAGCAGCCTTCAACAAAATGGATATATGTATATAACTTTTTCAGGCAGGCCATTTTGCTTAGTAAACAACACTCAGGCATATGTTCAGGCATATTGTAGCAACCCCCCAGATCAAATGGATACTCGAAAATGTAAGGAAGAAAAATTGCAAATACAAATACTAAGAGTTAAACAACAGAAAGAGAAACAGCAGCAAGAGTAGAGGAAATACAGGCAATATGACCGTTTGACAGCCAATGTACTCAAAGATGTTAATAAAGGGACAGCTATCCATCCTACAAAAACACATAAATAACATATACAATATGAAGGACCAATCCCATCCCCGCCCAAGAAAAACTGGTTTCCACAATCGCTTATTTGCATCTGAGCAGTCAAACATACATCCGCAAAAATAATGCAACAATATAGCAGCTTGGTTTAAGTATGAACATTTGATAAAGGTAATGCAAAAAACTCACACTTCCTCTGCATCTAGAATGAAAGACGTTAAATGGTCAATTACCAGACTATGTATAGCTTCGTTGCACATGTCATTCAAGTTTAGCATTTACATTTCATGTAGAGGATATAACATGTCCAAACTAAAATAAGTATCAACAAGTAGGTGATTACATGGTGAGTATTATCTTGTTTACCCTTATTTCACCTTATTTCAGGCCAAGAGATACTAAAAATTGAGGATTAAGAAGGGAAAATGGGGACCTACAAAAGCACGCTTTTTCAGAAAGATGGCATCATAAGCCCGACGCATGGTCAGAAAACAAATGTAGCCTGCATTAAGCATCCCATTTGATCTAGCAGCCCCAGAGAGTGCAAAGCAAAGTGTAGCTATATTATCTACATCACCCAATAAATAATATGCACCACCAACTGATAAGAGAGCATACAAACTCTCAGAATATCTGCACAACGCAATGCAAACCATGGTCAGCCTAACACTTGTAATCTATGTATATCAAAAGTAAACTTCTAAGAGAGCATCCAAGCTCTCACAATATATGCACACCACAATGCAAACTATGGTCAGCCTAAACACTTGTAATCTATGTATATCAAAAGTAAGGCACGTGAAGATACATTGATGAGTAGAATACAGAAGCTGGATTGAAGCAAAACAGTATTGATGCTCTCAATGCTACCTCCAGATCGTTCAATATAAGAACAGAAAGCCTGTAGGAAAAAAAAGCAAAAAAAATGAGTCAGAAACCAAATAGGTTAGTATCTTTAAAAATATAACAAAGGAACATAGAGATCTATTGGAATAGCATCCACGCAACATAATAAACTACAGGAAAAAAAATTACCACCAACCCACAGAACCTGCAATGTTGTATGGAAAATACTGGTATAGATGTGACATAAACATGACTCATTGCCCAGTTTTAGTGCTGTTATCGACCGTGTGGTATTCCTTCCCTATCACCTAAGAGGTGACATCATAACCATAAAGCCACTCTCATTTAAAAGACATCGGAAACAGATTTTTTGGAGTAACAAAAATCACTAAATATACCTATAGTAGCCAATGTCTTTATATTGCATGCCTATTATTACAAACAAAAATTTACATTAAGAGAAACCACACTTCTGAAGCAGAAAAGCTTACTTGTAAAGATACAAAGCAGCAAAGACAAATGCAATGTTATTAAGCACATATCCTGATAATCCCAGTACAGCCCTTTGTCCAATAATTGGTATCAGGGGTGCAAAAACTGCCACAAACACACATCACAAGATAAACATTCTCATAAAAGAATTTACAACATTAAACTTACAAATAAAAAATCTCAAAAACAGTACCAAAGTTGGTGACTTTATCATGCCAAGTAAATTAACTTAATTATGATAAAAATATATTTCTAATTAAAAAAAGAAGGAAATTTGAAAAACTTACCAGTTCGGGAGAGGAGGGAGATGCAAATTGGAAGCAAAGGGAAGAAGGCATAGGATTGTTCGTATTCGTAGCCACATTGCGCAATACGAACATAGTAAACACTATCCCATACAATGCTATCCTCCAATATGGATGCAACACGTGGGAATAGCACTGGTGAATTTGAGTTAGGAGCGTCACTGGAGAAGAGGCAGGCAGGGTTGATGGAGGCGGAGGTGTCGTAAGGGCTTAGAAGAGATCGCCAGAGGATGATTATCATTAACAGAAAAAGCCTTGATGCTATGGCATACTTGAGGACCAAGCACGTGTGTTTGTGAGGTTTGACTGAGGATGATTTCATTTTGATTCTACACCGCCATCACCATTGCATTCTGTTCAGATAATCACATTTCAAACCTTAAAATGGTGATGCCTAACAAAACGCGCAAATCTGAGGGCACACTTTAAAGATGTTAAGCATGGCTTAAGCCCACAACTAGAAAACGAATACGCAAAACCAAAGCATTTTGAATCTTCTTTCCCAGTAACCCAAAGCACAACAACAAATATTACACACAGCATTAAAATTTAGGATGGCCAACTCTTTCCTACTTCCAAAATCAAATTTTGAACTCATATTCCCCCCAACACTGTAGCTAGACAGGCTGCGACAAGTACCCATTTTTGCACTTGGCCTGTCACTGCCAATACATTTATTTCATTAAAAAAATCAACTTTAATCCGGATGTTGTATTTATCATTCATAAAAAATAATAAAAAAAAAAAAAGCAAATGAAGAGGAAAATCATATGACAATCAAGAGGCCATATAATATAATTGTGCGCTACTTCCATTCTATAACCCATGAAACAAAGATTCAATTTTTATCGTGAAATCAATCTGGGTTCTTAGTTCATCAACCCAAAAGCACGCTAGCATGGAGAGTATTATGCATGATTGACTAGAATGATACACCTCCAAATCCAATGTTACATATATTGGTTTAGATTAATGTAGGCAGCTTTTAATTTAGCTCCATAGAAAACAAGAAAAAGTAATTAAAATGAATTGACAAAATTGATGATCGAATTCTCAAATACCTCTTTCTTCATCTGGGTTCAAAAGTTGTGGTTCTTGCTATGAGGGGAAGGAACTTCCATGGCTGATCTTCAGTGTCAGGGGTGGCCGGAAAGATGGACGCTGCTTTACTGAATAGAGTTTCGAGGACTTATTAATCATATTTAATTTAATTTCTTCTCATTAAAAAAATATTAATTACATTTTATGATTTTTTTTAAAATTACGATATTAAGTTTTTGTCTTGGGAATTTTCTAACGCAAAAAAAAAAAAATCTTTCAAAAATTTCTCATTATTTTGGCTTATATCTTGTTAATTTAGTTCCAACTTTTTCTTTGATAAATTTTTATAATGGTAAAAAAATCATGCGAAAATTATATAGAAAGATCAAGTTGATAGGGAAGTTTTAAAAAAATCTGCAATGTAAAATGTGAAATAATTAAATGTTTGAATTTTAAATAATTAATTTTAAATTTATGAATTTTAATGCTGAATTAATTTAAATTATTTTAAATATATGAATTTTAATGCTGAATTAATTTAAATTATTTTATAAACATGAATTTTAATACTAAATTAATTAAAACTGATTCATGAACATGTTTGATGAGACATTATATATGTCTAAGGCTGATATCGAGCCGAGTCGAGCCCGAGCTTTAGCGGGCTCGAGCTCTGCTCGTGTATTTTTCTTCAGGCTCGAGCTCGAGTTCGAGTAAAAAAATTTCGAGCTCGAGCTCGGCTCGGGCTCGGCTCGTTAGTGTTTAGTCGAGCTCGAGCTCGTTTCAATTTTTTTTTTGGGAAATTTTGGAAAAAGTGCGCGTTTCAAGCTATTATTACTAATTAGGGCGCAACTTTAATGTATTTATTATTAAGGGCATTAAATTAACTTTATTAATTTATATAATTATTAAAAGACTTTATTGTCCTCCCATAATTTAAGCAATAATTTTCTTAATTTTTGTATCGATAATTAGAACCCTAATTTCCTGAAAACAAGAACGAATGATAATAGCAATTAATCGAATTTCATCTACTTGGCTTTTAATAATTTTGATTTCAATCATTACAGAAAATTAAGAAAATTAATTTCAACACAAACTCTCTTTTAACCAGAATTGTGGATGCAGTGAATCGGATTGTGGATGTAATCATCGTGCTTTCTACTTCCAGTCATATAATTTCAGCAGTCTCTTAAGCACTGGTTTGACAGTTTCTGCAGAAATGCCAATGCTTTTCATTGCAGTGAAAAACTTTGGAACTTTTGGATCCTTCTCCCGCCGAGCCATTGATGCCCAAAATGTTTATGTCAAAGTAAATACTTTAAACTCAAAAACTACTATTTAAATTTAACCTTTTAATGTCATCAGAAGCTTTTGAGGCCCAAAACCCAATGAATGGTAAAACGAACATAAGAAATAATAATGGATAGGTTCATATCATGTGATATTGAAATTTCTATATTCGTGTTTATGATCAGTAAAACTTTGCATCAAGATTTCCTCAAATCTTTTTTTCGTCTCATTTTACCATTATCCCTGCTGGAAAAACCTCTCAGTAATGCAAAGATAATGACAAGTAACAAGTAATTAAACAGATTCTTCAATCACCAAACAATGGCAAGATTATGCCTCGCATTTAATAAAGAAGGGTTTAGCATCAAACCCATAAAAAAAAAAAACACATTACCTTAAACCTAAAAAAAACCAAAGCACTATGGAATGATATTTGTGAATATGTAGAAAGAGTGATGACTATATCCACAATCCTAATCTGAAGAGAGTTTGTATTGAGATTAATTTCATGTCTTCCTTTGATTCAACTGAAAATTATTTCGATTAATTGCTATTATCATTCTTTTTTATTTTTAGGATATTAGGGTTTTAATTAACGATACAAAAATTAAGAAAATTATTGTTTAAGTGATGAGGAGGATAATAAAGTCTTTTAATAATTATATAAATTAATAAAGTTAATTTAACGCCCTTAATAATAAATACATTAAAGTTGCGCCCTGATTAGTAATAATGATTTGAAACACACCCTTTTTCCAAATTTTCCCTTTTTTTTATTATTTTATTTTATTTTTTCACAAATAAAGATTATTCAATCACGACACAATAACTTATCAAATATTTGATAATAGTTAACACAATTTATTAGTTATATTCAAATGTAAATAAAATAAATTACAACATACATTGTTTAAAGAAACAACACCAACTAAATAATTCAAAACATAACATACATTATAAATTCTCACAAAAAAATAACTTTTTTACAATTGTATAATTTTTTAACGTAAATTTTCACTCAAATAAATACATCAATTCAAACGCCTATAAAAGATTAACTTATTATAATAAATTCAAACACTCGTATATCGTGATTTGTGTCTTAATAAATATATATAAAAATAAAATTATTTCTAGTATTTAGTATATAAGTACAATATATATTATATAGTTAATATTTTAATCGAGTTTTTAACGATCTTTAATCGAGCTATAAACGAGCTTTTTATCGAGCTGTTCATGAACGTAAACGAGCTTTCACCAATGTGTTCATTTAATGTTCATTTATTAATCGAACCTAAAATCTTGTTCATGTTCGTTTATTTATTAAATAAACGAGCTCGAGCCAAGCTTTAATCGAGCCGATCCCGAGCTTGTTCGTGAACGTTCGTGTTCGTTCTCAGCCCTATACATGAATGATGGTTTCGCCATTCAATTAGATATTTTGTTAATAAATATGCAATATATTAAATGTTAGACAATGGATCAAAATTATTAGGGTAAATTACAAAATACCTCCCTGTAATTAGGCTATATTTTAAGTTACCTCCCTGACATAGTAAAACCTATACTACGCCTCCTCGTGCTTTGGGTTTTTTTGAAAAGTAACAGAATTTGAATGACTTGACGGAGTTTGTAGCTTATCACAATTAAAATTTTATTTTTAATTAAAAAGTGATACTGAAAAGACAAATATAACCCTAATATCAAAAGTAATTTCATCTTCCATTTTCATCATGCTATTTTCACTCTCTGGGAATTGCCCAAACAACATCTCATACTTAGTGGCGTGATTGTACTCATCGTGCTCATGATCACCAAAATTCAAATCATTGAATCCCTCAGTCCCAATCTCAGAATTTTTTTTTTCGAGCAAATGTCCAAATTCATCACTGTCTCAAACCAAGCAAATATCCAAATTCAGGGTGTATTTCCAAAATAGTAGAGCCACACATCAAAAGTACGCACCCTCAACAAACGAATGCAAGAAATCTATGAAAATGTGTAGTTTTTAGAAGCAGCAGTAACAACCTCCATTGTCAAAATCAACATATTATTTACCCAATAAACATTTCATCAGAACAGTGGGCTTTGTTGTGCCGGACATTAACTCTGAATTTTGGGGAAAATTCCACAATTCAACATTAGTGAGTTCACGGCTTCGAAGCTTCAAATGCGAAAGTTCAGGGCAGGCTTAGTCACAGCAACGATTGGCCGCCGTTTTCAAACCGCTTAAGTGTAAGCCGTCGAGAAGGATGAGCTCTAACATCCGTGGATCTGGGCTTGTTGGATCGAAGCTGCTGAGCTCCGGCGGTGAAAGATACCTGGCCAAATCATCCACGGCGGAGGAGAGTGGAGCTGAGAGACAGCAAAATATTCATGGCAGAATCGAAAATATGCTATTTTTGAGGTTTTATATGAGCTTGAGGTAGTGAGATCTGAGGGCTAGGATCTGAGGTTCCCTCCAATCGATGATGACAGTCGTGGATCTGAGCTTGTTGGGACGAAGCTGCTGAGCTCCGGCGACGGAAGACACCAGGCCCGAACATCCACGGCTGAGCAGAAAGATGGAGCTGAGACATAGCAATCTCTTAGGCTCTCATTAAGGTCGTTGCTCCCGTTAAGATAATGGCATCCTTGATCCTTAGAAGCTCTAAATTACAGATTGAAAGTCTGTGTGCATTTACTCCTTTGAAAGTCTGAATGATTTGGACCCTCAACAGGCCAGTTGTTTGGGAATTGTTGCTGGTCGCTTATGCTTTGGTTAATGCTTTTCTTTTGAAGCATTTGGCCGGAATTCAGAGAGAGGTTTTGAGCATGTTTTTGGATGATGATGATGATGTGTCGGTGAGATTGTTCTTGGGACTGGATCAATGACCACATTGTTCTTGAGTGAGTCAAAGTGGGAAGGGACGAAGAAGAGGGGTATATTGTCTTTTTATGCTAACTCCGTCACATTTGCTCATTTCCATCCACTTTTCAAAAAAATTCAAAGCACGAGGAGGCTTAGTATAGGTTTTACTATGCCAGGGAGGTAACTTAAAATATCGCCTAACCACAAGGAGGTATTTTGTAATTTACCCAAATTATTATAGAAATATATATAATATAATTTAAAAAAAAATACAAAATTTTTGTAATTCTTTATTTTAATATAAAAATCATCATCATAAAAATTAAAAGGGCATGCATTCGTCTACTTAAAAAGTGTTACTTTTTTATAAAAAAAATGAGATACAAAAACTTATATTTGTTGAAAGTTTTCATCATACGAATAGTAGAATAATAATACATTCAAATTGAAAAGTAATGCATAAAAATTGATTTTTTTAACATAAAAGTGATAAATAAAAATTGATATTTGTTGAAATTTTTAGTTGTGCAAGTATTAAATTGATAATTTTGAATTGAATAATGCTACGCAAAATTAATACTTTTTTGTATGAGTGATACTTTTAAATTGAAAAGTGATATATGAAAAATTAATATGAAGTGATACTTTTGAACTAAAAGTGATATGTGAAAAATTAATATGAAGTGATACTTTTGAACTGAAAAGTGATATGTGAAAATTAATATGTGTTGAGAAGTGATACTTTTGAACGGTAAAATAATTAACGAAAGTTAATACTTGCTAAAAATTAATACTTTTAAACTGAGAAGTGATACTTTTGAATTGGAAAAAAAAAAAAAATGTGCACGGAGATAGCATATATGAACTCGTGAACACTAATTCTTACTTTTAAAGTGACAATTTTTTCCTTCCCTAAGCAATTAAAATTTTCACAATTGACAATTCCTGCCACCATAAAAGATTAAAGTTTTTAATTAATTAATTAAATAATAATAATAATAATAATTAAAAAAGAACAGCGACAGTATTTCTTTCTAAATTTTTTGAAAATCTTTTGTCTTTGCTTCCTTCCTTCCTTCTTCCTACCAAACTTTTGAAGTTTGAACCTAATATTACTAACGACGTCGTTTGAAACAAATACAATCTCCACCGTTGATTTCAACCGCCATCTCAAAATCACCGCCCTTTAAAAACAAAAACAAACAAATTAAAAAAAAAAAAAATTCAAAAAGTAAGAATGAGCGATCAATAATTAAATAAATCCAAAGCGTATGTAAATACAAAGAGTTTCGCGGTTATACGGCCAATAAATAAAAATTCTTTCTTCCTTTCTTCTTCTGCTTCTTCTTCTTCTCTTCTTCTTCCCCCCTCTTCAAATCCCTTCCCCCACCCAATCCAAATCCTCTGCAATTATCTCCGTTGTTGCTTTTCTGCAATCATCCAATGCTTTGAATTTTCAATTCCAATTTCCAAGTACAGACGATTTTATTGGTAAATGTTTGAATTCTTATTTAAATTTTTTTTTTTGGACTTATGGTGTCAGATTTTACTGTTTCAACTCTGAATTTCCCAGCCGGACACGATCGCTGTGTGTATTTCTGTTTGGATGATTAAATAGAAGAGAAAAGATACTTTTTTGGCGTGGTTTGGTTTTGAATTTTTTTTTTTTAAATTTTGGCGGATTTTGTTACGCTTTTTGTTTTAATTTTTTTGGGGCTGGGTTTGATTTAAGTGTTGCATGTGCTGGTTTTGATGTTATTTTGCTGTTTGAGAGATTTTACATTCATTTTCAAAAGATTCGTTAAATTTGAATTCTTTTGTGTTTGTTTGGTGTGTGTGTGTGTGTGAGAGAGAGAGAGTCTGTGGGTATTTAGTGTGAAATTACTGATCTTGATCTTGAATTTGAAAATTGGAGCTATTTGCAACTCCGAGGACTGAGTTTTTAGTCGGATTTTTTATTTTGTCTGTGGTAGAATAATAAAGATTGGATTTTTTTATCCTACTTGGATTTTACTAAGAGACTAGTGATTGAGTTTTTTTTTTTGGCTTTTGGAATTTATGGTTGGGTTGTTAGGGTTCACGAGGGGTTTTTAAATTGTGTTTGAGATTTGTCTGTTTTGGTGGCAGAAATGACGAGACATTGTTTTAAATGCTGACTGTTCATTTGAAATCTGAAGTTGTTAGAGAATTTTTAACCCAGCGGTATGCCTTTAATTATGATGGGATTTGCGGCTATTGTTCAAATTTATTGATAAGATTTAGTTCGATCGATTATGCATCACTTTTTGAAAGAATCTTGAAATTGTATTGTTAGAGAAATGTATAGAAATTGCTAGTTTAAGTGTTGCTCTTCTTGCTTAGTTTCATTTCGTGTTAGTATTTCATGATATGTGTCTTTGTGCGAAGATTGTTGTAGGTTTAGTTTAACAAGATGAAGACTTTGATGAATTTTGTTACTTATGGTCTTGCTTGGGTTTATGCTGAAAATTCTTTATGTGTCTAAGTAGAATAGTTAATTCTTGCTTGTTGTTTGGAATACTGCAGTAAGGTCCATGTTACTATTACTTGCTTTTTTAGTTGATTTCAGAGAAGCTGGATTTTTTAACACATATTTTACTCCTGCCGTGTAATTCTTGTTGTTTGCATTTATTTATCACTACTTGCAGATGGCGCAGCTGGGTTTTTAACACATTTTTACCTCTGCTGTGTAATTCTTCCTGTTTATGTTTATTTGTCACTAGTTGCGATGTGCCGAAACGTTTTGAAAGTTCTATTATTTACGAGACATTAAATTCTAATCACGGGGAAATAAAACTCTATGTTCTTAATCCTAATTTGTACGTTTTGGTTGCAAACTCAGCGCAATATATTCTTCTATATAGATCTGAAGGAGAAGTTGATACTTAAATTTAGTGTGATACATAACTTCAGAATTTTGTGTACATGCTGAGTATGAGAGAGTAACCTGAATCCAACCCCAGTTCTGCAAGTGTGGTTTATTCTTCCTGTTCACAATAGATAAAACTAGTGCTTTTATGCTATACACTGCCAAAAAAGAGGAAGAAGAAGAAAGCTAAGAATCCAATTTTTCGTGGTTACTTATGACTATTGTGCTAATACTTAATTAAAATATTTAATTTCAATATGATGGTCATTATAGACATATACCACGTGTATATAGAGATTCCAAAATTGCTTTGTTTATAAGTTACTTAATAAGTAGCAAATGAAATTTTATTGCATCCATGAGATTAATTCTTACATAAGAAGGGATTTTGTTATCATGTTGTCGTGCTGATATCCTTGTTGTCTGTTGGGTTAAATGTATATTGTGAAATCAAATTATTTTGTTAACCCAATTTTATGCCTTTCGATGTAGGTGATTGGGGAATTTGGTTATGGGGCCAACAAGAAAATCTAGAAGCGTGAATAAACGGTATTCTTCTATCAATGAGGCCTCTCCTGTTAAAGATTCTGAGAGTACTAGAAGAAATAATCAGCGGGTGAGTTAAATTCTACATGCACTGGTCACTTTGCAACACTTAATGAACTTTCTTCAACCTTTGAAGCTTAGTTTAGTTTGAATAGAAGTAAGTTTGTGGAGTAGACTTTTTTGTATTAATGATCATTATTTCCTCTATGTAAGAAAGGACACATTGGTGAATGATTCTAAAAATTTTTACCTTCTAAAACTTTGATGTTTGTCACATCCACATTAGTGGTGGCATTTGCAATTACTTAATTCGTGCTTTATCAGATTCCTTCGCACTTGGAGTTTTATCTTTTTCCTTTTTCTCCTCTCCCCTCCCTTGAATCTATATTGAGCATCTACTGACCCCCTAGAATTGCATGACTTCTTAATTTAATTTAATTTTTTTTCAGTAGTCATTTTAATATAGCTGACCTCACTTAGTGGGATAAAGGCTTAGTTGTTGTTTAGTAGTCATTTTAATTTTAATATGTCAAAAATGTACAACCTCCGAACCGTAAGCACTTCTGGAGTCAAACTTGCATTATTATATCTATAGTTTCCTTAGTTGGTGCTTTCTTTATTATTTACAGTACCATGAACACTGACATGGTATGGTTGGCCGACACGAGAAAAGCCACGGATGGGAAATTTTGCCTTCATAAAAAACTTCCTGTTTATATTCATTCTCATAAGTGATCTTGGTTGCTTTTGCAGCCATAATTTCAAGGATGAGAGGAAGTAAAGAAATGCCATAAACTGTGGAATGTTTGTTTAATTGTAAACATGTAGGTTTTGTACAGTGTACATATTGATAGTGTTTGAGGATGACCATTTTCATAATTTATTTGCAGAAGAGGAAATTGTCTGACATGCTAGGGCCTCAATGGTCCAAGGAAGAGCTAAGTCGTTTCTATGAAGCGTACCGCAAATACAGTAAAGACTGGAAAAAGGTTAGTGAAGAGAGCTAAATAAAAAATGCCGGTTGGGATTCTCTGGCAAAAATGAATTCACGGGATTTATCGGACAGTACGTTGGCCTAATTCGTTGTTACTGTTCTCATGAGGAATCTTACACAATTTTACTTCATATGTGGGATTTCCAGACTGCTGGCCAGATGTGCAATTCAATTATGTTTGAGTGATATAGTTTTGTTGAACCATGCTAATTATTTGCTTAGAAACGCTTCTTGATATCAAATCAATCTTGTTGTAGACAGAAGTACAACTACTTGTATTATTCTTTGGGTAGTTACAATTTGGTTACAAGCCTTCTTTGGTAGTTGATTAAGCTTGGGATGGAGAAACTTCTCTGGTGACATTGTATCAAATGCTAAGAAATTGTTGCTTCCTTTGAGTTTCAGATAGCTGCTGCAGTAAGAAATCGGTCTGTTGAAATGGTGGAGGCCCTCTACACCATGAATAGGGTGAGCAGGGTTTTTGTGCATACTTATATTGTCCATTCTTGATTTGATTATTGGAGTAATTTAGTTTTTTACTCGCGAGTTCACGCGTACATTAAAGTTCTAGGATTGAATATAAACTATTTTTGAAAGATGGACATGAGAATTTTAGGAATTGAAATATGTAACTACATTATCACTAAGTTAAAAGGCATTGGGTCTCTAATAGGCAGAAGAGATGTAATTTGTGTGCTGAAATGAAGCTACACAAGTTTCCTTTTTTGTTATGGGCACGAGTCCTGTAAGGCTATATTACTTTATTGTTTCAACATATTTATTCTGTTTCTTTGGTGTTTCGTCTTTGTCTTGAAGTCTGCTCCTCCTCCTCATCTCTTTTCTCTCCTTTTGCGCCCTTGTGTGTGGGTGCACGGACTTTGGCAGTAACTTATATAATATTCTGTTTTGTAAATTACATATTTCCTACTACATCAATATAGGATAAGTGCCTCATCTTGTAGTGCGACTTGCCTTAATTGATTTTCTCTACTACCTTGATTTTCATGTATAATATCAATATATTTTCTTTCTATTTCCGGCTGATATATGTTTCTAAAATATTTCTCTCTAATTGTGTGACTTTACTACGGGTTTGTACATCTGCTTTTCCCATCACTATCTCTCTGGTAGAAGTCATTGTTTCCTTTAAATTGAAAAAATAATGAGCCTTGCTTTAATGACTTGCCATTGGCTTTGGTAAATTTTAGTAAGTATTAGTGGCTTTATACTGGCTCCTTGCTAAAAGTTGGATTACTTTCTTTACTGAATTTAATTGAGGAATTTTTCTAACATGCAATACCACTTGCCTTTTCATCACTGTTTAGTTTTGCCTCTTGACTGGATATTGCAGGTAGTGGTTTAGCAATGATTACATGATCATTTGCATACAAGCGCTTGGAAATGCGCAATATTATAGGGAATCTGCTATTCTATTATCTTAATATTCATTCAGATTTTAGGCAAGGAAGATGTATGGTCATAACGGTGGTTTAATGATTGTCTGTATTAGTTTTTTTGGATAGGCATAGAAATGTAGAAGCTTCATGTGACCGTTTTAACGCAACATGTCCTTTGTCAACTGAAATGTTGTGTATCTTCACTAACTTCTGATTCTGGTTTTGAAAAGTTTATTAGTGGTTGCAATATTGATATTCTACCCTGGCTGTAATAAACTGCAAGAAATTGTTAGAACTATTCTTAAAATTGATTATTGCATCACTGGAAGTTATGATTCAGAATAAAGTTTTCTTCCCAGCTTTTGGTCTATCTAAGAAGGTAGCTGATTTGCATTACCGATTTTCAGGCTTACTTATCACTTCCGGAAGGAACTGCTTCTGTTGTCGGGCTAATAGCAATGATGACAGACCACTACAGCAATTTGGTGATTTTCTTTTACTCTTCTTTTACAGTTTCAGCATCTCCTATATTCGCGAGAGAGCTCCTAGGTAGATCTAGATGTTTTTGTGTAGTCCGAAAGGTAGTGAGAAAAACTATTAATGGAGGTAATCTTGAAGAGTACCTCTTACGGCTTGTTAAAATTTTGATCCCCTCCCATTCATTTTTTTGGCCTCTCCCTTTATGTTTCCCCTTTTTGCATCCTATTTTATTACTCCAAAAGATGGAAGAGTGTTTGACTTGAAATGCTCCCAAATATAATCATCTGCATGTTGCTTGTCCAATAACTTGTTAAATCTGGCCTAGAACAGTGGATTTAAGTGTACGAACCATATTTCTAGGTTTTATCAATGAGATCATCCTGGTGTTGTGAATTGTCTATGGTGAGAAGGACTGCCTTCTTCGTCTTAACAAGGATAAAGGCTGATTTTTAATCATTTTTTGCAATTTTTTCGCATTGGCTCTGTGTTCTGTTTTTACGTTTGTTAGTTTGTGACCTTGTAGGCAAGAAGTGACAGTGAACAAGAAAGCAATGACGGGGTTGGAACATCCAGGAAACCTCAAAAGCGTGCTCGGGGAAAAGGTCAGCCAAGTAACCCTAAAGCTTTTGATGGACATTTAATGTCACACTCCCCAACAGCAACATCAGGCTATGGATTCCAATCGTTGCTGAAGAAGAAGCGGTCAGGAGGTATGTAGTATGGAATAATGATGAGGTTTCGTGATCTAATATAAGCACTTGTCACTCTAAAACTGACTTCCTACATGTACCTAACTTACTGGAAGCGTAAGGGCATATGTACATGTTTTCACCAGAGCATGCTTGATTACTTTAATTGGCCTGAAACCTGGGGATGCCTGCACTTGTATGTGTTTTTGTTCGCTTGCTTCATCGCGTTTAGTTTAACATTTTTCTAGTCTTGGATGCTTAACTCGTATTAAATTACTAATCATGATGTTTTCAAGTTTCTTTTCTTCTATTTGTGTTTTCGGTATCTTTCATTTCATCTCGCTGTCCAATTTTTTTTTTGTCGGGGGTGGGGTGGGGGGTGTGGGTGGGTGGTGTTTGGGGTTGTGTGGTGGGTACAGTTTATACTTTACTTTTCAGCTTTCATCATCAAATTAGTACTGCAAAGGAAAGTTGAGAAGCTTTTTCTGAATTTGTTTTAGGGAGCAGACCTCGTGCTGTTGGGAAAAGGACCCCACGGTTCCCCGTTCCATTTTCCTCTGAAAATACTAAGGGGGACAAGCTATTTTCACCAACCAGGCAGGGTCTGAAGATGAAGACAGCTACCAATGATGATGATGTTACTCATGAGATAGCATTAGCTTTAACTGAGGCATCACAAAGAGGTGGTTCTCCCCAGGTTTCTCAAACACCAAGCAGAAGAACTGAAAGTATTAGGTCATCTCCTGCCCGGAATGCAGAAACTAAGGTAGTTATTTGATCTTATGGTTGTGGTGTCTATTTTGATGAATTTCTTGATTCTTTTTATGGTATGCATTTAAGCCTTGGTTTTGGCTTGCTGAACAGAAAACGGCCAATGTAAAGCATGTAGAAAGTGATGTAGATGAAGAAGAATTAGAGGGAAGCATGGAAGCTGATACTGGAGAGTTATTCAGATATAAGACTTACGTGAAGCAAACTGCACGTGCTAGCACTAGGATTAAGGGGAAAAGATTGGATGGAAAGAGGTTAGATGTTGATGACCCTGGTGACAATCATTTGGATGACATAAGGGAAGCATGTAGTGGGACTGAAGGTCAAAGATTTGGTGCAGTGAGATATGCAGATGCAAAAGTTTCTAAGCTCTCTCCGCAAGGTCCTAGGAAGGGAAGTAAAAATGCTCTGTTTGAAAGAGGTATGCATATTCTTTGAATTTTTTTTTACAGATTGCACTTCCCTTTTCCCCTGGAATGTAACTAAAACAATCTTCGGGAGTGGAATGGTTTTCTATTCTTTTTTTTTTTCTCATTTGCTAGCGTTCCTTTTTAGTCTTTTTTGGTCTTATTTCCATTTTGACATGATGATTAGGATAAAACTTGCTGATTCTGTCTGCCTTAATTGCCAAGTGTTTATGGATTCAAACTTGAATGTTTCTGTGCAGATGAAGTTTCTTCTGACTTAAGTGCCTTGCAAACTTTGGCTGATTTATCCCTAATGATGCCAGCAGAAGCAAATGAAGATGGTAAGACATGTACTTCCTATTTTCCTTTTCATTTTGTTTTTGAAGGTAGAGCAAGTCAACTGTGAGTAATAAACAGAAAATTGATACTCCCTCCATCCCACTTTCTTTGTTACCTCTTGGGAGTCGTTCAAGAGTTTTGTGCTTAGTGTTGATTTGTTTTTGGTATTTATCTTTGCTCAATAGGCATGTAAATAAATGTATGCACAAGAAGTGTTTTGATTCAGTGACCAATATGTGGAGACTCAAAGTGTGTAACCAAGTTCCTTGCTAATTATTAGCTGACATTACAATTGCTCTTAGTTAGTGTGTATGTCCTTTGAGCAGGTGTTGAAAGTGTGGCTCACCGAATGAAGGATAGAACTTAGAAAGTAGAAGTAAACTCTTTCTTTTATTAATAGAAAGTGACATATTTTGGGATGAACAAAAAAGGAAAGCAAAATAATATCAATTACATGGAGGAAATATTTGTTTTGCAGTCTGAATCTATATCCTTGACCCGAACATTTAGGAGACAGACTTTTAGGCTCTGTTTGAACAAGGGTTGTCTTCCCTTTTTTCACCTATGCGAAAAATGATGTGAATGGACACAAATTTTTGGGGGGAAAAAGTCGTTACCTTTTCTCAATTTGGAGAAAAGGTAATTTTTCGGCACTTTTTCCCTTTAATATTCTGTTATTTGACTTTTCATTAATACTCCGGTGGTGTCATTTCATTCGAAAAAGTAACAGGAGTGGTGTCGGCAAGGTTGCATCCTCTAATGAGGGGATCACAGATGCCATGATTGCATAATAGTCCAGTGTAACCTTTTTTAGCAGGTCACTATTAGGGTCCAAAATATCCTTAACTTGGGCGGAATATCTGTGATTGATATCAAACCCGAATGTCCCAAAAGCTAGCAGCTCTGTATAACCCAAACCCAAAACAGCACCACCATTAAACCCATTAAGATTCAAACTTTAACATCCATAATTATACTAATTAACATAAAACCCATTCTAAGCTTAAAATTTGTGACTGTGTGCACGGTTCTTTTTTATATTTACAGATGGAGGGAAAAAGAGCAGTTGAGGAAATGGGATTATTAGAGAGAAAAATAGTAAAAGAGAACCTGAGAAAAGGGTTGAGTTGAATTTTAAATCTATACGGGTGTTGGAAGATGAAAGCCATAGGGGTGGACAGGATGCAGGGTAATCTTAAGTACTTTATGGAGCTCACACTTTTGAAGACTGGTAGTTCAAGTAAACGGGTAAAGAAAGATTATTACTGCAACAATTAGGCATGTCACTAGCGGCAATGGTTGGATCTCTGAAAGGCTGTTAACATTAAAAAAAAGAATAAAAAATATGTAATGAAAACATCTCTATCACAAAAACTCAAATAAACCTAAACATACCCAGCCAAACACTCCCTTCTTAATCAAAAAAATATTACTTGTCTAAAATGTAAACTGAAATTTAATTTTCTCCCACCCAAAAAACAAAAATTACCTTATCCATACTGACCCTTAACAACTACTCTTAATAGGCACAACATGATTGCCTCATTGGGCTGGCCAATTGTATAAACCCTTCCAAAGAGACATTTCTTTGAACTTTAGTGCACACATGAAACTCTTTTTCTCTTTGTTGGCTAGTTAATTCATTGTTGAGCAATCTTTTAATCCACTTTCAAAGTACAAATACTCCCACAGAGACATGTAGTTGAGCAGATGAAACATTAAATTCTTTCCCATTCGTTGGCTTTTCAATTCTTTTTTGAGCTTTTATCCACTTTCAACAGCTCACGGAACCACAGTTTTGGAGTCATTTTCTTGCCTATGTTTATTTTTTTGAACTTTTATCCACTTTCAACAACTCTGTAACCACAGTTTCCGATTTCAACAACTCTATAAACCCTATCAAACTATGCAGGTTGCCTGTCTTCCATTCAATATTTACAAGCAAAAGTTTTTATTATAGTTTAATGGCCGAGGTTTGATCAATAACTAGCCTTAGATTTTTTTTCCTTTCATCATTGATATTGATAGTGGTCTGTATCAGCCATTAGAAGTCCAGCAATTGATTCATTCTTCCCTTTCAACCTTTTCCCTCCCTCTATCAGAGTCAATGGTGCCAGTCAAAGATGAAGATGATGGTCATGTGGATGAATCTGGATCATTAGAAGCTAGGCCTGCTGCATATTGGGGGGATAAGCGTAGATTATTGGTACAGAAAAAAAGAGGAGATGAATCAACGATTGCAAGACATGAAGTGGTTTCTAGCAAAATGCCACATTCAGGAAAAGTTTCACTTTCTGATGTTAACGCCGTTCCCGAGGTGAAGCAGGACCTTCATCAGTCTAAATCTACAAGGAAGAAACCAAAGATAACGCGGTCTAAGGCAAGACATAACTTGAACTCTTTGCTTTTTCCTAATCAATATTGCTTGCCTTCTATATTCCATGCTGTTAAAGAAGGGAAATATTTTTGCAGATTCGGAAATATCTTAGTAGCCATCAGACGGAACCTCCGGAAGCTGAGGTACTTTGACTTAATTGTTTCTTCTTTGTATAACTCAATGGCTTCTGTTCCATGGTCCAATTTTGACAACATATTAATAAAGGTAATGACACTCTAAATTGAATTGCATGGACAGCGGGTGTCATGGGATAATACTTCCCTGATTCATTGATGAAGAATCTGTGCTTTTCCCATGAATATATTTCTGGCATATTTGTGCTTGCATAGCTACATATCTTCCCCTGATTTGAATATATATTCAACTTCATAGATATAAACTAATGTGTGGCTGCTTTTTGAAGACTAGAGATGCCGGGAAGATGAGTAAGAACAAGAGGTCTTCTCCAAGTGCTTCGCCAAAGTTGGCAAAAAATGCAGATCATTCTTCTAGTACTGATCCAAGAAGAGAGGGAAGTGATTCAGCTCAATCAGCTACGCAGTTCCCTCTGGCTAACCAAATGAGCTCACTAACTAGAGTAAGGAGCAGGCGCAAGACAGACCTGAAGAAACCAGAGGTACAGAAAGATTTGAAGTTTCCAGAGAAAATTTTAAATGACAGACCTGTTGTACCTTTAGCTTCACCTAATGACACAGCATTTAGTCTTAAGGTAAAGCATCTTCAACTAATAATATTACAATTTTTTGTTGATTTTTTTGGTTTAACATTAAGATTAACTTGCTTCAAAATATATTTGGCAGAGAAAACTTTCTAATTGCTTGTCAAATCCACGACTACGTAGATGGTGTACTTACGAGTGGTTTTACAATGCAATTGATTACCCTTGGTTTGCTAAAAGAGAGTTTGTTGAGTATCTATACCATGTTGGATTGGGCCATGTACCCAGGTTAACTCGTGTAGAATGGGGTGTCATAAGGAGGTATTCACCTTCATTTCTCATTTTGAGATAAGTTTTTATGCTTTTTGCAAGGCTATTTTGAACTAGATGATGGATAAAATCTATGACAAATAACACTATATTTTTGTGCTCTCGTCATACTGCAGTTCTCTTGGGAAACCCCGACGGTTTTCTCAACAATTTTTGAAGGAAGAAAAGGAGAAGCTTAACAAATATAGAGATTCTGTGAGAGCCCATTATACTGAACTTCGTGAAGGTGTCAGGGAAGGACTTCCAACAGATCTTGCAAGGCCTTTGTCAGTTGGACAACGTGTTATAGCTCTCCACCCTAAATCTAGAGATATCCATGATGGAAAGGTGCTAACAGTTGATCATTCCAGGTGCAGGGTTCAGTTTGACCGACCCGATCTTGGTGTTGAATTTGTCATGGTAAAATAACATATCCAAAGTACTTTGTTGCCTATTAATTACTTGATAATTTTAACAATCAATTGTAAGATTAACAAGAAATAATATTGCACTTTAAATGGCAATCAATAGGTGTTTCTTATCTTGTATCTATTAAAAAAAGACGGTTTTGTTTTGTGGTGATTTTGTCGTCCTATAATTAAGGAAGATGAGCAATCCTAATGTCTTACTGACAAACCCTTTAAAATATACAGGATTTGTTAATACTGACAGACATGGAAAATCTATGTTGGACATACTATATTTAGTTTCTCCTTCACGGTTCTATTTGATTGCACACAATCTGATTCAAGTAAATGCTTTTTAGGCTAGATGTGTGTGTTTCAGCATTCCCATTGAAATGATCTTGATGGTAAACTCTTAAGATTTCACCGAAGAAGAATTTAGTTCCCAAGATATTTGAGATATTAATATGTATTTGATGTTCTATTGTTATGAAGCTTATACCCTTTTCATCTTCATTTTTCCCAAAACTTCAGTAAGGAGATATCAATCATTAGTCTGCTAGGAGAAGCTACTCAGAATTTGTTATGCAAGTATGTGAATAGTTCTTTTCGCCGTTTGTTTTCTCTAGCTGTGTCATTTTCTTAGAAGCAGAGGAAGATTACTTCTATGTCTATGGTTCATGTTTTCAGTTTGATGTAAAATCAGTGGAAATAATTTTGAGGCCTCAATCAATGTGTAGATTTGGTTATCTTGCGGAACTTTTTGGGTTGCTTGTTCTATGACTGAAAGCATAACTTGCTGGTCTTAAAATCTGAGGAAAAGATCGATGATACAGTTAACATGGATGATAGTTCTGAAGCACCCACTGTACTATTGGCCCTTGCATGTAGTTTTGTGGTTGATCTTAAAATGGAGATCATGTTTATCGTACCTATCGGTTGCTCCTTGACTTTGTTGTTCTTTTTCTTTTACACTAAACTGGTATTTGTGGCAGGATATTGATTGCATGCCCTTGAATCCTACGGAAAATTTACCCACACTGCTTGCAAGACAAATTGATAAGTTTTTCGATAACTTCGGTGAGCTCAGGATGAATGAACAAGCAAAGGAGTACATGAAAATTTTACCTACTGACAACCTAGAGAACATAACTGGTCTTTCTCATTTGTCTCCATCAACTTTCCATCTAACTAATCATTTAAAGCAGACAAAGGTTTGTAATTTTTCTTGTTTCACTGTAATTATTATTTATTTCAATAACAAAAAATGTAATCAATCACAGATTCAGTGTTTTTTTTTTGTACAGATTAATGTAGATTTTGTAGTTTTGCAAAACGAGCTTAATTCCTAATGGTTTCTTAGCTGAGTGAACCACTTGTGCTTTTTGGCAGATTATAGCAAGAAAAGTTTTGTTTGTACTTTTGCAGGATGCTTTTAATTTTTTATATTATGTCAAAAGACTTGCAAACTGTTCTCTTCTGCCTTTCAACGCCATGTTTTCTGCGACACCTCCACTTTAATCATTTCAACTTTTGGCTACCTGGGATTGAGATGCCTCATTCAGAAGACTATCATCTTATCTTTTGAAAATGTTTAATCTATACTATGAAACTGGAATAACTACAATACCCTGGATAATGTCTATTTAGCCCCTTTAGGGTAAATTTCCAAGTGTTTTGGAGTATAGGAGACGTGCTATAATTAATGAAATGAACTATATCTCAATGTGTTTGTGGTAGGGATTGTAAGGATATCTTCTCTTTTGCTGTTCAATTAAAGATTGAAGAAATTGATTTTGGTTGTGTAGTAAATTTTGTATAAATTTGATTCACTAGGTGGCTCCAGAAGATGCTAATTTGCAAACTGGAGTTGGAGCAAGAGAAATGCTCCCCTACCAACCAATAGCTTATGCTCAGCCCTGTACAGCAGCCCAAGCTCAGGCAAAGGAAGCTGATATTCAAGCTCTTGCCAAGCTGAATCGCTCTCTTGACAAAAAGGTTTGCATGTTGGAAGATTATTTTTCTGCTCGGATTTCTTGCTATTGATGGTTTTGCTCTGATTGGTTCTGCTTGAATATCCAATTTCTTAGTGGCTTGATTTGTTGTAATCTCTTTGACTATACAGTCTTAAGAAATGTAGAGCTATTTTCAGATTGTTGTGTTTCTATTTTTTTTTTATCAATATTTCATGATGCATATGCTTGTTTTATAGTCAATGTGAAACATTTTGTTTGTCGGTAAAGAGAAACATTAAGATTTCTTATGAGAGAGAATTTTGTTTGTACTTTTGAAATTAATACAGCTTTGTTCACGGTTTGTTTTATGCTTTTCTGTCATCTAGTAATTATTTAGAATGATCATTCTCTGCATTACTAGTTGCATGTAGAGGTGTATTCTCATTGTTAAATCTTTATTGTAATATCAATATAGCATTTTATCTATTGTGTGTCTCATAGGGGTTGTGTTGGAAAATGTAGGAAGCATTAGTTTCAGAGTTGAAGCGTATGAATGATGATGTGGTGGAAAATGGCTCCCTTAAGGAGTCAGAGCCTTTTAAAAAGCAATATGCAGCTGTACTTGTACAGCTCCATGATACAAATGAGCAGGTATTTCGTCTATGTGAATTAAAGTTTGACTCAGTTTCTGCTGCAGTTGGTATGATTTTCAATCAATTACTTATGAAGTGCCTGATGTTTCACTTTGCAGGTTTCTTCTGCTTTGATTTGTTTGAGACAGCGCAATAAATATCCAGGTACTATTTCGCTTGCATGGCCGAAACCAATGAATGATCCTAGTGGCATGTTGAACTCTTTGGATCGCTCCATCTATCATACCCATGAATCTGGATCTCACGTCAATGAAATCATTGAAAGTTCACGAAAAAAAGCAAGAACAATGGTAGATGTGGCGTTGCAGGTACGGAAAGGGCTTTTGAATTCATATGTCCTTTACTCCTTGCCAGATTAAACTTCTGTATTATATAGTTCTGTTTGCCAATACCTCGTTTTTTACTCAATAAAGATGTATAGGGATGTGTTTTTTTTTTCTGTTTTCTAAACTCCGAAATCTTCTAGAACATTTTGGTACCTTCAGTTCTTCGTCCTACCAAATGAACTGTCATCCCTAGTTTGTGATATTGGTTTCCTACAGACATTAGCATGACCAATGCTCTTGTTCCTTTTATTTCCTACGCATTCATGTTGTTCTAATTTTAAATTTTTCTTAACCATTAGGCCATGTCATCACTTAAGGGTAGGGAGAACACACTTGAGAAGATTGAGGAGGCTATTGATCATGTAAATGAGCAGCTTCCGTTAGATGATTCCTCCATTCCAGCTGTAAGATTGTTTATCACCATGAATTCTTTCTCCGCTTTCTGGCTCTCTTCTTTTTCTTTTCTTTTCTTTTTTTTTTTAATGCCAATTGATCTCTAGCATAATGAGTTCTTTGCAGGCTCCTGATCCTGATGTGAAAAGTACATCAGAGAGAAATGAGGCACAGATCCCATCAGAGCTTATTACTCAATGTGTTGCCACTCTGCTTATGATTCAGGTACTTTTTTTGGTGTATTTCTAGTATCATTCATTCCCAACTCTCATTCACTGACACTGACAATTTAGAAGATATTTGCATTGTTAGTATAATTTTTTTCCCATGCTTTCTTTGATGTGACCTGTGATTATTTTGCTTTCTGCTCTCTTTTTCATTCATGTGGCTTAATGAAATTGATTGGTTATGGCTTTAGCATTTTGTAACTAACATAATATTTGTTTGCTAAGAAACTCTAGCAACTATTTTGCAATTTGTGGAATTATAATTTTATTTATCAACATAAAGTTTATATGCTCTAAGGAATTGAACTAATGAACCAAGGAATTGAAATTTATAATAAAGTTCTTTTTGACGCCTGAGTTGAGTTCTCTCCTTCGCCTGCTTGTTTCAAATGGATGGATGATTCAATTTAGATGTTGTGTCATCATAAACTCTTTCTTAAGATTGTGAAAGTTCCCTTATCTAAATAACCTGCTGATTGCAGCAGGATTCATGAAATAATTAGGATGTTGTTTATCTGTTTTGAGAATTGTACATTTAGGTCTGGCAGTCGTAAATTCGCTAATCTGAGTGCCATGCAGAACCCCTTATTGCTGTAAAAGATTTCAAATGTTCTTTCATCGTACGACGTGTTCATGTATTTAAACTATAAACATGACATGTTGCACTTGGAAAAGCATATTCATAGCGTCTAACGCTTTAGTATGATTGTTGTCTATAATTCAGAAATGTACAGAACGGCAATTTCCGCCAGCAGATGTAGCCCAAATTCTGGATTCGGCTGTTACAAGTTTGAAGCCATGCTGCCCAAAGAACCTTCCAGTTTATACTGAAATACAGAAATGCATGGGAATAGTCAGGAGCCAAATATTAGCACTAATACCTACCACATAGCCAAAACTTGTTATTCCCTGTGTATCTGAAATGTAGATAATTGATTTGATTGTCATTTTTAGCTCTCTCAAGTCAATGATGGCAATGACAAATTTTGTTCTATTTTGTTCTAAACCTTCAATGGAATTAGTTATATTTTTCTATTTTTTGCTTCTCTCAGTTACTTTCAATGGATGTGCATTTGGAAAGAAAGCATACAGAGATGTCAAAGGTTATACTATTAAGGTACTAATTTGACAAAGAATCAGTTTTTGGGATCCAAATATCTATTTTTGAATCTTAAGGGCAAAAGTCAAATGCATGACTGCCTTGTTAGAAAACAGTAAAAATTTGTCAAGTCTATAATTTTTGTGTATTTATAAATCAAAAAAATTATACTAATTTTGTTCTTTGTTACATTCTGTCCACTTTAATGTCAATGAGACAGAAAAAATGGATTCATCACATTCTGTCCATTTTTCAACAAAATTTAATACATAATACATTGAGTGGAAGGAAGTGGGGACACGGGATCTTCTGTTTAAAATTTTTTCTATTTTATTCCGTCTTAATTTAAAACTACGATTAGGGTTTACTGATTAATAAGGTCTAATAATTGTAAAGTAATTTTAGTGATATTTATACATCAAGTTCCTAGTTTTAGTGAAACTACGTCGTTTTAAACGTTAGACAAAATAATACATAATAAATATTAGACACGTGATCTGATCTTGAAAGCGGGATGGAATAACGAAATTGATATGATTTTGAGTGTGAAAGACTCATATGCATTATTTTAAAATGCGAGGGACTAAATAAATTTATATAAAATGGAGAGATATTTGTTTTTTCCAATTTTCCTTTGAAAAATTTACTAAATTTATAATTTCGTTAAAATTTTTCAAACAAAAAAAAACATGTATTCATCAGACAATGATACATATATATTTTTTATTTTTCATTAAAAAGGTAAATAAAATTAAATGAAAAGATCAATATAGTGTATATTTCTTATTTTGCATTATTTTAAATACTAGTGACAAAAATTTTCAAAATATAAGTTATAGAAAAAGCTTTTTCAAAGAAAAAGGAGGACCTTTTTTGCAATTTCCCCGGTTTTAAATCAGTGTCTTTACATTCAAATTACTGTATAAATACAAAGTTAAGCTTTAAATAAATTTAAAAAAAAAAAACTTGTTTTCAACTATTTCCGAATTAATACTATCAGTCAAATAGAGTTTTTCTTCTACGAATGTCGACTCAACAGTCACTCCGACAACTACGGGAAGGAGCCACCAACGCCGCCGGTTGCTACAGCATCGATGACGCTATCGGCGCTGATCTTGTACACAACATCCTCTCTCGGCTTCCGGCCTCTTCTTTCGCTTCCGCTGCCTGCGTTAACCGCTCCTGGAATTCCATTTGCTCGCGAATTCTCTCTTTCCCTAAACTCTCCTCCGCAATCTCTCTAAACCCTTCCCTTGAAGTAAATTATTTCTTCTTTTTTTCAAAAAAAAAAAAAAAAAAAATTTCCAATTTTGAATTTTTAGTTTGAAATTTGATTGATTTTTGTAGGGCGCTGTTGATGAGGTTATTGAAAAGGTTTTATCGGAGCCAATTCGACCCGATTTCGTCATCGCCTCCATTGGCCCTTCTTTTGACTTGGGCAAGGCATATGAACTCGTATGTAATCCTTAACTGCTCACAGTATGAATGGTCGAAAGTTTTAATTTAAATAATAGCTAAGGACAGGTACAAGCTTTTATGCACCAAGTACATCCACCTAAATGTAATGCTTAGTTGATATTTTATGCATTCGTTCAATGAAGATGAAACTGCTATCGGAAGTCCTGAATTTGAAATTAAGGTAAATTTTACAGCAGCACAAAGTACAACAGCTTTTTAAGCTGTAGAGTTTACAATGCGCTTTAAAAATGATGTCTTGCTATCTGAATGGTTCCCAGGTTGCCTTAATAGAAGGGAGAAACAAAGAATAATAAGAACAAGTTTTCATTTGTAAAAAAGATTATTACTTGAGCTTGTGATAAATTTTTCTTGTTAGAATTATGAAGGCATCTGATTAACAATTTGCTAAATCAAAGGTAGATTTTCTCATAGCACGAGGTACAAGAATTTTGAAGCTGTAGAGTGTATAATGTGGTTTGAAGATGATAACTTGGTAATTTGTAACGACTATGGATATCTGAATGATCTCAAGATTCTATCAATCAAAGGGATGAGAAGACAACCATTGTGTTTTGGTGCCTTTCCTTTTAGGTTCTGTGTTTATGTGTGCATATACATCTGTAGAAAATACTCTTGCTTGACACACAAATGCTGGATATGACAGTGAGTTGGTGCATTTTGCAGATCACAGGAAGGTTTGGCTCACGTGTTCCTGTAATTACATCCCTGTCTGATGGAATTATTGGGAGAGATGCACTTACCAATGAGTTTAAAGAGGTCAATGTCTAATTCATCTAACACAAATGCAACATGTATAACATTGGTGGTTGGTGTCTGTGGAGATATAAATTGTACCTTGTGCTGGCTGTTACTTCTCAAAGTATGGGTTTTGTGTGTAACACGACACACCCAATGTTATATTGCTGAGATTTCCTTACTGTTGAAGTGCAAAAATGTTGGTGCAGGTTCAGTGGGATGTACTCGAAGATGACGAAGATCTTGACAGTAATGGAGATCTTGTACCCAATCGAGGAATTGTGTTAACTGTTGGTTATTTACCAGGTTTGAAAGCCACTCTGATTCCAATGTCGTCCCAAGATGAGGTAAAAGAAAAAATTTGTCTTGGAATTGATGTACACACAGTTCATCAGTTGGGATTATAGATTGCTACCTTGTGTAAAATGTGATATGCTAAGAGTTGGTTTCTTTACACCACTCAGCTGCTGCAATTTCAGAAATTATAGATTAGAATAGTTTTCTTGAAGTGATATAGACTTGGGTGTAGAAATTACTGTTATTGGTAGTTTCGAAAATTAATACACAATAGAATGTCAACATAAAACTTTTTTTCTGGAATTCGTTATTGGTAGGTTGGTTATTATTTGTGAAACATTAACACAGAGAAAAATTATAGTTACCTTTTGGGTCTGCAATCCTATATCTAGATTACCACATTTTTGAAAAAATTTACAGCCTCAAAGTCACTGTTTCCGAGAGTTCCCTGGTAACTTAGATTGATAGAGATGTTAATAGTTATCATTGTTCTTGAGTTAAACTTTGGCTAGTTGAACAAGGTAGGAGGAATTCCTGTGCTAATGCTGTTTTTGATAGCGTGAACTAATAGTTGTCTTTTTGCGATGAAACATACAGGCCCTAATGATTGATGATTTTGTGATGGATATAAGGGAATATACATTTCCTGTGTCAGGAGTATATTCTCCTTCTGCAATTATATTGTTTTCTGTAAGTAATCCAATTTATGAATTATTTTTATTCTCTCTGATTGATTGAAATTAGTTGTGTTTTTAGAGGCTATTGGAATGTTCTTGAAACTTTCTGCAAGTTTTTAAATGTCTACTTGAGAGTTTTTTTGGTGGCAAGATATTTCCTTCATTTGTCGCAAAAATGGCATTCTTGTTTCAATCTATTGGATTATGGAAGATGGCCACTTGAAATATAGATGCGTTTGCACATTATTCGTCTTTATGAAGTTAAAGGGGTGAAATAATGCATGGTGGTTAATGGCATGAAGAAATTGAAACCAAATCTTTTTGTGGACATTTGTGTTGTTTTTGCTTTACTGACGTGCGTTTCTTTTTGTTTGTGTTTCTGACATGTGAAATGGCTGACGTGCTAGGACCTTAAAACTGACATGAGACCTGTTCTTCAAAAGTTGGGTAAATATTGAATCGAATAATTTACATAATTCTTTGCATCATAACTATGTTGTCCATTCCTTGATTCATTGCTATGTTTGAGAAACTTTACTACTGCTCTTACCCCAGTGAATTTCTTGGTTATATTGTAATGATATTCCAAGTAACTATTAGCAGATCACTTATATCTCTCTTGTATTAGCAGATTTTGCGTTCCCCTTGGAGACTGTCATTGTTGGGGAAGGGGGTGGTCGATGCTTCTACAGGAGTGATTGGGATAAAAATAACACCACGAGGAAACAAGATTATAATCCTGCTGTTGTGGCTCTTGTGTTTGTGAAGGACAGAGATAAGCCTCCTGGTATTATATTTCTTTGGGTTCTCAATAAACTGTCTTTGAAGCATAGTTAATGTGGAAAATGCTCTTTTGTTGTGTGAAATTTGGCTTTTTTGGAAGGTATCCATCTCCTTTCTGTAAATACAAATGTAACTCTCAACCCACCCGAAAGCAATACCTGCATAACCCAGAGTCTGGCGCATGTGATCTAGGTGTAAGTGAACGTTCTTGAGAAAATCAATAATATATTATGGTTTATGGCTAAACCATAACGTTTATTAAGTCTGCTGATTGACATTTAAAGGAAGCTTTTCAAGCCCACTGGGCACTGTGCCACATTCTTCTTCCAATATTTTCTTGTCTTGCATTTATATTTTGTCATTTCACTTTAGCATGTCTCTTAGTCCTTTCTTTGCCACAAACCACGTTTACAATTGCCTTTAATAATAAATTTTGTGTATGCTTGTCTCAATCTAATGTTTGTATATTTTATTGATTGCTGTTCTGGAAGTAGTTCTGTTATTGTCTTTTGTTGTGATTGCTTTGTAATGATCATGCTGGTGATAGATTGAAAGATATATTTTAATTTAACCTGTCTAGCAGGCATTGGGGAAACTCAGTTTCATGCTACATTATCGACTGGTTTACAGCCTGTTGGTCCCGTATATAAGGCAGTTTCTGTTAGAGAGAACAAGAGGGAGCGCTCCACGTGGTTAACTGCAAGAATAGATACAACTCATCAGAATCTTGATGGTCAATCTATTCTAGAAAACATATACAATGAGGTAAGCTAATGTCTTTTTTTTTTTGGTATTTTAATTTAATAGTGATGAGCTGGGTTTTAATGAATGTCGATAGCTGATTTAGTTACTGCATTTCTTCTTGGGTAAGAAACAGAGAGAAGCAAAATGAGGAGCTTGTACAGTTTAGTATTTGTGGTGTTGATTTTGCTCTAGTATAACTAATATATATTTGAAATCTCTGTGTATTTCGATAATAAAGCTTAGAGATATCCCCTTCCTTCCTAGAACTGTAATGGCTGTGCTTTACTTTTTATTCAGCACTCTTGAACACTATTGGTTTCTCAACTTGGAGAATTTATTCAACTGGATGATGATATTTGTAAGCAGAGCTTATTTCAACATAAGTAGTGGTTTTTCTCAGTTGTGTTGGATATACTGAAATAATCTAGCCTTTGAGGCTAAAAATTAGAATATCAAGCTAAACTAATTTCTGTGGCTTGGTTAGTTGTTTTGCAAACCAAATGTGCTATAATTTGATTGAATGATTCTTGGCATTTATTTGCTCAAGCAGTGAAGCACGTTAGTGAAGATACTAGAGTTTAGAATGATGAAGTGGGTGAGTTATGAAAGTCGTGATGGAGGCAGTTTAATGGAGAGTGTAATCCTAAATTGGAGAGAAAAAGATAAGAATGGTCATTTTCCACTCCTTTTAACTTTATTACCTTTTGTCTTCCACAGAAAAGTAAACTCAATGTTTGGAACTTGCAGATTCCTCATACCTTTCAAATTAAATTCTGGAATGAGACCCTTAAGCTTGAATGTTGGTTTATTTTCAGTTGGAACAAGCTTCTGTGTTCTTTGCTGCATGGGAGGCTGTAGAATAGCTTTTTTTTTTTTTGGGGGGGGGGGGGGGGGGGGGGTGGTTGGTCAACTGAGCATTGAGCAATGGACTTTTCTGCAACTTTATCATTTCTGTTGAGGGTGTAATCTTCTGATTAAATCACAATATTTGGCTGTAACTTTGTAGATTGATAGGAGCTGATTTGAATGTATCTACCTACCCTTAACCAGTTATTTTTAGCAGATTGGAGATCGTATTCGACATCTAGCTCTCTACATTGGGGTTAAGAAAAGACGAAAATGCTCCATTTGGTTGGAGAAAGCAAGATGGATGACATTTCTGGAATTTCATGAAGTAATGGGGTAAGTCATGCATTTCCTTGATTTTGCTATTTCCGACTCTTTTTCTGTGGGTTTTCTGGTTTCCTCTAATAATATTATGAGGATGATACTAGATCCTTTTCTCGTTATTTTCTTTTGAACCAGAATCTGGTGAAGTTTTTGTTCATAGCAAATTGTAGAAACTTGTATTCAAATTTTTATCATGACGTGTTATTTAGTGCTGAAGTTTTATGTCACTACGTGGAATTAAATTATTGGATAATTCCTATCTGTTGGGCTGCCTGGGACGTGGGTTTGGAGGTGTGCGGATCCATTAGATTGACATTGTATATCTACTCATCTGGTTCTAATTTCTATCAGATATCAATATTGAGTGTCTTGAGATAAGTTATAATTTTCTGCTTACGTTTCTCCTCGTGTTTGGATTGCCTAATGAAGTTATAATTATATTAAATGGCACTTTGTGCACTTTCTTTTTGTCTGGTTTACCAGTGAAATGAATTATAGCTCTTGTTTTCCAGTGGGGATGAAGAGTACCTTTATGTCAATGACTTTGGTATCAGAACTGCAGACTCCTTTCGCTTCTATGTTTCAGATTCCAATTCTGCATTGGGATCTGGAAACAATGTTTCTGATTACTTTAGACGTCTGAAGCATGACTGTGACCATGCATCTAATCAACAACCAATTGGTGATGTTGCTAATAGCAAGAAAATGTCAGTTTTTGGTGGTTTGATATTTGCTTGCTGTGGTCGTGGTGAGTCTTTCTTCGGAAGTTCCAATGTGGATAGCAAGCCTTTATTGGAAAACTTTCCCGGGGTTACCTTTGGAGGAACTTTCTGCTCTGGGGAAATTGAACTTGCAGATAAGAGCATATATGGACAAGAATCTCAAGATCAAGATTCTGGACGCAGCTCCCTTCATTTTTTCAGCACCATCTACCTAGTTTTGTCCTACATCCCTGCACAGAACTGAGATAAGCCAAAGACATCGGGCTGGCTTGCCTGATTTCCCCTCCTCAGCTCTCATGCATTGCTGCTCATGTTTGGCTGACTTAGGGGGGAAATGTTTGGAGGCTGACTTTTTATTAGCTCACAGAACCAGATGATTAAATTTCCAAGATATGGTCTGTTTAAAGAAGCAAACATCATTTGATTTGCTTGTGAGTATATAAAAATGTTGTGCCATACTTTGAGCATAGGCCATAGTTGTATCATTTATTTATCTGTAAAATAGTGTCTTTTAACTTTTGAAATAAGAATAGTTGCAGTATCAATGTTATCAAATCAAAGAGGAACCTCTGCTCTTTGCTAAGGTATGGATGATTAAGAAGAGCCTTAAAAATGCTAGTTTGCATTTCTCAACAGGAATTGGAATGATTTTAAGGTGTACTAGATGTTTGGTCGATGGAATGAATAATTGGAATGATTCCTTGGATATAAAAGAGTTTAAATGAAAGCTTTTGTTTGGATATCAGTGTTTTATGGTTTATTTTACATATCTAATTTAACTCTATTTGTTTTATCTCATTTTTTTTTTCAAAAAAATAAAATAAAATAAAAACAATATTACGATAATTATTTTTGCTATAGTAAATTCTAATAATAAATAATTCTTTTTAACATGATTTTCTACCTAAACAAACTTATAAAATATTAATTTAAATTTAAATTTTAAAAATTTTATTAATAAAAAATTCTTCAATACAAATCTTAATAAAACAAACTTATCCATTTAAACACATAAAAAAATATTTTTTTCTTATAACAAATCTCAATAAAAAATATTATATCGTAAAACCAAAAATATTCCATTTCCAAATGGAGCCTTAAAAATTAAGAATTTATGCATTTATGACCTATTTGGATACTAAAATCACTTATATACTATTTTTTTTAATTATATTCCATCATCTAATCTTGTTCTATGGAGGTTTCAATCTTATTTCTACTTTCTTTGTGTGTTCAATTTTCAACATTCTTATTTCTACTTTCAATCTAAATTGGTAAAATTTTATTTTGAATATTTTCTACTGTCTCACTTACTTTAATTTTAACATTCTTATTATTTCTAAAGCCTCAATCTAAGGTCTACTCAATAAAATATTAAGGACAGTGATTTATTGAGACTTGTAATAGATTGAAAGGGTTCCCATAAGGCGCATTCCATCAAATTTACGCACACACTACTCACTTCTCTCGCAACTCGCAAGCCTACCTTTCAATTCACACTCGCAATTTTACAAACACATAGAGTGCGTCATGCGTACAACCCGACTCAATCCTTACAGGTACTTCTCTTCTCCATTGTTATGGTTTTATAGGCTCCCTTCTCTGTTCTTACCAGTTTAGATATTTATACTGGGGAAAGTGGAAGTAATGATAGTATTCCTTTCTATATCTCGCTTCTTTTCTTTTTTTTCTTTTTGTTCTTGTTTTTGGGTTCATAGTTTGCTTATTTTGTTTGTTTGTTTTTTTTTTCTGTTGAATAGTTAGAATTAGAAGACAGATTGTGATTTCCTATCAAAAGATGAGCAAGAAATGTATTTGTTGGATTCTTTTAGTCGTTTGTTGCTTAAATTCTAAAGTGAAAAAAAAAGTAAATAGTTTTTGTTCTTCATTTTGGGTTTCGGGGTTTGAAAAGATAGGCCCTGTTGTATTGAAGCAATATTCACTTGAATGTAGCTGTTGATGAGCCGTTGATGAGGTAATATTGTAATAACCAGCTCCCCAAAGGAAAAAACCAAACTAATGTGCAAAAAGATTATAGTGTTTGGATAAATAATTGACTGTTACTGCTTCCAAATTGTGAACATTGTAGAATTTAAAGATGAAGATTGCTATTATATAGCGGGATTCTTAGTGATTCATTTCTTACCTTAGCATCCCTTTTGAAATTTTGAAGACATTGCGCAGGGTGAGTGTTTAAGGCTCTTTAAATCAATATGAGTACTAAAGTTGAGCAGTCATCCAATTACGGAGCAGTGGCTTCATCATCTGCAACAGCAAGTGGTGTAAAAATCTCCAAGTTTGCAACAAAATCTGGATTTTTAATACCAAAGAACAAGCTATCTGGCTCGTTGATTCCCATCATTCGAGGGGGTAAAAAGGGAAGCGGTGATGTAGGGAATGAGGAGAATGTTAAACAGGTTCAAAGAAAAACCAAATGGGGCCCTGATTTGACTCAGGATGCCACTGTTAGAAAAGGAAGAGCCATTGCGTATCAGGTTGGTAGGAGTTGTTGAAAGTTAGTGTTTCATTTTCCTCTTTTTCATTCTTCCAACTATAGTATCAGAAAACTTGTACATTTACCCTGAGTTACTGTGCTTATCTTTCTCCATTTTGCTTCTTGTGATGCATAACTAAAGAATTTCTTTTCAGTATTTTCTTCCAAAGATCATTTAGTACTTCAGATTCCAATGCCCTTATATCTGCTGGAATAATTTTATTGCTGCATGGAAATTGAAATTTCCCTTTTTCCCATTTGATGTTAAAGTGTCATTCTATTCTGTGTGAATGTCTTGCATCCACTTCTCATGCCAGGTATGAGTAAGTGATATTGTTGCCTGTGTGTTAATACAAATTTTGGGCAGACTTGGATCGACCAAATAACACAAGAGCTAAGACTGGGAAAATTGAAGACTGATGACAATCACAATTTATCGTCAACATATCAAATTCAGGATCACAGTTCAGATCATCAGCTGAATTCTGAGGTATATTGACTTTGAAACATTCTACTGGACATGGGGCTAGTTTTGACTGCTCTTACACCATACAATTCCCTCTTTGTAGGATTTAGAAGTCTTGGAACTTGAAAGACGCGAAGCTATTGGTATGATCAACCTAATATTTTAGATGGTATCTTCCTATTTTGTTATCATATATTGTTCACTCTGTTCATGATCGTTTAGGTGAATTACTGAAGTTAAATCCGAGCTACAAGCCCCCTGCTGATTATAAACCTCTGCTGAAAGTGGCAAAAGTTCCAATCCCTGTGAGTCAATAGAGTTTTCTGATGCTATTTGTTCATCTTTTTCTTCTCTGTTTATGCGATCATAGCTAGAATACCATTTGGCTTACCACAGAAATAGAAAGAAAAAAGAAAAAAGTTTGATGCATATGCCAAGCTCTAAATTATGGTCGTTGCTTGAAGGGTAATCAGTGATTGCAAGAACTTAAAGAGTAGTGGGCATTGTGCTAGAACTTATTAGCAGCACTATACATTTCCAGGTTGACAAACAATTAATTTTGTGAGAAGCACTATGGCCAATAAAAGTGAATCAAATTCTGAGAGAGTAAATTGATTAAAAGGAAAAGTAGTCTGCATCTCTTATTTCTATGTTGAGAATGAATTTGGATTAGACCTTATTAAAGATGATTATAAGAGCATCAAGACCTGGAGGAAATTTGGCTTCATATTTTGCAGTAAATGTGATGTTTATTTGTAGAAATAGTTTTAACTTTACATCCGCCCTTCTCCCTTTTTTATTTTCCATCTTTTAGGGTGGGTTGGTGTTTTGGTCCTTCCTTTGTTTTTTCCCCTTGGGATACACATTTAATTGTGTGTGTGTGTGAATGAGTGAGAGAGAGAGAGAGAGAGAGATAGAGAGGCTATTCTCTTGTAATGTCAATGAAGTTTTACTTTCTTGTATTCAGAATTTGTTTGGCTACTTTTAAGTTTTGCCAATATTGGGTATTCTTTTGTTTCTATTCAGGTCAAAGAATATCCTGCATATAGTATTGTTGGTTTAGTACTTGGTCCTGCAAATGACACTCAAAAGCGACTGGAAAAGGTTTACATCCTACTTGTACCATTTGTTCCATTGATACTAGAACTAATATTAAGAATTCGCTTTTCCTTTATTTTGAGATCAGGAAACTGGAGCTAAAATACGAGTTTATGGTACAAAGGCAGATACCGGACTAGAGGTAATATGGATGCCAAATTAGACTGCACAGTATCTTCAGATGTTACAGACACTTGAAGCCAAACTTGTTTTATTTTTGTATCCTTGTCCTTTTTGCCTGAGTCCTTCATTCAGAGCTTATATTCTTCCCTCTTTGTTAATAATTATCGATAATATCCTCATATATTGGTTTTCCTCTATTGTTTTTACTGTAGGTCCATCTCTAATGAGTCACATTTATGACGTAATGTTCAGGCGTAATTTCTCTTTATGTTTTTTGTACTCTGTTGTTTGTATGATCTCCAGGTTGAAGTTACTAGTACAGATGGAGATGATATTCATGGTGTTTATAATGAGTTGCATGTTCATATATCAGCTGATGCATATGAGAAGGTTGATGCTGCAGTGGCTCTAATTGAACTGCTATTCATGCCAGTTTCAGTGAGTTTCCTGAATTTGAAGATTTTAAACTAATATCTGTTTCCTGCTACTTATTAGTTCTCATTTAAAGCATATTTATGCTGAAATAATCTTCATGCTATTCTTCTTGACAAAAATGACTTGCTGCTTTTTACACTGTATAGGGAACTTTGGCTTCTGTTTCCATAACATCGGCTGCTGTTTCTGGTGACAATGTGAATGTTACCGCTCCCAACCTAGGTACAGCTGACATGTTTGCTGCTGTGGCTAGTGGTAGAGTTGCTCAACCAATGATACAATCTGGACCAGCAGCCCAACAGAATCGCTTTCAACAGGATGGACCATCATGGTTTTCTATAGGTGCAACCCAGACAGCTGTGATTCCATCATCAGGTTTTGCTGCCCTAGCAAATCTTTCAGCACCACTAACCAGTAATCCTTTGCAATTGCCTCCGTCACTCTTCAATCCCTCAACTATGCCGTCAATATTCGGTCCTCGACCAGTTGTGTCAGCTGGTTTTAGTGCAGTTCCGCAAAGCCCGTCACTTGTTCCCTCGGGGCCACAGCTACCACAAGTATTGCAGCATCCATACATGTCCCTGCCACCACCCTTCAGCCTTACTGGTACTCCCAGAAATATGTTTATGCCAGTTTCACAGCCTACACATATTCAATCAAATATTAGACCTCCTCAGTTAACATCTAATCAAGCCACAGCAGTTGGGCCTGCCCCAGTTGTGAGGCCAATTATGTCCTCGTTGCCTGAGTCTTCCCTCCCAGCTTCTTTTTCTGACCAGCCACCAATTCCTGCTAATTGGTCCAAGGCACCATTGGACAACACAACATCTATGGGTCCAGGAAATATGATGCCAGAGGCACCTAAAATAATTGTTCCATGGGGCCACCCTGCCATGGCATCACATCCATCAGTAGCATCTGGAGCTCCACCTCCAAATATTTCTCCAATTTCCCAGCCATCTGCTTCACATTCAGCTAGTGTTAATCACTCCAGTGGTGTGCCCTTTTTTAACTCTGGTTCACAATCACAAATGGGGATTTCACCTTCTTTAATACCTTCGGCTGTAGCAGCACCTATGCCGTTTCAAGTCCCATCTCAACCCATTGCACCAATACAGCCTGTTATGCCACAGGTACTCATGCCTAATTCATCTCCTAATCCAGTACCAGGATCCACCCTTCTTTCATCGATGACATCTACCTCAACACCGCTACCTGTTCCATCAGGAGTTCCTATTTCTGGTTCTGGAGGTGCTGTTAGTTTTAATCCCTTAAAACCTCTATTTATGAATGGTCTTAGACCGCAGCAACCCAGTTCAAGTGATTTCACTTTTCAGCCTCACCGGCCACAAAATCCAGAATTTGAAGCGGCTAATAGGCCAGAGACCCGACCTATTCTTGTACATCCAAATCAGTCAGTGATGCCACCTCAGGGATCACAAACTCCTTTTATTCAGCCAGCATTGCATGATTTGAGACATCCGCCTATTGCTCGTGGTTTTTCAAGACCCAATATTGGGAGTCAGATAATGCAACCTATAGCTCAAACATCTATGAACTTTGCCAGCAGTTTAGCAGTAACATTGCCACCTAGACATGCAACATTTCCAAGTTCAACTGCATCCCCTTCAATGCAGCCAAGGAACTTCAATTCAGCTCCTCCATTTGTCAATGCTACTGTTCCTCGAGCTGGGATTCCCATGCAAATTCAGCAAAACTACCCTGCTGCAGCAGCTAGGCCACAAAGTTTTGGTCCTCCAAATCAGCATTTCAACAGTAATATCTCCTTTGCTAGGCCATCTGCTAGCTCTTCTGGAGTACAGCAAGTATATGATCCCTTCACGCCGACATCTGTGTCTCGCATTCCTCAGTTGAGCAGTAATAGAACAAAGAAACAGAAGCAGGACAATGATCCAGAGTATGAAGACCTGATGGCTTCAGTTGGTGTAAAGTGATGTAAAGTTCATGTGGAGTTGATTTTAAGATCCTAACCTTCGCTTTGAAATAGGAAATAGATAACAGTGGTTGAAATCAATTTGTGCCCCTGATATTGTGATGTATGAGATCATCCGTTCTAACAGTTAGTTATCTTCTTTTTAATTAGTATATCAACATTTAGAATGAAACAGTCCTACACAAATATGAAGATGGAGCAAATAAATTGTTACTTGTTGCTAATGTGGTGCATATTGATCTTTATTCTATCTCAACTTGTGAAGTTTATTCTTGTATTTGCGGCTCGTTTATAAATATGCCCTTAAGTTACGTTACCTTTACTGCTTTTTTACTTGCATTAACGATGGATCATATTCAAGTTCATCTGAGCACTCTATTTGTAAAAGAGCTACCTAGTTAGATTTGATCACTCAACATTCAGGGGCATTAAGTGCGTACTTGATAATGATCTCCAAATATAACCGCCCAACATCTTTAACTTCAAAATGTTGGGTTGAGTTTCCAGTTAGTGATAAGCAAATTCAATTGTGTTGGCAGAAAAGTAATTGCCTTAATCAACTTCAACTCATTGCATGCCAGTTATGTCATATCATAATAGTCTCAAACCTAACTTGTACTGCTAGTTTTGTTTTGATAAATTATTGTGTCAAAATATCTAATCAAGTTACTAAGAGCCAAAAATTCAGAGTTGAAGTCTAAGAACCTCTCTACTTCAACATTCCATGAATAAGCACAAAGAGGTCAGATGCAAAAGATATGAACCATGTACATTATTTACACAAAAGGTTACACATACAGGAAATTCGCAACTGGACGACAGGCATTTGCCTAGTGTCAAAGCAAATCCGACATCAGTTTTCAGAAATGAAAGAGTACAAGACAGCAAACTTAATCAACCAGAAGGACCAGATCTCAGAATCCTCTCTAATTTCTCAGCTTTTAGGTAATCATTTTCTGTAAGAGGACCAGCTGGAAAAGCTGTAATTTCTACAACCAGGTGTGGAGTAGGAAGCTCATCAAACAAAGCCCTCACATTGTTGCAACACACACTTTCTCCATGAGCGTTCTGCCTTCTAATTTGACAACCCTAGGAAAGCCATAAAGAACTTGAATTACAAAACTGACACTCAATGATCCGCAAAATTTGAGAAAAGAAGAAATCAATGCAGATAAAAATGAAGTGAAGAAGATCAGCTGGAGCAGGAAGCTGGGTTACTTTGTGGGAAGTGGCATCTCTAAAGTGATCATCATCTGATAGTAAAGAAGCTATGGCTTTAAGAAGACGTCGCCCTTCAGGTTTTGATGGCACCCTGTAGTTGCGCTTAAGAGTGCCCTTTGTTGTTGGATGCCATTTACTCACTAGTTTCCTTCTATCGGTTGCCTCCTTATCTGCACAAAAAAGACAGATTCAGCTGCTTACGGCTTTGAAAACTAAACCACAAGGTATTCTTTATACTACATGTTCATCATATTAAGAAGAGACATGCAAAGAAGCAGGAGAAAAACGTGAATGAGTAGAACAAGTCGCTGCTTCCACATTTACCTTCTAGCACTTCAGGCATTCTTTACCTTTTAATCCTGAATTTCATATCTCAAACACAGCCAAATAATATTCATCTCAATCCTATGCATCCTCAACCCCACTAATGAGGAAGTGAGGAAAAATTGAGCCAAGTGTGTTTACACTGTGTCGACTTTCACTTCCCAGCCTTTGTACCTTCCTCATTACCCAAGGGGTGATCATCTATCAATATGTTTTTGTTTTCTCCTCCTTCCCATATTTCTACACTGATCAAATATACTTACAGATTCTACCGTCAAAATGAAGCCACCCCTATGCTTTTGCTCAAGCTTGCTACTTTATGAAACCACATTGACAATTTTATCAAACTTTCCTGAAATCCAGGTAACACTAAACAAAAACAGTTCAAGAAAATGTAAGAAAGATCAGCATAGCAATCAGTCAAAGTATGGAGGTAACACAGTTTATGTGAATTTGACTACTAACCATCATAGAAACTAATCATTCGATTATCACTGTTAATTTCAATGCCATTCATTTTTATCTAAACAAATTGGTGATCTAGCCTATTATACTTCCCAAATGAGGAAATTCCAGAACCTCGTGACTTCTAATTGTATTAACATATGTCATGCTTTCACATGGTGTAACTATAATCTTGGTTCCAGTCATAACTGCAAATAATAACACACTGTTCTTTTATCAAGAAAGGCAAGTTTTTCTTCTCTTTTTCCTATTCTTTTTTTTTCTGCTCATTATTTGTCCATTTCTCATCATATAGCAGGACTGCTTCATAAACCACGAGACTTTCTAGGTTGATAGCTGGAGTTTTCATCTGATTATCCTTTTCTAGTCTGGAAGTTTTGGTGGAAACATTTAGAGGTTTTGAAATGCTTCACACATTAAGAAACCGCAACCGTTATTTCTATTCATCAATCACATATCACTTGGGAACCTTTACTGAGAAATTTGATCAGGTAAAAATGTAGAATGAGTATCTTATCGATTAGCATGAATTGGAAGAATTCTACATGAGCATATCATTCAATGATACCAATAATCAATGATCCAAAATCCCTGTACTTTACTCAAAATGCTGCCATTCACCCTTCTCTCCAATCCATTAGTTAACACTGTAATAAGACTATGAACTAAAAGAAACCACACAAACCCATGACACCAGTGTCATAAACTACCAAGTCCAACTAATCAATAGAAAAAAAAAAGGCAAAATTTTCAACGATAGTCACAAACCTGGATTGCCTCGAAACTTCTCAAACCATTTAGAGAACCCCAAATCATCACCATCAGTTTCCAAATCTATCAAGAAATAAAATCAGCATTCTGACAAACACTTAATTCATATACCAGAATCAGGGGTGAAGAAGAAACCCATTGAGCTCATTTCCACTAAATGATTAAGAGGTAAATTACTCAGTAGAATAAGATTAGACCTGAGGAGATGATAGGGCTCGAAGGAGATCCAGCTAATCCAGCCTTCAAGAGTGCATAAAAGATGCAAACTCTACCAGCCCACAAAACAGGGGTCTCAAGCAAAGTAGCACATACTCTTCTTGATTGAGTAGAAGTAGTAATCCCATTGCCATACTCACTTGAAAGCAGTGCGCCCCTTTTGGATTTAGCACTCAAATAGTAAAAAAACTTGGAATCAAGACTAGGAAGAAAGAGGGTCTTGGGTAGCAAAGATGAAGTCTTTGCGTACTTATGATTGTCGACAGAACAACAACAGAAGTGATGGGATTGGTTCAGATTCAAAGGGGTAGTGTTTGTTTGGAGAAGCATTGTTTTGTACTCGTAGGTAGGTAGAGTACCTTAAAGATATCCAAATCTGAGTTACTAAAAAAGGAAAGTATAACGGAGAAATTTGCAGAATCTTAAGATAATATGAGGTAATGATCATGTCCCTGAAGTAGTTTCATCATCTTTGCTGCGATTCTTAAAAACTGAAAACTACTGTGAGTGTGTACTAAAGATTCAAAGAACTTTTTATGTATGATATCAATATGAATGTCATTTTCCTTTTGTTTTGGTTGGGACTTGGGAGTACACTTGGAAAATATTTGGAACGCTAAGATGATAAGAATTGGACCACAACAAAAGAGACAAGAAATGGCCAAAAAAGAATAAATAAAAATGAGAGAATATGTATATATGTCTACGAATATGAAATAGAGTAGCGCAAAAAAAAAAACACTCGGGGAGAATTCTTATAAATGAGAGTTGATAAGTGAATTATACATGGTTAATATATTAAATTTTATATGTTATTGTTAATACACTAATTTTTAATACTTTATACATTAAATTGAAATTTATACGCAAATTTTATATATGTGACGGTCTCATAAGAGAATAATCAATAGAATAAAATATAAGAATGGGCAGAGAAAGCCCACTAAAATGCTAGTCTTACCAGTTTATCATTTGGATTTTGAAGTTAAAATCTCCAAGTCATTCTTCTATTGAGAATCACATCTTGGTGATATTTTGCAAAATAAAAAAAACGGAAGAAATTGCATGCAAAGAGAAATGACCATGGTCAATTTTTGCTTGATATGGTGGTAACATTAGTACTTTTTCATTTAAAGTCAGTGTGTTGAATGGAATGCAGTCCATCCACCATCCATTATGAACCAATTAAAATGACCATTCCTTATTCATTTGTTTTTGGTAGTTGCCATCTTTGTCTTGGTCCATCAACCTCATCAAGGAAAACTTAAGATATTTTGCAATCCATGTACAATCACTGTCAAATGGAGAAACCTTATCCAATTGTATGAAAATCTCAACTCTTGAATGAGTAGAATTGATGAACCATAGAGGTTTCACAATATAGAGAAAATTTCACTATATACAAATCACTCCTACACCCAAAAATCATCCTCACAACTCACTCACATTGTAAAGAATAATGATGGACCTTATAATGATGATTTGCAAAGGATAATGATGATTTACAAAGTCTTTACTTTACTGTACTTGATTCAAGCATTTATGAATGGGAATGCTCATAAAAAAAAAAGGAGTAATGACTCCATTCAATATTCTTTCAAAAACAAATTTCATGAGCATTTAACAATGACACTAGTACTAGTAAGATAGGAAAAAGTACCCAGATTTCTGCAATCAAAATCCCTTCTCCTCCCCAGTGAGGAGGGGGGAAAGAGTTCAAAGATTTCATATTTTCAACAACCAAATCCATTGATAATTTAAAATGTTATGTCTACAATAAGCTTATTTAAATCTTTACAAATTTAATATCACTTTGCCCAAATGCAGTTCCACAGGCAGGACACTTTCGATGGCGGATCTCTAGATTTCTTTGGATGCAGGGATTGCAAAACAAATGATAGCACTTGGCTATTAGAACCTGCCAACATAAAACAAAAACCATGTCACAAATTCATAAAACATGCTCTTATTGTTGTCAGCATACCCAAAAATAAAATTATTAATAAACAAAAAACAGCAAAAGAGTTATCAAGTGGAACTAGGTAGCTCCTAAAGATACCGAACAACATACTAAATTGCAGTCTGTCTACAATGAAGTAAGAGACTCATGAAACATATGGTGAGGCAAGTAAGCTTTCACAAAGGAAAGATCCAGTAGAAAGAAGAAAAAAGAAGTTCAGATATGATGCTTTATTCAAATTTCATGCGCACAAACCTCCTTTGGACGATCAAAACACACCCCACACTTGAGAATAGCTTTGCACTCCTTGATTTCATCCTGAAGTCTCTCAATTTCAGCCTCCTCACTTTCAGACGTCATCTCAGCAATAGATTTATTCAATGTTGTGATCTCTTCCTGAATCTTCTTTCTTGCAGATCTTGTTTCATAAATTTTTTGTCAGTCAAGTTTTTAACATAACACCAAAAGAAGCTTGTAATATTGCATAAAAGAGCGTCACAAATTCAACAGGATCATTGCAAGGACAACAGCATTCCAGTAAGCAAGACTCAGTTAAATATTCAACCTATGGAATGTTGTTCTAATCCATGACAAAAGCCAGCTAGCTGCAGGTTACAGCAATGAAGTAGACATGTTACTTGGCAGGCACCCTCAAAAAATGCAGTCATGCTCTATCTCAACTTCTTGAAGAAACCATATAACAAAGCAAGTTCATGTAATGAAAATGACAAACAGGCACCCTGCAATATATCAATCTCTACTCCATGTTCTCAACTTATTGCCAACTTAAGCTAGGATGTACTGCATCTTGCACAGCAAAATCTCAAGAAAAGCATCACCTAAGTTCTTGCTTATTGTTGTATTAAGTGTGAAATCAATCAAGCAATGAACATGTATGCGTTAATTACAACAGACAAATACAACTTGGCTAATCCCCCACTTGCAGCATGTATGATATGCAGTTGTACCCATGTCACTTGTGCTTATACTACAAGTCCATGTCTATGCCTGATCTCCTGTTATGCCAAGTTTGCATTTTTTTTTTCGATTTGGAGAATTGGCTGGAGGGGGGGGGGGGGGGGGGGGGGGTGGGGCGGGGAAGCATGGAGAAGATTCAGTGCACTAACTGTACAGCAAACTTTTGTCTTAAAGCTCACCTCTCAGTCTCCAAGTCAACAAGAAGTTCAGACTTCTTTCTTTCAATTTGTTCATTTTCCTTTTCTGATGAAGCAATAGCAGATTTTAGCCACTTCACTTCCTTCTCGGCATCCATTAACTCCCTTTTTGAAGTTTCTAGGTCTGCTGCAAGCTGTCTATCATCTTCTACATACCTTGAAGCTTCAACAAGATACACTTTCATCTGCAAATTTCCATCTCAGTAAAAGGACGATTAATATGAATGAGCTAGCTATAAGACATCTCACCTGCTCTTCAAATTCGGTAATTCTCAATTTCAAAGATTCCAGTGTTGTATTAGCTCGTTGAAGTTGCTTTGCCAATGCCTGCTTCTCAGACAGTAACATATTGTGTGCCTGCTTTGCTTTCACACTCTCAGATACTAGCTGCGAAAAAAACCAAAAAAATTGTGCTACTTCACATAAATGACCGAAGAGATTCAAAAGATGGATCAAAGGAGGTATTAAAAGCCAGACCTTGATATTGCAATCATCTCTTTCAGTCACTTGCTGCAACAAACGCTGATTTTGCATCTGCATATCTTCATATGCTTGACCAATTGTCTATACAAGAGAATAGATGAATATGCGATCAAATAGGATCCAAGTGAGAAAAATCAATGGCAACACAAACATTAATCAGTCTCTCTCAGGAGTCGAGTACCTCAATTTCAGAAATATACACTTCTGCCTCAGCTTCTTTAATTTTAATGGCTTCTCGAAGCTTTAAAACATCCCTGTGGCAATGTTATAGCTGCTTTGGTTAATTTGTTTAACTGAGTTCGCAGATATAAGTGTAGATAATTACCAAGAAAAAATCATCCCCAACACCAGAGATTGGTAACATTGAGAGTACTGAGAGGAAACATATGGCAATCTGGCAAATATGTAGACCTCTTCCATTTCAAAAACATGCTAGAACACCTAAAAGTTCCAAAAAAGATTCTACACCTCAGCATGTCATGTTGTATTCAATAACTACTTCCATAACTGTTACTGCTTAGTTTACAGCATAAAGTTAGTGACTGCCAAATTTAAAAATAAGGTTCAATCTCCTTTCACTCGTGAGGGACCAATCGTAAGAGAGTCAGACATCCCACTCAATGTTACAAGAAACCTTAATAATTATGTCAAAGTAACAGAGCCTTACTATTATATTTTTTAAACAAAAAGAATGCATTTTGAGCATTTAGGACTGAGAGCAGTACTTCAAAAATTCTTCAACAGGGATATAATAATAAAGCTATGCAAGTGACCCAGTATACAGCAGCATCATGAAGGGTCAAGAACCACAGCCATCTCAAACTTAAGATACCAACTATCAGATCTAAAATCAGAAGAATGACCTGTCACAAGCATCTACTTCAGCCCTTAAATGAGCTTTCTCGGCTTCAGCGGCAGCAAGCCTGTCCTCACAAGCTGCCTCAGCTTCTCTAGCAGCTTTCACTCGCAGTTCAAGGTTGTGTTCATCTAAAGCATTTCTCAAGAGTACAGCTTGTCCATGAGCTCTTTGCTCCGACTCTTTAATTTCCTTCACATCTCTGGCACAGAAAATAGGAATTTGATTACAATAAGTGCAACATAGAACTGCAGCCATCCATATGGAGAAATCTTGTCAATAGAACCTATGAGCTTCACATCAAGATATCACTTAAAATTGGAGTTAAGAACTGTTACAACCACAGAGCTAATCACAAGCCTTAACAGGTTTCAAAATAACAGCTATATCCTTCAGAAATTAGACCTTGTCCCTCTAAACCTTTTATGAAAGTTCACAGTAATCATGTAATCTACCCTGCCATCCTAAATCACAAATCCTGTATCCACCACTTCAATTTCCAATGTGGGGATATCATGATCATTCATTTACATATTCTATGAGAGGTTGTTCATCTAATTTGAAGTTTCAAATGAATTACGAACAAAATGCTTATCTAGACAATGCATACAAGCACCATCTACCAGTATCTATTCTGATATATCATCCTACAAGCACCAATAGTATTTTACCTATTATCGTATATTTGCTGACCAAGAATATCCACAAATATCTGTAGCTCTTCCTTTTCTTTCTGCATCTTCTCAACCTGCAAAAGTTTCATTTTCATTGATCAAGATATGGTTCATCAAAATGTTTCCAAATAGTTTCAGCATTTGCATTGAGGTGTATGGAGAACAAACTATAAAATACTCGTGACAAACTTACTGATCAGATAAACACAAAACAAAAGCAGGACCACATGAATGACAAGATTAAAATGAATATGTTAAAAGACTTACATGTCCCTTCAAAGACTTGATCAATCCCATCTGTTGTGTGCACTTATCAGCCAAGACTTTCTCTTCAATAGTCTACAGCAAAATGAAAAGGGAAGATATATCAACAGGAAATTCCACAATATCCACAACAGAAAAGGAAAAGGACAGATTAAACATAAACACAGGCTATAACAGAAAAATCAAAATCAGTGTTCAAATCTTTCAGATAATAAAACTTCTCAGGATCAAGTCAAGCAAAGGAACTTAACCAAGTAGAGCCACCAACCTCTGGCCATAGACTTAAAAAGAGAAGAATTAGGGTCACTACCTAGAATACCCAAGCTAAACTAAGAAACAAATGGCTATAAATTAATTTCTGAGGTCAAAACCACAATGCAACTAATTAAAAACAATAGTAACATGACTAACAAGATAACGTCAGAAACTCAGTGGCAACTCTTAAGAACTTTCGATCCAAATATAAACCAGGTTATCCACTTTTTCAGAAAAAGCAATTTCAATCCATATTATGAACTGTAACCCATCCATTACTGGTTTTACAAATTTAGAGAAAAGACACAACCAAGGGAGTAGGCAGGATATTCTTCTTTCACTTTACTTCCCATTACCACCCCAATATTTCAGTATCAGGCATGCCCATGAGCCTATATGGGTGGCTCCACCACACATTTTATCCACTTGTCGAGGAAAAGCAATTTCAATCCATATTATGAACTGTAACCTATCCATTATTGGTTTTACAAGTTCAGAGAAAAGATATAACCAAGGGAGTAGGCAGGATATTCTTCTTTCACTTTACTTCCCATTACCACCCCAATTTTTCAGTATCAGGCATGCCCAAAAGCCTATATGGGTGGTTCCACTACACATTTTAACGTCTTCATATGAAGCAAACTGCAACTACTTCCAACCAAATTATTCACTATCCACACACAAAAAAGGGAAAAAAAAATCCTCATGAGTCAGAAGACAAATGATAGTCTTTGATGCTTTGAAGGTTAATTGGAAAAATTATCACAGAAAACAACCGAACCTTGTTGTCCACTAAGGCTTTCAGTGATTGAACTTGTTCCCGCAAAGAAATGGACTCTTCAGCTATCTCCTTCCACCGATTTAACTGAGCTTCCATCATTCCCATTTCCTTCGACAAAGCAGATGCCATAATCCGAAACTCACCTTTAACATCTTTTCTACCTGAGAAGCAGAAAGCTTTGAGAAGCAAGTTGTGACATAAAACCACCGGTAAAATTAAACAGATAAAAAGTCGCAAATGATTCAACCTGAATCTTGCAAAGCTTCTTCCAATTTTACTTCCAGCTCGTTTTTCTCAAGAATTGACTTTTGAAATTGATTCTCAAGTTCTTCAACTTTGGCTTCTGAGTTCTCAACCACCTTTCGTGAAGCTTCAGCTGATTCTACTTTTACAGTAAGTTCTTTCTCCCTCCGAGTGATAAAAGACCTGTCAGCCTGCATATCAAATTTTAGAAAAGCTACAAAAAGTTTCAAAGCAACAGGGAAACCAGAACTTAAAAAGAAATACAAATCACTCGTTTGCATTATCAAACCTGCACTGAATCTGCCATCATTCTATACCTCTCTGCCTCAGAATTCCAGTGCTGGAGCTGATCATTCAATAAGGTGTAAGGGCGGGACAAATACACGTATTTCTCATCCTTCAGTTCGTTCTGCGCAGAAAGAAAATAAAGAACCATATTGCATGAACTAAAAAGGGAAGACATTTCAGATCCTTATCGATCTAATTGGACTGGTAAATACTACGAGAAGAAACTTTAAAATAAAAAAGCTTCAAATTGTAAATTATCTATCGTATATGCACAACAAATAGGAATCCAGATATCGAACCTGAAGGTCTTGCAACTTCTTTAACAGAACTAGATTGTCTTCCTGCATGTCTTGAATCTCAGCCAGACGGTCCTCTGCCAGTACCTATGTCACATTATATTTAACAGATTACATAACCAACACAAGTACACCATGGGAGAAAGGGAGAAAGAGAGTAAACACCTTTGTCTCCTCGATAGAATCTCGCAGTCCCCGTAATCGTTTGGCCCTGTCTGCAGGCTTTTCAGGAGACACAGTTCCATTTGTTACAACTGATACTGGGGCATGTACTGTGGATGGACCATCTTTATGCATTTTCAAATTCACAAGCTTTCTTCTATTTTCTTCAAGTTCCACCATTCTTTCTTCCAACTCACCTAAAATGATAACAAAATAATACTCATCCCGAATATAAACACAAGCACTCCTGCACACTAAGGAGACAGAGAATGCAAAATGTACAATACAAGGTTCACAAACTCGGACATTTCAATATCATCCGCATAGAGGATTTTCTTCACCCGAAAAAACAACCAAGGCCACAAAGTATAAGGCAGCAAGAGGCACCAAAAAAACAGATAAAAAATGTTTGCAATTCAACTGCATATACATGGACAACCAAGTAGAATAATCAATCTACATGTACGCATATCATCTCAGAAAATGCACACAAAAAGAAAAGGAACCGATTCTACCTACCAAGAAGTTGCTTTGTCTCTGATTGATCTATTGAGTTATTCTCAAGACAGGTCTGGATCTCAACAGCATATTCTTTGTGCTTCATATGAAGAATACCCATCACCTTGCGAAGATTATCAACCTCCTCTCTCATAATATCGTCAATCTTGCCTAATATGAGGATAGGATCTGCTGGCCGCAAATCATAAATTTGAAAATGGTCAATACAAAAAGGCGATGGGCAAAAACGCATATAAAGAATAAATCACCCAAACACTTGAACACCTATTAGAGTCTCTACTAACCTTCTGCAGATGATTTTCCATGCAAAGACTGGCTTATGTTCTCTATTTTAGCTCTCTGAGCTTCAATAGCATCTTCCAAGTATTTCATCAATTCCCTAGTAGAAGAATGACGCTGAGCAAGATGCTCTTTGATAGATCCAATAGATCTATCATGTCCCATGCTTCCAATGGAATTTGTGTATAGTAGCCTGCAAAGAAAAATATCCTCTGCTGGACAGGATGGAACTGAACCTAATATGAAATTAGGATGTAAACTATGTTACTGAAGAGCTTTAACCCTGATCAAAGAATTTAAAGAAAGTACTAAATTCATTTTATGCTATACTTTATAGTCCAAATGCAACCTCGTAATTGATCCATATGATCAAGGCTCTGCAGAGCAATTTCACCAGCCCCAACGCGCGCTCCAAGCAGGACTAAATCATCATCTAACTACACAAAAGGCATTTAAAAACAACTGTTACTGTTGCTCACCAAAGCAGAGAAGAGAGGCAGATATGGAGTTCATGTGAAAAAGTTACCTGACTCCAAAGTCGATTTAGTGTAGTTAAAAAAGAATCATAAGAATCTTGTTTATCTCTCAATTCTTTCATTTTGGCTTCAAGATCTTGTAACTGATGCTTCTGTACATCTAATTGCTGAACAAGTTTCTGATTCTGGTACTGCAGAAGTGCAGCATCAACCTACCAAACAACAGATCCTCGAAATGTTTATAGTCCTCTCATTCTTCCCATGCCCACATCACAGATGATAATAATTATTCCAAAAAAACAGATGCTTGTGTAGTAATACACCATTCTGTATATGAACATGGAATTTCCTCTATGCCAATCATTAACAAAACGAAAAAAGAAAAAAGCACAAAACAAAATACTGGGACATATTTAAATCTATCAAATCCATATGTAAATAACAGTCCAACACTTAATCAATGCTAAAATGTAATCTCCCTCATAAAAAACCTAGTTTATCAATTTCTTTCACAATTTTGGCATGTAATACAACAAATGGCACAACAAATGATCAACTCTCCAGACAGAAAGTATCAAAAACCGTACTTTTACAGAGAATTCAACTAAAAATTGAAACTTTTACCAATTTCAAAACAAGGAAAAACTACAAACATAATATTCAAAACATCTGTCCATACTAGCATTTTGAACTTACAAAGGCGCGCGCTCTTAATCCTATCGAATTATAAAAAACCCATAAAATTTCTCCGTCTGTAACTCTTTTCCAATGCAAAAATTCACAGAAGAAACAAGCTGCGTGTGTGTGAAGCTTACCGGTTTGGGGCTATCGGGAGGAGTAGAATCAGGATGGGGACGCTTCTTCTGAGGTTCTTCGGAGTCCTTGCTATCCATCTTTTGACGGGTTTTCCAGCAAATTCGATTTCCAAGAGCTTTTAATTTGCTGCGAGAATCATTATGTCAGGGAGGAAGAACTACAATATGTCGAGAGCAGGGGGGGAAATTGGAAATAAGAAGTGAGAGAGAGGAAAATTGAAAATTAATAGTATATATACATATTGTTGAGTTAAGCTTGGAGTATGCTGAAATTACAGGTTCGGCCATGGATATCAAGATTTCTGTCAATTGTATCATTTTCCCTTTCATTAGTACTAGGTTTATTGGAAATTATTCAAGTAGGCATGGTCACGGTTTCGGTTTGGACCAAACCGAGAACTATAATCAACCATCCGGTAATGGTTTATTTGCCAAATGGATATTTTGCTACATTCCCTTTTTCAATTTACAAACATTCGCTACCTATATTCAACACTTATCCGTTAGGTTTAACTAATCACTTAATATTGTTTTATAAATATACATGACCTTTACCTATAAATTGAAACAAGGATTGAAACAAGAAATAAAACCAAAGATCCGGAGTAGTTTATTTGGTAAAAAATACGCGTGTTATAATCCATGAAAAATGGAGATTTAGTGAAAATTTTAATTTTCACTTTTTTTTAACAATATTCACTATAATGCACGTTTACTATCGAGACGGGTGCAAAAAATTACACCAAAAAAGTCAAAATCAACTCGTTTTTGGATTTTGTCATTTTTTGCTAAAATACGTGTATTAAAACCCATGAAAAATAGAAATTTGGAAAAAAAAATCTAAATTTCATTTTTTATTACACCATTCATTAGAATGCATTTCACAAAATAGGTGTGAGTAAAAATAGTAGAAGAAAAGCCAAAATAAAAACGGATTTTTACTTTACTAGTTTTTACCAAAATACGTGTGTTATAACCCATGAAAATGGAGATTTGATGAAAATTTTATTTTTTATTACAATATTCACTATAATACATGTTCACAATCGAGGTGGATACGAAAAAGGTACAAAAAAAAGGTTAAAATCAACGCATTTTTTTATTTTACCATTCATGGCTAAAATATGTGTTTTATAACCATGAAAAATAGAAATTTGGTAAAAAAAAAATCTAAATTTCACTTTTTTTTACACCATTCATTAGAATGCATGTTCACAATTGAGGTGTCTCTAAAAATAGTCGAGGAAAAGTCAAAATCAACACATTTTTTTATTTTACTATTTTTTTTACCAAAATATGTGTGTTATAACTCATGAAAAATGGATATTTGGTGAAAATTTTAATTTTCACTTCTTTTTTATAATATTCACTATAATGCATGTTCATAATTGAGGTGGGTGCAAAAAACGACACAAAAAGCCAATATCAACGAGCTTTTAAATTTTGCCATTTTTGCCTAAAATACGTGTATTATAACCCTTGAAAAATGAAAATATGGTAAAAAAAATTCTAAATTTCACTTTTTTTTACATCATTCATTAGAATGTATGTTCACAATTGAGATATGCACAAAAAACAATAGAGGAAAAACCAAAATCAATACGTTTTTTTACTTTACTATTTTTTTACCAAAATACGTGTGTTATAACCCGTGAAACATAAAGATTTGATGAAAATTTTACTTTTCAATATTTTTGACAATATGTACTAGAATGCATGTTTACAATTGAGGTGAATGCAAAAAACGTACAAAAAAAATCAATGCGTTATTGGATTTTGCTATTTTTGGCTAAAATATGTGTATTATAACCCACGAAAAATGAAAAATTGGTAAAAAAAAAATTAAATTTCTCTTTTTTTGACATATCTCCATAGAATACATGTTCACAATAAAGGTGTACTTCGTAAAAAATAGTAGAGGAAAAGCCAAAATCAAAACATTTTTTTACTTTACAATTTTTTTACCAAACTACATATATTATAACCCATGAAAAATGGAGATTTAGTGAAAATTTTTATTTTCAATTTTTTTTACAATATCTAATCGAATGCATGTTCACAAATCGAGATGGGTGCAAAAAAAGTACAAAAAAGTAAAAATCAACTCATTTTTGGATATTTCCATTTTTTACTAAAATACGTGTATTACAACGCATGAAAAATAGAAATTTGGTAAAAAAATCTAAATTTCACAATTAAGGTGTCTCTAAAAAATAGTAGAGAAAAAGCCAAATCAACACATTTTTTTATTTTACTATTTTTTTACCAAAATACGTGTATTATAACCCATGTAAAATGGAGATTTGGTGAAAATTTAATTTTAATTTTTTTGACAATATTCGTTAGAATGCATGTTCACAATCGAGGTGGAAGCAAAAATGGTACAAAAAAAGTTAAAATCAACGCATTTAAAATTTTGCATTTTTTGGATAACACATATGTGTATTATAACCCATGAAAAATTGAAATTTGGTAAAAAAATTCAAATTTCACTTTTTTTGAAACCATTCATTAGAATGCATGTTCACAATTGAGGTGCGTGTAAAAAACACTAGAGAAAAAGTCAAAATCAATATATTTTTACTTTACCATTTTTTTATAAAAATACGTGTGTTATACTCATAAAAATGGAGATTTGAAGAAAATTTTAATTTTCACTTTTTTTTAACAATATTCACTAGAATGCATGTTCACAATCGAGGTGGGTACAAAAAAAGGTACGATAAAAAAGTCAAAATCAAGGCGTTTTTGAATTTTGCCATTTTTGGCTAAAATATGTGTATTATAAGCCATGAAAAACGGAAATTGGGTTAAAAAAAATCAAAAATTCACTTTTCTTACACTATTCATAAGAATGCATGTTCATAATTGAGGTGTGTAAAAAAAATAGAGAAAAAACCAAAATAACACGTTTTTTTTACTTTACCATTTTTTTACCAAAATAAGCGTGTTATAGCCCAAGAAAAATAGAGATTTGGTAAAAATTTTAATTTTCACTTTTTTTGACAATATTCACTAGAATACATATTTACAATCGAGGTAGGTGCAAAAAAGAGTACAAAAAAAGTCAAAATCAAAGTCTTTTTGAATTTTGTTATGTTTGCTAAAATACGTGTATTATAACTCATGAAAAATGAAAATTTGATAAAAAAAATATATAAATTTTACTTTTTTTTCACAATTCATTAGTATACATGCTCACAATTGAAGCATGTATAAAAAACAATAGAGGAAAAACCAAAATCAACACTTTTTTACTTTACCATTTCTTACAAAAATACGTGTATTATAACTCATGAAAAATGATGATTTGGTGAAAATTTTAATTTTCATTTTTTTGACAATATTTACTAGAATGCATATTAACAATCGAGGTGGATGTAAAAGACGGTACGGAAAAAGTCAAAATCAACATGTTTTTGGATCTTGCCATTTTTTGCTAAAATACATGTATTATAACCGATGAAAAATGAAAATTTGGTAAAAAAAATATAAATTTCACTTTTTTTTAAACCATTCATTAGAATGTATGTTCACAATTGAGGTATGTGTAAAACAGTAGAGGAAAAGCCAAAATTAACACATTTTTTGTACTTTACCATTTTTTTAACAAAATACGTGTGCTATTATAACCCATGAAAAATGCAGATTTGATGAAATTTTAAATTTCACTTTTTTGACAATATTCACTAGAATGCATATTACAATCGAGGTGGAGTAGAAGATGGTACAACAAAAAAGACAAAATCATCATGTTTTTAGACTTTGCAATTTCTGGCTAAAATATCTGTATTATAACCCAAGAAAAATAGAAATTTGGTTTAAAAAAAAAATTAAATTTCACTTTTTTTGACACCATTCATTTGAATGCATGTTCACAATTGAGGTGCGTGTAAAAAAAATAAAGGAAAATAAAAAATCAACATGTTTTTTTTTACTTTACAATTTTTTACCTTAATACATGTGTTATAACCTATGAACGATGGAGATTTGGTGAAAATTTTAAGTTTTAGTTTTTTTAACAATATTTATTAGAATGCATGTTCACAATCGAGGTGAGCTCAAAAAAGGTACAAAAAAGTCAAATCAACACATTTTTGAATTTTGCATTTTTTACTAAAATATGTGTATTATATAACTCATGAAAAATGAAAATTTGGTAAAAAAAAATCTAGAATTCAATTTTTTTATACCAATCATTAGAATTCATATTCACAGTTGAGGTGTATGTAAAAAAATAGCGGAAAAGTCAAAATCAACACATTTTTTTTACTTTTCTATGTTTTACCAAAATACGTGTATTATAAACTCATGAAAATTGGAAATTTGGTGAAAATTTTAATTTTCACTTTTTTGACAATATTCAGTAGAATGCATGTTCACAATTAAGGTGGGTGCAAAAAACGGTACAAACAAAGCCAACATCAACTTGTTTTTGGATTTTGCCTTTTTTGGCTAAAATACGTATATTATAACTCATGAAAAATAAAAATTTGGTAAAAAAAATCTACATTTTACTTTTTTTTTACACCATTTATTAAAATGCATATTCCCATTTGAGGCGTCTATAAAAAAATAGAGGAAAAGCCAAAATCAGCATGATTTTTTTATTTTACCATTTTTTACCAAAATACGTGTGTTATAAACCATGATAGATAGAGATTCGGTGAAAATTTAAATTTTTACTTTTTTGATATTCACTAGAGACGTAATCCCTTCTGTTCAAAACCCTTCTAGAATTTCTCTCACTAAAAATTTTCTCTCCAACCTCTCTCTAAAAAGCTCATCTGGTTAAGGGCAGCTGAAAGGCCCTATCTAAATCTTACTCTAATCCTCGCCCTTTCTTCCTAATCATTGGTGCATTTACTGATAACACTTCCATAGCATTCATAGGACTCAAAACTGTCCAGCATCAGAGCACAATCTGGAGCTCCAAACCGAAATCGAAGCTTTCTCAAAAGATTTCTCACCCCAGCTAAAGATCCCAGCTGAATTGCTCCAAAGATGCAATCTTTGGCAGCCTCTCAGCTCTGTAGACCTTCAAAGATTTGATCTTTTGCAGGATCTTAGCTCGTTCAGAACAAGGCAACCTCTTCCTAAGCTAAATCTATTCTTCAGCACATCCATGGTCAGCTGCGTGAAAAGAAACTCTGGGATTCCACCGACCGGAGCGTGGACTCTCAAGGCTGTGAACTTTCTGAAATTTGACTCCAATGATTTTTGAAACTCTCACCACCTACACTTCCGGCAGGTGGCTGCTTTCTTTGGAGTCTAATCCTTCTCGGTCAGCGGCTCCCTCTAGCGGCTTCCAACCTGCTGGACTTACCAGCCGGCCCATTTCTACTCCCGATCTACAAAGAAGATGATGAACCCCCGACCAACCCTGCTCTCCCTCATATGACTGCCGCTCAACGAAGACATCCAATACTCAGCTCGGGCAGATTCAAGGCGGCGGTTTCATCAGAGCCGACAGAGGGGAAGTGGAATCCGGACATGGTCTTAACATGCCAGCTGGAGAAGCCCGGTTATGGTGTGTGAGAAGGTATACTGAATCTGGACTGAGGAGTCCTACATTTGCTCAGGATTCAAAGCTCAAGGCTGATCTTAGCCTCTGAAAAGTTAAAATTGTGAGTTTCTTCAAATGAGAAGCTGAAATGTTTTTATGGAGATTGCTATGTTTTTGGACTTATAATCATTGCTGTGGGTGATGCTTTAATTTGGCTCTAATTTGGGCTCTTACCGTACTTGGGAGGAATTGAAAATCTGTGAGCCTATCGAGTGATTTGGGCAGCCGGAGATGGTGGAACAACGTCTGACTTTTTTCATCTTGCTGCTGGTTATTAATTACTTGAATTTTTGCATCTGCTGTTAGTTATTATCATGTGTTGTGATGAATAGCTTGAAGGCATGTTGCGTTTGATTTTGACGACACATTGGTTTTAAAGGAAATTAAATCTAAGATGTGGACTTTTTACAGATTGAACACTTTATTTTGCCTCTTACAAATGCTTAGTGTGGACGATCTTAATTTTGGAACTTAACTTGAAGTGGAACTTTGGTGTAATGTGCTGAACCCGTTGGCACATCATTCATTTACTTGGCAAATTTTTGGTTAAATCTGTTCAACGATAAATATATGAGAAGATTTTCCCAGCTTCATATACTTGGTAATTACCCCTGTTACTTGTTAAATTACTTCTGTGGGATCTTTGTGAAATGATGACATGCATTTGAAGAGAACCCCAGTTGGCGCAGTCATATACTTGGAATGTATTCCCGATTATTGGCCTGACGGTCTGTGTGCCATTATTCTCAGTCATTTAATTCATGATCATGTGTTTGGAAAGAATGTGGAATCTCTGATGTAATAAGTGATAAATATTTGAGGAGAGTTTACATTAAAAAATAATAATAATAATAATATTCACTAGTATGTATGTTCACAATTGAGATGTATTATAACACATGAAAAATTAAATTTTGGAAAAAAAATTAAATTTCACTTTTTTTTGCACCATTCATTAAGAGTGTATGTTAACAATTAAGGTGTGGGTAAAAAATAGCAGTGGAAAAGACATAATAAATACGTTTTTTTACTTTACTATTTTTTACCAAAATACGTGTATTATAACTCATTAAAAATTGTGATTTGGTGAAATTTTTAATGCTCACTTTTTTTAAAAAATATTCACTAAAATGCATGTTCACAATCGAGGTGGGTTCAAAAAACGATACAAAAAAATTAAAATTAACGCGCTTTTGAATTTTATCATTTTTTGCTAAAATACCTATAATACAACCATAAAAAATCAAATTTTGAAAAAAAATCTAAATTTCACTTTTTTTGACAGTATTCATAAGAATGAATGTTCTCAATTTAGATGCTTGTGAAAAATAATAGAGAAAAAGTCAAAATCAACACGTTTTTTACTTTACTATTTTTTACCAAAATACGTGTGTTATAACCCATGAAAAAAGTTGATTTGGTAAATATTTTAATTTTCACTTTTTTTGGCAATATTCACTAAAATGCATGTTTACAATCGAGGTTGGTGCAGAAAATGATGCAAAAAAAGTCAAAACCAACACATTTTTTTATTTTACCATTTTTGGCTAAAATGCGTGTATTATAACCCATGAAGAACAGATTTTGTAAAAATTTGAATTTCTCTTTTTTTTAACACCATTCATAAGAATGCATGTTCATAATTAAGGTGTGTATAAAAAATATTAGAGGAAATACCAAAATCAATATGTTTTTTTACTTTACAATTTTTTACCTAAATACGTGTGTTATAATCTATGAAAAATGGTGATTTGGTGAAAATTTTAATTTTCACTTTTTTTACAATATTCACTAGAATACATATTCAAAATCGAGGTAGGCGCAAAAAACAATAAAAAAGTCAAAATCAACGTATTTTTTTATTTTGCCATTTTTTGCTAAAATAGGTGTATTGTAACCCCTGAAAAATGAAAATTTAATAAAAATAATCTAAATTTTACTTTTTTTGTGACACCATTTATTAGATTGGATGTTCACAATTGATTTTGGTATCAACACATTTTTTTACTTTACCATTTTTTTACAAAAATACGTGTATTATAATCCATGAAAAATGGTGATTTTGTGAAAATTTTATTTTCACTTTTTTTTATAATATTCACTAGAATGCATATTCGCAATCGAAGTGAGTGCAATAAAGGTACCAAAAAAGTCAAAATCAAATTTTTGGCTGAAATATTTGTATTATACCCATGAAAAAATAAAAATTTTGTAGAAAAATCTAAATTTCATTTTTTTTAAACATCATTCAATAGAATGCATGTTCACAATTGAAGTGTGTGTAGAAATAGTAGAAAAAAGGTCAAAATCAACAAGTTTTTTTACTTTACTATGTTTTACTAAAATATGTTTGTTATAACCCACAAAAAATGATGATTTGGTGAAAATTTTAATCTTCGTATTTTGAACAATATTCACTAGAATACATGTTAAAATCAAGGTGGTGTAAATAGTAGTACAAGAAAAGTCAAAATCATCGCGTTTTTAGATTTTGCAATTTTTTGGCTAAAAATATGTGTATTATAACCCATGAAAAATAAAAATTTGGTAAAAAAAATCTAAATTTTACTTTTTTTTGACACCATTCATTACAATGCATGTTCACAATTGAGATGTTTATGTAAAAAAATAGTAGAGAAAAAACAAAAATCAATATGTTTTTCTATTTTACTATTTTTTACCAAAATACATCTGTTACCAATGAATCGTGTAAAAAAGTTCACTAGAATGCATATTCACAATTGATGTGGGTGCAAAAAAGGGTATAAAAAAAGTCAAAATCAATGCGTTTTTGGATCTTGCCATTTTTTACTAAAATACGTGTATTATAAACAATGAAAAATGGAAATTTTGTAAGAAAAACATCTATATTTCACTTTTTTTATACGATTCATTAGAATGCATGTTCAGAATTGAGGTTTGTGTAAGAGTAAAAGCCAAAATCAAAACATTTTTTTACTTTACCATTTTTTACCAAAATAATTGTGTTATAACCTATTAAAAATTGTGATCTGGTGAAAATTTTAATGTTCACTTTTTTAAAAATATTCGCTAGACCTCATGTTCACAATCAAGGTGAGTGTAAAAAACGATACAAAAAGGTTCAAAATTAACGCATTTTTGAATTTTGCTATTTTTTGCTAAAATACGTGTAATATAACTATGAAAAATGAAATTTTGAAAAAAAAAACTAATTTTACTTTGTTGATACCATTCATTAGAATGCATGTTCACAATTTAGATGCGTGTAAAAACTAGTAGATAAAGAGTCAAAATCAATATGTTTTTTTACTTTACTATTTTTTACCAAAATATGTGTGTTATAACCCATAAAAAAGGTGATTTGGTGAAAATTTTAATTTTTACTTTTTTGGACAATATTCACTAGAATGCATGTTTACAATCGAGGTGGGTATAGAAAACGATACAAAAAAAATCAAAATCAGCACGTTTTTAGATGTTGCTATTTTTGGCAAAAATACGTGTATTATACAACACATGAAAAATAGAAATTCGTAAAAAAAATGCTAGATTTCACTTTTTTTGAAATATTCACTAGAATGTATGTTCACAATTGAGGTGAGTGCAAAAATCAATACAAAAAAAGTCAAAATCAACGCGTTTTTTGTATTTTGCCAATTTTTGCTAAAATACGTATAATATAACGATGAAAAATGAAAATTTGAAAAAAAATGAAAATTTCACACTTTTTTTACACCATTTATTAGAATGCATGCTCACAATTTAGATGCGTGTAAAAAATAGTAGTGAAAAACCAAAATCAACATGTTTTTTTACTTTACCATTTTTTACCAAAATACGTGGTTATAACCCATGAAAAATGGAGATTTTGTGAAAATTTTAATTTTCACTTTTTTAACAACATTCGCTAGAATGCATGTTCAAAATCGAGGTGGGTGCGAAAACTATAAAAAAATAAGTCAATATAAATGTAGTTTATGATTTTACCATTTTTTGCCAAAATACGTGTATTATAACCCATGAAAAATAAAAATTTGGTAAAAAAACATTAAATTCTACTTTTTTTACACCATTGATTAGAATGAATATTCGCAATTGCGGTGTGTGTAACAAATAGTAGAGGAAAAGTCAAAATCAATACGTTTTTTTACTTTACCATTTTTTTAACAAAATACTTGTTTTATAACCCATGAAAAATGGAAATTTGGTGAAATTTTTAATTTTTTGTAATATTCACTAGAATGCATGTTCACAATCAAGGTGTGCGCAAAAAAGGTACAAAAAAGTCAAAATCAATGCATTTTTTGAATTTTGCCATTTTTTGCTAAAATACGTGGATTATAACCCATGAAATTTGGTAAAAAAATTTAAATTTCACTTTTTTTACACTCATGTTTTTTTTATTTACCATTTTTTATCAAATAGGTGTGTTTATAACCCATGAAAAATGTAGATTTGGTGAAAATTTTAATTATCATTTTTTCTTGACAATATTCATTAGAGTGCAGTAATTTGGTTTTTCTTCAACCTGGATTTGCTACCACCTCCCTTTGTCACCATTGGTAATACAGATACGTTCTGAAATTTCTTTGAGGACGTCAATTTTAACATAGACTCGCGCAACACTAGGTCTTATCAAATTAGTTGCTGCTGCAGTGGCCATGTCCGTCTTGATTTGATTTCCAATTTTAATAGCTAACTTGAAGAGATAGCTCTTGTTAAACATGTGAAAAGAAAGCATTGGAATGTTGATCCAGAGAGGGGCAATTGAGGACTCAATTTCTGGTGAGAAATCCGTTGACCATTTGAATATACGAGCAGGAAAACCTTGGAAAAATCAGGTTTGTTTGAGCCACATTCGTTGGAAATTATCTTCGAATCTGAAGATTACATGTTTGGTGTCTAGAAGACCGAGGTAACATGGTCCTTCGAATCCGGCAGAGAGAATTTCCTTTCTCATGATGACCATTGAAAGTTTGCCCCACGAGAATTTTCCAACTTGGGCAAAACAAAATGGTTAAGCTAGTTTAGCCTCTTCTTCTTCGGTGATTAGGATAACGGGTTCACCCTTATAGGAATTTAGGGAGGAAGAGTTGTGTTGGTTTTGGTCCTGTGTGGTGAATAAGGTGCATTTTTGTTTTGATTTTGATCTGTGTTTTTAGGGATTGAGGATGCAAGAGCATCTTCGAAAGAGATTTTCAGTTGAATTCGATCCCCTGGAGGCAGCGCCCCTTGCGGCTGAGAAGGGTTTCTGAACTCGATTTTTAAGGGTGGATCTGGATCTGAAATATTGGATCTGATAATATAGATCAAAATTACAGGCTGAAAATTATGGTGAATTTGTTGCTGAATATTACCGTTGATAGAGATTTAAATACTAGAGAGAAGACGGAGAGAAAATTAGGTTAGAGAAAGAGTTTTGCTTGATAAAAAACTAGACATGGAAAAAGGATCAAGAACTCAATGATTGATTGAGTGAGTTTTTGCTTGATTAAAAACTAAATTAGGTTAGAGAGAAAGTTTTTGCTTAATCAAAAACTAGACATGGAAAAAGAATCAAGAACTCAAAAACTGATTGAGGTTATCATTAAATTAGACATGGAAAAAGTGTATGATCGGGTTGATTGAATCTTCCTCCTCCAAATGTTACGAAGTTTTGGATTTAGCGGCTTGATAAAAAACTTAAATTAGGTTCGAGAGAGAGTTTTTGCTTGATAAAAAACTAGACATGGAAAAAGAATCAAGAACTCAAAAACTGATTGAGGTTATCATTAAATTAGACATGGAAAAAGTGTATAATCGAGTTGATTGAATCTTCCTCCTCCAAATGTTACGAAGTTTTGGATTTAGTGGCTTGATCAAAAACTAAATCAGGTTAGAGAGAGTTTTTACTTGATCAAAAACTAGACATGGAAAAAGAATCAAGAACTCAAAAACTGTTTGAGTTTATCATTAAATTAGACATGGAAAAAGTATATGATCGAGTTGATTGAATCTTACTCCTGCAAATGTTACTAAGTTTTGAATTTAGTGAAATCATTATTGACATGATGGAGACTCATCTCAAACGTTCATTTTTCCATATTAATTAATGGATTCCCTGTAGGCCACTTTCACTCATCAAGGGGCATAAGGCAGAGAGGCCCTCTATCTCCATTCCTTTTCATTATAGGAGCATAATTCATTTCAAGAGCACCCAATATTCCTGCTCCTAACTGCCCCTCTTTTTATTTTCTAAAAAAATGACCCAAAATCTCACATTTAGCATATGTAAATGAGCTTATCATTTTTTCAACCACTTATCCTAAATCACTCAAACATACAATGGCAGCTCTTAAAAATTATGAGGAAGTCTCTGAGCAGAAAATTAATATACAGAAAAGCTCTTTCCTCACTCATCATTCATGTGATAGAATCAAAAAACATTTCATTTCTAAAATCACTAAATTCCATCCAAAACAATTTCCAGTTAAATATCTTGGTCTCTCATTATATTATGGAAGAAACAAAGCCAACTATTTTGAGCCTTTAATTCAGAAAACGCACCTAAAAGTCAATGCATGGAGTTCAAAACTCCTATCTAGTAGAGGAAGGATATTCTTCTAGGTTCCTACTGCCCTCCTTACTCATATTCTTCAAGGTTCACTCCATGAAAATCTATTCTAGCCCTAGAATCATCTTTTGCGAATTTTCTTTGGGGATCTAATAACCAAAAAATAAAACACCATTGGATTTCATGAAACAAGCTCTATTTACCTTACCAAAATAGTGGTCTAGGTTTCAAATCACTTCATCATATATACAAGTCCTTCTATTATAAACTTTGGTGGAGATTTAAAGAACAGCAATCTCTTTGGGCTGTCTTTTTAAAATACAAGTATTATCACCAAACACACTTTAGCCTTTGCACCCCTAATAAAAGCACTCTTACAATTGGAATAGAATGTTAACTATTATGCCTGAAATAGCCTTGGCCCTATCAGAGTCTATTAATCATATATTCCTCACATGTGAAATAGTCACTAGAGTATGGAGAGTATTTGGGAGTAAAATAGGTATCCTATTTCTCCCAAATTCAAATTCCTTAATATCTTTTTTAAACTACTGGTGGAAGCATGTAGGCAAAAATGAGCTAATCAGATTCATCATAAAATTCACTCCTTCTATCATTTTTGGAAAATTTGGAAAGCATGGAATAAATACTAGTTCTTTGAAGAAGAAAAGTGGAATTTTGAAGCAATAAAACAACTCACATTTGCATATCTCAAAGTGTGTACTACTAATAAATTCTCTGATCTCAAACTTCTACACTTACCAATGGAACCAATTCTGGCACTCCACTCATGCTCCTTTAAGAAAAATATTCATATATATTAAATGACACCACCGAATGACAGTATGTTCAAATTAAATATTCATGATTTCATTAGCAACAATAATACAGGGCTAGGAGGTGGAATTGTTAGAAACACGTTAGGCACCATGTTGTTTGCTTTCACTTTTCAATCTCCTTCAATTAACGTGTTTTCCAATGACCAAATTATCATAGAGACAGCATTGGAAGAGATCAAGTACTGCTAGCAAAGAGAAATCCTCTCTAGTTGAATCCAGCTCCAAAGCATTACAGCTATGGCAGTAGAAAAGTGAAAAATGTTCATGGCGACTCAAACATCAACTGCATCAGCTCCAAGTTGCTTGTCAAACATCTGCATGGCTTCATTGTATAAAAGAAAAGAATTCAGCAGCCATTCTACTAGCAAAATCGGCTACCACTCAGCCTAATATGACCTTCAATAAAGAAGTCCAGCTGCATAGCAAAATTCAAGGCATTATAAGGGCAGAAAGACTCGGTCTACCATACATCAAAAAAACCCACCAACCGCAAGATCCAGATTAACTACTTCATTAAGGGTTTGCTGAGTTTCGTAACCTCGTGACATTTATTTTTCAAACCTATTGGCCAATGGCTGCCATTGTTAGGCCATTTTGCAGTATTTAATTACTTATGGTTGCTGATGTTAGGCCAAATTTTCAAAAAATGCATGTTTTGAAAAATTTTAACCCAATGGTTGCCGGTGTTAGCCCATTTTGCTACATATGTTATAGAAAATGAATACCATTTAAGTTTAAGATTTGGTCTCCTCTGTACAACATGTTTTTTTCTGAATCAGTTTTCTTCACTCACTCTTGGTGAAATGCAAGATTAATACTAGGGAACCCTTTTGTCTATGGTAAATATGCATATTATTAGCAACTATTTGTGCGGTATGCATATTTGCTATGAACTTTTCAATCACATAAAATATAAAGGAGGAATTACTCCTTATTTACATTTAATGTGCAATCAGAATGAATTTTTGATTAAGTCTAATACCATCATTTTTAATCTAAGGGTGGTGATTGTGTTAGCCTTTAATCACAAATCCAATCCTATCATTTTGAAATCTATTGTAAAAGGGGAGTTAATTAAACTTTCTTTTTGTAATGATACTATTAGGGTATATCCACCGTTTACAAAAACTATCAATAAAACTAGGTGTGACACCTTCTCTTGAATGCGAGGTTATGCCAAATAAAAAAATAATAATATTCACTAGAATCCATGTTCACAATTAAGATAGGTGCAAAAAACAATACAAAAAAAGTTTAAATCAACGCGTTTTTAGATTTTGCCATTAATTTTTCGCTAAAATACTTGTGTATAACCCATGAAAAAATATATTAAAAATTGGTATAAAATCGAAATTTCACTTTTTTTGATACCGTTCACAAGGATGCATATTTACAATTGAGGTGCGTGAAAAAACAGTAGGGAAAAAACCAAAATCAACATATTTTTTTACTTTGCTATTTTTTACCAATATGCATGTGTTATAACTTGTAAAATGGGGATTTGTTGAAAATTTTAGGGTCTTTTTGGATAGGGCTTTTTAGCCTATTTTTCATCTCATTCCAAAACAAAATGCTTGTATATATTCAATTCTCAAAACAAAAATTTTCAACCCATCTAACCTCAAAATGAGGGCATTTTAATCTTTTCAATATCTTTTAGTTTTTTTTTATTTTTTTATTTGTTTGAATTGACCGGTGGCAGTCAAAGATTGACTTACTCCGGTTAACCGCTGCTAGCCACCACTAGCCGAATTTCGAACATTTGAACGAAAACTGGCCGACCGGTGATGGTCATGGTGGTCAATGGAAGTTGACCGTCAATAGTCAACCTTTGACCATCAATGTCAACCCAAACAATTTAATAAAAAAAATCTTATTTTAAACTTTATTTAATAAAATAGTTCATATACACAAGAATCAATAACAACAAAACTTATCAATTCAACCACTCAATTTTCAAAACCAATACATTCCTTTTGTAAAATGCAACATGAGACTTCTTTTTTTCCAATTTTTATAATGAAACACATATTCAAATAGAGCCTCACTTTTTCTCAATTTTCAAACCAAATGTTTGATGAGACGTAACCGAAACCCTAACTAAATTATATATTCAAAGGGGGAAAACGGAGTTGTATAAGTTAGCTTGTTTAAGTATAAATAAAAAAGAAGAAAAAAATTAAATTAATTCCTTGGCATAAAAAATGAGCTTGAATTATTTCAAATTTGGCATATTATAAGCTGAACTCCATATATATATACTTAATTTCAGTTTCAACTTAATAATTAATTAAAATACAACATAAATATTTTTTTTAAAGAAACCTGCCATTAGAGTTAAATTTTAAAGGATGGAAAAGTGTGATTCATATAGTCGATCATATATATAGCGCAAAAAATGTTTAATTTTTATTAACTTACTATTGTCTTTAATTATACATGCAATAAAATACCTTAATGAACCATTATTTTAATCACATGTTTTTGTAGTGTCATAAAATCTAAGGTTGGATTAAACTGAAAATAAAATATTTGAATGACAAAATAACATACAAATTGAAGTTATATATAGTCATATAATTTGTGTTATTTAGCCACTAGAACTAACCCAGTGGTTAAGGAGTTAGTGTCCTAACCCCCAAGTCTATTGTTTGATTACTGGGATGCATGTGAGGCTGCGTGAGTGTCAAATATAATATAATATATATATATAATTGGGAGAATTTGTAAGGGCGCGTCTCATGCTCTTATTATTAAATGGGGTATAACTTTAATGTATTTATTATTAAGGGCGTCAAAATAACTTTATTATATTATATAATTAATAAAAGTCTTTAGTACCATTCTTATCAGTTATAAGAAAGATTACGTTAAATACCTAACTTTTTATTTTTTACTATCCAATCTTTTATTAGTTATTTTTAATAATTTCTTGTGGATAAAATTTGATAGTAACTTAGATCATTATCAAACTATCTTAAATAATAAAATATACATACCATCAAACTCTTTTAATTTTTAAGATCTTTTGTAATGTCTTAAATTACAAAATATAATCATTGTCAAAATCTTTCAAAACGTAAATTTTTCTTGTCATGAATATATTTATTATTAGATTATCTTAAATCATAAATATTTTTCATGAATTTATTTAAAATTAAAAAAATGATTAAATAACACAACATCGAAAAATACAGCAACTTTAAAATTAAAAATTAATAATAAATAACTGTACGTGCTTACTTGTTTATCAAATAATTAAGTTCATTGAAAATATACCACAAAACTTAAAGTTCATTAAAATTAATTATGATTTGTGATATTAGTTTGACAAATTCTTGTGTATTTTTTAAAACTTAATTTTATAGTATAACATAGTTTAATAATGATTAAAATTTATATGGATAACAATTAAGTAAAATTAATATTAAAATTTATTGATAACACTTATGAAACAGTAAATGATAAAATAGTTTATGATTAGATTAATGTGTTTCAGTAATAAAAGAATAAAAAAAGTAACTTAATATGAAAATTTATTGATAACAATTATAAAATAGTAAATGATAAAGAGTTTTAAGATATAGTTAATGATTAGATTGATATATTTTAATAATAAAAAGATAAAGAAAATAAGTGTTTTGATCGTGATGAATCATTTAATTGATGAAAGGATAATAAAGTCATTGGTTAAGTATTTAAACTAATATAAATATTTTAAAGTCTTTAATAATAAATATATTAAAGTTACGCCCCATTTAATAATACATTCATGAGGTGCCGCGACTTAATATAAATTCTCCTTATATAATTTGTGTGCTATTTGTTGTAGTATACATATCAACCTACAAACATGCAAATTGTTGGGGTGAAATGATATTCATTCGATATTATTAAAAGTTCTTTGGATTCCCAATGATAAGAAGCTGTTTTCAATGGTGACAATTCTTTTTTGGCGTCCAATTTTCTCAAGCAAGGACACAGTATTTCTTGTTTCTCATTCTGGAAAGGCCAAATCCAAGAACAAAACAAACAAGTTTCGGCCGAACTGAAGAAATCCAAACCACCATCTTGGGTAATATTTGCTCATCGATCTAACATCACGTCCATGAATGGAACCTTGTCAGTTGTCACTCGATATATATACACTTCTATGCAGTTAAAAGATCTCTCCCATACACTAAAAGAATTGCAGACATACGGTAATCAATATTTGAAAAAAAATATAAATTTTTCAACGAAAAGCCAAAACTGCATGTAGAACCCACATGCATTCACAATGGTAATGACAACCTCACGGTCCACAGTTTGTCAGTGTGAGAAATGAAGACGGGCTATACACTGAAAGATACTTTGAATGGGGTGACTGCAACTGGAGATGGAACTTCATTGAAAAAAAATGAAAATAGTTCTACTGTTTGGCTTTGGATTAATATTGAGTTTAAGTTAACTTTCGCTTTGGATACTTGTGTTGTGCATATATTTTGATGTAAAAGTAAAATCCCAATGGTGAGATGAGGATTTGAATTTATGCTGGCTATGGATGTTGGTGTTCAACTGTCATAAAAATTTTGTCACTCAAATAAACATAGAAATCCACTCAAATTAAAAGCGGGAGTGGGAAACCTAAAAAGTTTGGAAAGATTTGATAAAAAAATGATATATAAATATAAATTAAAACATATGTAATAATAAAATATAATCTATGTAACCCATCCCAGAAATAAATGCTCAGTTATTGTTGTATGAATGTTAGCGTTATATATGACACTGTTTATACTTTGTTGAGATCATCCCAACTTAATTTACCTCTCTAACTCTTCATCTTGAACCTAAACACTGGGCAAAGTTCCATCTCCAAGCATTGGATTACGCAACATTGATCACTTAAGTAGTCCACCCAAACTTAAGGCAATCGCAACTCGCACGAAAAAGTTTGTTAATCGAGATGGGAAGAAAAAGTTGCATGTCGTTTAGTTTACTTTTTGGGACATTGGGAAGGGTATAAATAATAAAGCAATTGAAGTGCCAGTTCTGAAAGTTCCATTTATGTGTGTGGGGATTCAAATATTATCCAGAGTGTTTGTGGATGTCACATATTGTCCATTTATAGAGACAGAGTAAGAGACAGTTCAAATTTGGGACACTTTGAGTAGACATGAGGAAGCTGGGTTTAGATATGCAGACAAATTGGATTAAGGGAAGAGAAGAAAAAAGGAATCAAATTGGTTTCAAATGATCCACAAAAGTATGTTAATTTTGGTATGAGTTCAAGAACACAGATCCAGAAATGAACATGACTTGGGGAGAATCCAAAGGAAAAAAAAAACAAATTGCTTAATTTCAAACGGGCAAAGTATGGAAATTTTGGTATGAGTTCAAGAACACATATTTTAGTGAGGAATAATGCAACGCATTCTGAGATTTTCCCATGCCAACATAAATTGTCTGGTGTTTTATATATAATACAAAAATTACTATGAAATCGATTCATATATAAAATGTGGTTCATATATAACAAGAACATTTAATGGTCGTTATAATCGTGATTCTAATCTATTGCAATTTTTATTGTGCGTTGAAATTGTAATTAACTCGCATTTCATATATAAACTCGTTTCATATCCGAACAACTTTATATAATGGCATCAATCATCAAAGGCTTTTCCACAATTTGTGAGAAGTTTTAAGATTGTTAATTAGCAAACAATTGTTTGTGTACGTAGGTTTGTAACGTAGAAATTTCAATGCATGCATATCGATCCCATTCCAATAAAGTATTAAATTAGAAGTATACTAAAATTATGAAGAAAGAACAAAAAGAAAAAATCTCCTAAAATTAATCTTAATGATTTCTCCATCATTTGGATATGTTGAAAAGTAAAGAGATCGAGAGCGAGAGGAGATTAGAAGAAAATTTGGCAAAGATTTAATTAACATAGCCACAACAATATTAACATGAATAATAATATCATCTGTAGTTACAAATACAACATTGATTTGATCGATGGTACGTTTTGAAACAAAGAAATTGCACCTTTTCTCCAGAAATAAATTAAAAAGTTTATGAATATTGTACTGTTGAAAATGTTTACAACCATTTCTTTTTTTAAATTATTTTTTTTTTCTTTTACTTTCCATATTATATAATATAATATATATACATTATAGTAATGAATACAGTTGTCGTTTGGTAAGGTAGAAGAAATTCATATCTCTGGATAATAATTGTAAAATGGGACAAAATCAATAAATAAACCGTTTCACGTGATTAATGATCAAACCCTCATCATCAAGCTTGCAACTTGTTACGTATATCCAAAATGTTTCATTGAAAAGAAAATTAAAGAAAAAGAAATGGATGGACCATCAGCCATTACAGCAATATTGGTGATTCTTGCAGAAGTCATGAGAACCTTCATCTATTTTTTATTTTGTAAGTTGTAACCTATGGATTTCAAGATGAATACGTGTAAGTCTATATTCATGCATGCATTTTTCTTTTCTTTAATTTTTTTTTACTATAGGGTAATTAATAGAATCTATATAATCTGGTTTATCATTAAGGAACATATATAGCTTAATTTCTTTAAGTTCATTCATTCATAATCTGTTGAATTATTTTAGAGGTTAAAAGATTCAAAAAAGACATAATTAATTAGGGTTTTGTTATAAGGAACGGGTCGATGATGCATATTGATTGGGTAATTAGTTCAAAAGACAAAATGATTAAATTGCGATGTTAATTTTAAACGAATGTTACTTTTTTATTCGGATTTCAAAACATTTTTATCATATACTGTTTTGAAACTCTATACAAAATACATAAGACGAAGCCTTGTCCATTCTATAAAGAAAATTTGACTTTGCTAACAAAGGAAAATGTATATAGCTTTAGCGAAGGAATCTAATTAGAAATTTTTTTTACTCCTAAAGAAAGAGAAATAGAGATAAGTGTTGATTAATCAGCAAATAATGTTTTTCAAGTCAAACATTTAACTGCATTGGAACCTAAAAAACTCAATGCTTCTGAACAAAAATCATAAATTAACTAATTTTGAAGTTTTAAAAAAATTATTAATTTAGAAATCTAGTTAATATAATAATGATTTTGAAAATATGTAGGCACAGTCATTTGCAAATCCGAATCGAATCAGGAATTTTTGATAGACTAAATTAATGTTGGATATTGTTTATTTCAACAATAATTTTTTGGACTATTAATTATTAATTATTAATTCACCATTATTTAGGAGATTAGCGCACTAATCTATGTATAAAAACACCAATAAAAAAATATTACTGACCATACCCAAATTATTATGTAGTAAATTAATATAAAAAGATTAAATATATATATCAGATTCTTTTTTTTATATATTCCCAAAAACTAAAATCTAGTCATTTAAAAATTTATAATACTCACTAACTTTCAATCTGAAATTATGAAAAAGTTTACAATTATAAAAAGACAAAATAAAAGTTTATCAAATTACATTGAAATTGAAAATATAAGTGATGTAATTTATTTAGGAGAAAAGTTAAGATATGTAAAAATATAAAATCTAGGTGCTAATGTGTTATATATTTCTGTTTGCAAAGTTAAATAATTTTAGTTCAATAATTTTATGAAAAAGAACGTAGTGACTAGTGAGCTAGAGTAGCATTGGGAGATCAAATATCGTCTGCTTAATTAGATAGGAATTTTAATATGAAATAAGAAAGAAGCTTTTCTAACTTCACAAGAATATATAAATAGCTGGGGTTAAAATAAATTTTTTTAATATTAGTTGAACTTAAAAGTTTTTCAAAATAAATAGAAATGCAATTCTCAAATAAAATATTTAATAAAATATGCTATCACTAGTACAAAATATGGATTTTACACCGGTTAAATCCATCATTTTACACCGGTTATTCGAAAAATAAACCGGTATATATACAGGCGGTGTAAAAGGTACAAGTTTTTTACACCGGTTTACAAACCCGGTGTAAAAAGAAAGGTTTTTACACCGGTTTACAAAACCGGTATAAAAAGTATCTTTTTTACACCGGCAATTCAAAAGAGCTAATAGATAAAACTATTCAAGTTCCATATCTCATAAACACATAATCAATCTTCAGACGAAACAAAAAGAAAATGAGGCCAGAGGACCAACTGAAAGTAGAAAAAAGATGCTTTATTCAGTAATCACAAGAAGCATTAGAAACTCTCATTTCCAAAATGCAACTATCATTATTTCTACTCACTAAGGCAATCATCCCAGATACGGCTTTCCTAAACTCGCAAATTGATACAAAATAATTTCGATTTCGAGGCAAGTTAGATATCATTAAAAATAGAGAATCCTAGTTGAGCATATAAACAAAGTGGGATTAGAGTTATTTATGGCCTTTCTCGAAAAACCAAATCAAGCAACAGATTCTCCTCATTGATACTTCATCTGCAACTACATCATAATGCTAACATGACTTTTAAGTGGCAATACGACCATAATGCTAACATGACTTATGTCAAGCTTTCGCTTGGCAATGATGAAATCAAGAATATTACAGAAATTGAGAAAAGAAGATTAAGAAGGAGAGGGAGAGTTTCGAGAGAAACTTTTGATTGCCATTGCTTAACACGAATAAAAATTAGTAAACGTATCCGTACCAAAACAACACCAATCTCTCGGATCTATGGCTTCCTCCATTTGCTCGTTTTTCTCTGACTTCACGAGTCCCGGACCAGACCCACCACGCTCCTTCGCTGTTCTTGGAATTCCGACCCCCGCCCATTGTCTGAGTGTGTGTGAGAGAGAGAAAGAGAGAGAACTGAGTGTGAGGAGAGAGCCGAGAGGCGTGAGCTTGTTGAAGGGAACTTAAACAATGTCGCCGGAGAAATCGTTGGTGTTGAAGGGATTGAGTGTGAGGAAAGGGGCGTGAGTTCTTAAGCAGGAAAAGAGGGAAACAAAAACATGCTAGGCTTAAGAGTTGTAGGCTTTTTGTTTAAAAAATAATTTTTTTTACACCGGTTACTTGTAACCGGTGTAGAAATTATTATTTTTACACCGGTTCTTCTTTAACCGGTGTAGAAAATTTCTACACCGGTTCTTCTTTAACCGGTGTAATAAGTCTAAATTCCTGTTTAATATTACGATTATGCCACCGCATTTTTGTAAATTACACCGGTTTTCTTTTAACCGCTCTAAAAATGGCGGTGTAAATCCGCCATTTTGCAGTAGTGTATCTATGCCATTAATATAAATATTTAACTTATCATAAAAGTTAAAAATAGAAATTTCTTGCATTGTTCTTCATGATGCCAAAGTTCATATAGTAGCTAGTATGTATGACCATGGTGAACAATTTAATGGAGTTCCCTATATTTTTAACTCTTGTAATTAATTGTTATAATAATAACTAAAACTTTCATGTACTTTAAATTAGCTTCATTAAAAAAAAATACATTAATAAACACAAAATATTACAATTAATACTGTTGTTTTTCACACTTAAAATGGATAGCCTTAATTAATTATGGAATAAAATTAAGCCAAAATATTAACTTACAATTTTTCAAGAATGTTGAAATTAAAACACAATAAGTATAATTTACCATAGCTTTCATATAATTAAAAGCCATCAAATTAATTGAGTAAACCAAACAATAATAACAACCTTCAAACTTTTTTTTTTCAATCTTAATAATTTGTCCCTCATGAAATTATGGTACTTAATTAATTTTAAGCCAACATTATTGTGAGCTTAATTGATAAAGCAAACTAAAATGGCTTTCCCACTGCAAGATAACTTGTTGGCTCACCCAACTTGTCCCTTTTCTGATCCTCAACATCATCCTCCTGTGATTCTTTATCTTCAAATTTTGCCAAGAATTGGTACTCAACTTTTGCTGGGAACATTCTGTAGAGTGCTAAATATAGGCAAATTCCAAAGATTGTGACTCCCACTACGTACCAGCTGAATTCAAGGTTGATTAGCGACTTTCCTCTTTGAAGGGCTTCCTCAGTATGGCATTTCACAGATAGTCGGCCTTGTTCCAAGTACAAGACACAGCCTTTAGGGACAAATTCGGATGTATAGAGCATGATTCCGATGACAGTGAGCCAAATTCCTTGGAAGAAAATGCTAAGAGATCTTACGAAATTAATCAAGAAACTCTTCGGGTAGCCTATGCTCAAAAGGGTTGTGACGAGTGAGAGAAGGATGACAATTTGTAGAAGCCAGTGGTATTGGCCTTCTAATCCACTGTGATCGGTAGAGTGGAGATGGAAGAGGAGAAATTCCTGAGCAAAGCCAATTGCTCCAAGCATGCAAGTAAGGCTATATTGAGCTGGTGGCTGAAGTATGTCAAGAATGATGGAAAAAAATGCATAAATGAAAAATGTCATGGATATGTTTGAGTGCTCAAAGTTGTGAAGATGGTTTGACGGTATGGTTCCGTCGAGATCCAGTGGTTGATGCCTGCGCGGGCCAACAAAGAGTTCCATGGTTATGGAGGCAGTGCAGCCTCCCATGATCGAGAGAAGCTCCAAATACCTGAATTTTGGAGCTGGAAACCATGTCAAAGCTGTGTATGATCTTGGATGGAGAAAATGAAGCCTAAGATGGTTGAGTAAATGCCATAGTCCGATTACCAGGAAGCCAAATCCAGGCAAAACGTGTCCCAACAAAGAGCCCATTACTCTTGCTTAATTATCGTCTTCTTCCTTGTTTTTGTTTGTGTTGGAATGGAGGCAGGGGATTGTCGTGTGACTGTGTGAGAGGGAAAATAATAATAATAAGCAGTGTGTGAGATGGAAATGGGAAGGTTGAGGGTGGGGTTATATAGAGTTGTCAAGTACGTATTTGAAAAACTTTCTGAATTTAATTCAGAATCAGTCGGAAAAGGAAAACTTGTGTGCAATATTGCAACATTTATCTATATATCTTTTGAGAATGGCATTAACATATATTATAAGGTCAAAGAGAAAAACAAAAGGCATTAATGGGATGATTGACAAAAGCCAAAAATTACTGTATTTAATTTTATATATATTTATACGTGACCAAAAGTTTTAGGAAAAATTAAAAAAATGCATTCATGTTAAACAGTTATAAAAATAAGTTTAAAAAGTTAATTTGGAAAGGAAGGGAGGGGGAGTGGGGAACACTTTGTCCATACTGCTCAAGAGATCCTAAGTCAATCATTTGGGATACTGTTGAAATTGAAAGGAGAAGAAAATTGGAACTGGCAGTGCAAGTTTTTTCTAAACTTGAATTGATTTGGGGGAAAAGTTGTGTACTTTCTCACTATTGATATGACTGCAAGAACATATTCAAACAAGAGCACTATTTATTGTACTTATGATAACGTTAACCCAAATTTATATTATTGGTATGCAATAGAACGAAATGGATGATATAAGAGAAGAAGATTCTTCTTGCAGGGAAGTTATGGCCTACCGCTCGTAGCCTTTGCTGCCCCGGCAAGCAAGCCATTGATGCCGTCATAATGAATAATGCAGGAATGGCTGTACATGAAGGAGCAGATATTACGGGATACCATAGATAATTAAATACTGATATGGATCATATAACAAGTATATATGCATGCTTGATTTCTATGATTTAAGTGTGTTGGAGTACGCATTGAATAAGTAATGCTTCCATGAAGATTCAACTAAGATATAATTAGTTAATACAAGCTGAGACATAACCCATAAAAAGATCGATCAGATTCTCACCATGAGAGAGCTTATTTATCATTTGGATTTCTGCCAACAATTGTGCAAATAACTGATCGCGATTGCACCTAGGGGTGATATACAGCCAAGCCAAACCCAAGTTTTAGTGTGTTCGTACTCTATTCGTTTATTAATTGATGCTCAAATTTTTTCGCATCCGTTTATTTACTAAATAAACGAGTTCCATACTAACTTTAACGGAGTCAAACCTGAGTTTGTTCATGAAGTTTCGTGTTCGTTCTCACCCCCTAATTACACCTGGTTCATACCTAACCTAAAGTCTCATTTGAAGTTAGATAACAATTAACAAGTACAAAATACACATGGAAAACAGGATAAGGAACTTGTAGTTATAGCAGTATAGCCCAAGAAGACGGCTTGTACTGTTGTTCTGATGCTATACTTGCCCATCATCCGACCTTATCCGTTAGGACCATTACATAAAAAGAGCTAGGGAGTGAGATTGTGCTACTTCCCAATCCGGAATGAATGCTCAGACTCAGAGACGATGGATACAAAACATCTCTTATTATATCTATGGGGAGTACTGAATCAGTGAAAGTGTTATACTTGCCCAACAGAATTGAATGCACAGCTCAGTTGAGTACCATTTTTTAATAAAATAATGAATGGCTGGGTCAGTATATGTACCACTTTCTTCTTCTTTATTTATCAATATCAGAATCAGAATCAGATTAAGATTCGATTTGTCTTTTATAGAAAACCAAAGAATCAAGATTCAGTTTCCCCTAGCTATTCCAATCTGCATTTTCATTTTGTGCCAACTTCTTTCATTAAGAAATCTATATGGCACCTGCATTCCACTTCTGCAGGAAAGAATATAATCTGATGATCTCCCGTGAAGCGGATTCATATATGAAACAGAAGCTAGCTAATCGCGATTTTAACGGACATTAAAAAAGACAGGTAATTAGAATCACGATTTCAAAGTCCTATATGAAACGATTTCACAATATTTGTTTTTTTGTAGAAAATAATATATCTATCTGAGATTGAGAGATTGAAACTTAATTTGATACAGCAATATTTGTATATAAACTGGTTTTCATTGCATGTAGTTTCTTTTGATACTTCTTGATATGTTCATAATTTCCCACTATCTCTATATATGGAACATTAAGATTTTTTTGGCTGCATGCTGTGATTGAATACGGAGCCCACACCCTTCAACTGCATCCAGCATAGGGTGCTTCAAATTATTGATTACAGGTCCAGACTCTACATGGCATTTTTTTTCTCAGTGCGTGAGGCTACCATTTCTTGTCCTCATCACAAAGTTATATACGTCTGGGATATATCAGATGGGAAACTGACATAAGAGATGGAGAGTATTGAGTTGGCAAGCACATGTTAAACTTAAAACAGTTCAAGAATGGATCCCACAAGCAACTATGGCTATTTTTTCTTTGTTTTTTACTGATTCAGGTTGAAAATCTCTCATGGTTATTAACTACTAATTAAATGGATGTAGATTAACAGAATGAAACAGCAGTTAAAAGAGAAAAAGACTTGTGATTCTGTTAAGTTATGTGATATCAAACGCGATTCTAATTAATAATTGTTGAAATCGTAATTTTAATTTATTATCATTTTTATTATACGTTAAAATCATGATTAACTCATTTCTGGATTAAGTTGTACCTCTATTTTGCTTATCTATAAAATTGAGGATGACATCCTTCCCGCAATAGGGATTTTCGTTTCAAATATAAATCCGCTTCACATAAACAACTCATAAATCATTAGTTTGAGTTCTCATTACCTTTAAACAATCAAGTTCAAACTTTGTTTCATCTTTAATTTTTCTTGTGAACAAATTTCTTCAACTAATTAAAAGCAAATTTACAATGTAATGGCAACAATTCTGTCGTCTCATCAATAAACTGCAGCATTGAACAAGCAAAACATCACAATCGAAGTGGAACACACGTGCATGAAACTTGAAAGAGGGACAACAAAAACAAAAAGTATAAGTCCAACATGTGCGGAAAGCATACATAGATAATTTTTTGAGAAAAGTCTTTTTTTTTTTTCTTTTGAAACTCAAGGTTATAATCCACAAAAATTGATATTTTGATTTTTTTTTTTTTACTTTTTTATTTCTTAATTTACATATTTCAAATGAACTGGGAATAAAAAGGACTGTTAACAGATTGGGTAGATAGTTTTTCAGAAAGTTTTTTTTTTTTTTTTTTTTTTTTTGTCTTTAAAACCTAAAGTTATATCCTACAAAGACAGAGAATTCTTTTTTTTTTAGATTAATATTCTTGGCAAAGTATATAATCAAAATAATAATATGTTGTCGTGAAGATTAAGAATTTTATACATACTTGCTTTGAGTTTGGGATTATTCTAACTTTAATTCCAACAAGTTTTAAAATGAACCAAATGCTTGAATTTAATAATTAAGAAAAATATTACTTTAGAATTTCATAATCCCTTCCAACCAAATGAAACCTTAATGATAATCATTGTACGTAAACGAGCAAACTGGAGGCATTGGAGCTAATAAAAAAAATTGTTAATTCAGATTGAAACAACAAGTTTTCATTCAGTTTAATTTGTTCTTGGGATAATGCAGGTAGGTAGGGCACAAGAAACACAAGTGAATGTACAGTATAAAAGTCCTATGGATCTTCTGTTATATTCTTTATTTCAATTTCTATTTCGATTTATAAATACGCGCAATATGAGATTGAAACAAGAAATAAAACAAAACATCCTAAGTTGTATAAAAGTATCCGAGTTATTTTGGAAAAGCACATCCAAAATTCTAAAATAACAAATCTCAAAAAAAATATTTCATGATATAATCCAAAAATAGCTTGTCCAAACGGAGCAATGCAACTTGACTAAAAATAGTGAACCCATTAATTTACAATAAATCAGTTTTGTTTCCCTTTCTTGGCTCAAATAAAGGGGCCAATCTCCGGAAACACTTAAAACAGTACGTAGTTGATGTTTCCCATTTGGAAAAGGCTAAATACAACAAGGGTGAATGAGTTTGGGCTAAACTGAAGAAATCCAAACCCCCCACCTCATGACTTATGAGTTATGAGCCATGCATGTCCAACATTTCTCTAATTTGTTGGCATGGATGAGAGCTTTGGAATCAAATGTTGACTATTGAATTTCATTTTTTTATTTTTTGGTTTTTCAATTACAGGCCTCCATTAATCAAACCAAACCCTCAGGCTGCTTAGAGTCAGTGTCCCAATTAGCTGATTATGAACACTTTGAAAGAACTGTTGGACCATATCTTATTGATATGACTTAATAGCATTTAAAAACATAATTTTAATTTTTTGTCACTTTTATTATTCGTTGAAATTTTATTTTAACTCCCCTTTCATACTAGGTAATTAACTGTTAGTCAAAGTTTCAGTACCTTAATTTGGGCATTAAGGGTCCTTAATTTGATGTTGTAGTCATTTCTAAGAATTATGATCTTCTGCAAATATTGAGCCCCTCTCGAAATCTAACAAGACGCCATTGTATTTGAGATCAGAACATCTGTCCAATATTATCTTGTCTTATTCTGTCCAATGTTTAAAATGATAGAGTTTCACTAAAACTATGGACTAAAAGCATAAATATGACTAAAATTACTTTACAATTATTAGATCCTAAACAAGATAAGAGTAAACTCAAAGACCTAATTTTAATCTTGAACATGATAAGACAGCCAAACAGTATAATTTTGGACAAATGATCTCGTCTAATTGTATTTGTACCATCAGCCATTTGGGATTAAATCTTAAACATAATTAGACGCACAAAATCCATGCATCAATATATGGGATAAGACACTTCTTGAAATTCAAATATGGTATGCATAGAGTCTTCTTACCTGGTGATCATTTGTGTGTTGGAATGCCCAAAATTCTATCTGCGGAAAGGAAAAAGAAAAGGCATGAAACAATAACCAACAAAAAAAAGTAAATATCACCCAAAATAGAATAAAATTAATATGTTTTTAACATCCAACTACTCCATAGATGGTTAGAAACTTTTGTACGTAAAATCTGTGTGCTTTTGAGCAAACAGTCAGTCATTCAGTCTATACAGCCCAATTCTATTGAAATTTTGCATATACAAAACTATTCGTCAATATAAATAAATAAAAAATATTGTCATCGAGTCAACAACGATCAGCAGCTTGGACCCTAGGAGTATAAAACTTTGAATTATTTAATTATGGAAAATTTACGTAGGTCAAATTAATATTATCCACAGAGTAAGATAGTTCAAATTTGAGCCAAGTTAATCGAGTTGATACTTATAATAGGCAGCTGAGAACTCACAAGTCACAACGACCAAAAGGGATGAAATTAATGGAAGAAAATTAAGTTGCAATTGGCAGTAACTACAAAAATGTACACAAAAAAAAAAAAACGTTTCAAAAACTGTGCAAAGTTTGGTAATTTGGAACGAGTTCAGGAACAAATATTAAGAGTATGGGCTAGGGGAGAAATTTTTTTGTTTTTATATATTATTACAAATGAATTTCTATGTTATTACAAATTCTTTTTTTTTTCTTTTGAGTTACTGTCTAAAATCATTTGTTCTAAGCTTTTTTGACTGACATTGCCTGAGATCGAACGAACAATTAATAGCAAATTGTGATTCTAATTTTCTGTTATATATTTTTAATTATTGTATGTTGAAATTGTGATTAATTATCATTTCATATATGAACCCGTTTCACATGAGATCAACTGTTAATTGTTTATGTACAATATAAAAATCAATGTTATATATATATATATATATATATGCACGTCAAATCAGTACCAAATTAAAAAAAAAAAAGGAAAAGTTTTTACAAAATTAATCAACAGTACATATTAGCATGCATGAACAATAAACTCAAGTGGAAAAATAAACGAATCTTTACTTCAAATAAAGCCTAAACATTGTACTTAATATAGAAAGAAATAAAGGGTTGAACTTCATCACCATAAATAAATTAGAAGGTTAGGAATGTGTACTATTTAAGTAGTTAAAGTTTAATTAATATTTTGTTTGCTTTTTTTCAGCAATTAAACTTACTTGTCTTAAATTTTTCATATTAATTCATATATATATATATGAAGGACGAACAAATTAATTAAAAAAATTGATAATTTCACGTAATTAATTAATTAATTAATTATTAAACCCATATCATCATCATGATTGCAACTTGCAAAGACAAAAGAAGTAATATTTATATAAAAAGAAATCAGGGAAAGAAAAGGAAAGAAATGAAATTAAATGAAATGGTTGGACCAGCCATTACACCATAGGTCATGACTTATACAGATGTAATTAATCCTTTCTGTTTAATTAAATCTGTAACAAAAACAAAACATATATACGTGCATGTTCCACAATGCTTACGTTGTATAGAAATCATATGCATGCACGCAGAGGCGGATAATTAGGGGTGCGTGGGGGGAGTCGCACCCCCAAGAATTTTTAAAAAAATTTATTTATATTGGTGATTTATAATTTTTTAAATATATATATATATATATATATATTTGCCCCTCCAAATTTTGGATGTATATGTTTAACAATTGGTAAAACCCACTAATTTTTTTGAATTTATTACTTGTGAATTAAATCTATTAAATACTTTTACAATATCCATATACTTTTGGCCCACTTTTGTACATTAAATTTATTCAATATTTTTATAATATTCATATACTTTTGGCCGACTTTTATACATTATATTCTTTTAGCTTTTCTTTTTCATTATCAATTACCTTTTACTCTTTTTCTTTTAATCGACTCAAAAAAATTTCTTGTACACCCTTGAACAGAAAAAAAACGTCTTTCTCATACCTCAAAGCTATATAAACAGTTAAGTTTAGATTTTTAATTTTATTTCAAAACTTTTTTTTTATCTTAATTGTACAAAGTTTCAAATATTTTAAAACAATTTTTTATTTAACTCATAATTTTATTTCTTTCAGGTTATTGTTTATACTCATTGGTTAATAATGCGTCCTAAAACAATTGATTCGTTCTTCAAGAAAAGAAGTACTGAAGACATAGAGCGTGCTTTCTCTTCAATGAAACTTATTAAAACGCCATTACGGAATAAGATGGAAGATGAATTTCTTGCAAATTCATTGATCACTTATATAGAAAAGGGTATTTCTAGAAGTATTGATACAGATTATATCATAGATGCTTTTGATAGTATGAAAGACCGATGGGCACAATTTCGAATGCCTACATTCGATAAAATATAAATTGCATCTTATATGTATTTTATTTTAGATATTATTTTAATTTGAGAAGTTGTCATGTTTTAAATATTTTAAAATTATTGTATTCATATACGCGATAGTTCATGTTCGCTCTCATAAGGTAAGATTTTTAGATCCGCCACGAATGCACATACATTTTTTTGTCGTTAATGTTTTTACGAAAATATCACTGTAAGAATGTTCCCTTTAGGGAAGGAATACTGTAATCCCTCATTCAAATTGTAATGAAATCTCCCATGCATGCATTAATTCACTGATAATAAGAAATTTTTTCTGCCCTAAAAAAAAGAAAGATAATTATGACATGCACCACTTATCATTTCATATTTGCTAATTTATTTTATTGACAAAATAAATAATTAATGTAGTACTTTCAGTTTTTTTTATTAAATCCCTTAGTCAAATTCAACAGCCGTCAACATAAGAGAGTACCTATAATTTTCTGAAATTACAAAATTCGTTTAAAACTTTTATCAAACCTCAAGAAAAGTGTAATTAACCCAAAATATGGAGAATTAAAATCCAAGAAGACAACTTATTATAATTTGCGTATAATTTCACTGTAATATCTGATGTCTTCTGTTGTTCTATGGCTATATTTGCCCATCTAAATTGCAAGCTAAGAAAATAGATGTATAGCATTTTCGTGTATAAGCTGAGCAGAGGAAATTTTATGAAAATCTTGATTTCTTTTTCTTCTTTTTTTTGTACTTTCCGTGTGAAATAGAAGGGATCGACCAATTAATTAATATCTTCATTAATATGGCACAAATAATGATTATACTGAAATTATTAATTAATGAGATTGCAAGTGTAGATCAGCAAAGTTATCCAATTAATAATGCTAAAGAAATAATTAATATTTAGTAAATGAATACATGAGCAATTACGGCAATTAAAGTTGACTTGCACACAACATCGACCCATCTGCATATTTTATATTGAATTCGTGGTTCGCAATTCATACGTAGGTAGCTTTCTAGCTTCTTTAATCATTTCACAAGCTTTTCCCAAACATATTTTATTTTTTTCCTAAAATATAATTAATCATAAAAACACAACCACATCATTGTACGTAGCTTTTTCATATTAGGATTTCTTCCTTGATCCAAATTGAAAATGACATTCTATGCATTATTTATGCAAAAAGTAAAATGAGTACATTTAAATAGTTCCTTCCTAAATTAATGAAAACATTAATCTCTAATACATTGATCGACAATAAAACCAAAAAAAAAAAGGTACAATAATTATATGCTTAGTTTAGATTTACAAGACATACACAACAAGTTTATTTTGAATCTTAGTTGTGTGTTGATGATTTTGATCAAATTATTATTATTTTTTTGAATTATCTAAATTTATATCTGAATTGATTCAAGCACGAGAAGTAGGTATGTGAAACTTTTCCTAATCTGCGATGATGTGCTCAAGAAAAAATTATTATCGTGCTTAAAAATAATCAACAAATTGCATGGGTAGAAACAAATTCAAGCAAGAATATATAAGTATAGAAATGGACAAGAAGCTTCAAAAAAAAAAAAATCATGGATGTTTCTAGACATAACTTAGATGTTTGAATGGCATGATTTGGTAAGAATTGGAAAGAAAATATAAATGCTTACCAAAATAACAAAATAAATATTTTTATTTGAGATTATATATATAGGTGGAATACGATTATTATTTAGCTAGTAAATGGACATTTATTATAAATAAATTAATGATTGAATGATAATAATACTCTGGTTGGATTTGCACCAATGGACATCATAGAATTCATCCCGAAGGCGATAGGGTATATTTTCTTATTTTTTTAAATTGCGAATGGAATCCCTCTTCTATTTTATGCTATCTACTGGTAGTGATAGTTGATACTGAAAATTGCATTTGTGCCGATTCATAATATGATCTAAATGAGTCGCACATACACCTGAGTACATGTTCCTTAACGCTGAAGACATCCCCATAGAGTGGGAATTTCGTGACATTTCTGATTAGCTCTGTATTGTATTTCTAATAAGTTGTTTAACAGTAGGCATGTTGAATACTTACAATCAATAAAATTATAAGTTTTTTCGTGATATTTAAGAGAAAAGTCGTAATGTCGTTTAAAAAATTATAAATCATTACTCAAGATAAATAAATAAATAAATAAATAAATAAATAAGCAGGTGAATGCAACCTTTAAAAAAAAAATAGGGTTACTAGGCAATTACAAGACAATTTTCATTTCAGCTTAATTTGTGGATTTCTCCGTACCATTGGAAATTTTCTAACCTGGAAGTTATCGCTGGTCTTTGACGCGATGCTCGTTTATGTTACAAAAACACTCCTCTCGCTTTCTAGAGATTGAGTACAGGGTACAAAGTACAAACTCTCTCTTGTGCCTTTAACTGATGAGGGACATGACATAGTTGTGAGTTTTGAGTTTTGACAGTTTATATATGCTTCTTACTTGCATATCTCTCCACCCGCCCCCCCCTTAGCTTAATCAGAACAAAAGCAACTAAAACGGGTGATCAAGTATATGAATTATACTTTGTCTTCGTATTCAGTGTAGGATGGTCAGTCTAGGTGTTGTTCATTTTCTCGTATTGAAAGATTTGGCCATTTGGTTGACAATATTTCATTCAAGAGAAATTAGGTTTAGTAGGGTATGGATACACTTTAGTACTTCACAGTAAGTTTAATGTGGAAACCATATTTAATTATGTGGTTTGTTTAAGGGTACTCGTAAAATCTTGTTTTCCACAACTATTGGTAGTTTTTTTTTTTTTCTTCTCTTTTTTTAGAACAAACTTCTTGGTGGTAGGATAAAAACACTATGAATATTAATTATCTAAAATAATAGAACAATTGGTGGTAAGAAAAATTTTCAACCCTGAAATTACACAAAAAACTTATGTGAAACCAGTTTATATATAAAACGTTAAACAAACAATTAATTACCGTTTAAATCGTAATTCTAACTTTTACCGATGCGTTAAAATCGTGATTGAGTATATGAACATGCTTAGCATTAAATAATTCTTGAAATTATGATCAATAAAGATACTTAATTGAGTGTACATTGGCCTACACTCTAATCCTATTTTCAAGGCTGCGGAAGTCTTGACACTAACTTGTCAATTCTGAATGGCCATTGAGGTTATCTTGATTGGCATACCATTGCTTGCAATGTATAGAATAAAACAGGTCATTTTCAAGTTTCTTTACATGCTTAGAATTTTCATCATGCTGATTTCTGCAGACCAAGGCAAATACGGCATCATAGATACCAAACAACCAAAAGATATTCCTTTTTAAGCTTCATAAAAGTGCTGCTGATGGTTAAAAATGGCTAGTTTCCTATGAGTTTCGTAAGAATCCACTTCCAAATTACAGAGTCTAGAACCTCTAAATATTATTGTTGAATATAAATTTTCTTCCTTCATTTTATTATTAAATTATTCTTTCACAAAAACTCCTATAAAACCGGTTCAAAGTTCATATATAAAACGTGTTTTATATATGAAATGTGTTTATAGATAAAACGTATTTCATAAATGAAACGGCCAATTAATACATGTCAAAATTGCGATTTAGAAATTTTAATTTTATATTTTTTTTATTGTACGTTTAAATCATGATTAACTCTCAATTCATATATTAACCGCTTCACATGACAGTTATTCTTGTATAAGTTGCTGTCCAAATTAGAAGTTGTCACAAGCATGGCCAAAACATTTGGAGGATTGGGGAAAGATCATAAAAACTAATTTTCAAGATTCAAAATTTCAAAGTTGCAACTAACAATGGTTCCAACAAGCAACAAGAATCCATATTGCAGTAAAACATGCATACAATTACAAACACGCTGCATTAAACACAGAGTTTGAAATCTATACTGGTATCCAGACTGGTAAATATTATACATAGACCTTTACAAGTTTGTGAATTTTCAATAAATGATTAAAGAAATTTTTTCTAATAACCCTTTTTTCTCCCCTTTATACTTACAAGTTACAACAAACAGAACCACCCAAATTCAGCCCTCAACTAAAAGCCATCAAAGCAAACCAGACAATATCAACCCACCAACTTTTTCCCACTTTTTTCCCTGAAACTTTGATTTTTTTTACTAAGCCAACATTATTGTGAGCTTAATTAAACAAAGTGATCATTTACCAAACTAGAAATCTTTGATGCATACCCAACCAATTCTCTCTACTCTACCCCTTTTTTGATCTCTTTCTCTTCAACCACTACCTTTCCATGTCTGCAGGGGCAAATGACTTTCCCACAGGAAGAAAACTTCTGGGCTGATCACCAAGTTTGTTCCTTTTCTGAGCCTCAACATCATCCTGCTCCTCTTCTTGATCCTCAAACTTTGTTAATGACTGATACTCAACCTTTTCTGGGAACATTTTGAAGAGTGCCAAATAAAGGCACATGGCAAAAGTTGTGACACCAATTAAGTACCAGCTGAACTGAATGTTGACCAGTGATTTTGCTCTTTCAGTGGCTTCATGATCATGGCACCTCACAATTTGATGACCCTCTTCCAAGTTCAAGAAACAACCTTTAGGGATGAATTCTGGTGTCCAAAGCATAATACCAATGACCATGAGCCAGATTCCTTGGAACAAAATGCTTAGAGACCTTATGAAACTATTCAAGAAACTCTTGGGATAGCCAATGCCCAAAAGGGTGGTGAAAAGTGAGACAAAAATGACAATTTGAAGAAGCCAATGGTATTGGGCTTCAATTCCCATGTGATCAGCAGAGTGGAGATGGAAGAGGAGAAGTTGTTGCCCAAAGGCAATTGCTCCAAGCATTTGAGTTAGACCATATTGAGCTGGGGGCTGAATTTTGTCTAGGATGATGGAAAAAATTGCATACATTAAAAAAGTCATGGATATGTTTGAGTGTTCAAAGTTGTGAAGATGGTACGACGGGATGGTGCCATCAGAGTCCAATGGCTGGTGCTTAGCTGGTCCAATGAAAAGTTCCATGGATATGGAGGCAGCGCAGCTTCCCATGATCAAGAAAAGCTCTAAGTACTTGAATTTTGAAGTGGGAAACCATGGCAAAGATGTGTAGGATTTCGGGTGGAGAGAATGAAGCCTAATATGGTTGATTAAATGCCATAACCCGATCAAAAAGAAGCCAAATCCAGGTGCTACATGTCCCACAAGAGTGCCCATCCTTGCTTAATTTTGATCTTCCTTGCCTTTTGTTGCTTTGCTTTTGCTTTGTCTTCTGTTTTGTTAGCAAGGAAGAGAAAAACAGGGGAAAACAGAGGAAGCAAAGAAATGGAGGAATGGAATGGGGGTAAAGGAAAGGGTGAGAGGGGGAAAACAAAAAAAACTAAAAAGTGGAGTGTGAGATGAAAAAATGGATGGGAAGGTTGAAGGGGTTTATAAAGGGTTGGGGTTTGTGAATTTTTATGGAAATTCATGAAGATCTAGAGGATTCTATTTTGAGTTGAAAGTTATTTTAAGGCATTTGTGAGATTAAAATTTGGTGGCTTGGGGAATAAGATCAAAATGATCAGATAAGTTAAGTGCTGACCAAGAGGCAAGAACGATCCTTATACAAGTTCTTTTTCTAGAATGAATAAATCCTATTAATCTCCATATAGCAAAGGGAAAAAAAAGAGTATTAAAAGTCATTTGGTGATCTGGACTTGTTTGTGGACAATTTGAATTTGCTGATTTTACAAAATAATAATAATAATAATAATAAAAAGGGAGAAATTATTAATTAAAATTTGTTATTAATTTCCAAAACTTTTCTTTCCTTATCGTAATCCCATTAATCAGTCTTACGCTTATCCATGTCATGGCGTTTTTTCCTATCCTTGTTGTCTAATCAATTTGGAATGACTACTTGTATGATTCGTCTTGGGTTTTTTTTTTTTTTTTTTGTGTGTGTGGGGTTGGGTTGGGGGAAAGAGGAGAGCATGTATTTGAGAGTTGAGACTCTAAGGTTTGACAAAATGTTAGGGGTTATTTTTTTCAAATAATGAAAGTTGAACAAATGCAAACTTGCAATTTAAAGTGTTCACAAGGAAGAAAGCAGTGCAAATATGAGATTATAGTAAAACAAATGAAATTTAGTTCTCATTAAAACAAATTAAAAGAAAAAGAAGTTCAAATATGAGATTCTAGTAAAAATGAAATTTAGTTCTCATTAAAACAAATTAAAAGAAAAGAGTTTAGTTTGAGCAATTACACCTATTGAGTTTAAGGTCCTTCACGATTAGAGATCAGGGTTTGAGTACTACGATACTATTTTTCCTTTTTTTAATTCTAAACTATGCATCTAGTGTATCTAGTACTTGAATAACATTTTTCCTACTCCTCTAACTCGAAACTCTGTCTTTCATGTTTCAACTTATCAGTCCCAATTCATTTGTAGCGGAAACTCCGTCTCTAGTATTCTAGCTCATCTCATCGTTTCTAACTCGTTTGTCTATTATTCCAACTCATAGGTTCTAATTCATCTACAACGGCTCCAATGAGCACAAGAGGAAGAGGATCTAAGTTGCAATATAGATATGTTCATTGTTATAGTATATAACTTTTATGAATAATAATAGAGTCCAGATCTTCTGTCCAATATTTATCCAGTCTTATTCTGTCAAACGTTTAAAACTACGTAGTTTCATTAAAAGTAGGGACTAAATGCATAAATATTATTAAAATTACTTTACAATTATGAGACCCTAACAAAGAGATTAGTGAACCCTACTACGTAGTTTTAATTAGGACATAATAAGACAGACAAAATGTTGGACAGAATCACGTGTCATAATAATATTATATAATTTTGCTATGTGAAACTATACTTTTTGCGCTTATTTCACAAACCTCATGTTGTTAATAAAGGTTTCTACCCATGTGGTATAAAAAAAAAATGTGACATTTATTTCAGTTTTGATCTATGGGAAATATTTGATTTTTGGTATTATCAACAGCAAAATTAGAACAAAATTTTTTTTTTTTGAAGTGTAGTTAAATGAATGCATTCATATATGAAATGAAAGTTAATGAAAATTTAAATTTAAAATAAAAGTGATAAGAAATTAAAATTACAATTTTAATTGTCATTAATCGTCGATTTCATATATGAACTGTTTTACATGAGTTTTTGTCGATAATTATATATTACATTGGTGCAGCTTTTGTTTTGGTTAATTAAAATCAGTGAATCGCAATGGAATATGCATGGACAATGGAGAGCTCGTGGGATTGTAAATATTAAGAAAAGAAAATCATGAAACCAATCGAAAATAATGTTTTATAGGTCAACGTAAGTGATGTTTGTGGATAATATGGTCAATACCTTCCAAACAATATGAAAACGTAGGTTAAAAGCCGAGACTGCGACGGCGACGGCGACGGCGTTTTTTCTGAATATTAAAATTAAGAAGTAAAGTTTGACCGTGCATTTTTGGTCCATCTTCCTTTGACACTATAGTTAAAGCTAAAGCTAATTAATTAAAAACTTTCTAAAAGTTTCTAACAGTATCAGTCTGTGCTTTTAAGTTTAATCTTTACTTAATTTTCACGATTATATAATTGATAATAACGATTTCATCTTCATATTCTATCAACATTGAAAAATGCATTGTTTTTCTTGGTTTTTTATGTGGTTTAGTTGATACAAAAAATTAATAGACTTAATTTGACTTGTGAATTTTACAAAAACTCATGTGAAACCAATTAATATATATAAGACATAATTCGTATATGAAACGTATAATAAATCACTATTGAAATCGTATAATTCTAATTAATTATCGTTTTTATCTCGTATTGAAATCGCGATTAACTTATTGTTGTACATATAAACTCGCTCCGCAGGAGATAAGTTGTGTTTATTTTGTCAATTTTTTCTAAAAAAAATTTTAAAATAAAAAAGTAATGATAAAGTAATTATTTTTACTACAAAATGCTTTATGTATTTTCATTAATAAAATATTAAATTTTAATTTTTAACACATTTTTCCACCAATTCATTAATAAAAAAAATCTCAAATCTATTTTAAAAAATCACCAGTTTAAACACCTTCAAAATATTCTTTTGAAAAAAAAAATCATCATAAAAAAAAAACATATTCAAACATACAGTACTTCATATAGAATCATAAATACGTTCATTCACCTCATTTTCCATATGGGTTTTGTGCTACTTTGTTGTTGATTGTTAGTATAGTTGGGATCATTTTTTGTTTTTAGCTTTCGCCATAATAATTCAAATCGGCAACCTTAAAATTGCTCAAACGTACGTAGTTGTTTGAATCCTTAAAATAAAAATTTGGTGGAGGACCAAAAATAACAAAGAGAAATCCTTATGTTGCATTAGATGATGTAGTAACGTCAATTAATCTCCTATCAAATAGTTAACTCGTATAATAAATAATAATTATATATATAAAATGGCAAAAATTGTTTTTGTCATTACTGACGACAGCCAGCATACATAAAGAATAGTAAAATAAAAAAATCGTACCTAATATTTTCGTTCTTAGCAACTAAATTAATATTGGTCAATAATTGCCGGACATAATGAAGATTCTTTGTTCAATTAAAAATGATAAAAACAAAAATTATTTAAAATTCCAATATTGCTTAAGCAGCCATTGCTTGTTCATAGAAGCAACGAATCTTTACCAATACAAGTTACAGTACAACCATTTGACGTGTCCAAATTGAAATTCTCATTGGTCTTTTTTCTCTAGATATAATCATCACGTGTAGTGTGTGAGTTTGTGTGTGAAAATTTGAAGGTGATTTTGAAGAAGATTCAATAGTTGCATCCAAACCAAATACTATATATGTGTGTCAAACTTGTACTTTTGTTTCTTATTATCAATTCAATTCATTCAAAAGTCAATGCGCCATGCACAGAATGTTTGTGTTGCTTCTTTTTCTTTTTTTTTTTTGAACCCTAGAAAGTTAAAAAGAGAGTACTCCTCCTCAACTGAGGGTTTGCATATATAGAAAGAGACAATAATTAGTTTGTTGTAAAGCGGATTCATTTATAAAACAAAAGTTAATTACGATTTCAATCCACAATAAAATTGATAAAAATTTAAAATTACGATTTCAATGACTATTAACTAACCGCTTCATGTTTTATATATGAAACTATTTCATAAAAAATTTTTGTGAAGAGGGACAATGCTTGCACTTACAATTTTTTATGATTAATAATAGAAAATATGAATAATCCTATGTGAAATTATAATTTGACTCATTGTCAAGTTCTACTATTACTTAATGGACAAGTATTTAACCATAAATAGATAAACGATTGAATGATACTTGAGTGAAACTCAAACTAGTTAATTAAGATATTGCAAGAAAGCTATGATTGAGATTTGAGAGAATCTTATTAGAGTTAGAAGTCATGATTGAGGGAATCTCATAAAAATAATATTAATTCCCATCGAGTTGTGAACCAATTTTCAAATATTGTAATCAATTTCATATGCCCCTTATAATAGTTTTTTTTAGGCTAATTAAAATATATACTCAGTTTATTATTATTTTTAAAATGTACAGTAAATAATGATAGTTGGAGTAATTTTGATGGTTAAGTTGTAATGTATCCACCTTAATTTATACAATTTTGATACATGTTTAAAACCTTTCCACTTGCATTATTTTGGTGACTTTCCTTCTTCAAAAGAATATTCTGAGTGGGATGTGGACAGGGCTGATCATGAACATGAACCTTCCAATTCCATTGCTTGAGAATATTAGAACAAATTGCCCTGCCAATTGTTTCACTATCCTTTTTCTTATACGAATTGAATCATCAATTTTATCAGGCAAATACCCGCCCATTGTTTTGCGGATTGAAAATGATCATTCCAGAATTTAGTACAATATTCCCCCGTGCGTGCTCCGCAAGGAAAAGCTTCCCGATTATTAAGTTCAAAATTCTTGTCTTTCTCACGATTATTAGACTCTTTTTTCAATCAAACTGTTGAAGCTTTGATGCAGTTCTTTTGAACTAAGTTGTTTGCTAAAGTATTGTTGCATTATCCTCTCATAATTTCAAATGCCAAAAAAATCATAACATCTTATGGAATGATAAAAATTGTAAAGTCTTTATTAATTGCTAGCTCTTATACACTTCAATTAGAGTCCAGATTCTCTGTCCAATATTTATCCAGTCTTATTCTGTCTAACGTTTAAAACTATGTAGTTTCATTAAAAGTATGGACTAAATGCATAAATATCATTAAAATTACTTTACAATTATTATACCCTAACCAAGAGATTACTAAACCCTACGACGTAGTTTTAATTAGGACAGAATAAGACAGATAAAATCTTGGACAGAAGATCCCGTGTCCTACAATTAGCAGTAGAATTTCTTCATTCATAATTTCAAACTTGTTATTTTTTCAAATTGAATTTCAACCATGAAAAAAAGTTTTCATAGCTAAATTTTCTAATTATCTCATGACCTACGAGTTCCCTAATAAAATATGAACTTTCTTGTGCATATTCTGTTTATGAAAAAGACATCCTTTGTTTTGAGTATTAATAAAATAGTAGTATTCATGAGGTAGAATGGGTTGATAATGTATATTTGAGTGCCAGTCCAAGAAAAGGAAAAATATTAAATAATGCACAATAACTTTAGACGGGCGCAACTTTTTTATATAAATCTATTACAATATAGTGTTTTGAAACTAACTTCTCTCCATGAAATGTGTCAACTGGCTTCTCTCTGTAAAGTGTGTCATTTTTCAGCAAATTTATTTGTTAATATATGTTCGAGCCTATTTAAGTTTTCTTAGTTATGTTCGATTTATTTTCTATTTTGATTTAGAGTTTCCTATATATATATATATCGATTTCGTAACTTTTATCTTTATTATTACGATTTTGTAGTTATTCAATACAACTTTCAAATTCTTTAGAATTTGTGTCTTTCATCTTCAACAAATCTGTGTTGTGTTAGTACAAAAAACGATTTGGAAAAAAAAAAAGAAGAAGAAAAAGACAACACGAGAACACAAAAGAATAAAACAATATATGGTATGTTAAATCAATCCGCTAGCTTTTAAATTGAATGTACTTAATGATAAATGTATAATTATTTAGTTGAAACATATATAGTTGGAATTCTGGAAGATAGAGAATGCTAAATGGTCAATTTTTTCTTCTCGTCATGCGTGACACGAGTGCGAGAAAATTTGAAATTGTTTCTTTACACTATTAGTCTATAACCTCGAGGCAGGCATTTTTGTGGTACTCTGGGATTTGCATGTCTTAATCTTCTAGTAGACACACACACACACACTAATTAAAAATAAATCTTCATTTAAACGAGCGAACCCGACAACGAAATATGCCTGGCAAACACATTTGTGAATATCGGATGTTTGCATTAAATGTAGCTATGAAGAACCAAAAAATAAATATATGCACTACATATTTGATATTTCTCACCCATTTGGATTATAAAAACTCTTGTAAAATTCACGCGGGTCGTACATAAAACGCACAATTAATTATTGTTAAAATTATAATTATAATTTTCTATCAGTTTTATCGCGTTTGAAATTGCGATTAACTCTCAATTGCAATATGCACAAGTATTTATCAAGGATAATAACATATGACTTTGGACTGAGAAAACTAAGGCTCAGAAGGCTCAGAATAAGAGTTTATGACCTTGGACCCAAGAAATTGAACAAATTGTGGGCCTAAACTTAAAGTGTCTAATTGCCATAACGTTTGCTGAATTAATTAGGGTCTGTTTCGATCCACTTAAAATTTTAATTTATTTCAAAATTACAAAATGAGGTGTTATTTTGTTCAACTTTTTCATTAAAATTTTTAAAACACAAAACAATGTTATAGTAATTATTTTTGCTACAGTAATTTTTATAAATAAAATATTGAATTTGAATTTGAATTTGAATTTTGAATTTTAAATTTTAATAATAAACAATTCTTCCTAAACACAATTCCCACCAAAATAAACTAATAAAATACTAATTCAAATTTCAAACTTTTATTAATAAAAAAATCTTCAATACAAATCACAACAAAATAAAATCATTCATTCCAAACACTCCCAAAATATTCTTTTCTCATAACAAATCCCAAGAAAAAAAATTTCATGATATAATCCAAAAATAACTCGTCCCAATGGAGCCTTAGGGTATGTTTGGTTGTTACATTTTTTCGATTTATTTCGCAATTATAAAATAATTTGTTTGTTTTCTTTAATTTTTTTACAAAACTTTTTAAAACTAAAAATGATGCTACAGTAATTATTTTTGCTACAGTATTTTTTATAAATAAAATATTAAATTTGAATTTTAAATTTTAATAATAAACAATTATTTCTAACAGAATTCCCACCAAAACAAACTAATAAAATATTAATTCAAATTTAAATTTCAAATTTTTTATCAATAAAATAATCTCTTATACAAATCCCAACAAAACAAAATCATTAATCCAAACACTCCTAAAATATTCCTTTCTAATAACAAATCCCAAAAAAAAAATTTCATAATAAAATCTAAAAACACTTCATCCAAACGGAGCCTTAATGACTATGATTATTAAATACCGAATGCTTTCTTCTTCTCTAGCCTGCAACTATACAATAGAAATGGTACAAAAAGATTTTTTGTCATTTCAAGAATGAGTTTCAAAATTTTCAATCCAAGAATAAAAAGTTAGATCCAATTCAAGCGAATTGAAACGTTAGAAACTTGTTTTTGGAGGAACTTTATGATAAAAAAATTTCGTATAAAAAGTGAACAATGTATTATATAGAAATAAAAAGTTAAAATTGCACCATGAAGGACAACAGTGAAACTTTTTAACGAGTAAAACAAAAGGAAAATGAATTCTTAAATTGCCAAAGAATTGAAATTATTTACCCATAAAATGAAATTCTAAGTGAGTGGTTGATAATAGAACAGTTACAATCTTGGATAAAAGCATTCGTATTCTATATAAAATAAGTCAAATGTGTTTTTAGGTTTTAAGGCAATGTTCAAGTTCCCTTAGACCAAACAAAACCATAAACTCCACTTCACCAGAGAAGCAAAGCAACCATCCAAGATTTGAGTGGCAATTAATCACAAAGTTCAAACAACTCTCAAGATCAATTTAAGAAATGATTGAGCCATTTATTATATTAGAACTTTTTCATGATACAACCAAAGTCATCATACAAAAAAATCAAAACAATCAAGAGAACAGGAGATTTCCCTGATTACAAAATAAGGCCAGATCATCATCTCAAACAATGCCATGCACTTGAGAATTGAAATTTTGTCATTGCAGCAAAACATGATCATCTCAAACTATATCACTTTTCTTTTTACTTCAATTTTAATTCTCCTCTTTATCTTAACAAAAAAATAAATTTCTTCAACTTTATTCGTCATCTTCATTCTAATATTAAAATTATTAATACCTTTTGTGGTAAAAAAATAATTTAATGCATGTGATTACGGAATCAAGTCAAAGAATTTTAGGAGAATTTTTATAATCATTTATTGAAGAATTACATTGTAAATAGAAATTTAGACAACTTGGTAGTGTTGGAGGGTGAATTTTTATGATCTTTTGGTGAAGAAGTCTAATATAATTAGAAGTTTAGGCAAACATAGTAGGGATTAAAAGGTGAATTTTTGCAATCCTTTAGTGAGAAATTCTAATATAATGGAAATTTTGGACAAACTTGGCGGGCTAGATGACATGGGATCTTCTGTCTAAGATTTTGTCTGTCTTATTTTGTCCTATTTAAAATTAGGTCGTAGGGTTCACTAATCTCTTGGTTAGGGTCTAATAATTTTAAAGTAATTTTAATGATATTTATGCATTTAGTCCCTACTTTTAATGAAACTACGTAGTTTTAAACGTTAGACACAATAAGATTGGATAAATATTGGACAGAGGATTTGGACTCGGGCTGGATGGATCCCACGCTAGCCCCTATATGGTTTGGCTCTACTCAAAATCAAAGTACTCCTAACAACACTTATGCCAGAAAAGTTTTTGTGTTTAATTTCCAAAACAGTTTGACAAATTAAAAATGCTAATTTTTATTACTTAATTAATTAAATAAGAATTAAGCTTCATTCTTCTTTCTTGTGTCGGTAGTTAGTTCAAAAGATTGCTTTAATTCTTTTTATATATATACATGCTATGGAAAAATAAAGTGTTAATTACATTCACCACTGTTGAGATTTGATAAAATTACCAAACAAATCATGTAGTTTAAGAAAATTACGATCAACCGCTTGACTGATCAAACGTTTAACAAATCAACCCCTTCCACTAAAAAGTATGTGTGTATTGCTTAATATGCCCTTAAAACTTTATCTATAATAATTATATTGTCTTAGTTAATTAAATACATATGTTAAATATTAAAATAAAAGAAAAAAAATATTTTTTACACAAACAAAAAAAAAACTCAAAAAGAAAAAGAAAAAACTCAAAATTATGTCATGTTATGATTTGTCTCATTTGTAAATTACTGGTGGAGGTCTAAGAAAAATAAATCAATGCATGCAATGACTCTGTGGTCATGAATCATGGCGTAGCTGAAAGACTTTTACTTTGACGCTATAGAAACATCAAGACCAGGAAAAGCTCGCACTCTCGCAGTGGCGCGATCCATCCATTCAGTCAAAAAAGGGTTGTTGGAGACGTCATCTAAGTCTTAAGTCTATGAAGTTCATTTTTTTCCATGTTGAGAAGAGAACTTTTGATATTGAAAGGTCAAGCAAATGGAAATTTTGTGTCATTTCCCATTACAGGTATATTTCTTGAACCAAGTTAGGTAAGTTAAGGCCAATATCCCCTTTTGGTTTAGGGTAAAAATTCAAGTAAATAATCTGTGTTACTTTGCTATTTACCTAGCTGTATGAAGTAACATTACTATTCCAATTTAGCCATTTTAGTTGATGATGTTGAACATAGTTTAGGTAGAAATTAATGTTGCATTTAATTGGTTAAGTAATTTTTCACTTCAAATCTTGTGTTATATTCACTGTTTCATTAATATTAATTTTATGTTTCATTATACGAGTATTTAACTAAAACTCTATCAAGTAATTAGTGAACGTGACGAGTATTCATAGAATAAAACAGATAAAAACACCAAATATAATACAAGATCCATAGGGTATTTTGTCTTGTAGAGTGGATCATATATATTAGATGCTATAACATGCTACTGTTATTCGTCATCCCAGTCATTTCTTTTAAGAATTCAATTAATTCAGTTTGTGATTCATGATTTAACATTGAATAACAATTAATCTTACAATAAAACTTAAGTTTAAGATCCAAACTGGTCTACAAAAGTTCTTGCACTTAATTTATAGAAAAAATAATAACAGCAACTTTCTTTTACAAATATTTCTACGTTAGTGGAAAAGTGTGATCTATATAAAAATGAAAATGATATGATGACACAACACACTTACACACACACACACACTCAACAAAGTTGCATATATTATTCCTTCATTGTGTTTCCAAATTCCCACAACACGCTCGCCTTTCATTTCTTGGTAGATGCACAAGCACAATTCTTCCATGGCTACAGTTTCATATTTCCATCTCTTGATCACCATCTTCATCTTTATTTCCTTCATCTTCATCACTATTATTCAAGCAAATGATGATGGTGAAGATCAGTACCAGTTTGTCAAACCAATCAATCAAAAAGCTCTGAAGATGAGAAAAGAAAAGTTTAGCCATTTCAAGTTGTACTGGCACGACATCCTCTCTGGCAAAACCCCTACGTCAGTAACAGTTGTAGCACCACCAAAAACGACTTCCTTCACCGGTTTTGGCATGGTGAACATGATCGATAATCCATTGACTCTAGGCCCAAAACTCAGCTCAAAATTGGTTGGAAGGTCTCAAGGGTTTTATGCATCAGCTTCACAAGAAGAGATTGGTTTGTTAATGACCATGAATTTTGCTTTTATTGAAGGAAAGTATAACGGGAGCACAATCACCGTTCTAGGGAGGAATCCGGTATTCAACACGGTCAGGGAGATGCCGGTGATCGGAGGAAGTGGGCTTTTCCGATTTGCTCGGGGTTATGCGGAGGCAAGAACTCACACATTTGATCTCAAAACTGGCGATGCCACGGTTGAGTACAATGTTTATGTAATGCATTATTCATAGCTTTTTGCTGCCATGGTTTTTGTTTCTTCTGCTGTGATTGATTTAGTGAACTTTCGATCGAGGCCATGGTTTTGAATAAATATGTTGCCTGTTTAGTGCTCAACAACAACAATGGACCGGACCAACCCCTTGTTGTAACTCATAATTGATCACAACATTGAGCTGGGATCATTATCATTAATTTTGAAATTTTGAGTTTCGATTTATACGTAGATTCACGATATTAACTGCCATTAATTACATATGAAAAATTTCAGTTGAGTTTTTGTTAATTATAATTTATAAATCATGAATTAGCCATTTATACTTATACTATTATCTATAAAAATCACATAAATGCAAGCTAGTCATAAGTTTTTAACTCTTAACCACAGTATGAAACAATATGATGAACTTCCAGAACTTTACTCATTTTGTTTGGAACAACATTGTTGCGTGCATTAACCTTTATTTTGCACATATGGAAATTCGACATGGACATTCGTTATCCTTTCCTCCTAATCGATGTCAATAGTTCAGTGCTTGTTTAAGTTTTTTTGGTTAACGAAAACATGCAAAGCTCTAAAAGAAGAAAAACAAAACTTGCATATATATTATGTTTGTGTGCATCTTTGTCATCATGAAATAGAAAAGACAGCCATCTACGTACGTAAAGCCACCATTGATGAGCTCTAATATTATGTTTTGATCATGGTGATTTGAATATTTCCTTCACCAACACTTTTTTTAAGTAATAAAATTTGAGTTAGAAAAAAAAAAATTTAGCCCTGATATTTAATAATTGTCATCATCCTAGTGTGACCGCGCAACATTTCAATGACCCGGTAGTTCAGATAGTTTTAGTTAGCCATGACTGATGACACAACAAAGGATGTTAGTGAAGAAAAAGATTGCCAGCTGCCCTCATATTTTGCAAAAGAAATACTAGTACTTTTCTGAAAACTTTTTGAGCCATGCATGGCTGCTGTATATAACTTCTTCTTTTATTTTTTATATTAGTACAAACTATAAAGGTGTATAAGAATTCTTTGACAAACTTTATTAAGGAGAAAAATAAATAAAATACGTTTTGAATCTTCAGTTATATATTATAGATCATTCTAAAATGTTTTTTTATTATACTATTATTTGGTCGAAATATTAATACCATGTTCAATTCTAGAGATTCCTAAGTTGAGAATTGTTTTTATTTTCCTCCTAAATAGTAATATGTTTTCCTAAGTTGGCTTCACTCTTGTTAGAGATCAATAATATATTTATTGTAATATATATTAATTATCAACTCATCTATTAAAGAAACAAAGAAACTCTTGTAAAATCGATTCATATATAAACAATGACGGTTCAAATAGTAGTTCGAATTTCACATACTACTTTCATCGTGTGTTGAAATCGTTGCAACAATTAAAAGAAATGCCAATTAACAATAGCAACAGTTAAATACAATATAAATTATGCAATTGCAGTATTGCACCATATTAATTAGCATCAATAACATTTGAAATGAAAAAGATCGTTGCATTACGTACAATTGTTGGGTAAATCAATGGATTAATTATCATCGTTGTCCTTAAGTTCATTATTACATGCATGAACTCGTCGTATCTACGTACATCCATCAATCCCCATGAAAAATATTTGCCCAGTATTAGTCAATTAATTCATAGAAATGAGATTTTCTTTCCAACATTATTTTGTCATATCATATTTTAAATTAAAACTATTGCAGGATTCACACATCTCTTGATTAGGATCTAATAATTGTAAAGTAATTTTAGTAACATTTATGCTTTTAATCCTTAATTTTAGTGAAACTACGTCGTTGTGAACATTAGACAAAATAGGACAGTATAATATTGAACAAAAGATGATATCTAGTACAGTACCTATCAATTCAATAGTTTCACATCAAATTAATGTAATAAGATTGAGTAATGATTGGGGGAGTGAAAAATTAGAGTGAAAACCCAAAGTGACTGACGTGGCATGTATAAAAATACAAACTAATCTATTACTCATTAGGGTTCACTCATCATTTGGTTAGGGTATTAGTTTATCTTTTTATAACTGTCACGTCAGTCACTTTGGATTTTCACTCTAATTTTTCACTCCCCCTATCATTGCTCAATAAGGTTAAAGAAATATTTCAATATATGAATAATTATCAATCACGAGTAAATTAAGCTTAGAAGTGTGAAATTGTTGTGACGTAATTCTTGGCATTTGGACCACAACCGAAGTTGCAATATTTGGTGCTAACATTAGCGATCCTCAAGGTAATATTGTTAGATAAGGGGGGATTGGAAGAAAAATAATTTTGAAGTAAGGTAATATTGAAGTATTTATATGACAAAATTCTGGAAAACTAAAATAATTTTTTTTTCAAAGTCGAGAATTCAAATAGCACTTATTCTAAGTTGAAAGACTAGGTCATTTACCCTAGAAATAAATTATTATGATTAGAAGTTGTTATACAAGTAGCTTCAATGTTGACATCCAAAAATTTGTTCTACAATATTCTATACTTTTATCCTTTCCAAATTTTCTTTATTTAGAAAATACACTATATAAAATAATTAATAAAGGAATAAGGGATAATAAAATTATTTACTAATTATATAATATAATTAATTATTTCTACACTCTTAACAATAAATCCTTTAAAGTTATACTCTTTAAAATAATATGGCCTGAAATGTGCTCTTAATTATAATTTTATTGGAGAAAAAAAATATCTAATCAATTGGCCAATACAAGCCTGTTTGGTTTATGTCTAAAAAGTGTTTTTTTTTTCACAAATCTAATTTACATTGTTTGTTTTGTCTATTTTTTTTACACATATTTTTAAAACCAAAAAAATATTACATTACTTATTTTTACTACAGTAATTTTAATTAATATAAAATTATTCCTAATACAATTTTGCAAAAAAAAAACTTAGAAAATATTAAAACAAATTTAAAATTTAAAATTTTATAATAAAAAATTATCGAATAAAAATCCTAACAAAAATAACTTCTTCAGATCCAAACATCCCAAAATATTATTTTCATATAACAAAATTTTTTTAAAAAATCATTATAAAAATAAAAAAAAAATAGGCTATCCAATAAAGACATCCTTTTGTTAAAAAAAGGAAAAAAAAAAGGTAACGGACGCATCTTATGTAACGGATTACGGATGCGTCTTATATGCAATAAAAGATGCAGCCGTGTTAAATAACGGACGCATTATATGATATTTTGTCAATATTAACACCTATGACCCCAGCAACATCCCACGGCTAAAATCTAATTTCTTTATTGATTATTTTTCCTTTTAGAGGAAAAATCAGTAAAAAGGTTATGAAATTGAAACACTCTTTATTTCATTATTTTCGAATGTAATGTATAAACTGAAATATGAATTGTTTTAACTATTTTTTTTTTTCACTTGAAAATATAATTTTGACTGGTGTATATGTTAACAATATTTGAGTGGAGATAAATAAAAAATGAAACAAAAGATCCGAACTAGAGTGTATAGTACTTAACTAATCAAAATATAATTTTTCTCTCAATTACTAATCTAAAAAGAAGAAAATATGGGGAAAAAAAAGGCAACCATCCTTTTAGGCCTAAATTCCTTTGTTTTGACAGGGGATCTTCTGTCCAAGATTTTGTCTGTCTTATTCTGTCCTAATTAAAATTACGTCGTAGGGTTCACTAATCTCTTGGTTAGGGTCTAATAATTTTAAAGTCATTTTAATGATATTTATGCATTTAGTCCCTACTTTTAATGAAACTACATAGTTTTAAACGTTAGACAGAATAGGACTGAATTAATATTGGACAGAGGATCTGGACTCCTTTGTTTTACCCACATTTAGCTATGACCACGGTTCCGAAACCGGCGGTTCCGGTTCCGGTTCTGGTTCCGGTTCCGGTTCCGTCCCGGTTCCGGTTTTGTACCATTTTCGATTTTTTTTTCGATTTTTAGTTTCGAATTTCGATTATAATCCCACTTTTAAATTTGATTTCTATTGAAATAATGATTAAACTATTAATTGAAACTCAAATAATACAACATAATAATATAATTAGAATAATAATAGTTACAATTGAACTAAATTAATATATAGTTTTTAGATAATAGAACTAGGAAGAATTAGATAAGTGAGATTCAAGGATATAAAAATAATAAGAATATTAAAAGAATATTTGAATTATTAATTAGAATTCAACTAGTATAAAATAATAACATAATTAGAATAGTAGTTAAAATTAAACTAATATATGAATTTTTTAGAATAATAGAATTATGAATATTAGATAAGTGAGAAAGAAAGATATAGAAAGAATAAGAGTATTGAGAGAATGATCGAACTATTAATTGGAATTCAAATAGTATATTAGCATAATATAATAATAAAATTAGGATAATATAAATTAGAAAATTAAGTTGATACATAATATAATTGGATTAATAGTTTAAATTAAACGAATATATGGATGTTTTAGAAAAATAGAATTATGAAGGATTAGATAAGTGAGAAAGAAAAATATAAAAATTATAAGAGTATTGAAAGAATGATTGAACAATATAATAATATAATTAAATAATTAATTAAAATAATTGATACCCTAAACCCTAAACTATAAATGTTAAAATTTACAACATAATGATTAGAAAACTAAGAAATTATGTGATGAAAATGAAGTGATATTATAGAAATATTAAAAAAAAAAAAAAATTGGCCGGTTCCAGCTGTTCCGGAACCGCAGGTTCCGTGGGGCCACGGTTCCGGTTCCGAAACCGGAATCGCCGGTTCGGAACTGGCAGTTCCAGAACCGGAACCGCCAATTTGGCCATGACTACCCACATTCAGCCATTTTTTGAGTTTTAATTAATTTCTATTACTATTTTTTTCATTTGGTTTTGATTTTGCTAAGACTAAATAATTGTTTGTAATGCGATTTTATTTTAGTCAATATTCAAAATTTGTGTTTTTTAAAAACATGGTTGCTTTCTATTAACATGTGTGCTAATAACATAATAATTTTTTTCCCTCTTTAAAAAAAAAAAACTTTTAACACTGCTTGTCCCCATTCCAAGAATGAAATATGATTTTGGATCTTTTATTAATTACAAAATTAATGTATTGCTCAATGTTACACTCTTGTAATTGGATTACATCATTAAGTAAAATAAATTAATTTAGTTGGCTATTATTGATATTAAATAAATTTATGACGTGGCTTAGCTAAAAAGAGTATAGTATATAACAAGTTAATAATGAGGCATAATAATTAGACAATAAAAGATTCAAAGTGAAATCTAATCTCTAAAACAGTTGTTCTTAATTTATTAGCAAAAGTCAGGGACAGTAATGTCTCTCTTATAAGTTGTTTGGATGCAAAATTTTCAATAGAAAATAAATTACTCATTAGATAATTTTCTCTCTTTGTATGGTAGACTACTAGCCTTTAATTCTTAACTTGTCAAACATTTATTATTATTATTTTTTGCCTTTTACTCTCATATATAATGTAGTTTGTCTCTTACATCATTTTTTCCCTAAATTTCCAAACTGTGCCTGAAAGATTTTTAGCATTGGTATACAAAATTTTCAGTTATGGTTCATAACACTCCAATGTACTTGAGTTTTCACATTGTATTTAATTAATTAATTAATTAATTTTAATAAATTATTCAGTGTAGTAACATATGGTTTCATGTGAAGTGGGTTCATATATAAAATGAGAGTTAATCGCAATTTGAACACGTAACAAAAATGATAAAAAATTAGAATTTCAATTTTAACGACCAATAATTAGGTTCATATATAAACGTTTTCATAAGAATTTTTGTGGTGTAGGTAATATCAATTGTTGCACTATGTATCTAAAACATTGTTTAAAGGGAAAGTAATCAAAGTTAAAGGGCTAGAAAGGATAAAATAAAATCTGTCATAAACAATAATTAAATTAATGTATGAAGATCATCCCTTTTGAATGCTTATATACATTTTTTTGAGAATAATTAGTTACAATGAACATGGTACAAGCACAAAGAGTATGCTTAAATATAAGAATGGTGCAGTCAAGAATATTAATTGATACAAAAGTTCGAAAGTGCATAAAGTTTTTTTTTTTTTTTTTTATGCCGATCGTGATAAATATGCTAATTTAGTAATATAGAAATTCGGATAAACTATTTTTTCCACTAAAGATTCGTTTTTTATGCAATAAATGAATGAATTATTCATTTTCAAAATTTCTTCACTCGTAGATAACAACTAACATCTCCAATTCTAATATATTGTTAATAATTATTGTTAGTGTCAGTTGATGTGATATTAAAAAAATTAATTTTGAAGCAATATATAATTTTTTATCCCCATTTACCTTGTGAAAATCCACACGAACTTATTTAATTAGGCTTAAAGGATTTTAGATATAAAAATTTTTTAGTATCAAAATTGAATTTTATTCTTATTTTCACTCTAATTATATTTCACATTTAATTATATAAGAGAATACTATGGAAGTGTTTTTTTTTTATCCCAATTTACCTATGGAAAATTATATTTCACTCTTGAGATTCGTGTTTGCTTAAAATGAATCTCAACCATTCAAATTTTGCACTATAGTGACGTGGCTAAATCTTAGTAATTAATTGCATCAAACAATTAACTTTGCTGTTGTTGAGGCCATTTATTCCCACAAAATATAATTAAGTCAATAACTACATTTATTTATTATTTAAGTGTGAACACTATCCTACGAGGACAGTACAATTTGCTGGTTAAATCCGCATTGGTACTGTGTGTGAGAGGGACAGACACAGCAGACCATATATATATAATAATAATAATATAATTAATAATACCCACAACCACACTTGACCACTCCACAGAGTTCATTTTCTCATTTTACCAAAGAAACAAAAATTAGAGCTCATTTTGTTATACTGAAGAATACATCAATTCAGTTGTGTTCCTTTTCTACATTTCCAATAAGCATTTTTTTTCATTGTGTTTGAGTGTGTGAGTGTGTGAGTGTGTGAGTGTGTGAGAGACATCAAATCGGGGTGATTTTGTGGCAATAGAAATCAGGGTAAATTGTATAAAGGGTTCTGCTGAAGCTGAACTGGAAATCATCAACTTACTACCCTACCAATTTACTTGTATAGGTAGTTTCTCAAACTCCAATCTCACTTATTGTTTGCCCTCAAATTATTTATTTATTTATTTTTGCTAAATCAATTCCAAAACAATCCATTGTTCTTCTTATTCTAAGAAAACAAAAAGAGTTTCATAAAAATTCACTTAATAATTGGTCAAAATTTTTTGTGTCTTACATTAATTCGACAGAAATTAATTTTGTTTTGGTAATTTTATTTTCAATGCTTCTTTTAGGTGCGCGCACACACACACACATATATATATATGTATTTTATTTTTTATTTTTTTTATTTTTGATTTTGAAGTAAATATTATTTTGATTTTTTATTTTGAAAAAAAAAAATTGTCCCTCAATATAATTTTTATTAGGTGAATAGTTCTTTAACTCATCCTCCATCAATTTGTTAAGTGATCCATTTGTCGTGTGATACTATTTGATTTTCAACGTGATACCTTTACTATAAAGTTACTTGTTAAACTGATAGGAGATGAGTTGAAAACTATTTATGGTTATTTATTAAATTGATAAAAAAAATGAATTGAAAACTATTTATGTGACAACATTCAAATTGACAAATCAAGATTAAATCATTTTAAGATAAGAGATTAAAATAACATTTATTCATAAATTAAGGAAGTATTGGAGTCATTTACTCAAATTATTTTAGCAAATAGTCTAATTTCAAAGTTTTTATATTTTTAATGTGATTTCCAATATTAAAAACTCTCCATTCAAAATATTGAAAAGTCAGTCAAAATTATTTCAACATGGTTTGCCTAAATTATTACCATTTATTGTTTGATATAGTTTTTATTGAATCTTAGAAGAGTTTTTTTCCCCTCAAATCACATATTTAGTTATTTTTCAAAAGTCAAATTAATTTGGTATGTATATATATACACACATATATATATATATATATATATATTAAAATAAACGAGAGTTTATGTTTTCTTTATTTTTTTTAATGTCGTTGCATTACCTTTCTTTTCCCATTTATAATTTGTGTCTTTCTAGCATTTTAGGACGAGTTATTGAGAATAATTCGAATTTTACGGAAAAAAAATCCTAAATTTCCAATAAAATACACATAATTAAATAAATAATGCTTAATTTTGGACTTTGAATCTTCTATACCCTTTGTCTCTATAAATGTCATATGTGTATTTTTAGAAAAAAATTAAAACTCAAGTAATTAGTGAACTTAATGGATAAATGATTATACAAGTGTCAAAAACCTTATAGAGTATTATTAGAGTAATTGATGTACAAAAGTGATTCACAAGATTCATCTCCAATAGATCTTTTGTATCACACTTTTGTGTATTACTCCCTATAACACTCTATAAGACTTTGACACGTGTATAATTACTTATCACTTAGATTCACTAATCACTTCATAAGATTTTAATTTTATTTAAAAAGACACATGTCACATTAATAGAGATTATTATAAAGAGTGATACACAAAATGGTATAGAAAATCCAAAGTCGTTTTTTTGTATGTATCATCTTTGTATTGCTTTTTTGTATCAATTTATAAAATTTTGACACGTATAAAATCAATTATAATTATAGTGTTACACCAAAGTCAAATAAAACTTAGAGTGTTTCACCAATTGGTAAAGATAATATAAAGTCGTATCCTACTCACATTTACATTTTCCACCTCAGAAATATTTTTCATGAGTCTTTTCCTCGTTTTAAGACTTTGGTCGGAATTTCCTCAGAATACGAAATAGAGTCAAACTTTTTTTTTTTTGTTTTAAAAATCTTTTGATTCAATTTTATGGAGGGAAATTTATCTATACTTCTAAAACAATCCCATCAAAATTACATAACCACCCCTACTATCCAACCTCGATCCCCTCCCACACACTCCCCCAGTGGCCATTTCAACGCTACTCGACAAAATCACCCTTGCGTACTAAATCGTAATTTCACCTATCAATTCCCGGACCCAAAACACACAAACGACGACCAAAATCCATTTGTCCTTCGTCAGACGCCATTTTTCCCAGTTCCCACCCAGCGCCCCTTTCTAAAACCCTTTATTAAATTTTCAATCTTCCTAAAACTAAAACCCTTTTCAAATTTTCAATCTTTTCTTTGTTTTTCTCTGTAATGTAAGATTAATCGGTCAGTAATGGATTCAGGGTTCGTGCCGGGGTTTCGGTTTCGACTGATTCTTTGGACTATTTGGCTTTTTTGGTAAGAAATTTTTTGACATTTGCATTTTGTTTCTGTTTTGGTAAATTATTTACGGAAGAAAAAATGAAAATTTTCGAGTACATTTATGATTCTTTTCTTGGGTTTTGTGTTCTGAAAGTTAATTTCTTTTTGCTTTTGTTTCAGTGTTGGGTACAATTTTACCAAAAGATTCAATGTTGTCGCACTTGAAAAGGTTATTACTTGTTAACCCCTCTTATCTTTTTTTTTTTTTTAAAATTTTTTTTTTGGGTTTTTTTTTTTTGGAAGCCCTTTTGAAATTAACGTGCCTGCGATTGTTATTTTTGTAGGGTTTTTGAGGATATGAGAGAGGGTTTGAGATCGCATACTCGGCGTAGGGCAGAGAGGGAGATGATTGATTTGAACAAGGACCCTGTTGAAGATGAAGGGTCTACTTGTAAGTCTCCTCCTTCTTCTGTTTATTTTTCAGCGGAAGAAAAGGTGGATTCTGGGTTGGATGTGGATGTTACTTCCGATGCTGTTGGTGATGGAGGAAAAGAGACAAGAGGGAAAAGTGGAGAGATTTTGAAGGGGGATGGTGGTGAAATTTCTGAGGGGTTTGAGGTTAAGGCTGGGTTTACTTTGCCTTTGACCAATGCCGAGGGGTTGAGTGAGCCTAGACCATTGGAGGCCGACAGGGATGCTGCTACTATTGGTGTTCTGGACATTGATGCTAGTAGTGGTGTTCAAATCAAGGGTGAAACTTCTGGGAAAGGACGACGAGGGCGGAAGAGGAAGATGGTGGCCAGTGGACTATCCAATGCTGGGGGTTTGGGGGGGAGGTTCTGTGAAGGAGGAGGAGAGTGGCAAAGTTGCAAGAGCTGAGGAGGATGGCAGGAAGGATGAAACCTCGGAGCATGGTCAAGATGCTGATATGGGTGGAAATGTGGCTGTTGTCCCTGTGGGTAATACCGATGAAGGAAGGAAGGAATCTAGCAAGGGTCGCAGAGGAAGAAAAAGGAAGGTATTGGAGAGTTCTGGAGGGAACAAGGATAGTGGGGATGCAAATATGGATGCTAAAAGATTAGCTTTGGATGGTACACCTCAAATTGTTGGAAGGGTTCTGAGGTCAAGAACAAGGGAAGCTAATGCTGGTGAGAAGGGGGCCTGTAATGAAGAGAAAGGTCTTGGAGACAGAAAGAGCGACATGGACTCAGATAGATCTGGCAAGGTGGGAATAGAAATTCAGGCAAACGTGCAGCCTATTGGTGGGGCAACAGAAAATTTGAAACGCCGTCCTGGAAGGCCCCCTAAAATGCATGGGAAAAATGGGAGCTTTAAGGTGACCGTAGGCCAAAAAGTTAAATTAGGATCCCAGAAAAACTTAGGCCTACCTAGAGCAAAGGTGGTGAAGGGTTCTAATTTAGTGAAGTTGCGAAATAAAAAGGTCGCATCAGCTTTCCTCAAGGGACTTACGGGAAAAAACACTGAAAAGAAGGAAGGGGACATGAGACCTAAGGAAGAAAAACGGTTACTGAAAGATCAAATTATCGGCATTCTTAAAGAAGCAGGCTGGACCATTGAATATCGCCCCCGGAACGGTAGAGACTACCTTGATGCAGTGTATGTTGATGGCCATGGAAGAACTCACTGGTCAGTCACCTTGGCCTACAAAAGGCTTAAACAGAAGGTTGAAGATGGGACTGCAGATGCTAAGGAGATTTCTGCTTTTACTCCGATTCCAGGTGATAAACTCAGCAAACTGTTCAGGATAACGCGGGAAGGCAAGAAATCTAAAAAGGGGCCGAAACCAGATGGAAGTAAGACTGGAAAGGGCGGTTCAACCAAGAGGCCTGATAGGAAATCTGCTGAAGAAAACATAGCTGTCTCCAAGACCAAAACAAATATAAATTCTGAGCCTCAGCAAGGAGAGAAATCTTTCAGGAAAAAACTCAAAGGGGATGGTCTTGAACAAGAAAATTCAATGGTCTCCTCATGCATGAGAAAGCCAAAATCAAAAAGGGGAGGTAGAAAACCTTGTGCCCTATCGGCTCGAAAATCTAAAAATGAGTTGAATCCGGTGAAACGCACTCTTCTTTCATGGATGATTGATTTGGGAACTATTTCACCTGGTGGGAAAGTGCAGTATATGACTCATGATGAGGCTGATGTGATATTTGAGGGGAAGATTACTAGAGAGGGAATATGTTGTGAATGCTGTGGCAATATATTTACTCTTGTAGACTTTGAGTGCCATGCTGGTAGTATGCTGGGTCTACCTCTCCAAAATATATGTTTGGAGTCAGGACAATCTCTTCTGCAGTGCATGTCAGAATCGTGGAGTAAACAAGAAGAGATTGATTGCATAGGTTTCAATTTCGTGAATATTGATGGCAATGATCCCAATGATGATACATGCAACATATGTGGAGATGGTGGTGATTTGATATGTTGTGATGGTTGCCCGTCTACATTCCATAAAAACTGCTTGCAGATTCAAGTATTGTTATATTGCTTCCTATTCTTCCATTCTAATGTTCATTTCTATTTCTTAATCAATTTGGAAAATGTTACAATAAAGTTTTTAATTGTCAGCCATATCCTACAAAAGTTAGATGACTTTGTTGATTTGATTGCTTGTTGCTCTAAAGTTGAGATGCTATTTGTTGCTTACTTTCCATTGCAGAATGTTCCAACTGGAGATTGGCGTTGCGTCTACTGTTCATGCAAGTTTTGTGGGATAGTTTGCTGGGGTACCTCTCAGAAAGATGATATTATGGATCCAGATGACTCTGGATTTTATACTTGCCTTTTCTGTGAAGAGAAGTGTAAGTAAATCTTTTGGACTCTTCCACAGTTTTGGAGGCAGGGTCTTGCAGTCTCCTTTTCTGTTTCTTCTTATGAAATATGACAAGCCCGTTTCATAATCTTTCCTTTTGCAGTCCATGTAAATTGCATGCTGAGGAGGGATGCTACAAACATCAATACAGAGCTCTTTCCATTTTGTGGGAGGGGATGTCAGAAGGTATCATGCTGGTGATCTAACATACAAAAAGTTATTTTACAGATCATTTGCCTTGTAGTTTAAAAAAAAAAAGATTTTCTATACTTAAATATAAATAAAAATATGTGCTTAGACAAAATACGATGGCGAAATATGATCCATATAGCTGACAAACAGTTGGAAAAAGGCTTAGTTGTTGTATTTGTTTTGTAGTCTTCAATATATATTTTAGTGTGAGATCTAATGTAAATTCAGTCAAGGACATATTTTCATCAATTTACTTGTTTTGCTGTAATTATTTCTTCTTGCTTATATCCTGTCTATACTGCTTTAAATCAGCTTGTATTAAGACTTTAATAAATGACACTCTCCCAATCCAACAAAGTAGTCATCCTTTGCTATTCATGGTAAGTATGCACGTGGAATGTTGAGCTGGAATCTCTTTGGTTTCCAAAGGTTCCTTATTTGTAAGAATTTTCTAATAGTTTTGCGTATTTAGTGAAGTATGGTCTGCTCTGATAATGTTGATATAAACATTTTAATCTAATAGATCAAACTCCAAATTGTTTTTCTATAAAATTGCTAAAATTTGGATAGTTATGTTGCTCCCCTTTCTTTTAAATCACAAAAGCTTCTGGTTGTTACACCTTTCAAGAACCAAGGCATGAATACCTACAAGTTTTTGCAGTCTTTCAGTTGGAACTAGAAAGATTGAGCAACAATAATATAAAAAACCTTATGGCAGGATATCTACATTTATTTTCGCAATCATCTTGCAGCAGACATATATACATTGGATTTGAAATGATTATCAGGTGCTTCAAGTTACTTCTGGAGAAGAAAGGTTTTTGTCCGATGCATAGACTTGTTACCCAACTTTAACTGCAGTATAGAGTAACTGTGAGCTGCTATATGTGATATGATGAAAGAGATCTCACTTGACTTAAGACATGTCAATCTTTTATGGGATTATAACTTCTTTTTCCCGTGGCTTTCGGGGGAAAATATATCTCATTTGCTTTAATAATTTTCCCCTTTAGATAGCTTTAGGTGCATTTTCATTTATATAAGATGTTCAGAGAAAAAGGAGGTCTAATGTAGAGTGGTTTGAATAGGTTAGTCAAGTATCATGAATGGGCTAATTCCAATTTTGCCAAAACTTCTTGATTATCACTTTAACTTCTTTAGACATGCAATTGCATCAATTCCCCTTCCCTTCACCAACTTTCACTTTTTCACTTCCCTTATTGATACAAACCCCAACATCTGTGTCGAATGAGCTATATTCCTAGTATAAAGAACCTTAGCATATTTTAGTTCATAGGCCACCAACCACATCTCCCAACTGCCCAAGGAACCTTGTGCCTCTGTTGTGTCACCACTTTCACTCTTTTCTTGCCCAACCATCACCCAATGTCTCTCTCCCTTTTGTTCCCTCTTCTGCCACTCATCCATTTTGCTTTGTTCTCTTTCCTTCTTGTCATCCTCTTCATTCTATCCATTATTTTTCTCTTCTGCAATTCCAGAAGGAAGCCACTCTGGCATCCTAATCCTTACTCTACTTTCTCACTGAATCTTCTCTTTATTCCCTGTGATTGTGTTTATATGGCGGGAATCAGGGTATGCACCAACTGACTTATTTAGTAGGTCCTGTGCCAGCAGTTTAGGCAATATATGTTGAGAGGAAATGAACTGGTTGATGACGGGGGAGGAGAGGATGGATGCCTGGAGTAGGAGATGAAACTAGCAGAGGGAGGAAGATAGAGGACAGTGGCAGAAGATGGAGGTGGAGTGGCTGGTGCTGGGCAGTCGCAGCTGGGGAATAAAAGATAAGGGTGGAAGCAGAGGAACTGTCTGGAGAGTGGAGGATGTGCTGCTGGCTGTTGCTGCCCTAGGTTGTATGAGAGCAATGGGTGTGGTCCTACATGGTGCAGCTGGTGGTTGGGTGCAAAGAGAAGCATGTTAGGTTTTCTTTTCCCCAATTTGGGCACTGAAGTTCTTTCAACAATATGTGCCTTGCGTCTTGAATTATTGACTGCTTTGAGAATTTAATCAATCAAATTGACAGTTTGCCGGAAATACTCAATTTAATCTCTGGGTAGTCTTTCAGTGATAGGAAATTTAGGAAAAGTGTAGGATTGGATGTTATTATTCTCATATACATGTTTGTTTGCAACTCATTTCCTATGTTGCAAAGCGTACAGGATTTGCAAGAAAGTTTTCTTTCAATTGGCCAGCCTTTTCATTTCAGATACTTCCTATCTAGAGTAACATTAGAAGGAAAATGACTTTCATTTTCCTCACGTTCTTCTGACTACTCTCTCCTTAAACTTTCTTGTTAACTAAATGGAGCCTCAGGGGTGGCAACCATTATCTAGATGGAGCCTTAGGAGTGGCAAATGGAAGTGTCTTTTGGAGGGCAGAAAGTGGAGTTACCCGTAATGGAATCACCACCTTGAGTAGACCTAAGTCTTACAAGGTAGCAATGGTCAATCAATGCCAAACACACATCAATCTAATTATTGAGCGTAGGAAGTCTTTATTGCATATGTAAGGGAAGTAAAACACCCTATATACATTTGAAGAGAGATTTCCACTCCTCGACAATCGTCATTTAAATGAGCTGTCAAATATTTACATATTTCGTTGTTAAATCACCTTCGCTTACTGGTTAAATAGAGCTACACTCTTGGCAATAGAGAAGTCGTATTCACCTTTTTCACTATATATGCTAAATGTGGGATCAGCCAAGCACGAACGTTATCAACGCCTGTAGATTACTGTTTCAAGCTTCCATAATGCCACTAGGGTATTTTACTTCAGCCTGTGATTCTATTTAGTTTGGTCCTATGGACTAACAACTATAATACCATGCAACAAGTATACTAAAGGAATCTTCTACCTTTTGTGACCTTAATGGTTACTTGAAGTTCCTAGGTTGGACAGCTTTCTCTGCAAGCTACTTAGTTTCATGAGCAATAGTAGCTGTACTTGATACTAATAGGACTCAAACTAAAATGAGCCAATGCACATCTCAAGCTGGCAAGATACAGAAATCTATGTGGAGGTCCAGTTTGGGAGCCAAAAGTTAATATACTGAAAACATTCTTTACTTTCCATCCAAAATCTATGGGGAAAAAGTTATTTGTCGGGATTGGATTAGAGGATGATAAATGTTGCGCTCATATAGTGTTTAATGTATGATATGATTGAAAGAGAATCGTGTCTACAAAGTTGTTTAAGGAAGCAGATATACGGGGAAACTCTTAGAACAAAAAGTGTCAGAATTTGTCGTATCATGTATCTTGTGTTGTTATAGCCTGTAATGGTCTTCATCCTGATTGTAAAAGGAAGAAAGCATTCCAAAATCATTTGCTTGATATGTACATAGTTATTATACATCAGTCAAGCTATTCCTTCATCAATATCTCCATAAATAAATTCTTTCATGTTTGCAAGTACTATTGGGAAGCGCATTTACATTTACTAATTTGTCAACTCCCAGCTCATTTCTTAATATCCTACAACCTTCAGAGTTCCAAAGACGGATGAGACATGAACATGTATGGCAGGGGGAAAATGAAATTGCTTGATTTAAATGAGATGATTACTTTCCTGTTGCACTAGAAAAGAGTAATTGTAGGAAAACCTTCCATTTTTTATGCTTATGGTATTCAATTTACTATCATTACTTTGGAAATGTCTTTTTTAGGCTTCATGGTTCTTTTCCCCTTGTGGAGGTAGTTTTGAAAGGAAAAGTGTTGAATAGGCTTCGACTTGCATGAATTTCTAACACTTAATATGAGCTTATCAATTGTACTCTTTAGCTTTCCTGGCTTCTAGTTAAAGATGATAGTGCAATTTTAGTTTATCCGAAAGATATAAAATTCAACAGAACATGGCACCTTTACGTATTGTGGACAAACTATAGAGATTAACTTGTTTGAAGTAGTCCAAGTTCAGAATCTCTAGAAGACGCTCTTATGAAATGGACATTGTCAAGAAAAATTACAGTTTCCAATAATTATGGTTTGACATAACTGAATTTAATCCATATATATATGCTCCCCGGTTAGATTTGCTTTATTTTTTGAGGATTTCTCCATAACTTTCTACACGAATCAGTTGAATATTTCCTAATTTCCCTCTCACAATTTAGCGCATGTTGTCAATGACCACTGGCGAATTATGTCATTCTGATGGAATTATGTCATTCATTTCTTTATTTTAAATATTTTTTTTCCTTTTTTGTCAATTTGCTTTTTTTCTACAATCATTTGTTGCCATTTTTTTTTTGCTTATTACCCGAAGTGACGTGTTAATCTATCCATGATTTATTGATAATCAACTAGGGAATTTAGTTCTCGTTTGAATTGGCAGCTTACATACTATTTATACTAGAATTAGGATTTTCATGTTGATCTTTACTTTTTTGCTATTTGATCTACTGACTATATTTCTGTTGTTTGATAGCTTTTTGAGGATCTACAGCAGCTTCTTGGTGTGAAACATGTGCTAGAAGAGGAGTATTCATGGACCATTCTTCGACGTCAAGATATATCTTCTAGTGCCGATTCATCAAAGGTTGAGAACAACTCCAAGTTAGCCATTGCATTCTCGATCATTGATGAATGCTTTACACCTATCATTGACGAAAGAAGTAACATTAATCTGATCAGAAGTGTGTGCTACAGTTGTGGGTATGTAAGCAATTTAGAATTTTGTTTCCTTTATGTATTTATTGAGTTTTCAAGAAAGATGGAGCATTTTACATCTTGTGGATTATATGGATTGCTGAATTTTATTTCCTTATTCTTTATTAATCTTTAGGCCAAGGCAAATAATCATTTTCTCAAATTGATGCTCTGGTGAAGCACAGTCTGCGTTTGATTACTTTAAGTCAGTTGCTCTTGTTATACTTTATTTATGTTTTGTTGGGGAAGATTGCTGGTCTAGGATCCTTGTACTGGTGTTGAAAGTTATGCATTGTTTCTTTGTATCCACTGTCATTATCATCCATCTAGAAGGAGATGTAACCCATGAAATGATCAATATATGTTGTCTGTTAACCAGACTTCAATTTTCATTTCAACTAGGTAAAGTTTCAGTACTGAACTGATCTTATGTGACGGTTTTGTCAGCTGTGTTCATTGTGTTGTATTGTTCTTTAATGCTTAATACTTTTCAGCTTTACTCCATTCCTTCTGGTGTAAATTGGTAGCACTAGGAAAAAACTTTCTTATTTCCTTCTCCTAATCTTTAATATGCTTGTAGCTTTCCTGTGTTTTAAGAAAATAGTAATTTGTGTATTAGTAATCTTTTTTACCTCGAATTATCTAAACTCCTGCAATTTTTTGATTATTTTTCCCAGATCGAATTTTAGAAGGCTAAACTTCAGAGGCTTCTTCACTATTGTTCTGGAGAAGAATGATGAACTTGTGTCTGCAGCTGCTATAAGGTTGTGCTTATTCCTTGCAGAATTTCCTGCATTGGAGTTCTGAATACTGCTTCCTACATGACACATTCCTCAATTGTGCTTCCTTTGTGATGTTTGTTTTTGCTTTAATTGGGTATTTTCTCGTAAGAGAATAACTGCAATTATAAGTTATTATGCACCATTGTTCTAGTTGATTAAGTCTATAACTATTTTGGAAAGAAATTGTGTTTTATTTTTCAGGAAAAAAATAAAAATATGCATTTACTATTTCTGTTTTTTGCTTTTTGTTACCCAATATAGATGGTCTGACTTATTATTAGTGGCTTGCATGATAAGTTATAGGAATTATTAGCTGTTTGATGGGCTTCTTTCGAAAAGAAGTCATCAGAAAGGATATAATGAGAAAGGCCAACTCCTTCTTGACTGTGTCTAAGCATGATCCTTTGTCCCTTGTTGCGAGTATCTTGTACTTTGAAAGGTGGGGAGTTGAATCTTGTATAACAGATTGTAGGGTACCTCACTCAGCCTTTTCTTGCCTGAATGGAGGGATTAACCCAGTCTGCAGGGATACTATTTACAATGATAGATTTTCCTGTGGTATTAATTCATGAAATAATGTTCTGAATTATTATGCTCAGAGTTTAAACCGGAGGGCGTTACGGATATAACTCCCCTCTTTTTTACTGTTAGCTTTAGTGAGGTCTGAAATAATCACTGCAGGACCTCCAAACCCAGACCATTCCATTCTTTAGGTGACAAATATCTTGGTCCAAACAATGTATGATTGTTAGTTTTTATTGTGATAGGCTTAAAATTCCATAATTTAAAACAGGCTTTATTTAACTTTTACAGTTTTCCTTACTAGAGGTAGGGATACAGGCTGGTTTTTCTTTTATAGTTAAGTAGAATAATTTATGAAGAAGTCAAATACCAAGTTATATTCATTTATCCTAGAGTCAAAATTAGTTGCTCCTTAAACTTTTTGTTTTGTTTACGGATGATGGTTGTATAGGGTGCCCATAGATGTCCCTGTTCAATTGCTTTGTTCCCTTGCCTCTATTGAGGAGTTGTAAAGTGCCTTAGTACCGACTTCTCTTCTTCATCCTTGATTTTCCTACATCATTTGATTCTATGATTTCTGAATGCTAACAATTTTAGTTTTTGTTTCTTTAATAAAAGAGTGCATGGGAATCAGCTGGCTGAGATGCCCTTCATAGGAACTCGTGAAAGCTATCGGCGTACAGGGATGTGCCGCAAGCTTCTTACTGCAATTGAAATGGTATTTGTGCTTCCTTTTCAAAATTGTATGATGGTGTCATATTTCCTAGTCCTTTCAGTGCTTCATATCCTACAACATTGTTTTCTTTATTATCATATTTTAAAAATCATTTAGCTGAAGTGAAATCAGATGTACAAATAGATAGAATATGATATGGATCATACTAGAAATCGTATAAATAGATAGAATACGATGGTGAAGCATGATCCATGTAGCTACCCCACATAGTGGGATAAAGGCTTAGTTGTTGAAATCATATGTGCAAAATGTAATTTCAACTATTCCTTTTGTGAGATTGTGTGTCTAAGCTATGGAATTGTTGACATAAGTCCATTATTGACGTGAACCTGATGTACGGAGTTGGTTGGTGACTTAGTCTTTAGGTCACATGGTACAAGCGAAGCCAATTATATGGAAAGATTTACTATTTATACTGATTGATACATTAGCTTTTTCAGAAGGAATAACGTGCCAATTATATGGAAAGACTTACTATTTATACTTATTGATACATTAGTTCAGAAGGAATAACGTGCTTGGCGGTATACAGCTGAAGGATGTTAAGCCAAAAATGATTTAACTATAATGATAAATATTGTTTACCAGTTATATTTCATTACAAATATCATTGTGGCTGAAGTGATGGTGAAATCCATAAAGCAACTTCATGCATCAGCATTTAAAAATCAGAATTGGTGCTCTGTTTGTCACTGAACTTTTTTCCAATGGGTGGAATGCCTAGCTCAAGTAAAGACTTTTTGTTGAAGTGAAGATATATGTTGTCTACTTAAAAGTATTTTAGCGAAAGAGCATAAAAATTTTCTAGACGTATTCACTTGCAGTTTAATTGTGATCAAGAATTTAGATTAAGTAAATCAATGAGTTTGAAAGTTTTAACTGCTTTTCTGATAGTTGAGATGCATCGCTGGTTTTCCAAAATGGCCTGTTGCTGTTTTTCTTCTTCTTCTTCCTCTTTTTTTCTTTTGTGTATAAATACAGCTGCTAGAGTGTCTTGGATTAATAAATAAAATGATAAAAAGTTGTAAGAACTTGCCCTAGTCCAATTGTTTGCTCAGAGCTCCAAGTTCATTGGGTGATGCGTTCAGGGACTTGCTCCCATAATATGGTAAACTTTTTTTATTTTATTTTAAAATGTAAAACTAAAATTGACTGATCTGTGAACTGGGTATTCATCAGTTCCCCTTGAGCTTGCCTTGGTCGCATTGAATTTGAAAGTCTGAACTATCAAAGTATGATATTATGGGAGCACCAGTTCCTTTTGTTGAGTCAGCCAAGCATTGTGGCTGTGTCAAAGAGTAATAAATCTATAACATTAGTGCCTTTTTGCCGCTTGCATTTTGAATACTGAAATTTCCTATCAAAAGCCTCTCTCTCTTTCTCATTCTCTTTGCATGTGATCATGTGATTCAATATTATAATGAGTTGGTAAGAGTACTTTCCACGATAATAATGCATATAAAGATAAACATTAAAACCTTAAGATGGACTAAGTTTAGTTGACTCTAGCTACTTTCTCGTTGTTGTATCCACACGCGTCAAATGTTTTTCATGCTTTGATCCCACAGCCATTTAATGTGGTGGTACATTCAGTTTTGGACCTTGTGACCTACTATTTAGAAAAGTTGTTAAGTATCCTCTTTCTGATATATTCACTTTTGTTCATCTATGTGGTTTTGAACTTTTAAAGGGGAATATCATTTCATGCACTGCATGCCACTTGTAGTTGCACAAAATTATCCACGAATGATTATGCTTCTTCTAAAATGATAACACCATTGATAGGAATGTGCCCATTAGGAAAGTCAATGAAAACTACTTGTTCTATGTGGGCATTTTAAGGAATAATCTTTGCTGATATCATATGACTGAAGTAGCATATACCTTTGTCATAATCTGTATTTCTCATCAAGGAAATCAGCTTTATCACAAGCTTAAATGCTGCTGCTTGATCTTCATTTTCATCTGAATCATAAGTATATCCCCTCCAAATGCTGCCACTTCATTAAAACTTCTTAAGACTAATTTCATTAGTCATATCATCTGTCTTTTCTGGCAATTGTGCACAAGCATTTACATAAGTGTCTTAGCATTGATCCTTGCATCAGTATAATGACTGAAATTATTAATTTAGTGACTATATCTGGAAGCACAACGATAGATTATGGTAGACACGGTGAAATGTGCTTGTGTAAAAAGTATCTGCAGATGGTTTCCTTTTGGGCAATAAGTGGCGTCAAGCTATGTGCGGATTTTTGTTCAAGGATGAGGTTCTAATTTGTCAAGATTATTGGTTTTTTATGTTTGCAATGCTGTGGCTGGATTCCGTTGTCTATTTCATAGTCTTGTAGGTTTTGTTGACTTACACTCTTTCTGAATTTCTTGTTATTATATGTTTTTGCCCTTTTCATAGTCTTGTTGGTTTTGTTGACTTACACGTCTCTTTCTGAGTTTCATGTTATTATTTTTTTTTCCCTTTCGAAGTAATTATCCTCTTATGTTATTCAGGCTCTCTCCTCTCTTGATGTTGAGAAGCTGGTCATTCCTGCTGTATCAGAACTTAATGAAACATGGACAAATGTTTTTGGTTTTGTTCCTCTTGAAGAACCTCAAAAGCAGGAAATGAAGTACATGAGTTTGGTAGTTTTTCCTGGCGCAGATTTGTTGCAAAAGCCTCTATTCAAACATCAGTTGACACAGGGAAAAACATCTGTTGCTGGTAATTCATGCACATTTTGACATATACCATTATATGTACGATCAACTACGTGCTTAGTTCTTGCCTCTTGTTGAAGGTACGAAACTTTCTGAACATACAATTGAGTGTACGAAAGGGGATACCACTTCTACACATGATACTTCGGCTGCAACTGTTGGATCTGGTTCGCAACTGACTGATGACTACTTGAGTCATGAGCCTGGGATTGCAAATGGTTTGTCCGATTTTCTTACCTCTTCTAAGGATGAAAAGAGTCACGATTTTGGTGCATCTGAAGACAAACTTGAGAATTCCAAAAGTCCTGAAATGAATCCAGTTGAAAAAATCTCTTGTGCAACTGAGGAGGGTAAAGAGACTCTGCAGAGTCAGCATAATACAGAAGTGTATTCGCAGTATATTTATTTCCCCTTCCTCTCCTTTTCATTTTAATACTTGTCTCAAATTTTACGACGTGTTGTTTAGGTATTTATTTTGAAGTTACTACCTTGCATGTAATATATTTTTTCTCTAGTGATACTTTTCTTTGTCTTCATGAAAATCTCTTCTTGTTTTTTTTTTCTTTTTTTTTAGATGAAATTTATTCAGTTGTGTGCATTGTGTAACAGGTAGATCGTGATAAATACTAGGCTTAAAAGGCGTAGATGCTGATATTTTCTATTGAAGGTTATCAGAAATTGGTGACTTAAATGTAAATAGGCTCTATCCATTGGCGAAGAAGTTTTGTCGGGATTTTCATCATGATTACATGGAAGGATTACAGGATTTGCCTAGACGATGGATCACAAATACTATCTCACTCAGATAGATGCTAATGTATAAAGTAGAGAATGCAGAGGAAGGTTTTGTGTTAATAAGGTACATATGTATGCTTGCTTATGTTTTAAATTTCCATCATCTTTGTTGTTGTACTCTCTGTTTAACTGTTGTTTTGTTAGTATCACTTTTATGCAGTGTGATGAAATGATATTTTCCTTCAGGTGTAACATTGGTGACTTGGGTGTTGGTGTATAGCTCTGTGTAACTGTGGTGATCAGGATGATAATTGATGATCGTTGTAGGCTAGAGCTCTCTATGTAAATGCAGATTATAATATAAATATGGGGAGAGGTGGGATTTGATTGCCTGTATTTTTGTTTAGGCAGACAGGCTCGTCGGTGGAGAGCGTTAGTTGGAGGAGGAAACTGATTAAGGAAAATCCAGAACCTAATATTTGGCTGGTTCCTCATAATTATTTGTAAATAATTTTTTATGATCACCCAAAATCTTGAAGACTCTGAAATCTGAATCAATCTCTCTCATTTTTGTTTTGGGTTTTATGTTCTTTCTGTGCTTTTTATATCAAGAACCCTTTGCAATATTAGCTTCATTTGTGGAGCTAGCCATGGGGAAGAAGCCTATTCTGGATTTCTTGTGAATTGTCCAGTTCTCGGTATCCTTTTGGCTTATGACTGGGGTGTTGATATTAGCACAAAATACAGAGAATATGTGTTAAACTAGGCTAAAAATGATGTGTGAACTTCTGCTAGAGGATCAATTTTTGCCAAAATGTCATGAGAATGAAACCCACACAAAGATGCTGATACAGCTAAACAACCAAATACCAAGCCATCCAAACATCCAAAATACTAATGTTATGGCACATTGCAGCAGTAGGGGTTGAATTCGAATATCATCACCCAACGATACTCGGATTAACTCGAATATCCGACCGAATTCGAATATCATCAATCACAAGATCAACCCGCCATAATTGCTCTAATCCTTCAGCTCATGATTAGGGCTCTAATCCTTCAGCTCATGATTAAAATTATACGTCCTTTATGCTATATTTGCCGAGCTACTAACCATGCATGCATGGTTGACATATATTCTTGTTTTAACATTCATTACCATTGCTTAGACAACTTGTCGTCCTCTTTCTATCAAAGAATATACTAATGTGTATTTAGAGAGAGAAAGAGAGAGAATTTTTTTTATGACCATGAGAAATGAGAAGGAAAAGATATAAAGAAAGATATATAAAGGTTTCAAAGTGGACCATCATTTTTCATTGATCACTTCCACAAAATATTCCACTTTGCCATCATCACTAAACCCTATTCTTCTCCATCATTTTTTCTACGTTATTCTTCTCCATCCCCCACGTAGTGGTCTGTGGTTGGCAGTGCGTGGCACCATCACATTGACCAGAAACTGTACATGACGAGAATCTAAACCATGAAAACCCTACAATTGGAAGCGTCCTGCTGATAATGAGGATATCCCATCCAAAGAAAAAGTCGAATCTCTGTATAACTCGAGAATATATACTTTCTTTAAAGTTTTTTGTCTCTTCCATCAATGATAAACAGATGATTTCTTGTGAATCGAGTACATATATATATAAAATGAGCGTTAACTTCATCACGATTTCAAACGTTTCATATATGACCCGTTTAATAAGAGTTTTTGTCAAAGAAAATAGTATGACATGCAAGAAGTAGAAGTAGAATAACCTGTCCTAATGATATCTGGACATTGATTAATAATAGCATTTTTATGATACGATTAACTCTCATGTTATATATGAACCCGTTGATTTTCTTTATTAAACCATATGTCCCCTACTAATTAAAGGAAAATGGTGTCCTAGTTAAAATGTATAAAGTGCCAAAATTGTTGAAGCAGCGTCTTTTCTATCCATTTTGTTGTCCTAAAATTCTTTTCAAGTCTCGTAATAACGTCTCCTTAGTTTCTATATAAACAGCCACCAAGGAGAAACATTTGTTTCTAAGTTCTTCAACAACAGAAGCTAGTCATCAATCATATCTCCTTTCAAGTTCGTCAACAATGGCTAGATATTACAGCTCTTCATACTATGACTATCTGCAGTATCTCTCCCTTCCCATTCACTTTTTCTTCTTCTTGGCAGTACTCTTCTTGTTCTTAGTATTCACATGGTACATTAACTATGAGTCCAAGTACGAGGACATGATGGATCAGTTGAAGATTTTGTTGATGATTTTCCCAGTTGTTTTGCTGCTTGTGGTGCACTGGCTATCGAGTGAAGATACAGAAAAAGTTCCATTTGTGATTTCTTTACCAGAGAAGGACTCACTTCACAGGGTTGGAGGATCTCCTCTTGGAGTTGCACTTTTGCTTATTTTCCTCATTTTTATGATCTCTCACCATACTTCTTTTCAAGAACGTTGGTTCCCTTTGTTCACCAGAAGATAGAAAATTAATGTATTATTAGCTTAATTTAGTTTTAGTTTCTACAATAGTTTGGGGAGGAGTCCTTGTTTTCTTTTTCTTATATATATATATATATATATATATTCATAAACTCAAACCATCATGGGATGTTATGTTTTTGTTTTCTCAGCACTGTGTATGTTTTTCTTGTTTATGTAAATCAATTTTAATTCATGTTTCGAGTTAATTTCCAGTGTTTTATGGAATATATATATATTATGTTTTATCAACTCTATTAATAGACAACAAATGAAATAGACATCAAATCCTAGAAACAATTGTAGTTAACATGATGATGAAGTACAAGATGAGAATAAACAGTTCATTTAATGTAAACCAAATGTGATGTTCCCCTACAAAATTATGCATTTGGTTTCCCCTTAAAATAGAAAAGAACAAGATTGGCATTTTATAGAGAACTTTTGGTCACAACAATAGCAACACTAATAAAACTATTGATCACAGTATCAAGAATGATAAACTATATATTCTGACTCCATGAAAAGCTGTAAATTCAAAAACAAGAAACAGAAACGATGTTTCGGACAAAACTCGATCCTCATTTACTAGATCATTATACAGCGAAATAGCAGAAAATGGTTAAGGTGAACTTTTTGAGAATCTGCAGGGATCACTGCAGGCCAATGTAGCAAATTAATATTTCTCCAAGAAGTCTTGCAAAAGGTAGCACTTTAAAGTGGAATTTAGAGGATCCAATGAGACAAAGACAAATGATGTACCCTATGCTTCAGTGAGTGTAGGGTAACACATTGAAGTAGTAGTAGTACTACTACTAAAGAAAGCACATGGACCATTCAGAAAGCTCTGGTTCTGGTTTTTCTTTAGGAAGGTGGGGCTGGAGGTTGCTTCATTGAGAATGGCTATTGTAAATGTTGGTGTGATGGATGAATTGCATCAATAATTTTGAAAATTTGCATTTGTCTTGACTAGCAAAAGCAAATTTTCCAATATGATTGATTGATGATGAAGAACTCCGTCTACTCCTAAGCAGCCTGTCTATTTGAGTACCGGTCCTAAATGAGAAAAAATGATGAAGATTGCAATAGGTTGGCAGCCGACCTAAAAAATTTTACCAAATTTTATGATCTGAATCACATTAAAAATCATGTAAGATTGAATCCAGTAGCGACATGTGATTCATATAACCGACCCTATTTAGACTTTGTTCTTGTTGTTGTTGGTGTTGATTGACTGATTGTTGATGAGGGTGGCTGTGGCAGAATTGATGGAAAAGAAAGGGGATTCTGGTAAATTTTGCAGTAAACCTGAAATATTTACAAGCATACAAGACCAAAAACATTGAACACCTAATGAAGGTCTAACTTCAACATTTAATCAGTAAAGCTACCATGGTCTTGGCTGTTACCAAATTAAATCATGTTGGCATCAAACCAAAAACTTACTGTAATATCCCTTTTACCCTCTCAATAAACAATGAGAAAATTTTGACAGTAGAGAAGGTGTTCATCTTCACACAAGTTGGGCAAATGACATTACTATTTTGTCTGAGTAAAATCTGTAAACAAAGATGTAGGACCTCCAGACCATAGTCTGAGCATGAAACTAGATCCATAATGCTATAATCAAAAAGCTATCAAGACTTGGGCCATAATGTCAGAATCTGAAAGCTCCAATTCAAAGGGCTACTATTCATACTAAGGAGATGGTGATAAAATCTCAGTGATTCCATTGCAGGGTCAGTTAAATTTTGCTAGCAATGAAAGAGAACAGTGATCTCCAAATTTCAATTTTTCATTTCCAAATACATGACAACATAAATTGATGAAATACAATGAAGTACAAGGAACCAACATTCAGAAATAGAAAATTATGTTCTTGAGCAGGAAAGCATTAATAGCCTAGGCAAAGTGACCCAAAAATATATTGCAGCACCAAAGGTATACAAATAAATTCCACAATTTCTCTAATTTATACATTTATCAAGAAAACCACTAGGTAAGCAGTAAGCTGACTTCTTTTTCACCTGAGATAAAAGATTGGCATCTAACCTTACTTGTTAGCTAAATCTCTAGAAGTATTTCCTGCGACTATTGAACTGTTTATATTACTCTATAAGTATGCAGAAAAAAGGTTTGAAACCTTTGGGAACAAAGCCAACAAACATGGAGGCACTGCTTAATGTGCAATTTACACTCTTAATTGTAGGTTACTGATACTATACTTGGGCACCTTAGCTTAGATGGCTGGATAGAAGTTCCCAGTTATTGATGTTAATCGGCTATTGTCATCAGAACTGCAATGGAATAAAATTAAAATCTCCTATTTTGCACCAAAATCAAGCACTCTCTTTGCGTATGCACACAAACATGTACTTTCTAATCCATGGTGATGAACTTACATTAACTGAAGGAGAGAATAGCTTCGTAGCCTGTATATTCTTAATGGGTGGCCTCTATTGATCAGTTCTTTGTAAAAGCTCATGGAAGCAACTGTATGTGTCTAACCGCAACGTAAATATTTTTCCTGGCCTTGGCCCTGCTCAAGCAAAACCTTTGAATTACAGTGCTGTTATGAAATCCTGCTGAAAGTTGAAGATCTTCACTGCATGCTGTTATGAAATCCTGCTCGGGGTTTTTTCTTATCAATTTGCTAGTAAGAAAAACAAACTTCATCATGCATGGTAGTGTACTTGCTAAAATCATGACTTTCCAAAAATGTACAGAACCTTTCCTGCAGTGCTGGTAATCACACCATAAAAAGCACCACTTGAGCCACGGTTTATTTTCTTCCAGAATTAATTAGCACTCAGTTTTCAGAGAATTTCGAATCTATAAAACATAAAATCTTTGCTCTTAACGTGAATGCTAAAAGGTACCACTCCTTTGTCAGCCATTCTCAACATTTCTCTTTCTTCTCACTCTCAATACTCAATCCCTACAATTCCCTCTTCCTTTTCTAGTGTAATTCAAGGGTGGAAGACTTGTAAAAACCAAGTTTTCCAGAAACCTGAATCCAAAAACAACTTGTATAGCCTTCTGACCTATATCCCAGTATTAGGCACTTGACAGCTCCACCCAACTGCAACCAGGCACCTTCTTAACACCTATTTCTTTCATGGTAAACCTGAGGTCATTAATGTCACTCGAATAACCAGATGGAGAGTGCATGCTGCCAGCAAGCACGTAATTTGCCCCAAGATTGGGCTCTATTTTGAGCAGAAGTTGTCGTAGATGTTTATCTTCACAAACAAAGCAGCCATGGTTTTTACATGCACTGATAAAGCTCCTCAGTATAATAGAATTGGGCTCCATGGGCATGGTCTTTACAATATGATAAGCTTCTTCAATCTTTCCAGCTCGTCCAAACATGTCCACCATGCATCCATAATGTTCCATGGTTGGCTTTATATTATATACTGTCAACATTTTATCAAAATAATTTTGGCCCTCTTCAACAAGACCCATATGACTACAAGCGCAAAGGATTGCAGAAAATGATTTGCTGTCAGGCTGCAGGCCAGCTTCCTCCATTGTGGAGAATAATGATATAGCTTCTTTCCCAAGGCCATTATCTGCAAGGCTAGAAATCATGGCAGTCCAAGACTTTAAATTTCTCGAATTCATGGAATCAAAAATGCGGAAGGCTTCCAACATGTGGCCACACTTTGCGTACATCTCAAGGAGGGCAGTTCCCAATTCTACATGCAGTTCGATACCATTGGTGAGAATGTAGGAATGAATGGACTCTCCTAGTTTCACATTGAGGAGACGAGTACAAGCAGCAAGCAGGCTAACCAAAGTGATTGAGTTTGGCTTCTCATGTGCCTCGGTCATGTCTTGAAAAACCATCAAAGCATCTCTGGCACAGTTACTGTGTACAGCTAAAACCCGAAATAAGTCAATTGAGAAATGCAATTACAAACTTGAAAAAAAAAACTCCAGATCACATAAATCTAAAGTTTAGGGTGAGAAGTAAATAAAAAGTAAATCTTTATGGTTCAATAGTTCACCAAATTCTAATCCACCATTTTAGTTATCATTTCCAAACCAACAATCAGTAAAGGTCAACAGGTAAGGCGACCAATAAGTCCCCGTGAACTATTTCTCATGTGTACTGAATATTTCCTTCAAGTATTAATTTGATGAAGAAAGATTAGAGAAATGACATGAACTCTGTGCCCCGTGGAAGAGAATTATTTTAAGACCATAAAACCTAAAACAGAAAAGAGCCACACAACCATAATGACCTTTGAAATAGTAGCTAACATGTTAGTCCTTTAGCCGAGCGTTGATTGATACAAAAGAAAGCTAGAATCTTTGACGTCCTGAAACTTTATGGCTTCAACAATGTTGATTCTTTTGGCTATAAATTGGATACGGAATTCCTTCTTCTTCTGTACCATACACCTGAGTATTAATCATCTTAATAGTAATAGACTATAGTAATTGATTGACGTCAGTGCAAATTTTCTTGGGAGGAAACCATATGCCCTGGCCCGTTCCTCAAAATCCAAAGCAAATAAAGAACACTTGGAACCGTCTAAATTAACCCCTAAAGCAGTTGAACAACATAAGATATGTGTGCAAGTGAAGGTCTTATGAGACATAAGGCATATAACCGGCACATCACCAACAACAAATAAATCAATGAGAACTATTCCCATACTATGCTAGTTTGGACTAAATCAAAGAAGAAAGACTGCATATCAAAAAAGAAAGGAAAAAGCGTTACAGAGATAGGAAATCATCTGTTAAAAACCTCAAAAGAAGATATCGTTAGGGAATCAAAAAACTAACTAATACTTCAGTGACACTAGATTTTTCTTTTTCCAGCATAAAGAACTACTAAATTCCATCCCTTCTCGTGTATTAACAAAATCCACAACTTCTTATGGATGAAATACAAGTCCACAGCCTACTTACTGAAACCAATACAGTGAGCTCCCTGACAATACTTTCTCAAAGACAACTAGCAAAAGAGAACCAAAAAGGAAATAAACAATACTACAACAACAAATAACTAAGTCTTTATCCCACTAAATAGAATCAGCTATATAAATTGCTTCGCCACTGTGCTATGTCGAAACTCATTTTTATCATTTGTATTTAAATATAACATATCTTCTCTTATAATTTCTTTCCAAATTTTTTTGGTCTAAAGTAAAGGAAATAAACAATATTAGTACTATTTCAAAACTTGATTAAGAAATAGACCATACCAATCAACATAAGCAGCAATCATGGAACTCCAAGAAACCACATTTCTTCGGCACATTTCATCAAACACCTGCCTGGAAAAGTCAATCAAACCAAATCCTCCATACATTCTGAGAAGGGTATTGCATACATGTGAATCCCCATCAAAACCCATCTTCAACACCATTGAATGCACACTCCCACCTACTCCAATCTTTGAGCATCGCCCGCAAGCTTTCAGCACGAAAGGGTAAGTATATTTATCCGGTTTCTCCCCGGTTCTATGAAGATCAACGAACATTCGTACTGATTCTAATGGTATTGAGCTCTTTGAATACTCTTTGATCATTGTGTTCCGTGCAAAAAGTGGAGGAGTGATAGGCGACTCATCAAAGATTTGCCTTGAAAGTTGTAATGATATTGAAGATGAGGCCAATATGAGTTTAGAAAAGAAGTATTCTTGATGGTCTAGAGCTGTTTTGATGCTAAGGGATTGGAGTTGTAGAAGATGTCTTGTGGTTGTTGATCGGTGCAACAAGGTTTCAACATGGCGGGAAAACATCAGAATTTTTCCAACGTTGAATTTCTTCACTGCCATGCTTGAACATCTAAGAACATGTAGACATGACTTCTTTAATTGTTTTGACTGTTTCGAGACAGACTTATTTCTATGCGTAAGCCATTTAGCGAATTCTTGTCAAAATGTGATGATTTAAGTATGTATCCCACTTTCAATTGTCCTCAAGAACTGGTTGAGCAGTTGAAGCGCCAAATCCAGAACACTTGTCCTAATTTCTTCACGAAGAGTTCTGTTAAAGAAAGAATTTAATATACACTGTATCAATGTTTAGACTTTCAAAGCACGACAAGCTGACCTGGGCCACAGTGCCATGTCAATATGTCATTGATTCATGAGGCCATATTATATTATTGCCATAATGCTATTAGTCTTTTCTTTTGATTTAGAACTCTTTTAGCCTTTCTGAACTTTACTTTGCAAACTAACTATACCCCTAAAATGGAAAAGGGTTCTGCTTTTGAACCGTTAGAATCTTTCATAAATAAACAGATCGACGAATGAACATTAATCATAAACCTTTTTATCAAAATTGATCTTTCCTCCAGAGAGGCTATGGAAGAAATCTTGAAGCTAAGAATGCAATCCCAGATGGCAGAGATGATAAAAATCCAATCTTTACCTATCGTTGCTGATGATCTCAGAGGAAGATATTCAGTTTCTGATTTCACCAATAACATGCCAGGTCAACTTGTTTGGTCAGACAATAAGTCCATTTCTCATCTGAAGCTTTTCTGGAGCCAAGATCATCATTCCCAGTTCAGCAGTAATAAAGATCTTGAAGCAATCATAGTAAAGATCAAATCTGCAATGGAGGGTTTAGATATTTTTCACTTCCCAACTCTAGTTCAGCTATGGGCACCCAAAAGGGCCAAAACTTCAGGCAACCAGCAGTTACTTGTAACCTCTGACCTTCCTTTTGGCATTAATCTACTTATAAAAGGGCTTTGTTTGTATAGGAAGCTGTGTTTGGACTACAAATATAGTCTTGATGGTGAAGAAGAGCTTAGCCCTGTTGGACGTGTTTTTAGAGATGGGTTTCCAGAATTTAGTCCATATGTGAGTTGTTACACCGTCCAAGAGTTTAAACCGAGGGATTGTGCTGTAAGTTGTGGTGTGTATGGATATCTAGCTTTGCCAGTGTTTGAGGCGGTTGGGGAACAATGTGTTTGTGTGCTTGAGCTGATCACGGTTTGGGATGATAACTATTACTTGACAGATACAATTGGCAAAGTTTCTCAGGCTCTTAAGGTCCGGTAAAAACTGCAAAATCTACATTTTATGATTTTATCAAATTCTATATTTAGCTGTAACTTAAAGTGTATAGTTTGTCCATTTTAGTATAAACATTGAAATGATAAATGGACGGTAAAGAATGTAAAAATAATAATGATTAGAGCTAGTTATGAAGATCTTCAAATTTGAGTCTGCGAAAAAATCAATGCCACTCTCTTATAGTGCTAATTTGTTTGGATTCCATTTTGTTTTTGTAGATTCGCTTCTTTAATATGCTTCATTAGTATTTTACGTGGCCAGAGTGGTAAGGTCATGAATGATTATCAGGTTTGGCGTTTGACAAACACAAAAACTGTTTTTCTCAACATAATAATGGTGGTTTTACTTGACATTGTCACATAGAGTCTTCTCTACTTACACTCTTGTTATTACCTGCAGGCAGTAGGATTGAGGACTTTCAATATTCATTGGCTCATTGAAATGGAAAGGGTGAGTGGAGACTGTTATGCAACCATCTAGAACATTTAACCATGATTTCTCTATTTATCACTTGATTCCTTTAGTGGTTCTGCTAGACAGTTCTTTTTCATCACTAATACTTTTGTAAGCAGAGTTCACAACATGAATTTGCCCTCTGTGAAATTGAGAAGGGTTTGAAAGCAGTGTGTCATGCACATGGTATACCGTTTGCTCAGACCTGGTTTGCTAGCACTGGAAAGAACTATACTGAAATTGTCATGTGTACGAGTGAAAGGGCATCAACTATGTTGCTGAAAAAGGTTTCCTCATTCCAAAAAGATTGCATTCAGTTTGGCTTAAAGAAAGGACAAAATGTTGTCTGGAAGGCATTCAGATCCTGCACTTCATACTTCTGCCGAGACATTAAGCAGTTAAGCATTAACGAGTACTCATTAGTACTTAGTGCGCGCAAAGTAGGCCTAACTGCTTCTTTTGCTATCTGTCTGGAAAGTTTGTTCACCGGGAATGATGTTTATGTGCTTGAGTTCTTTCTACCCTTCAAGCATACAATCTATGACAATGCACCGACCTGTTTGAACTCACTTTTAGCCACGGTTAAGCAGCATTTTCAGAGATTCAAATTCGCATCTGGACAACAACAGGGGACAGGCAGAAATTTTGATATAATCGACCTCAACTCAGGTGATGGAGTAACTACTAATACAAAGAACAGTGAACCTGTTGCCACTCAAAATAAAGGTGCGGTAGTAAAGCCATCAGACAATATGGTTCTTGAAAATCAATCGGGGAGGAAGCAGCTTGAAAAAGCTGAAGGTATATTTGATGGTAAACTTACTATCTTTAAAGAAAGAGATACTCCTTAATCTTTGTTTTTGATTACTGACTTTGTGACATTTTCTTCTACAGTTTATTAGATCACCAGGTTGTACTCTTGATACAAGTTTTCATTTTGCAGTTAGTGTACCTAAACAAAAGCAATTACATGGAAAGTTTGGTTTAGATTTGCCATCAAACAAAAGAAAAGCTGATCAATCCCTTTCTCAACAACATATCAGAGGTGCTGCTGAAAACCACAATGCAAAATCATGTGAAAGAGACCAAGCATGTTCTGTTCTGCATCCAGAGGAATGTACACGGGATAACGGAAGCGTAATGATGATAAAGGCATCATACAAGGAGGTCATTATAAAGTTTCAGTTGTCACTCTCATCAGGGATAACAGATTTCGAGAATGAAATCAAGAAGAGGCTAAATTTAACAGCTGGAAGTTTTGAGATCAAATATCAAAATGAACATGATGACTGCATTTTACTAGCCAGTGATGCAGACTTGCAGAATGTAATGTATGATATGTTATCAGTAAGGAAGAAGACGCTCAAACTTCTCCTTGAGCCAGTTGAGAACCAACACTCCGAGAAGCGTACCAATTCCATGGAAATGCTGCGTGACAGCTTCATGACCATAAAGGCAACATATAAAGACGATATTATCAAGTTTCAACTCTCTATGCCGTCAGGATTGCTGGAATTAAAGAGTGAAATTCTGAAGCGGCTCAAATTGAAGGATGACAGTTTCGAAATCAAGTATCAAGGTGAAAACAATGAATTTATTCCGGTGGACAGCGACACTGATTTACAAAACTGTATGAACACTGCAAGATCACTGGAAAAACAAACAATTAAACTTCTTCTCATACCAGAGGAAACAGGTACTGCTGCTTCTGTATCTGCAGCACAAGCTATGGAAATGCAAAATGGAAGCACAATGACCATAAAAGCAACATACAAAGAGGATATCATAAAGTTCCAAATCTCAGCTTCTTCAGGATTGATGGAACTGAAGAATGAAGTAACAAAAAGGCTCAAACTAAGTAGTGAAAGTTTTAGAGTGAAGTATGAAGATGATGTTGATAATTGGATTTATGTATCAGGAGATGCAGATTTGCAAAACCATTTGAATGCCATGGCATTATCAAACAGGTATACTGTCAAATTTCATTTGGAACCCATCAAGAATTAGCCATTTCTTATTGGAATGGTCAGCTTGCTAATCTGTCTTGCAACAAACAAGTCCTCAGATCATTTCTTATTGGAATATTCAATTTTCATGTCTAAAATAAGTTTTTATTTGTCTCAAATTTTCTTTTCTTCCTGCTATAGTTTAGCAACAAGCAAGTAGTATGGTATTCATAATAGTTCAAAATTAACTAATGTTGAATGTCTTCTTTAACAAATTTTGTAAAATAACTATCCTTGAACTCTAGTCCTACATAGATTTTTTGAAGGCTCTAATATGTAAACTTGATATATTACTAATGTTTGAAACTTATGTTATTGCAAAAGAATTATTTTTAATGTGATTGAAACAATTTGTCTAAATGGTTGTTCAAATGCTATGCAAATAGATAAAAGATTTGGTTTTTAGTGATTAAAAGTTAAAATAAAAGTGTGCATCTCAAAAATTTTGGAGATCAGATCCTCTGTCCAATATTTATTGTGTATTATCTTGTCTAATGTTCAAAATTACTTAGTTTCATTAAAAGTAGGGATTAAATACATAAATATCATTAAAATTACTTTACAATTATTAGACCATAACCAATAGATTAGGAAACCTTACCACGTAATTTTAAAACAACAGGCAAAATCTTGGACAGAAGATCTCATGTCAAAATTATGAACATTCATTTACAATTTATATATCTTATGTTTAAATGATCACTAAACTCAGGTAAGCTATTTTTTTTAAATGGCAAATTACAAAAATCCCTTATAGTTTTAAAAAATTTGAAATCTCTCGTAGAGTTTAAAACATACATTTTACTTTTTTGCGATTTAAAAAAAAATAAACAAAATATACGAATTTGAAATGTTTATTTTTATATATCTACTTAGTCCAGTTCGACTTTCTTTCTATTGTTGATTTGAAATAAATTGCAGATACCCTTTGTTTCTAAAATTATTAATATTTTTATAAAAAAAATTTATAGCACAACAAAGTAAATACATAAATTTTTAAATCATAGAGAGAAAATTTAAAAAAAAATCCCAAAACTTAAGGCAGTTTTTTGTAATTTACACATTAAAAAAGGAATTAGCAAGATTAGTCCACTTCCACTTCCAGTGTACATAATGAAAAATGAGACCCAAAAAGCCCAGAAATAGAATGTATATTAAGTGTGGTGGTGAAGATCAAAGAAAAAAGAGAAGATGAAGAAGGCAGGCACTAGCACAGGCACAGGCACAGGCACAGGCACAGGCACAGGAATAGAGATTTCAATGAAGACCAACAATGGCGGCCGCGGCACTATTGATGTTAAGAACAAACCCCCATTTAGACCTGCTCTTGATGACACCAAGCCACTTCTCAAAGACCCGGTAAGGCAACCCACAAACATATCACCAACATGCATTTTCCCTTGGGGCTGCGTTTGGTTTAAAATGATTTTGTTCACTTGAATTTTGTTAATGCTTTTTTAATTTCAATTTTTGCAGATACTAAGATCAGACCCTACTGAAACAGAGGAAGCCCTGCTGCGTTTGCCCCCTTTTCCCATCTACAAAATGGACTCCCAAACTTATTAGGATGTGTTGCTTCTATGATTAACTTCCAATTTGTACTAAGTTTTTTTCCCTGAATTGCACATTATCTGAGGTTGCAACTTTTGCCTTATTAGTTTCTGAATCTGTTCCAAGTTTGATTTTATTTGTGTTCTGTAGTCACCTGTGAAGATTATTTTGCTTTTCTGTCAGATGCTGTGTCTGCATTTCAAGATTTCTCAATCAGATCTCTATCTTATTTTGTCACTCTTCTGTTCAATGTTCAAAATAATTTTGAGATCTCTTCCCTTAGTGTGGCATAAGATGGAGTGAGACCAGATACTTTGTCTAATATTATCCTGTTGGAGCGTGTTAAAACAACATAATTTTAATAAAACTATAAATTAAAAGCATAAATATCACTAAAATTTTATTATAATTATTAGATCGTAATTAAAAAATGAGTGAACATGTAATTTTAATTTAAAATAAAGAAAAATATTTGAATAGGGGATCCGAAGTGAGTTCAATTCTTTCATTTTTTGAATGAACTAATCCAACCGAACAAAGCTCATATTATAAGAGTGGCATAACAACTGACCAAACTGAGACTGATCTACCAAATTCAGTCTGAAGATTCACCATTGGCAATAGCTCGAAAAAAACTCTTTCTTCCGAAAGAGAAAAAAATGCAGAAAATTAAAATTATAATTTTAACGAATATTAATTGTTTATCTCGTATATGAAATGTATCTCATATATGTACCTGTCACACATTAATTTTCCTCATATATCAATAGCTTGAAAAACTCCTCCTTCCAAAAGAAAAACGATATGCATGTACGAGAAGTCTACAATCAATTTACAAGAGATAAATGACTTTCTGCACACCAATGGTTAAAAGCCCCAGTTCCTACTTTTTGTCATTGCCCATTTACCAATATTGCAATTCTTCATTTACAACACTGAAGGTCATTTTAGTGTTACACTTGCTTCATCCGCCTGAGGTGCTTGTTTAAATTGATAAGCTTGCAAAACCTACAAGATTGCTTAAATATGGTGGATTCAAACGCATAGCAGGGATGGGGAAGTCTAAAAAAGGGGCAACTTGGTTGAGTTGCATTACTTAAATAATGAGATGCAGAATGGAAGTAAATTGGAACAAACCATAATGGTTCTTTTTTGATTTGAATACAATTAATTTGAGTTACAAATGTTGATAATAATTAATAATACAAAGCCAATGAAAACAATGATCAACAATTCAATGGATATGTGAGATTCTAATCCAGTCAACACTATGATGACAGTTCTGGATGAGTAGTTTCCACAGAATGTGGGAAGTTTTTGGGTAAAATAAACACAGGCTCTTTGCCTGAAAGGCTTTTCAACGCCAGTGACAGAGAATGCCCCAGAGCTCGGGCAACTGGCACTGCCACCGCGTTCCCTACTTGAATATACCTGCAATACCAATAATATGATTTGCTACGTAAATGCATGGTTTAGAAAATGTCAAGATCTAAAGACAAAACATGCATAATAAGTTCCAGTATAACTCCAAGTACCGCATTAAACAAAGGTTATTCTAAGAATTTACCATTATTGACCAAATGCAGACAGGCTCAACTAAAGTTCGCCAAAAGGCATATATATATATATATATATTGTCCTGTGACAAATCATTTCATAAGAGTTTTATTGAGTTTTTAGCAACAAAATTTCATAAGTTGGCTGTTGAGCAGAATTCTGCTCAACCTTTTCCACCGAAGTAGATCAATACATCATTTAGAGGACAACCTAGGACTGTTTAACGAGCAAAAGTTAAACATTCATCAAGGTTGTTCTATGCAGTTCTATCTTTGGTGTTTAAACCTATAAAGTTTTGGCAAAATTTACTCAGGTTAAGGCAATGGAATTTATTCGCATTTAAGCGAGCCCCATGCATCACAAAACTTAGTTAGGAAACACTAATTTCTTCCAGGATTCAAGCCACTACTTTGAAAAATGAAAAGTTCTTTCCAAGGAACTCATTGTAATCTCATCTTTGAACATTATTGCACATGCTGAGTGTTCTCAGTGTGACCAAAAAGAAATAAAGCAGCTAGAAAAGCTCCTATTTTTCAGCCTTAAGGAGATTTCAAAACATATGACGGACTCTAACAAATAGAATCAAATCTAGGTAGAAGAGCTAGTATATGTTACTCAGCCGCCTAAGAAGCATAAAACAACGAAACTATGAAACACTTGGATGACTCCATTGATAAAATTTGTTGAAGCATTAATCCTGAACACTGTTACCTTTCTTTAATAGGACCAAAAAGCTTATAGTAATCGGGAAAACCTTGAAGCCTGGCATTCTCGCGAATCGTGAGCACTCTATCCTGTTGAGGATGCAGTATGACCTGACAAATTGACAAGAACTCAATGTTGAAACAAAATACAGCAACCGTAATAATGCATAACCATGTCTTTAGCAGTTAATTTATGGAGTTTGCAAAAACTACCTGATTATGAGGCTCTGCTCTAGTGACAACAGTGGGAACAGTCTCATCCCACCATAATCGTCCAAATGGCCTGAAATAAAAAACAAAGTGAGTCCACCTTAAAGAAAGTTGTTCTCCAACTAGCAACATCAGAAATATCGGAAATGAGAACGAGAGTGAATTGTTACTTGGGTGAAGTTCCACGAACAAATGACATAGCATATTCAGGAACCTAAAAGTTCAACGCAGTTATGTGAGGGGTAGGCAACAGGATGGTCAAAATAGTTTTTACTAATGACATTTATTAGGAGTGAAACAAAAACAATCGTACCAACGGCTTTCCTGAAGGCAGCAATACCCGCTCTACATCAGCATCCCAAAAAACTTTATTATCAGGACCTACTTTTACACCTGGTAAATCCCTAAAATTTGCACCCTGGAAAGCATAAAAAGAAAAAGGGTTTCAGCAGCAGGACTCAAGGTTCCACTGTAATAGGAAAAGAATTGAGGAAAAAACGTTCTCTTTGCGAGGAAAGAAGTGAATTAAAAAACAACAAAATGTTGAAAACGTAAAAATACCTTTTTCTTGGGAACCCGACATACACGACTGTAATCATCAATATTAAGCCGTAGAGGTCGATGATCATATAGCTTATGTGGAGATGCTTCTGACCCAAAAGCAAGGCAGCCAGGCATTTCTGCATTCAAGAGAGAAATTAGACTGATAGCATGCCTTGATGCCCTATAAGCAATGTGATTCAATCATAAATCAAACTGCTAATGGTCAGGTTCAAAAATGTCTGAACATATATTAAACCAGGAATGTATTTGCAATAATATAATTGTCATTGAGCCAAAATGGGGCCCCAAAGAATCAGACAACGAAATTGAAATACCTTCATAAACCAGTTGTCTTTTCCCTTTCCTTTTTAAGGGGACAGACTGCCTACAAGTTATTTTTCTATCAGCATTCATCCCTAATTTTTTATTTCTTCATAGACACAAAATGCTCGCCTCTAAATTTGATCACAATGAAACTACAACATAACAGGACGAGTCAAAAATTCAAATCATCAACAGAAACAACTAATGATGGATCCAAATAGTTAATACTTAACAGCAAACATATTGAAGAGATTCTCTACTGTTATACGGAAATATCAAATTTATTAATTATTCTAAACAATTGAACAGTAAATTAAATTACGAACACAAATATATACACCCACAGACAACCAAATGTTCATTTTGGAGAAGAAATGTTTTGACCCTGTCCAATTAACCAGTTTAGCATATAAAACATATGTAAACAAGAAGACATGTTATCAAGAAAGAAAATGTTGTGTCCAGGAACGTTTGCAGTCAGCTACCCAAGGAACACCTTAAAAAAAAAAAAAAACAAGGTTAACCAATATAAGTTCGAGTTGACTTATTATACTACCATAATTTCCCTCTTAAAGCAACATATACTACAACTTGGATTCAGCAAGGCATTGTTTAAATGTCCAGGTATTGAAGAAAAATGCTTGAAACAACAAACAAAGACATTTCATAGCATTTATTGTATCTACCATCAAAAAAGCACATATTGTGGTTGAATATCACAGCAAAATGTTATCTTGTGACTTTAAATTAATCAAGGCATAAGACATGATATAGAACTATATATTCAATGCAAATTCAGGAAAAAGAAACATCCATACCCAGTTTCTGGGCTGATTACGATTCATTCAAATTGATTCAGTGAGGGTATTTGCAAAAGTCTAGCACAATGCCAAAATCATACCTTTAGCATTGTAATTTGAAAGAAAACAATTGAAAACCCCCACACATTTTGACAAAATCAATAGTATGGATTATAAGATCATAGTGCAAGCATAGAAAAAGTAGGAATGTTCCAAGTCATTTCATGGGATAACAAACGGAAAGCTGAGCATACCGCTCCTCCTTAATCTAATGAATTGCTGAAATTCAGACTTGGGCTCTTTAGTATACATAATTTCATCTCGTGGCTCATCATTCTCCACCTGTATGATAAGCATGAAAAAAAAAAAGAAAACGGATTTGCTATCAGACATCAACTAAATTTACAAAACAAAACAATGAAAGAATTTAAAAACGGGACTTACAGCAGGAAGATCTGATATAACATCATCAAGCAAGAGCTTCTTCTCCAAACTAACTTTGCAACCTTCTTCATAAGCAACAATGCTTGACTGCATTGATACCAAAAGATGCATGAATTTCCAAAGCCACATTCAAAATTTGAAGATGAAAATGTTGCCTATGGGATGGTAGTATAATACCTCAAATTCCCTTGGAGCATTCCCTCGCACAACAACATCATGTGTTGGCAAAGGGTACTGTGGCAACTTCTGAAATTAAGGAAAAGAATGACGGCAGAATATTGAGAGTTAGGTACCTTATTAAAATGTAAATCTTAGTAATTAAAGAGAAAACCTCAGCATCACCTCTGTCGGAAGAGCACCCCACATGAAGGCACGCATACGAAATTGCGCAAGTCCGTAAGCACCGGCAGCCATCATTCCCAACCGTGCTTGATAATTCATTTGAATAAGGCGAGCAAACGCATACCTCCCAAGATACCCACGTGCAAATTTAAACAAGTCACCAACATTTTCCATTAGCACAAATCTTGGTTTTAGAAAGGCAACAATATCCATGAAAACTTCAAGTTGCCTATTTCTTTTCATCTTTCAATGGTTCTTCTGGATTCCGAAAGCGATTAAAACCACTTATTCCTTGACATGGAGGGCCCCCGCATATAACATCAACAATTCCCTATGAGACATTAGGAAAAAAGAGGCAGATTCACTGATACAGCCTATATGCAATATATGAATACATGCATTTCCACAGGAAATAAAAACTTACCGGCAAAGGCAAAATCTTTCTTTTATAGCCTTTCGTGACAAAATCCTTCACCTTCTCTTGACAATGGCTAGAGAGATTTACAAAATATGGGCTAGTTGGAATAAGGTAAAACAAACGTCTAAAGAATTACATCAAACGAGCGAACTACATTCATCTCATACCTCAGACCCTCAATAGGTTCCCATGTGTCATCATCTGGCCCATAACCCTTCCAGCGAATCTAAGAAATGTACAATTTCAACTCCATGAGTATGCGACAAAATAGATAAAGTTCAATAATACATAAATATGACTAAAAGACGTATACTTCAACAAAAAATTTAAATGTTTGCTGTGATGGACTCTCCTAAGGCGATTTACAAGCCACAAGAAGGTCCAATCCTAAAATCCAAGCTACTACAAAGATTTTCTAAATAATTCAAGAGGAAACTCAATTCCCTCAACCAGCGACAACAACAACTAAGCCTTTACCCCACTATGTAGGGTCAGCTACATAATTCATATTTTGCAATCGTATTCTATCATTACACATGTTTTCATTAATATTTTAGCATATCATCTTTTTTAATCGATTCTTTCCAAGTTTTTTTATATCTCCCCCTTCCCCTTTTAATTTGAGTTGATTTCTCTCTATTTTCTATACGATGCACTAGTGCATGTAGAGGTCTCCTATGCACATGTCCAAACCAGCTTACACGTGTTTTTCTCATTTTCTCATCTATTGGTTCTACTCCACTTGCTTTCTAATACAATCAATACTTATTCTACCCAATCTAGTATGTTCACACATTCATCTTAACATTCTCATTTATGCTACAATCAATTTTTGTTCATGATCATACTTAGTTGCCCAACATTCTGATCCATAAAGCATTGCTGGTGTTATAACTGTTTTATAAAATTTTTCCCTTCAATTTCAATGACTTTTTGCAAATACTTAATAATCTTGTCAATCACTAAAACAAAAACGTATGGACTTAAAGTTGATCCCTAATGCAGACCTATAGCATTTGGGAATTCACTAGATATCCCTACTAACATCCTCACAGCGAAATATTAGAAGGAGAAAAAATACTTTGGATCTTAAACAACAAAGACATTTGGAACTCAACATTTCTTAACTTTTTATAGTCATAGAATGAAATTTTATTGTCTGCACTAGTATATATCTCTCCTTCAAGTTTCAAGTAAACTACAGGCTCTAAACTAATCCCATTTCATTATAATACTCTTCTGAAAATTGGAAAGATAGGGTTAAGAATCAAAAACTGATGCACTTAAAAACTGATGCACTTAAGTGCTATAGTAATTCATTAGGGTCTCTCCTCCACGTCTCTAATTCAACTATAAAGCTGCAAGCCTATCCAAAAACAAATCCATATGATAGTCTCCTTAACGGGTAAAATAAAAATCAAATTTCATGCACCAAAGTAATACTACCTTAAAATGAAGCCCAACAGTCTTATTTTCTTTGGGATCACCATAGCATATGTCCAAAACTTTTTCTACTTCAAAAACTTCAGACTTATCATCATCTTCTTCATCATCCCCTTCATCCTGAGCAACTTCATCAACTTCTTTGCTAGCAGGATTTAGAAATGAATGTTGAGGAATATTGCCTGCTACTAAGGAGAAGGAAGCACACAGCTTCTGCCACTCTTGTAGCAAACATAAATAGTTATCGGCAGATTCATTTACAACCTAAATTACAGCAACAGTTATCCAGTAAATAAGCTTACAGACGAGAGGAAAGATGAGGACGAATAATAGTTAAAAACCAAATTGAGCAATATACACCTCAGCCTCTGGATGGTTCCATCTTAAACTTTCACATGCATACTGGTTCAGATCAAGAGCCCATTTCTGCATCCGTAAGATATTGTCAAATAAATAAATATGTTGATCACACAAGCTATCAGCAGTTAATAAAACAAAGTAGGACCAATAAAGAGGGCAGATTTAGAACTTACAGTAACAAGTTTGACACCAGCGTTGTTAGCACCTAAACAAAGTCCAGTGGACATTGCCCCACAGCCGGAGTAGAGATCCAATAACTTCATCTCCAAATTGGGCTCTTCTTCAAAGACATCAACCCCACTAACAACAGCTGCATCAACATCAGCCTCACTGGAAATTGTAGAATCAGATTCACTTCCAGCTCCCTCAGTATCATCTGGTTGAAACTTAATGCTTTAACACTTCAAAAACTCCATTGATTACAAACACAAAGAAATTTTTTTTGACCATACAAGAAAAAATTTTAAAAATACTACTAAAATTACCAGGTTCCAAGATCATAAAAGTGCAATGAGGTAATAGGTACATCATATCATAATAATAGTCAGAACGCAATTTTGCCTTTTCCCTGTGTTCCAAACCCACCTGAAAAACCAGTCTCAACATGTTCATGAAAACGGGAAAAAAAATAAAGAAGAAGGGGCAAAACTTAAAAACAATAATCTGAGACAGGTGTCACGTACATTTGGGGGAAAACGAGCAATCACAAGTGGTTTAACCAGACAATCCAGAAAATTATCATCCCTGATTTCTGAAAAGAATACTCGCTTCTCATCAATAAATTTTTCATGATGTTCTGTAATAACCTGGTAAAATGAAAAAAAAATGATTTCATTCAGACACACCAAGAGACAGGAAAACATGATTGCAGTAATTTTGACTGCTTACAGTATCACGGGCCCTGTAAAACCACTGTGCTCTAAAATGAGACATCCCATTAACAGCTTGAAACATCTCCACAATTTTGCAAATGTAATAGTCTTTTCCATCTTCGGCCTAGAGGGGGGGAAAAATCAATTAGGCAATTGCAGCAACGAATTTCAGATCCACGGAAATGTCCAAACATGAGTTCAAAAAACATCCCAAAAACTTAGATAAGAAAAGTTCAGTCGCATTAAGCCATCAAAAGAACCAACTTCCAGGAGTAGAAGCTTTCGCTTAAACTATAATTCTTGGAAGAATGCTGTAAAAAGTGCATCCTATTTAAACAAAGAGACAAGAAAAATCAGTTCAAATTTTGTCCTAACATTAAGAATGCAATCAGCAGTTTTAGGGCAGCAAAGTTACTGAATCAATTCCATTCATAACATTTTTATCAATTCCCCCAATTTCTTCAAATAATATCAACCACCAAGTAGACGAGGAAAAAATTCTTATGATGAGAATCAAAGTGGCAGGTGTTTAACAAATACAAAAACAAACCCTTTATCCAAGTAGGTGGAGTCGGCTATATAAATCACATTTCACCATCATATTCAGTCTAAACACATTTTCTCATTGAAATTTAAATAAAACATATCTTTTTTTATAGATTCTTTCTAATTCTTTTTTAGCTTCCTCTTCCCCTTTTAATTTGAGTTAATAATTTTTTATTTTCTATCTAACATATTGGGTATCTAAAGACCTCATATACACATGTCCAAATCATGTTAAGCAAATTTTTCTCATTTTCTCTTCTATTGGAATTACTCTTACTTTCTTTTTAATACATTTATTCCTTATTCTATTTAATTTAGTGTGTCCACAAGTCCATCTTAACATTCTCATTTATGCCAAATTGCTTTTGTTTTACTAACACTGCAAAAGGAAAAACATCTAGCTGAATAAATTGAGAACAGACTCTGTATTAAAATGCAAGTCAAGCAAAACTCACCAGACACATCCATAATAAATAGTGAAGACCTTGATAGTAAAAAGACACATTCATACAGCTGGAAACTAGTATATCCTAATTGTTCAAAAGATCAACTTTAGCACCACAATCCTACCTCTTTCCAAATTTCCCAACACCAGAAACCAATTATGTACTTCGTAGAGACTATCAAAAAGAAATTATACAAAGGACAAGTAAGTTATAACCTGTACGTAAGCATCATCTCCCAAATTAAAAATATGCCCATCAACCTGTGCTTGATCAAAGTGACATCTAGCTTCAATAAGTTCTTCAAAGTCTTCCTCACTTGTAGCAATACAAAACATAACAAAATTAAGTCCACAAGTATATCGTAAATAAAAAAGCTCAAATTACAAACAAACAAATATTCCTACACTGCAGCACAACGATGTTGTCCTTTAACATTTAACAAAAGTAAACTCACCCATTTGAATTCTTTGATCCCCCTTTTTCTTTCAGCTTCCCCTGCTAACCAAAGCAATTAGCTTATCAGATGAAGCTACAATTAAACTAGGTCATATATGTAAACTTATGTGATTTAGACATTTTTGTTCCTATCAATCTATCTCAATGATAAACAAGTAAATTAAATGCACCCAAATGACAAGCAAACAGTTAAGATAAATCTATAACTTTCACAGAGCAAACAATACAACAGGCTAGCATCTTCATCGTAATTAGGGCAATGATTATTGAAAGTGAACATCAAAAATGTAAAAGCTACTAATTGTAGCCTCATAATTCACGATGTACAAGGTGTGTTCTATGAAATAGGCTAGTCTGAATTTACTTGAAGCCTCTACCCTTTCTTTCAAACTTGATGTACTTGAAGCATATTTACCATCAAATCTGTTATTATTGTGACTCCATACTAATGCACAAGCTTCACTAGCCAAAAACCAACTTCACCAATGATTTAACATTTGATCTGACTGGATAAATTACAATTTCTTGAGCCAATTAGAAAAATTTACACGAGCTTTTTATAATGAACTTGTACCCCTCACATGCTTGTTTTACTGCACCTAACTCCAGTTATCAGCTTATAATTTCAATTTATGATAGGAAAAGAACCCAAAAAAGATATTCCTCCAGCTATTGTACGAGAACTTGAAAAGGTGTCTTCTAGTTGAATATCTGAATTTTTCATTATTCAGTTCACTCAACTTTTAAAAAAGATACCTGCAATGGACGTAGGTCTTATATCCGTTAATTTTTCAGCCTCATACTTGGGAACCTTGCACAACTTTATTCCATACCATCTAGCCAAACTAGATAAGTTTTTCATGCTTCATTTGCAACAATATTTTCACAAAATAGATATACTAGTATCAATTTTTTGGCGGTTCCCAACTTGAAATTTATTCTCTACTTTGTGTCTATTAGGGAAAAGTTTACTCACTGACCTCCTCTTACGCCAAGCAACAAACTGCTTTACATCTCTTTAGAAAACAAGAAGAGCCAAATTTGAAAACACAAGAAGCAGCTGATCATTTGTACTCAGAACAAACGTCACATAATCCGAAAATATAAATACAGATATAAAATACAATCTGACCAAGCAGAAAATTGTTAATTATTTAGCTACAAATTATTGGAAATTTTCAAAAGAGCCTTAAGACGAGCATATTTAACCACATTCTCTACATATAAACTGATTTTAGAACTGCAGATCAACGTAATGGGCGGATAAATTTAGCGGGGGCTAATTTAATTTTTTTTCGACTAAGTAAATGCATGCATTTAACGATTCAATTATCAAATAAACTATTATAAAAAAGATATAATACAAATATATGTATTTTTTGTAAATTCATCATTCAATTGTGTCGATAACGAATCTTATGTATTATTATGAGTTTTAATTTTTGTTTTATTTTATGATATTTTATTCCTTATTTGATTTTATTTTATATTAAGACAACACATTTTTTTTATTAAAGTTAAAAAATAACACAAAATTAGACCAATTTTATGATAAAACTTTATCACTTTCTCTTTTTATTTTAATTTTAATTCTTCCTTATTTTCATCATAATATTAAAAACATAAATATACTTTGTAGTAAGATAATAATTATTTACTATTATATAATTAATTCATAGAATTTTAGGAGAATTTTTATAATTATTTACTAATTTATCAATATTATGTAATTAATTCATAGAATTTTTAAAAAAATTTATAATCATTTAATATAGAAAATTGATGGGATTTAAAGGTAAAATTTTATAATTTTAAAAAAATTAATATAGTTTTTAAAAATTTTAAAAACTTGAGGGGGCTGAAGCCCACCCCAGCCCCCTTGGATCCGCCAACGTAATCTATATTTAAACGGAAACATAAGAGGGCGTCAAAGCACCCAAATGAGCAAAAAAAGAGAGAGAAAAAGATAAAATCTTTGGTACATTTACATGCATCGATTGAGTACAAAATCCAATTTACGATGAAAATGAATTTATATAGAAAATGAGACTAAAATAACGAACCTTTGCTTTGATTTCAAAGCGATAAGGCCACCGGCGGCGAGCCTCTTTCTCCGGGATCGGTTTTCCGAGAAACCGGAAATGCACTTCCTCTTCGTTTCTCTTACCACCGCGTCGCTTAGGCTTTCTCTGAGTTGGAGGAGGTATTGATGAGCTGTCGCCGGAACCGTCGACATCATCTCCATTCTCGAAATCCGACTCGGCCAGTACAAGTTCCGGCTCCTCGGCGAAATCGCTCTCCTCACTCGCCTTCACAGGCATTACCTTCACTTGCTGTCGCTTTGTTTTCTTACTCGAAGAAGAAGCCTTCTCGGAGGAGTTTTTTCCCCTGGACGACGACCTCGACGGCTCTTTTCGCTTAGTGGCCATTTCACTGTGTGTGTGCGTGAAAAATAATTTTTATTTTCGGATCTGTGGCTTTTTGCAGCGCGCTTGGTGTAGATGGAGCCGTGGAGGTAGGGGGGGTTTCGAGGGGACAAGGGGCTTTTGTTGTAATGTCTTTGGGAATTTTTTCCTTTAATTAAGGGGTTCGAAAATTTTGAAAAGTTGCGGGAATGGCGGGAATACTGAAACTTGGGAAGCGCGAGTGAATTGGATTTGATTGATGTGAGTCAGGTCCGGCAGGTGTACGTTGTTGGGTTATATTTGAATTTCAAACCTTCAATGTTGAGTCGTATATGGGCTATGCATGTTGGGTTTGGGTTGAGTAATACCATGTAGGCATGGGCCGAGGTCTTCATTAACCAGTATTGACACCATTTAATAATTTTTTTTATGCAGACAAATTTATCGTTAATTTTACATTTGTATAGACTACATTAATCTTATCATATATTAACATTTTAATTATACCATTTAATTGAAGAAAAATAAAAAATGTCACATACATGATATATATGCTCACTTTTGCTCATGATCCAATTACGTCCTCATAATACGCATATGGTGTGCATGACATATGTGCTCAGATACATGTATCAAACTAGACTTTGTCATGACGGTCCTTTATTGGGAGGTTGTCATAAGTTAGGGTGGTGGTTAACTTTTATGGACTCTTAGACAAAAACCCACCTCAAAAACTAGGTAATAAGTTAGGAATACTCAAAATCAATGTGAAATTCAAATGTTATAAATTGCAATTTAGGATCGTAACAATCTTACTATGCTCCGCAGTCATCATGTCCACATGGGAGCTTTGAACTATAATTTTTTTAACTAGATTTATGTCTAGCATTTAGTATCGGACGAACATTGCAATATCGGCTTCTCCAACTACATCGCAATCGTGAAGATTGAAATATCGACTTCTCCAACCATGTTGTACGATTACGGTTGAGAGGGGTGGTGAAAATTTATGATACCAATTGATATTACGTTGAACAAAAAAACATATCAAAAAGCTAAATAGGAATGCCTAAATTCATATAAACCCTAAATCAAAATCTCAAACTTTAAATGTGAAATTCAAGTTTCATACATTGCAATTTAGGACAATGTCAGTAACTTATATTGAGGTTTCGGTGGTTAGTTTTACTAGTGTTGTTAAAATTGACCAGACCAGGGACATGTTTTTGGTTCGGTCAGATTTTCCTTAAAACCTGAAAATAAAAAAAATGGTCAAAACCTTGGTTTAACTAGTCAAAACCCAGGTTGACAGGTTGAGTTTTTTGTTTTTTTCCCTTTTTCCTTTCTTTTCTTTTTTTCTTTCTTTTACCTTCTGGGCCTTCAACATTAGGTTTTATGTTAATTTCAAATTTGTCTTTCTTGAATTTTGGCTTTAAGGTTTATGTGGTCTTTAATTTTTTTTTAAACTAAAAATATGTGGGCTTATTTTTTTATAAATTATATGTTTTATTTTTTCATTTTAAATCCAATATCAATACATATTTATGACCCAATTGCTATTTTATATAAATAAAACTAAACTTTTCTCTTAAAAAACCTAAATTAAACAAATTAATAAATAATAGATATGTGATTTATTATAGTTTGAAAGATTTTATGATAGAATAAATGCTCAAAAAAAATAAAATTTTAACAATTTATAAACATTTTTTTTATTTTAAAATTATTAAATTTGATATTAAATAATGTTAGTATTTAGATGATTTAACAATATTTTATTAATTTTTATGTATTTTAATTATGATTTAGTAAATATTTATATTTGGGTATATATTTTTTTAATTATTAATATATTTATAATTTAAATTTATGTATAACGTCATTTGATTTTCTCGTTCGATCCGACCGATTTTTAACCCAATTATCCAATAACTCATCCAATTCGCATTCCAATCCGATTTTCAACCTTAAGTTTAACACGATAAGGGAAGATGGCATTAAATTTGGATCCTACAACTTTGGATGACAACAAGGTTGGTGCCAATAATGATGTTGTTAGAGCTAACCAAGGATTTCTTTGAAAAAGGAATTAATTGTCTTTAATTGTAGATATATTAAATTAAGAATTAATTATGATCGCACAATATATATATTGTTCAAGTGTTTTAAGTTAAGATACTTTTCCATAAAAAAAAAAGGTCACATAAGATTTTATTCAATAAATTTATCAATAGAATATGATCATAAGTATAAAGTTATAATAAAAATGTTAAGGTAGTTATTTGTAAGACAAGTTCATATATGTTATCTACATACACATACACCATATATTTTTTTCTTTACGTATCACTTTTCAATTCAAATCTATCAATATAATATTTGTATAATAAAATATCAATTATTTATTAGTGTAACACTTTTCAATTCAAAAGTACATACAATGAAATATCAATGGGTCATTCTCCTGTGAGACTGTCTCATATACGAGATTTGAGTATGAATTTCACTTTAGTGTATAAAGTATAAAAAAATTAGCGTATAAAGTATAAAAAGTTAACATATAAAATATCAAATATTAGCGTATAAGTGTATACCATATATAACGTATTAGCGGATAAAGTATAATTCACGTATCACGTCTCATATATATGAAATGGTCTCACAATAATTTTTACGAATATCAATTATTGACGTAACACTTTTCAATTCAAATGTATATACAATGAAATTGATAACATAGAGAAAAAGATGCTAGGGATTTCTTATTGAGGTGCATAAAGTAAATCAGAATACAATAAAGAGTATATATAGCTAGGGATTACAATGAAAACAAAATAGACTAAAGGACTATTAGATAAATACAGCTAAGCTAATATGCTAATATCCTCCCTCAAACTCACGATGCTACAGCGACAAGCATTGAGAGTTTGTCAGATAAGAAACGAAATCGCGAAGCCGAGTGTGCTTTTGTAAACATATCAACAATCTGCAGAGAAGAAGAAACGAATGGCAATGTGATGGTGCCGATCTGTAGGTGGTGGCGAGTGACATGACAATCAATCTCGATATGTTTGGTTCGTTTATGAAAGACTGAATTTCGTGCAATCTGAATAGCACTCTGATTATCACAATGTAGCGGAGTAGGATGACAAAGAGAAATACCCATATCAACAAGCAACCGACGTAACCAAACAATTTCACAGGTAGTCGAGGCCATGGTACGATACTCAGCTTCTGTAGAAGACCGAGAGATGACATCTTGTTTCTTGCTCTTCCATGAAATAAGCTAGTCACTGAGAAAAATATAAAATCCAGTGGTCGACTTGCGGTCCGTAGGATCACCAGCCCAATCCGCATCAGAGTAAGCACGCAACTCTAACGAAGACGTAGAAGGAAACAAAAGACTATGAAACTGAGTGCCCCGAAGGTACCTGAGAATACGAAGAACAGCAGCCCAATGAACTGTAGTAGGGGCAGTGACAAACTGACTAACCACATGAACAATATGCACAATGTCTGGGCGAGTCACAGTAAGATAAACCAGGCTGCCTACAATGGTACGATAGAGACCGGAATTCGCCAAAGGAGTGCCATCCGACGGAGAGTATCTAGCATTGGTCTCAAGGGGAGTATCAACAGTCCTGTTGTCAGTAAGTCGAGCACGCTCAAACAAATCAGCTATATATTTTGATTGAGATAAGAGATAGCCTTTTGGAGAATAGGCAACCTCAATTCCCAAAAAATAACGTAGCATACCAAGTTTTTCATAGCGAAGCAACGTGCCAACTCAGACTTCAAAGATTCAATACCATCATAATCATCACTCGTAATAATCATGTCATCAACATACAAGGATAATAGAATACGACCTGCTGTTGTACGCTTGACAAATAAAGCCGAATCATAGTGACTAGGAAGGAAACCAAGCGAAGTGATCACCAGAGAAAACTTCTCAAACCAGGCACGTGGTGCTTGTTTGAGACCATAAAGAGCTTTGCGAAGCTTGCAAACTTCACCAGGCTGATGAGCGACACTAGGAGGAGGCGTCATATAAACTTCTTCATGAAGATCGCCATTCAAGAAGACATTCTTAACATCCATATGAGATATTCTCCATCGGCAAACGGAAGCAACTGCGATCAGAGTGCGAATAGTAGTCATTTTTGCAACAGGGGTAAACGTTTCTTCATAATCTATACCATACTCCTGAGAATAGCCTTTAGCAACAAGCCGAGCCTTGTATCGCTCAATGGATCCATCTGATTTGGTTTTAATCTTGTAAACCCAACGAGAACCAATGGTATGTTTTCCAGATGGCAGCGGAACCAAATCCCATGTATGAGTCTGGTGGAGAGGATCACGAACTGCCTCTCTATAGGACAAAGGCTCAGAAAGTAGATGAATAGAGGCAACAAAGGAAGCAAATGAAGTAGAATAAGAGGAGTACTCAAAATCGAGGAGTTTAGTCGACTTACGAGTGCGAGTGGACTGACGCAGAGGAGGATTATCCGCAATCTCATTCGACAATTGGGTGGTCGTAGGAACAGGGACATGGGAGGTGGATACCTCGTGAACCAAAGTATCAGATAGAGCTTCATCGAGGTCGGTATCGAAAGGATTAATACGAACCAGATCTGACTGTGTCATATGATGTGAACTAGCAGGAACAGAGAAGAATGGAATATGCTCTAAAAACACAACATGACGCGAGACATACAATTTTTGACTAACTAGATCAAAATAACGATATCCCTTTTGATCAGCACCATAACCCAAAAAGACACATAAGGCGGACCGAGAAAATAATTTATTACGCTCAACATGTGGTCGAAGAACAAAACAAGTACAACCGAAGACGCGCAACGAGGAATAATCAGGTGAATGACCATACAACTTTTCAAACGGGGACAAACCTGAATTATGAGATATTGGAATTCTGTTGATCACATCAGCAGCGGTAAGTACTGCTTCCCCCCAAAACACACTAGGAACTTCAGCTGACAACAAGAACGAACGAGCTATTTCAACAAGATGGCGATGTTTTCTCTCAACAACACCATTTTGTTGAGGAGTGTCTGTACACGAAGTTTGATGGATAGTCCCATCAGAAGTAAGTAACTGAGAAAAATCGTTAGAAGTGTATTCACCTCCCAAATCACACCGAAAACATTTAATGACAGATGATTGTTGGGTTTTCACAAGAGCTCGAAAGTTACTGAATATGGTAAGGAAATCAGACTTGCGTTTCATAAGATAAACCCAAGTGTAACGAGTGAAATCATCAATAAAAGAGACATAATATCTAGATCCTCCTTTAGTGGATACAGGAGAGGGTCCCCACACATCAGAATGCACAAGATCAAATGGCGCAATTGAAAAAGAAATACTTTTATTAAAAGGCAAGGCTGAAAATTTAGGCTCCGTTTGGATAGCTATTTTTGGATTATATCATGAATTTTTTTTTCTTGGGATTTGTTATGAGAAAAGAATATTTTGAGAGTGTTTGGAATGAATGATTTTATTTTGTTGGGATTTGTATTGAAGATTTTTTTATTAATAAAAGTTTGAAATTTAAATTTGAATTAGTATTTTATTAGTTTATTTTGGTGGGAAGTGTGTTAGGAAGAATTGTTTATTATTAAAAGTTAAAATTCAAATTCAAATTCAATATTTTATTTATAAAAATTACTGTAGCAAAAATAATTACTGTAGCATTATTTTGTGTTTTAAAAATTTTGCTGAAAAAGTTGAACAAAACAAACACCTCATTTTGTAATTGTGAAATAAATCACTAATTTGGAGCTATCCAAACAGACCCTTAGCCAGTTTACAACTACTACAATTAGAAATATCATGACAGTCTAAATGACCTAAAGCTCCTGTAAACACCAAAAACTTTAAACGAGACCCAAAAACATGACCGAAACCAGAATGCCAAAGATAAAAATCTGAAGACGAACGACTCAAATGAAAAGACGACAAATCCACACTAGAGGCAGGAATATCAGATATTTTTAGCTCATCCAAAACATAGAGTCCCCCTTCCCTGTGGCCTATCCCAATCATCTTCTGAGATCGCGGGTTCTGAACAAAACAATTGGTAGAGGTAAAAAAAACTAAGAGGTTAGAATCACACAATTGACCAACAGATGCAAGATTTAAAGTGAGACTAGGAATATGGTATACGTTTGAAAGAGATAAACGAGATGTGTGAACAGAGCCAATTCCTGCCAATGGCATTGGAGTACCATCAGTGGTCATGACAGACAAAGATGAAGCAGAATTAACAGACACAAAAGAATCAATATCAGGAGACATATGATGAGAAGCGCCTGAGTCTAAGATCCATAAAAGAGACGATTTAGCAGAATTATCAGACAAACCTTTAGGAGAAGAGGCAGACATGGCATGAGGCTGTGAAGCAAGGAACTGCTTAAACTGCTCCATAATATGTGGATCCAAGGATGGGGCAACAACTACATTATTGGACTGAGGTGGGCGATACGTCCATGGAGCAGTATGTGGCAGATGTTGTTGTTGAGGTGGTCGTTGTTGCTGCTGTTGTTTGTTTTTACTCAATAATTTCGGACACTGAGCCTTCCAATGACCCTTCTGTTTGTAGAAAGCACATTCATCCTGAGGTACCTTAGGTCTGTTTTGGTTGCCAGTCGAAGACAGTTGTGGAGCAGCAAAAACGGATGGAGGTGTAGGTGGGACAGACCCCGTATTTGCTTTAGACTTAAGCCGAATCTCCTCTGCTAAAAGTTCATGAAACACAGAGTCAACAGACGGAAGAGGAGAACGATGTAGAATTATGCCACGCAATCCCTCAAAATCGTTTCGAAGAGCCATAAAAAACTGTACCAGGCATTGTTCTTCCCTACGAGCCAGATATGGTTCAAATTTTCGCAGCTCTGCAGACTCAGTGAGAGCCAACTGATTCCAAAGATTAGACATGGCAGAATAAAACTCCTGAACTATCATTCTGCTGAAGTGCGCGAATATCTGCCTCCAACTGATACTGCTTGGCGAAATTAGATTGTGTGTACAATCTAGTCAAATGATCCCAGACCTCTTTAGCCGTCTCATACTTAGCCAACTGAACACCAATAGAGTGGGTAACAGAATTGTTAATCCACGTAATAATCTTCGAATTATCAGCCTCCCAAATATCGATCAAGGCTGCATAATCGGTCACTTTATCGTCTGTAGGTTTAATTCACACACCTGTAATATAGTTCCACATAGATTTTCCACGCAAAAAATTCTTCATAACGTAGCTCCAATACGTATAGTTTGGACCATCCAATTGAACACTAATCGACTGAAGGGAATCATCCTTACGACTAGCCATGATGAAAGAGGCACAAAAAACAAAACTCCCAAAAACGAAATCAACCAATTCGAAATGCCCAAAAATCAACAGAACCCAGACAAATCAACGGAAGCAAAAACACCACAAAATCGAAATCAACAGATTCGAAATACCCAAAATTAACAGAATCCAAACAAACCAACGTAAGCACAAAACAAATAAAAGAGAATCCATAAATGGTGGCTCTGATACCATGATAACATAGAGAAAAATATGCTAGGGATTTATTATTGACGTGCATAAAGTAAATCAGAATACAATAAAGAGTATATATAGCTAGGGATTACAATGAAAACAAAATAGACTAAAGGACTATTAGATAAATACAGGTAAGCTAATATGCTAATAGAAATATCAATTATTGATTGAACACTTTTCAATCCAAATATTATATTAACACTTGGCTTCGTACATAAACCCATTTCACATATAAGCTTTTGTTAAAAAATGTTTTAGGGACAAACTGTTAAAAGACAAGGCTCCGTTTGGACAACCTCTTTTTATATCTATTTGTAAAATGAAAGTAAATTGTGTTTGGCACATTTCTTCTCAATGAACTACAATTACAATCGTAAAAAATGTGAACAGTAAAATTATCATTGTATATTATTAAAATAATAAATAGTACTATTCATGCATTCTCAGACATTGAAGCACTATTGAATCCATATTTTGACTTGACCCCCTTCATATCTTCACGGCAAAGTTGCCTTCATCGATGCCACAACCGGCCGCCAACTACTGTGGTGGTTTTATCAAACTTCGACATGGATGAGTTGCTCTCGGCTGTGGCCAAGTACAGAGCTTCCCAGAGACCCATAACCCATCATCGTCCCTTTTGTGCGAACGCGATTATCACTCAACTGATCAAAAAATTCAAAACCCACAAAGAAATTCCCATCAAACACAATTTTTTCCAACAACAGCCTGTGTATCCAATGTTCCTTCTAAGCACAGAGTGCTAGGCGTGGGACTGGTGGAATAACTGGCTGGATAAAATATTGGGTATTGCTTTTCAGGGCTGCAATTGCGCTCTCAGCCTGCAAAACAAGAAAATCCAGATAACCGTAAAATCCATAGCAGGGAACAGATCAACCATTTAATCAATCAAAAAAGCACTCAACGCTTGCAGAAGGTTGTTAATGGTTTCTATTGTTGGGGAAGGACCATCTCTCGTCATTGTATTGAACGCAGCTCTTGCTTTCTCATAGCAACCACACATTAGTGGGTCCCACATCTATTAAAATAAAATTAATTATATAACAATATATAAAATAATCATTACATATATAATAATAATTTTTTCCTATACACAATCTTCAATAAATTAACCAAATTTATCTTTCCAAACACATCTAATCATTTTATAAATATTCCTTTCTAATAACAAATCCCGATAAAATCATTTCATAAATAAAACCAAAAAACAACTTATCCAAGCGGACCCAAGCTTTTAAGGGGGATAAAATGGTATAAACCCTGTTGAATTTTAAAAGATTTATTCTTTTATGCTTTTTGCTGTTATAAAACTCACCCCATAATTTCTCTCGCTTTCCCATTTGCATTTGGCACACTTATTTTTATTTTTTTAATTTTTATAATGGACAGATATTTTCGGTTGTAACCCAATTAAGAGCATACATGTACAAACTATACACGGTCTCTGTTCTCCTTTTTAAACCCTAAAATGCTCATTTCAAATTACCCATTTCATTTCCTTCGTTTGCATGTCAGATAAAAAATTCACAACTTTGGATTTTTTCTAACCTATTTTGTATTTATTATTCAGGTTTTGATTTTGATTTTGATTTTTTTTTCTTTTCTCGTAAGGATTTGAAATATGAAGCCCATAGTAGCTTAGGAGTGAGAGATTAAGAGAGAGAGAGAGAGAGAGAGAGAGAGAGTGATGGTGGTGGCCGATTTAATTAGGGTTTGTTGCATGGGTATCAGCAAATGCCGGAGTTGCGTAGAGGAGTTCGACAGCACCGTCTTGGTTATCCGGTAGCGGCGGCGGCGGCCACGGTAGAGGTAGCAGCACAGAAGGGGGTGAAGAGGAATTATATTAAAACTCGAGCCGCCAAAGCTAAAGCAGCTGTGAAACAATTAGAAAAGGCAAAAGAGGAAAAACCCAAGGCTAAGAAAAACAACGAAAAGGTAAAGTTAAAGAAGGCGGAAGTGGTGCCTGTGGTTGTGATTGAAGAAGAAGAGGAAAAAATGGGGGATGAAAGCCAGGGTAGGAGTGCTAAAGGAAGTGCTGGACTAGAGGATGATGGGACTCCTGCATCATTTCCTGACAAGGTTTCATCTTTTTAAGCCCATGCATTACATGGGACTCTTGTTATGCATGATCTCGTGCAGGAATTCTGGGTTTTGTTGGGTTTTTATGTGTCTAATATGTGTTAAACAATGTAAATGCGAATGCATGATCTGTTTGAATTTATCAAGATTATGTTACATGATTTGATGAGGAGGAATATTTTAAATCCCTAGAGAAAGTTGCGCTTGTTTAAACACTTGTTATGATGCTTAGACTGACTTTTTCAGGTCTATGGGTTATTTGACATGTTTAGTTGGACAATAAAGCTATATGGCGAACCATATTTATATTGCACGTTTAGATTTTTCTTTGTGATAGTTATGATTAACAATATCAGTGAACTACACCTATAAACATGAGAAAATTGATGCTTCTGTTGCCAAGGATACTATGCTATTTATGGTTGAATGTTCCTTTTACTGGTTATTTGGCTGATGGGGGAGGTTATGATTTGATGAATTGGGCAGGACAAAGAAAAATACTGATCCATGAATTGATGTAGAATTTTGTTTATATGAAGTAAAAGATAAATATGTTTCTGACAAATAAGTAATGTCGGGGACAGGGGAGGAATTTTTCTGCTTCTTGATAGGGAGATTATCTTTTTGGCAAGAAGTTCTTGACTTGCTCAAAGCATCTTTTTTGTTTTGAGTACCTGCTTGGTGTGTGAGCTGAAAAGCTTCTGATTCTTATTTTGGCAAAGTTCTCAGACTGTTTTAGTTTCACTTTTTTTCTTCAATATTTCTCAAATATATGTATATATATATATATATATATCATATATTTATTTTGCTTATCGTGGAATGAATTTTCAGGTGCAAGTTGGGGGCTCACCAGTGTACAAGGTTGAGAGGAAATTAGGTAAAGGTGGCTTTGGCCAGGTATTTGTGGGTCGGCGAACTTCTGGTGGAAATGCAACTGGTCCTGGAGCCATGGAGGTAGGTTTCTGGTTTTTTTGTTGATCAAGCAACGATATTTTCTGTAAACAATTACTAATCTAACAAAATACGTATTAAACTTATGAAAATTTATTGATTGCCGGTCCTTGCAGGTAGCTCTAAAGTTTGAGCATAGAAATAGCAAAGGCTGTAACTATGGTCCTCCACATGAGTGGCAGGTTTACAAGTAGGGATTTGAATTTCTTGTCCTATCAAACCTTTCTAGATATGCTAAACTGAACATGTGTGTTTGTGTCTATCTTAACAGCACACTTGGAGGCAGCCATGGTGTGCCTAAAGTACACTACAAAGGAAAACAAGGAGACTTCTATATAATGGTATGATTGGGGCTAAGCTCACAAATCTTTTATGCATGTACTAAGACAGTGTCAATTGTTTTCTAGATATATTTATGCTGGTAGTTTGGTCAATGTTTTGTAGGTCATGGACATGTTAGGGCCTAGCTTGTGGGATGTATGGAATTCCTCAGGTCAATCGTAAGTATCTGATGGTTTGCCTATTCTCTGTGCCATGTTCCTACTTTTCAGATATGTTTTTTGCAGTTAGTTTGATGCACTGAATTTGATGTTGAACCTAAGTTTAGCTTTTACTTCAGTCCAATTTGAAATGTTTGGTAAACTTAATTGCATATGCTCTTAAAGGATCTGGAATTCTTGTTGTGTGTCACAAGTATGCTAGCCGCATTATCTTGGTTGATGCTCTGAAATTCAATTGTTTTCTTTCTATATATTTTTTCTTTATATGTAACAGTTTACCCTTTTACTTGTGATTTTACTATCTGTTGCTATGTTAGTGTATTTTAAGGTGAATGTGAACTGCTGTTGTCATCTGCAAAGGTGAAGCAAAAAGCATTATGTCCTTAATCACCTTGCTTGTGCACTGACATTTATATCTTTGCAGAATGTCAGCGGAAATGGTTGCCTGCGTTGCAGTTGAAGCATTGTCAATATTGGAGAAGCTGCATGGAAAAGGGTGCTGATTTGTCTATTTCTTGTTTCATTCTTCACTTTTAGTTCTATTAGATTTAAAATTTATTGTTGGATCTGGTGAAGATGGTTGATTGATTTTGTTTTACCTTTTATTTTATTTGTCATGGTTTACTATTTCTACCATTAGGTATGTGCATGGGGATGTAAAGCCTGAGAACTTTTTGCTCGGCCAGCCATCAACACCTCAAGAAAAGAAGTTGTTTCTTGTGGATTTAGGATTAGGTAGAGAATATAAATTACATTGTTTCAGTAGTACAAGTCTTCTTTTTACCTTTTCCCTTGTCATTCTTATGTCCATTCGCAAATGGCAGCAACCAAGTGGAAAGACAGCACGAGAGGTCAACATGTTGTCTATGATCAACGTCCTGACATATTTAGGTGAATATTGACTTAATATCTAAATAATTTCTCTGCTTCTACTTCATAATTTTCCACATTTGTACGATGTTCCAGAGGGACAGTCCGATATGCTAGTGTGCACGCTCACTTGGGAAGGACAGCCAGTAGAAGGGATGATCTAGAATCACTTGCATATACACTTATTTTCCTTCACCGAGGCAGGTTGCCATGGCAAGGTTATCAGGTAATATGTTCTTCTCTTTGCCTTCTGGGTGCTTTTGGCTGTAGATTATCCAGCCCACACTTCTTTTTACTCTTTATTTCTGTGATAACCTGTTCAGTTTCTCCACTCATCTGATTTGATTAATTATCTCAGGGTGATAACAAATCATTCCAGGTGGCCAAGAAAAAGATGTCAACACCTCCTGACATGCTGTGTGGCTTCTGCCCTGCCCCTATGAGAGAATTTCTCGAGACTGTTGTTAACTTGAAGTTTGATGAGGAGCCCAACTATTCTAGGTTAATATCTATCTTTGCGGGTATAATTGGAGCAGATCCTGCTATGAGACCATTAAACACGGATGGTGCTCAAAAGGTAATTCTCTGATGTAAAGTTTATGCTATGTCTTCTTTTATTTATAAGGTGTATTATGAGTTTTAGCTCTTTATATTGTTGTTTGGTAGATTATCCAAATTGGCCAAAAACGATCCAGATTGAATCTTGATGAGGATGATGAGGAGCTGCCTAGGAAGAAGGTTCGGATGGGAGTTCCTGCATCGCAATGGGTTTCAATTTACAATGCCCGAAAGCCTATGAAACAACGGTAAATAGAATGTTCTTTCCCTTTCCCTTAAGTTATGCTGTGTATCTCTATCATTTTAGTTGTCTTCATCAACTTATCTTGGTGTTCTATTTGTAATATGAAAAGGTATTGCTAGGTTTGAATGGTCAATGACAACAATTATTTTGATACTATATTTTCTCTTCCTTTACCACCCATGTGCATAAAGGGGGATTAAAAAAAAGGATCATTGAATTCCTTCTTTCTGGGTCATGTATTGGGAAAGCTAATGCAAAAAACCAAAGAGAAATGAGACGTCAGGAAAAATATTGGCAAAAATGGAAATCCATTGCTGAGTAGGACCATCATTTATCTTGAGAGATTTCGCAATCTTTAATCCTCTGATATTAACTTAAAATTACTCTTTTGATGGCCTGATGAACGGTGCTTATTTTGTATTTTATTAGATACCATTATAATGTATCGGATGGAAGGTTAGCACAACATGTGGAAAAGGGGATTGAGGATGGCTTATTCATTAGTTCTGTGGCATCTTGTTCCAACTTATGGGCTATAATTATGGATGCTGGAACTGGTTTTGCAAGCCAAGTTTTTGAAATATCACCGTATTTCTTGCACAAGGTAAAATTCCTATTTTGTGATGGTAACAAGGTTGCCGTCCTCATTTGGAACCTCATCAGCCAAGTGATTTCTAGCATGCTGAAATTATAGGAGTGGATAATGGACCAGTGGGACAAGAGCTACTATATCAGCTGTCTTGCCGGTGCAAGTAATGGAAGCTCGCTAGTGGTAATGTCAAAAGGTAAATTGCATGAGATGGAGTGGAATGCCAAATGAATGATATATAATCATAGTTGAAAGAAATTCCTTAGGATCGTTGAATGTAACGTGTTTTGTTGTTTATTTGACTTACCTTGGGCCAAAAAGTGGATTGTTCAAATGTCACCTTATATATTTCCGAAGTAGAATAGTATTCATACTACAAATGTTTATAGAAGTTCTGGCTCCATTGCAGAAGTTTGTGATTCAGTTTTGATACGATGAGCATGGGAAAGCACTTTCTTTTCAGCAATAAAAATTAAGCTGTTGGCTTGGACTTGTCGCAAGAATTTGTATTAAGTCACTTTTAATTATTCTGGAGGTCATAGTTGCAGATTGCATGTGTGAATTATCAGTTCTTTAATGAACCATGCAATTATAATACAGCCAGACTTAAAACTCGCATGGTTTCTGGTTGCATTTTTATTGCAAATTCACGTGCATGTTGAAAAGTTAGTGGATCTGTCTTCTGCTATTTGCTATTCCATGTTTCTGTTACCTTTTTAGGTTGTTATTTCTTGTAACTTGCTTCTTCCTCCCTCCATTTTATAAAGGTATTTTTTTTTTTTGTGGGAATTAGCATTAACTTTAGTTTAACTAATGCTCTATGGTATGCAGTTAGTCTTATGATCTTTTTTCTTTTCCTAGACAAGCAAAATTATGTATATGTCCAATTCTTGGTGGCTTTGGTCAGGGAATTACTTTTGTTTGCTAAATTTCTTCTCTCTGATATTAAGCAGTTTTAGTTGTTGTGCAGGCACGCCGTATACCCAGCAGTCTTACAAAGTCAGTGATTCCTTTCCATTCAAATGGATTAACAAGAAGTGGAAGGAAGGTTTTCACGTGACCTCGATGGCAACTGCTGGTACTCGATGGGCTGTTGTCATGTCCCGAAACTCTGGCTTCACTGATCAGGTTAGGTTGCTCAGTAGCTTGTATTCTGGTTTCTTTTCATACGGGCCTCTTTTTTTCTTTATAAGGTCCATGGAGGTATGCCTTCTCAGAAGCAAAAGTTGTAATAGTTGAACAGAAAGTTCTTTGTGGTTATGTCATTTCCCTTTGAACCATGCCTGCTTGCTTAACCTATACCCCTGATATTTCAAGGATGTGCATTAAGTGCTGTAACCATTTCTTCTTCTTTTTTTTTAATGTGAAATTGTTATAACTTATTTTTTCTCATTGGTGAAACTTTTGTTGTGAAGCTCCCCATCTTTTATTCTCGTACTAAATGCCACATGACATGCAGTCTTTTAATTAAATACCATTTCGCTTATAGTTTCATTACTAAAAAGGGATGCCTAAACTTGTGTGAGGTAATGAGCTTGTTTTATCCTTGAAGCTGCAAAAACGTTCTGTTATTAGCATTTCTTCAGCAAAACATATAAATGCTTCATACAACTTCAAATAAACAGGTACAGTAATACCCGAACTTGGCTTGCATGGCAAATTATGAGATAGAAGAGCACCATGTTGCTTTGACAAGAGAGTTATTTTTTAGTGGAATCAAACTAAGAAGTTGTTAGGTTAATTAATAAATTGAAAAATCGAGCAGATACCTTAGAAAGAAGGAATTGAGGATGGAAACTGAATTAAGCCTTAGAAATGTTGATCTGAATTTTGTGATTTGTATTTTTACTTTGGCTAGATGCCATTGTGGTTACATTTAAGTTGTTGAGTATGTGGATGATGAAGTTTGTGTTTAGGCAGCATTCATCCTGTTATTTTGTATTATGAGGGTATTTTACTTTTTGCACCTTTGGTTTGTTTTTCAGTTGATTTTTACAACTAAAGTATATTCTTGCATATGCCTGAATCTTGGCTGTATTAAATATGATTTACAAGGGAGATTCAATTTGTTAAGTATCTGGTAAATTAGTTTGCTTGAGAATATGAGTTGATATTTCAAGTTTCTGCAATTCTGGAAGAATGCTTTTCATTTTACATGACTATGAAACTTGATCTGTACTTATCAGGATATCCCATGTCTTCCCTTGTTGTACAGGGCTATGATCCTTTACTAATTTTGAGGGTGGCATGCCTCTGTTTTCCTTTGGTTTTGCAGGTTGTGGAACTTGATTTTCTTTATCCCAGTGAGGGCATCCACAAACGTTGGGATAATGGTTATCGAATTACAGCTACAGCTGCTACCTGGGATCAAGCTGCTCTAATTTTGAGTGTACCTAGGCGTAAAGTGGGTGATGAGACTCAGGAAACTCTGAGGACTTCGCAATTTCCCAGTACACATGTCAAGGTAGGTACTTAGTTTGGGTTGACTTTTTAGCACTTGGCATCTCATGATTTCTGTTGTTGAACCAATTCTCTCAGAGGATTTTAGATCCCTGTTCCTTTAGCATTATTCTTTGACAAGAAGTTGCTGCTGCTCTACAGTTTGATTGATAAATAAGTCCAACTTGAAAAGTTGATTTAAAGTGAGTTCAACTTTGTGATCTTTGTTCTGTGTTTCTATGGGCAGGAAAAATGGGCAAAGAATCTCTATCTTGCTTGCCTGTGCTATGGACGGACTGTAAGTTGATTATAATCGTGACCAAGGAAGCTTCTTGTTGATTATGACTGTGAGCAGAGAAAACTGAAATTGTTTGAACTTCTCTTCTTGCCATCTGTATTTTGTAACAGAGTTATGGTGGCATTATTATTTATATGCTAATCCATTATCCTATGTAAAAATTATCTTGGTGAGAAGCATTATTGATGCCTTTATATGTACAGACCCTTTATAAGATTTCCGTTCTTCTATTGGTATGCGTATGCACTGTGCACTATGCACTTGTGATTTCTGGGAGGATGCACTTTTTATCTTGTCGAAATGGAATCCTTCTGCTTTCCATGCTTATGCACTTGTGCTTTCTGGGAGGATTCACTTTTTATCTTGGTCGAAATGGAATTCTTCTGCTTTCTATACACATTATTGTAGCATAAAATTGAGCCGGACCAGGATTCGAAATCGGTGGATGATACTACAGGAAAGACGTTGCAAGGGGTGAACCAGAACTAATTGATTATCCCTTAAGCAAGTTAGGAGTGTTCATTAACCCTTACTTTAAGATTCTTGGAAATGCTTCTTCTCCTTCAGAATTCCATGTGCATGTCCTAATGCGTCCCAGTTAACTATTGCACTTAAATTATTAGAGAATATTGTATGCTCTTCAGCTCTTGGCCTAGTTTGAGAACATTTTCCTAAACCTTTACTCTATTTCACCTTTCACGTCTAGCATGAGTATCTCGGTGAAGTTACTCTTCGATTTACATAAAGATCCAAAGTACAATATTCAAAATGATTTTTTTCTTTAATCCTTCATTCATTTGGGACAGCAAATATTACAAATTTGGGTAAGTGTATTATTACCGCTACACAAACACAACATGCGAATACCCGTACGATGGACACTGCATCGCATGTTTATGGCAAGCCAATAAGCCATCATCCTTACTGCGTCCCAATTTTTTTCCCTTTAAATTCATCTTGGATTAATATGAATTTTATTCACCGCATCAAAGAGACGGAACTGGGAAGGTAGATTTTGTTTTGGTCCGACAACCTGATGAGTAAATACTTAGAATTGGTGCATTTTGCAGTTCTTTTGAGGTTTTATTAGTATTACGTGTTTTTTTTTCTACAGATAACAACGTGGTCTAAGTGACCCAATTGGCTTTGCGCAAAAGAAATCCAGCCGCCACGCCCGCGGCCCGCCCTTACAATTAACGGTCTATCGACATTACCGCCAATGCAAACCGGCGATGCTCATAACGCCGGAGCTAAAAACGCCGCCGTTAATTTCATCTAAACATAAATGAAGAATAACTTCAAACCGCCGTCATCCCGCATGTTGCTCTCCTGCAATGCCCTCTTTCTCTTCCTCAACTCGCATCCTCAAGTCACCCTTTAAGCCAGCTAGCAGAAATAGCTTTATTAAACATCCTAACAAGAATCCTTGCATTGTCCAGAACTTCCTCAATCTCTGTTATAAAGGCCACCTCCAAGAAGCTATTAATAGTCTCGACCTCTTATCTCAAAAGGGTATTCGCTTAGAGTCTAAAAGATTGGCTTTTCTCTTATTCAAGTGTGGTGAGCTCAAGGACCTTAGATTAGGCAAATGGGTTCACCTCCATTTGAAGGTCACGGGTCTGAAGCACCCCAATACGTTTTTAGCCAATCATTTGATTAATATGTATGGTAAATGCGGCGATCATATTGAAGCACGGAAAATATTTGATAAAATGACCGCTAGAAATTTGTATTCTTGGAACAATATGCTAACTGGGTATGCTAAACAACTGATGATAAAGCCGGCGAGGAGGTTGTTTGATAAAATGCCTGAAAGGGACGTTGTATCCTGGAATACTATGGTCATTGCCTACGCACGGAGTGGAAATTTTGACGAGGCATTGAGGTTTTATAAAGAGTTGAGGAGGTTGCGTATTGGGTTTAACGAGTTTAGTTTTGCAGGGGTTGTAACGGTTTGTGTGAAGTTGAAGGAGTTGAGGCTTACAAAGCAGGTCCAGTGTCAAGTATTGATTGCAGGGTTTTCACCAAGTGTGGTTCTTTCTACTTCCATTGTTGATGCCTATGCTAATTGTGGTGCCTTGAGTGATGCTAGGAGATTGTTTGATCAGATGGGCAGGAAGGATGTTCTGACTTGGACTACTTTGGTATCTGGATATGCCAAATGGGGTGATATGGAATCAGCCAAGGCATTGTTTGATCTGATTCCTGAACGGTCCCCTGTCTCTTGGACAGCTGTCATTTCTGGGTATGCTCGAAACAATATGGGGCTCAAGGCCCTTGAGCTTTTTATGAATATGATGATGCTTCGTGTTAAACCTGATCAGTTTACTTTTAGTAGTTGCCTGTGTGCTTGTGCGAGTATAGCCTCGCTGAAGCATGGTAAACAAATCCATGCGCATTTGATAAGGAGTAAGTTTAGACCTAATTCAATAGTTGTAAGCACCCTTGTTGACATGTATTCGAAGTGCGGCTGTCTGCAACTTGCAAAGAGAGTTTTTGACGTTGTAGATGACAAGCAAGATGTGATTTTGTGGAATACACTTTTATCGGCATTTGCACACCATGGCTCTGGTGAAAAAGCAATTGATTTGTTTGCTGAGATGGTGAGAGCAGGCATTAGACCGGATAGAATAACCTTCCTTGTCCTTCTCAGCGCATGTAGTCACTCGGGGCTTGTGAATGAGGGGCTCAGTCTTTTTGAGTCGATGAATCATGATTATAGTATTGTTCCAGATCAGGAACATTATGCATGCTTAATTGATATCTTCGGTCGATCAGGGCGATTTGATGAGGCAGTACATCAGCTCAGAAAAATGCCCTGTAAACCTGATGATCGTGTTTGGAGTACCTTAATTGGTGTTTGTATCATCCATGGAAATGTGGATTTGGGACGAATTGCAGCAAAACACCTTCTTGAATTGGATCCTCAAGCACCTGCAACCTATGTTTTGCTGTCAAATATAAATGCAGCACTCGGAAAGTGGGAATCTGTGGTGAAGTTGAGGCAGCTAATGAATGAGAAACAAGTCAGAAAAGAGCAAGCCCTTAGTTGGCTAGAAATTGATCATAACTTCCATCAAATTGCTGTAGCTGATGTATTAAGTTCATCAATAGGAGAAGCTAACTCAGGTGTAGAACTGTTGGCTGATCAAGGTGGAATATCATGATTCATGATCAATAGTAAAGCTGAAAGGTAAAACCTTTTATAGTTTGCAAGTTTTTTTTTTCCTGGTCGGTACCAAACCTACATGAAGATAGATTGCTTTTATTAAATTCTTGTATCATTGGATTTCAATGTGGAAACAGAGAATTTATATACTATCCCCCCACTTTTTGTTCTTTCAGTGCAGAGAGGGGGAGGGGGGAGTTGGGGATTGTAAATGAAGGGATTTACCAAACTTCTGTAGTATTTGGGATGCTGGGAGGACACAAAATTTTTATACTTTTCATATTATCTTTACTAGGTACGAAAGAAATGACCCCAAACAATCTCTTTCTTGTAGTTTAAATGTTTAGAGTATGATGTATCTTTCTCTGAATTGTTCATGGATGTGATCTATTGTATGACAAATACTCTCTGAATTGTTCATGGATGTGATCTGTGTGTGGTCGTAGTTCTCAGATTTTTTAGGTTTTCTACTAGCCCAACTTTCTGGGAGAGACAAGACCAAAGGCTTCAGTACTTCGCCATCCTCTTATTTTGGGTTTTTTGACATGAATTAGTGGAGGAATGTTGTGAGCTTCTGGTTTCTTCTTTTGGATGGTTTGACCCTTTTGGTCGGCACTTGTCCTTCAGTGTATGCTACCTTTCTTATTGTTTTTGCCTGTACTAATTTTTGTGTTTTCAAAAGTTCTGACAGATCTTCTGTTGTTTCGTAGAGTTAAGTCTGCCTCCATTACAAATTTTCGATTTTGGAGTGATGTTTTGCCCTCAGCTCTTTTTGCTGTCCAATTTCTATCTCTTCCAGATCACACCTTAGCCACTATGATTTTCTTCTTTCTTCTTTGTGTTCTCTTTTCTTACTCCTTTCAGAAAGTCCATAGAGCCTCCTCTGAACTTTTTTTGGTCTTTGAATTTCTTTATATATATTTTTGGCTCTTCTCTTTTTTTGTTACATCGTTGGATCGTTCAAGATTTTTTTCTTTTTTTTTTTGTTCATTCTTTTATTATATAGTTGGATCTAGTTCAACAAATTCTCTGTGTTCTGCTGTTGAACTACTTCAGCATTGTCTCAATGTCAGTCTCCTTGTAAGTTTAACATGATTGGTGTTTTTCCTTTTATAATTTTTCTGCAAGCCGCTTATACTCTCCTCTTTGCACTGTTATCTATAGTGAATTCAGTTTTCTGGTAGTTTTGTTTCAGTTATTCATGTGTTTTATGCTTTATTGTTGGTAACTTTATGTTTTTGTATCTTGATTGTCTTGTTATTCATGTGGAATAATTGTCACGAGGAAAAGTAGCTTCCACATTTACACATCCTTTCTCTCTGGATTCTCGAGTGTTCCATTATCTCTTCAAATATCTTCTCAATTCTCTTGGCTTTGCTGTAGAAGTTGTAACAGTATTTTGATATACATTATCTCAACTTTTTATTTGGTCAAATATTATTTGTTTTAAATGTTAACATTTATTTCGCTAAAATAGATTTTCTCAAGTTTCTTTTAAGTGGTTAGGTCGCATAAAATTTATGCTTGTGGAGTTGTTTAAGTCAGAATCTGGCTTAACTAGACAACAATAAGAATTAGATCTGATATATGACAAATGTGTTCGTGGACAGCTAGGATAGGAAGGTATGCAATGCAGTGAACTGAACAGCGGGGCAAAAGACTGGTAGATTTTTTTTAGGAGTTAGACTTGAGACTTGAGAGTGAATTAGAGAATATCATCTCTCAAATGAAAGCAAAGAGAGTGAAATTACTTTGTTTTAGAACTGATTATGAGAAGAGTATGCTTATGAATGTGAAAATTTGAAGCATACAGATATGCTTAAATTGAAGTTCAGATAATCCATGACCCAAATTTTCCAAATAAATCAATAGAACTAGTATGAACTACGGAAAGTACGATTCCATTGAAGATCTTATACATGTTACTGGTCATTTAGGGAGTTGCTCACTATCCCTGAAATGGTCTATAGATGTTAAGAAGATTCGCTGCAATATTTGAGCTGTTTAATTCTTATTCTTGTTAGCTTGAACTCTGTTTTGAGAACTTGTAGCTGTAAGGTGTTTTTCTTTTTCCAGATTAATCATCTTGCTGGGAAAGGGCATCTTATTTACACTGATGAATGCCAAAGCCATGGTGGATGTTGCATTCTGGGCGCTGATCTTACTTGATTTTCACATTTGCATTGGAGAAAAGGCTTGCTAGCTTCTGTTAAGATCACATACATTTGGCGGTGTCAAAGAGGTGAGCAATATGAACTTTCACAGAGCATTACCTGTAATGCATGTATTTATTATGTAAAATAAGCAGTTAAGAAATCAGCAAACTCTCCTAGAATAGCAAATAGATCGTCATTTAGTTGCGTTTAGTCAATATTGTTGAATATTTATACTAAACTTTCTTATACTATTTGTCATAATGATTTTTTTTTTTAAATTTTTTCTTCATATAATCTTCTAAGTTGTCCCTCTTGTCCGTAGTAATGGTCAGCTTAGCTTCCAGTTTAACTCATCAATAACTGAAAAGAAAGTTTGACATAAATATGAATGTGACTTGGTGCAGGTACATTACGAAAGAAGTATATGCACTTTTCTTGTTCATTTGTCTTATTCCTTGCAAAATAATAAATAGTTAATGGTTCGGAAATTATGGTGAAATGATAAATGGGTCAATGTTGTTTGTGGGGTTAAAATTCTCAAGAACAAATATTGTGAAAGATCTGTAGAGCTAATCTCACTTGAGGCACTGGATCTAATGTGTTCCCATCCATGAACCCTTATATTGTCTGTCTAGGAAATTTATACCGTCTGTTTTTCAATCAGTCACTGTAAAGTTGACTCTTGACCATGCTCCTTTCGTCAATGCGGCTTGAGGATCTATCAATATATTCTTTCCATTTCTCTTGGTTGCTTTTTTTGTTGACATACAATTTTTGTACTGATGGGCTTCTTTATCTGCAGCTAACTCACTCAGTTTCTTCATTTCTGTTTCTATCCTTGGTGTCTTCCTGGCAGGCCAGAAGTATCGGTAGCTATAGCGTAGCCCGGCAGAACAAAATATCGAGAGCTTTGGATATGAGCAACGAAGTCCATGGAATAATGGTTGTATGTTGAAGAGCCTAATTGCTAACTCTTTGGCCATTCTAAAAGAAATTTTGTCTGACTCTGAACTTTTAACTGTGTAATATATTGTGGCAGAACATTTTCTTTTTAGCTCAATCCTTCTTTTTTTCCACTGGGATTTCATTTTTTATCAAAAAGCATAAGATAGTCGCAGACAGATGTGTTGAATTGAAGAATCTATTGATTCTATGCTCTGTCTGTTTTGAGATTCCATTACAACTGTTCCAATACAACTGCGGATTGTACTAGGCCTCTGAATTTGAACAATAGCAAATTTTGGGAATGGAGAGCATGTAGATGGTAGTTTTGTTGTGGGCTTGTGCGGTTTCAGTCTTGTTTGTCTTGGATTTATGTTAAGTTTCATGTTGTGGTCCTTTGCGGTTACCGTGTGCTTACAGTTGAATTGTGTTTAAATGGATGCAATCAATCACTTATTGATTTTTTTGAAGCAACCACCTCAAAAGGAGTTAGGGATCTTATGTCCAAGATTATCTCTGTCTTGTTATGTCCAAAATTAAACTTCATTCATTCTTTGGTTAGGGTCTAATAATTGTGAAGTGATTTTAGTGATATTTATGCTTTTAATCTTTAGTTTTAGTTAAACTACGTCATTTTATACATTAGACAGAATAGAACATAGATAATCTTGGACAGAGAATCTGATCTCGGTCAAAAGTGACTTTATGATAAATATTTGAATGTGCATTATCATCACGTCTTAGGGGTATAAATGTTATGGACAAACTATAAGGGTATAAATGGTATGGACAAGCTAGGATGATCATTTTTGGTATTTTTATTATTTTCATGCATTTGATCTAAGAATTAGACTGGTTTAGTGAAATTAAATGATTCGATTGGTAGTTTATAAATAAATTTCAAGAATAGTAAATGTAATGAACCTTTTACAAAGTGGAAACTTTAAACAAAATTTTTCGGGTCAGAATGGTTGCTCAACAGCTAATTCTTGTCCAAAAACAAAACTGAAGAAAACATACTTTTGCAAACATAGACATTGCGAGAGTTTTTTGTTAGTGGGATCCTATTTTTTGCAAATTCTGGGTACCTAGTCGAGTGGTAACTATAAAAGCCTTCAGAGTTAGAGGTAAAGAGTTTAAATTCTTCCAACAAGCCGAGTGGCTACCTATAAAGGCGTTTAGGGTTAGAGGTAAAGAATTTAAATTCCTCCAACAACATTTATACTTTCATATTTTGATGTTAAGTGACCACCAGTAAATATTTTTAGGATTAGAGGCAAAGAGTTTAAATCCTTCTAACAACATTTCTACTTCCTTATTTCGATATTCTGTCTCCAGTGTTTAAATTCACCTAACATATAGTGGTCCTGACGTCCAATCTTACCTAACCTATTAGAGGTAAAGAGTTTAAATCCTTCCAACAACATTTCTATTTCCTTATTTAGATATTCTGTCTTCAATATTTAAATTCACCTAATATATAGAGATCCTATCGTCCAATCTTACCTAACCTACATTGGCGTAATAGCTCAATAAACTCTTAAAATTTAATTCACAGTGTAAGCATAGTAAAGTATAGGTTGATCCTATTAGAGCTTGCAATCTTAACATCTTGATTCTAATATATTAGGATTTGTAATAGTTCAAACTCAACCAATTATAGCGGTTTTAGTCATTACCAGATGTCTCAAAAAATATTTAGTGTTATGATTTGTAACAGTTCAAACTCACCCAACCATAGCAGTCTCAATCACCACCAGAGGTTTTGAAAAATATATAGTGTGTGAAAATATGTATAACTGTCCGAATCATCGCCAGAGGTAGAGGTTTTGAAAAATATATAGAGTGTAAAATGTGTATACCAATCCTAATTCAGAGGTTCTAAAAAAGTATAGTATGTGAAAACTGGGAAAATGTGTATAGCATAGATAAACATATGTGATCACATATGTTTAAATGTTGTAGGATATCTAAAATTACATCCAATATAAATATCAACATTATTGAATTATCAAAAACATAAACTAAAAAACAAAGAAGGGTAAAAGTTGTAGCAAAAACCTTTTATTGAAAATTATATTTAAACATATAATAGAATTCTAGTGACATCAAACTTATAATGAAATTATTATCACAAAAACTCTTGTGCGACCATCGTATACATGCTACGAGTTTAATGATGCACACCCACATGCAAGTGTATTACAATTCGCGTATAATGTGCGCAATTGTATTACAATTCGCTTATGATATTTATGACGTATTATCTATCAATTGTTTCTATTGGTATGAATATTAGCGTATGAATACTAATTAAACATGTTTACGATTTGCGTATAACTTAAGATTTATTCGCTTATAACGTATATCTGTTAATCAATATCTTTCTTATTGGCGTATAATTTAATATTTATTCGCGTATAACGTATATATGTTAACTAATATCTTTCTTATTGACGTATAATTTAATATTTATTCACGTATAACATATATATGTTAACCAATATCTTCTTTATTTGCGTATAACTTATGATTTATTCGCGTATAAAGTATATATGTTAACTAATATCTTATTTATTCGCGTATAATTTAGGATTTATTCGTGTATAACTTATATATGTTAACCAATATCTTCCTTATTTCGTGTATAACTTAGAATTTATTCGCGAATAGCGTATATATGGTAACCGATATCTTCCTTATCCCCATATAACTTATAATTTATTCGTGTATAACATGTATATTAACCAATATCACATATTCGAATTTTATTCAAACGCGTGATTCGTCGGATATATATATGCAACCGTTTCACAGGACCTCATACTTATACACCCATAGAATTCTAACAAAATTGAATGTCTAATAAGATAATTATGGTGATAAAACAAAAATTAGTAAAACCAATTTTTCACTCCCCTAATCATTTCTCACATTGAAATTATTATAGTTATAGAGTGTTAGAATTTTAACAACATTAAATTCTTAATAAAACTAAACTCCTAATAAGATTATTGTAGTCATACATGGAATAAAACTACATTCCTAATAAAATTATTATAGTCATCATCATACAATAAAAACTGCTAAAACTAAAATTATAATGATATTATTATAGTCATAAAGTCATAGAATTATAGCAAAATTGAATTTCTAATAAAACTAAACTCCTAATCTTAAGATTATTATAATCATATATATTTTTATCATCTCCTTCCCAAATATTGCCACTCCAAGAGGTTATTTTTGGTTTTATTTTAAAATTGTCCATCCTTTTAAATTAATTAAACAGTTTAAAGTTTAAACCAAAAAAAAAAAAATAAAAACAGTGCAAAAATGGAAATAAAGAAATTTGCACTTGCACCGCCATTCTGATATAAATTGTTGCGAATTGCCAAGATTTCCACTGAACCCACGGTTGATCCGTCATCCCTGTCGCATGGCTGTTCTCTTCATTGCGTTTCGAACAATAACGTCATTACACGATATATTGTACATATAGTATACGGAGTTCTCGACTAGGGTTTTCTTTCGCACCGTGGATTGAAAAATTTGGGCATTTTGTTGGAGAAGCTAGGGTTTTGTTCTTCAAAAAGGTAAATTATACTCTTATAGTACTTTAATAATTGCTTAAATGCTGCCCTTTACCCGACATTGTTGATTTGAAGCTTAATTAGGTTCTTATGTTGGCATTTTTCACTTGCAATCTAGAAAATTTTGGTACTTTTATTTCCCATTCGATCTTTGGCTTACTTGTCCTGCACTTCGCCCATAAGAAAAAGCGCACGGCAACTGCAAAAGTTATTTTTATAATGGGCACTTCTTGTTTCCGTCAAAAGGGTTTCCTTGCATAGTTAAAATTGGAATTTCTACCGTGGGAGGAATATTGTTGCTGTGTCATGATATGCTTGATAGATGTTAATGGGTTTGAGTTTATGCTAGGTTTAAGTATGCATGGTACTCAGACTCAATGAAAGAATGAATTTCTACACTCTGGACTGAGAATTTTGAAGGAATGGGTAGTTTTTTATTTGGTTATCTATGTTCTATAATTTTTGTTGAGCGTTAAAGCTGAGAGCTCACAACTTTTATCTATTTTTAGCTGAAAGAGTTTTACTGAATTACAGTTGGAAGGATGGTTAATGATACTCAGTCTGGCCATAGTTCAGGTAGAAGATTGGATACTGGAGAAGTAACTCCGAGCTCAGGCTTGAAACGGTCAACACGAGATTCATCATCTAGGCAAGTCACATCGAGCCCATCAAGTACAAGGAGGTCTGAGCGACTTGAAAAGCGGGCACCATCAGAGTCTCCTGTAGCTCCCAGGAAATCTAAGAGATTAGGACAACAGAGCACCCCGAGCCCTCTTAGGAGGTCTGATAGAGATAGAACACCAGGTTCCTCAACTCCATTTGGGTCAAAGAGCTCTGAGAAAGTGTCCAGCTCAGTGGACAGACAGAAAAAGAAGGAAAAGAAAGAGAAGAGCGTAGATCAGTTGACTATGGAGGCAGTAGAAGTTGTCCTCAGTGAAAACCATGATCATGAAGCTATTGGCTTGAAAGGGAAGAAAATGACTGCTCGCAGTTACAAGGCTTTATTTACGAAACAAAGAAGATTATATTCAACCCCAGGTACACCAACTTTTCACATAAAAATCCTCTCGTAATGTTATGATTACTGCAGAGAACTTAGAGGTGTGCATGCTTATTCTTTCAATGATTCTTCTTCGGTATAGGAGTATTTAATTTACTTTACATATTTGTCATTGCCTATATCTTCATTTGCTTTATCTTGAATCAGCACGGAATTGTTCATCTTTTGTTAATTGTAATGTACAAGTAAATTTTGACTTGTTTGAAGGGTATCAAGTCATAATTGTTCACTTCTGTAGCCAGTGCCAGATTGATTGTATTCATGTGCACGTCTTTTTTTCTTCACATAGATAGTGATGACAAGTTGGAAGGACCAGCTACATTGCCTCAAATTGACAGTGTTGACAGTCGGGCAAGTAGTTCTCAACTACTAGAGCATCAGGAGAACGGGAGCCTTGGATGTGGCCGTAGGGTGATAGCAGACTTGAGATCAGAATCTTTGGAGGGAGCCCCTCAGGGTTCTGCCTCTAGTTTGAAAGATTCTGATGCAAAGATATCAGGAAATGATGTTGAACCAGAGCTTGCATATTCTAGCCAGCGTTTACCAGATAAATCTTCTCGTCCTTCTAATGGAACTGATTTGGGTGTCTCTCTAATTGCTTGCACCAGCAGAGACAGTATTGATGATGTCAATAAGGGTCCAAAGGATCAATCTAGTTCTGGAAAATTTCAGATTCCAAACTTGGTAGGATCAACTTCTGTGGGGAGAGGTGATGTTGAAAGTGGCGACCAATGTATGCAATCCGAAAGAGAAAGTTGTGCATTGCGTACAGAGCTTGATGTCAAAAGAATTGTGGTCAATGAAGATGCATCGGCTCGGGTTGTAGAGGTTGCTCCTTTGGCTTCAACTGAGCATGAAAACTACAATGTTGTTGGGAATGGCACTGTCTGTTCAAATCATAATCTTGTTAAATTGAAGGAGAGTTTATCACAAATCAAACCTGCCTCTACTAAGTTTGTGGAGTATTGGGTTCCTGTGCCTGTATCTAATTTGCAGCTGGAGCAGTACTGTGCTACACTTCTTACTAATGCTATCACTCTAACCTCTTCTTCGAAAAAGGATGATGTTGGGGCTCTCCAGGATATCCTTACGACAGTTCGAAAGGCAAGTACAATTCTTTTGCAGCTTTGTATAAGTTTTCTCAACCTTTTACAGTGATATTATTTTCACTCGTGCTCATCACTGATGTTATTTGGCTCATAAATTAGTTTGTGGTTCATTGAGCCAAATTTGGTAAAGTTTTTCCGACTTGGTAAATTGGTATACATATACTTTTCTCTTCTTTTAGTTGAACTGGTTTGAGATTATTAAAAAGTTGTTTTCTGGTTTTCCTTGACAGTGTTGCAATCATCCCTATATTGTGGAGCCATCTCTTCAAACATCACTTATGAAAGGACTCCCACCACTTGATATTCTCAATGTTGGAATAAAGGCTAGTGGCAAATTAGAACTTCTTGATATGATTCTTTCAAAGATTAGAAGACGAAAACTTAGAGTTCTCATTCTTTTCCAGGTATTAGTATGTTTAGTTATCTCAACATGTAATGTAATTTATGTTTTCTGTACTTGTCTAAGTTGTTCTGTTTTCAACAAAGGATTTTCTTCTTATTTGTATAATTTGTATTTTTGCTTTTAACTTTTGTTTAGAGAGGGTGGAATGGGGGTGGGGAGGAGAGAGGGTAGTGGCATGGAATATGGTAATGATGAGTTTCGACATCTTTCTAAGATGAGGAAAAAGACATTGATCATTGGGCTGTATTTGATTCTCAAACATTTCATCATTGATGGGTTTTGTTGTCTTAAGGAACTGGCAGTTGTTTCAGGGTTTTTCTGAAGAAAAAGATGCTCCTATTTTCTATTTGTTTCCTCTTCTATCCATCCCCATCTTTCTCCTAAGCCACCAGTCCTCTCACCCTTGATGTTATTCAGAATGACATTAAAGTGTCTTTTCACATCTAGGGATCATTGGAAGCTCCCCCTTGCAGCAGCATATGGACTCTTAAATGCCATCCTTTGAACAAGAGCAATGCAACATGAGACGTGAATGTATACACTGTTTCTGTACTCACATCACACCAAACTTGGGGCTTCCTTGATGTCTAAGGAAGTCAAATATTCAAAGAAACAGCGATATAGAGTAGAATTTTGGTGTCTATTTTACATTAAAAGTGGAGGATCTGCAGAAAACTGAATTTTGTCATTCAATCATCATGGACACTAGATTGGATAGAATAAGTTATGAATGCATTAGAAAGAAAGTGGGGTTTGCTCCAATAGATGAGAAAATAAAAGAAACACGTTTAAGATGGTTTGGACATGTGCATAGAAAACCTCTAGATGCACCAATGCGACGCGTAGAAAATAGAGAAAAATTAACTCAAATTAAAAGGGGAACGGGGAGACCTAAAAAGAATTGGAAAGAAACGATAAAAAAAGATATGTTATACTTAAATATAAGTGAAAACATGTGTAATGATAGAATACGATGTCCAAATATGATCAATGTAGCTGACCCCATGCAGTGGGATAAAGGCTTAGTTGTTTGTTGTTTGTAATGTTGCATGGACTCATAGTGTGTCTCCTGGAATTATAGGTTGGCTTGACTATTAGTGAGAAGAAATGTGCTTTGGGCAGATGACTTGCCTTAGTTGTTTGTGAGCACCAGTGTACTGAATTATGTTGTTCAAAAATGACTTGTTGGAAGCACCACAAATGATTGTGAGGCTTAATGCCATTATTTGGAAACTTGTGTGTGTGGAATCAATGCTAGTGTACAAGGCTTCTCCAAAGAGATAGCTGTATCTTTCACCTTACACTTGCAAGTAAAAGGCTTCTTTTGTTATGGGAACCTTAAGCTCCCAGGTCATAATGGAAGTATAAGAATTCAGTTTTTCCTAGGAGCATATAGTGGAACACCAGGTTTCACTATAGTACAAGGGGGTGCCTTTTACTAGGGGGGTTAGATTTTTATACTGCCACTGGACACTGTTCCATGAATGTTAAATAGGATGTGCTAATGTGTCTTTGTCTTTGTTTTTGCTCCTTTAATGACTTTCTTTTTGCAATAGGTCAAATTTACCCAAAGGCATTTTCATCCATATGTTTCTTGCATTATGATGTTCTTCTGATGTCATTTCTCTCTTCTTTACTTTTGTTTTTCCTCCCAATCACAGACGGTTGCTGGTTTGAGCAAAATATCAATCGGAAATATATTGGAGGATTTCCTGAGGGAGAGATTTGGAACAAATTCTTATGAACGTATCGATGCATGTTTGTCTGTGACAAAAAGAAAAGATGCGATAAATAGGTTCAACAGCAAGGAAGTTGAACAATTTGTGCTTTTATCGGATCATCGAGCTTGTTCTTCAAGGATTAAATTATCACTGGATATCATTATAATTTTTGATACTCAGTTTAATCCTGCAAATGATATAAATGATCTACAAAAAAGACTGTCAACTGAATCACAGAGTGAGCAGATCAAAGTATTTAGGCTCTACTCTTGTTATACCCTTGAAGAAAAAGTATTGATACTTGCAAAGCATCAGAAGAATGTTAACAATAACTTGCAGAACCAAAATCGTGCCCCAAGTGATGGTCTTCTGATGTGGGGTGCCACTGATTTATTTAATAGGTTGGACGAGTACCATGCTGAAAAGAGCACTGTGTCTTCTGCAGATATTTCTTCTGGACAACAATGGCTACTAGATGATATTGTAAAGAACTTCATGGCCAAAATTTTCAATAATTCTAATTGTGAACAGGATTCTATTATTGCAAAAGCTTTCATCAGTGAAGGTGTTTACCATACTGATTGTCTGCTGCTTGGTGAGAAAGAAGTTCAGTTGAAAGATGGAGAAGAACGGCAGATATTTTGGAAAAAGCTTTTGGATGGACGGAATCCTCAGTGGAAATATTTTAATGGGGCAACTCCAAGAAGCAGGAAGAGAGTTCAATATGATGAGACTGATGAAGCTGTAACGAAGGTCCAGAAAGTTGTTGATACTAGAGACATTGCGCCCACTTTTCAACCTGAACTGGAAGGAAGAGGTCAAGCTGCAGTTTCAAAGGCAGGTAAGTATTTCACGAAAATGCTCAATGTCTTATTTACTGTGCCTTGGTTGTTTTTATCTTTGATTGGCAAGAGGATATCTCACATATACTGAGTCTTCTGTGTTTGCAGCCATCAATCAGTCAGTGTCTTCATCTGGGTCAGATGCTTCTATATTGGATAAGGCAAATAGAGAATCTAATCTTCTCTCTCAGGAGAATTCATTCTCGCAAGAGAGTGACATGGCTCATCCCAAACCAGTAACACCTTTGGATGAACAGAGGAGCCTTCATTCGTTTCTGAGAGTAGAGATGGCAAAACTTTGTGTATTTCTAAAGCTTTCGGTAAAGTCATTATTTCCCCCCTCTTTTTAGTCATTTGTGGCATTTTATTAGTCAAGGGTTTGGTTTAGAAACTATTAGCTGCTACGTTCTCTTATTTTCCATGTTCTTCTCTCCCCCCTCTCCCCCAGATCATTACATTGTTTGAGGTGAAATGTTTACTTCGTTTGTCGGACAAGTTTTTGGGTGCCTTGACTTTGTTTCATGTGATCTAAAATGAGTTAGCCAGCATGGTACTTTTTGTGATGGGTTCATTCAGTTTTATATCTGGCATCCTTTTCTGTTCTGCTGTACCTTTTGGTCCCCCCCTTTTCAGTTCTTTTTTTCTTTTTCTTTTTGTGAGCTGCAAGGGGAGGGCTCCCACCCAAAAACTCTGTAGATGATCTTTTACTGTATAATGGTTGGAACTCTGTTGATTGTGCATTCCATTTCCCTAAGAATTCAGTAAAAAAAATTGTTTTATTGTGATGCAGCAGTTCTTCTGGGCTTAATAGCTGAAATATGATTCTAATGATTGTAGGAACAGGTCCTAATATTAGGAACGACGCCTAGTAATATGAGGAATCAATCCTTAAGAGAGAGAGAGAGTTTCACACCAAATCTGAAACTGAGTGAAATTTCTGCAAAAAGTTCTTTCTGCTGCCTCCTTTTATAGAGGAGGTGTACATTAAAGTTGGGTAGTAGTTGAAATTACTTCCTAATCTAAATGGATTGAATTGTTAACTTAAAGAGTTTCACAACTATGTCTTGGACTCGAAGATTCTTAGTAAACCAAGGAGCTATATAACCTAACATAGGACAAGTAACTCAATTATGGGCCTGGGCCCGAAACACTCGGGATTCCCAACTAATGTGGGGCTAGTAAAGTTCCTAAGTTGGGCCTGCTTCAGTCTCATGCCAGATGAGAGCTGCTTTTCTCCTCTTATATGACTTGAGGAGCACAGGAGTGTCTCTATTATGTTGCCTTAGAAAGAAAACAAAGGGTTTCTGGTAAGGTAGTTCAGAGTTGTAAACCTTGCCTGTTGGACATGTTGCCCTAACATCTGTGTGTATAAGAGTGTTCATGGATGAGCTGGTGGGTCGATGGTTATGCAAGTGTTACTGTCTTGGCCACCCTGTATTCCATTATCATGTTTGGCCATCTTTAACTAATGTGACTCATATCTGTCAATGCAGAAGGATGTTGAGCAGATGGTAGGAAGATTTCTGGAATATGTGATGGAGAATCATCATGTCAATAAGGAACCAGCATCAATCCTGCAGGCTTTTCAAATGTCTCTGGTTGGTATTTGTTAATAATTGGGTATATCTTGATATGTTATGTGCTGAATATAAAGCCTTCAAAAACTAGTTTCTATTAGCAATGTTGGATACAATGGAACTTCCAAAAAAAAAAAAAAGTAAAAAATGAAATTTTAAAAATTCTACAACCTTGCTTCCTATTCATCTAATGCTCACTGAAACAAATGGCATATTGTACTAGTCTCCATCTTATGCTGTAGAAGACATTTCTAATTTGCTGTATGATTGTGTTGTTTAGGGCTTTATAGTGAAAGACAAATTGCAAAATCATTTGTGGCCTCTTTATTTCTCAAGTCTTCTATTGTAATTTTATATGGGATGTATAGTGCTACTGACCCACCTAAAAAGAATGGATTATGGAAGCCTAGTGCGAACCAACAACAACTAAGCCTTTATCCCATTAAGTGGATGAAACTTCGCCATCATATTCGGTCTAAATTCATTTTCTCATTTATATTTAAATATAACATATCTTTCTTATGATTTTTTTCTAATTATTTTTTGGACTTGCTCTTCCTCTTTTAATTTGAATTAATAGTTGTTTATTTTCTACACATTGTAATGGGGCATCTAAAGGTTACTTATGCACATGTCCAAATCATCTTAAGTGTATATCTCTCGTTTTCAGGTGCTACTCTTACTTTCTTTCTAATGTATTCATTACTTATTCAATTTAGTCTAGAACGTCCACATATCTATATTAACATTCTCATTTCTGCTATCCTCATTTTTTGTTCATATTCATATTTAGTCGTCCAACACTCTGAACCGTAAAGTATCATTGGTTTTATAGCTGTTTGGTATTTGATTGATCGTTGTATGAATACTTTTCTATTTTTTGTCTCTGGTGCATTGGCATAAAACTCATGGACCATAGAGATTTTGATTTGTCCCGGATGCTGCATAGATTGTTCCCAATTGTATTCCAAAATGATCTTTGGGTTTGCTCCCATCCTCGTGATCAAGTAATCATGGTTTTGTTTGGATTCAATGATAAATTTTAAATATTTAAAACTTTAAGATACATTTAATTCATACTCGCTAATTTTTACATTTATCCTATTGCTACTTGTACAATTACTAAAGTGACATTCCATATATTCAGTTTTACCTCTACTTATAGTAAAATATTTTGATTCTAATGTCTCTCTCCAAGTTTCTAACTTGGCATTTATTTACTATATTATTTGTAACGACGAGACTATATTGTTTGTAAATAACATGCATTCAGGAATGACTTTTTGCAGATGCTTAGTAATCTTATCAATTACTAAAGCTAAAAGGTCCGATTTTAAAGCTGATCCCTGATGCAGCCCTATAATATTCAGGAATTTACGCGATATCCTTACTAATAGCCGCCATATTATATCCTGATTAACTTTATCTATAAATACCACATGTAAATCTTGTTTCATCTCATTGTAATGCTCACATAATCAACAACTAAGCCTGAACACTAAGTGGGCCCGGCTATATGGATCACATGTCACCATTATGTTCGGCCTAAATTCGTTTTCATATCTTTTCTTATAGTTTTTTCCCCCAATACTGGTAATCTCACATAGTTTTCATATTAAATGCATAGCTTCCATTGTAGACCTCTTGATATAAAACCAAATTGATTATCATTTTCTCAACCTTATTTCTATTATTCTCTCTCAGTTTCATAGTATGACTCATTAGAAAAAAATATCTAGTAGAGTACAGAGGCTGTGTGTAGATAAAACACGATGGTGAAATATAATCCATGTATCCGACTCCACATAGTGAGATAAAAACTTAATTGTTGTTGAGTATGAAGGCTGGTGTATGGGAATCTTCACTCCAAGCCTATTTGGTTTGGTAATCACATATTTAAGGACTCAAAATCAGATTCTAAATAGCCAAATCCTCTCTCTCTCTCTCTCTCTCTCTCTCTCTCTCTCATACATGTATTTCACTAGAAAGTAAATACACCTACTTCATGGATATTAAATTTTTTTGAACAGAAAAAGTATGTCTCCAACTACAAGAAAGCAGACCTTACAAGTAGAATCAGTCTCCAGACAAGTGCAATATCAGTTTAGCTAGTGTCTTCATTGCTATATGTTCTGATTTTCAATATAGTAGACGAGGCCTCATCAGGTATATATAGTGAAGAGATACATTGTTATAAAGTCTGAGAATTATGTTGGACAAATTCTAGAGTCATTTCTTTAGAATTGCTCTTGTAGCTTTTGCACATGTGAGTACTTCCCTGCTCCTGCATTCATGGTGCACTAATTGTTTGGAGCTACTTTGATTTGCTTATCTGAAAAGATTTTAGAAATGTAGTCAAAACAGACTAGTTTCCCGTTATGATGACCCGTTTTACTTGTCAACCTTTTTTTTGGTTTAAGTTGATTGTTTAGGCCAATGAAAAAAGTTCTGTTGTTTTGTTCACCCAGTTGCTGTTAATGTTTAGGCCAATGGTTGTGTAGATTTTCTCGGTCTAACTTTGTCTATTAATGGTAATGTGCTCGTTAATCTCTTTTTCTGTGGAGAACCCCTCCATAACTTTAGTTAATTTTGGAACACCTTGCTGGTAGAAATATTTGTTTCTTCTGGTGTCATGACTATGCCAAAATGCATCAAGTAGTAGGACTGCAGACCTGTTTACTAATAATGACATGATGACTATGTCCGACACTCATATTGGACAACAACAAAGCCTTTATCCAACTATGTCGGGTAAAAAAAATTCCATGAAAAAATTCTTCTGCAAAATTTAGAGAAGTCGAAAGCCAAATGCATAACCCTTGTTCTCAAGGTGACATATATTTGTAGATCCTCACACTGACTCTGAATGTATTGTGTGATGTACTTTGCTATCCCATGGACTCTGAATATAAAAGTATGTTCGGTAGCCTACTAGATCCTATTGAGCACATTTATAGATAGGGAATCTTCTATGCACATGCTCGGACATAGGCATACACATTTATAGAACTATAAAGAAAGCCAATAATTCTGTCTTGCACACAAAAATACCTCCCTTGGATATTTACTGTAGCAAAATGATGTGCATCTTTTCATTTTTCAGTGTTGGATTGCAGCTTCAATCTTGAAAGAAAGAATTGATAGGAGGGATTCTCTTATGCTAGCAAAGCGGGTTTTGAATTTTCAATGCACAGAGGAAGAGGCATACTCTGTCTATGGGAAGCTGCGGTTGTTGAAGAGGACATTTTTGCAGCTTCTAGGAAACATTAGTGTGCCAAGTCCTTCACAGAATGTTGTATCGGCATCAGAAGATATTAGAGAACAGCCACCATATGCAGGGAATTCACTATCAGCGTCTTTTAACCTGCAAAATGTGAAAGTTGAGGTTGAGGAAAGGTCTTCTAGTCTAGAACCGTCAGAGGAACAAACAATAGAGATGGTAGATGGGAATCATGTAGATAGAAAGATCAAAAAGGTTCAGAAGAAATGTGAGAAGCACATGTTACAGCTGCGTCAGAAACATGAGAAAGAAATTTTGGAGTTCCACAAAATGGAGAAGCAAAAGAAGTCACAATTGGAGGGCGAACACCAGCTGGAATTGGCTTTCATCCGCACAACCTATCATCAAAGTGCAATGAGAATGGATAAGCTTAAGATATTAGACTGTGAATTTAAGAAGAAAATACAAGAGCATAAAAACTTAATGGAAATGCACCTTAAAGATCGTGAGGCAAGGCATTCAGCTGAAATAGAAGAAGAGAGAAAAAAAGTTGATGGTTGGATGGCTAAGATGATGTCCTATGTCAGTCAATACAGAGGTATCAATGAGCTGCATATCAATGGATCTGGTCACGAAATGCAATCCCCCGAGGGTAGTGGACATACTACTTCCGTGAGTCCTGAGAATGAGGTCCCTAGTACTCAACCAGATGTAGGAGAACTAAGTCCTGATAGAATTATGCATGATTATGGAGCTAGGAATGTGACATTTTCTGGCATATCAGTGACTGTACCAGATGATGCAGTTGGCAGTATTGTTCCTTCTGAAACTTTAACTAGTCCAGTAAATCCAGTTCGACATGAGGTGTTTGAGATCGAGCCAGCAGATGTAGAATCTGTTCCTGGAATTAAGCAACCCAAAGAAGCAAGTCAAAGTTCTCACCAGATTCAAGAGATTAATGCACAGGAGGCAGTTGGTTGTTGTCTTCATACTGAAACTTCTTTTTTGCTCAATTCAATTTCTGGAAAGGAGTTGGATATTGCAGTTGAGACATCAGGTGTTACTGGAGCTGAGCAGCTCAAAGAAGTGAATTGTTTATCTCACACGGCTCAGAATATTACTCTAAATGAGTCCTTTCACAGTATGGATGAGACAGCTTCTGTGGATTTAGCTACCTCTAAAGAGCAGAATGCTTGTGAAATTTCATCAAGTGGCCAAAATAATGGGATACCTTTGGGGGTTCCTGGCACAGTTGGATCTCAAAGTGGAAATGCCTGCACTTTGCAAATGGATACTTTTCTCGAGCCGGAAACACGAGATGGAGGAGGAAATTCAGCGGGTTCTGATGCTACGGAAAACCAGAAAGATTACACTCATGGCTCCATTAGTGAGATTGTTCCTTCCCCACAGCTACCATCAGAAGATCTAGTTTCTGTGCCAAGTGGCCAAAATAATGAGATACCTTCAGGGGCTCCTGGCACAGTTGGATCTGAAAGTGGAAATGCCTGCACTTTGCAAATGGATACTTTTCTCGAACCGGAAACACGAGATGGAGGAGGAAATTCAGCGGGTTCTGATGCTACGGAAAACCAGAAAGATTACACTCATGGCTCCATTAGTGAGATTGTTCCTTCCCCACAGCTACCATCAGAAGATCTAGTTTCTGTGCCAAGTGGCCAAAATAATGAGATACCTTCAGGGGCTCCTGGCACAGTTGGATCTGAAAGTGGAAATGCCTGCACTTTGCAAATGGATACTTTTCTCGAACCGGAAACACGAGATGGAGGAGGAAATTCAGCGGGTTCTGATGCTATGGAAAACCAGAAAGATTACACTCATGGCTCCATTAGAAAGATTGTTCCTTCCCCACAGCTACCATCGGAAGATCTAGTTTCTGTGCCAACAACTCCTTTTTCAGAATTGCCACAAGAACATGTATGTAGTTCTTTCTCTAGGCACATATTCTTGATACCTCCTTTTTGAAAATTAAACAAACCAAAAAGAACCCATTGCTTATCCTGCAGATGCAATGATAATTAAGTTTGTCAGATAGGTATGTCCAGTCACTAGTTTCTTCCTGGTTGATTTCTCTTACTAAATTAATTGTAACTTCTAACACCCTACATTATGGTTTTCGATGAAGTTACACTAAAGTTTTAACTGCTTTATTCTGACAGACATACTTGTACTGCATGAATATCAAGGGGAGTTTGGTAAAGGTATGATACTTTAAAGAGAAGCTGGAGAAACATGTGGGTATTATGCTAGTCAAGTATAAATTTAAAGAAGATAGACTTGAGGAATATGTGCAGAGTATTTAGAATGAAATAGTTAATTTCTTTGGGAAATCATTGGATTTAATGATGTTAATGTTATTCTGGTAATTGTCAGAAAATGGAAGTTGAACATCAATTTGCAACAGAAAAAAAAAAAAAAAAAAAAGAATGATTATCTGAGTGCCAGCTTATGTAGATAAATACATCCCTGCATTTAGTGACTTTGTGCTACAATAATTTGCATCATTTCATACGCACCATTAGTTTAAGTTCTATTAAATGTCAGTATCAAAGTCGTCCAAGTATCATGATATATGTGATGCTCCCAACTCATTTTCAAGATGGCATTATAGATGGTATTGATCTCCTAGAATTGACATATGGGTATTTATTGTATTTGTCATCTGTTATCCAATGTCACTTGATGGTATAAAAATGGTCATTCCAGTTTATGAGCAAAAATCATAATGTTAGCTGACAGGAGAAATTTGATACATCAGATAATTGATTAAAATTGTTATTATATATCAGGTGCCCCAGGATGAAGATCTTTCTTATAGGGAATCACTTGATATGCAAGATGCTGTTGCACCAGTCACCGGGAATCTGAACTCAGAGGTTGAATTTGCAAGCTCAATACCTCTTGATTCTGGATGCACTGTACGGTCAAATTCTGAAGCACAAGTAAGAGAAATTACTGAACAGTTGCTAGCTGAATCAGTTGATATGCCAGATAAGATTGCTACAGACACAGGAACTCTGACTACAAAGGTGGGATTTGCAAGCTCGACACTTGTTGATACTGGATGTACTACACTGTCAAATTGTGAAGCACAAGTGAATGAAAGTACTGGGCAGTCGCAACTTACTACTGAAGCTGTTATCCAAGGTCATACTGAACAGACCAACTCTTTGCAGACCTTTGAGGCTTCTTCCCAATTGGTTGAGGGATCTGTGGAGCTTTTGCATCAAACTGTTTCTAAGAATGGGGAAACTATAATGCTGTCTACTTCAACTGAAGGCATAGATTCAGGCCATTCTTGTAATAGTCATGTTGAAGGAAGCAACTCTTTACAGACATCTGTAGCTTCTCCCCAAATGATTGAGGGATCTGTGGAGCTTCCTCATCAATCTGCTTCTCTGAATGGGGAAACTGTGTTGCTTCCTCCTTCAACTGAAGGCATAAGTTCAGGCCATTGTGATAATCACTGTGATTTACAGATAGTAAATGGAAATGACCGTGAACCCAATAATGAAGTTTCGGCAGTATCTCAGAATACTGTTGCTCCAACCCCAGAGGCTGAAAATTTAACTAGACTCCCAAACGAAGCTCCAATGCTTAACCCGGTCATTCTTGAAGAACCTATCTACCTTTCAGTGCAACAATCACACCGTACTGGCTATAGGAATCCAACTCTGCCTTTGCATGCTGAACCACTTCAAAATGAATTGGAATCGATACGCAAAGACATGGAACAAAGTGTTAAATTTTATGATAGCACAGTAAGTTTTGAACTTTGTTCTCAGTGCACGTGTCTTGTAAAAGTTTGTTCTCACAGAGCTTTTCTCATTTCAAGCAGAAATTGCGGATTAAGTCTGAATGTGAGAAGGAAATAGAAGAAACGATTATGCAAATTCGTAGCAAGTACGAGGCAAAACTCAAAGAAGCTGAGTCAGCATTTCTGCTGAAAAAGACTGAACTGGATTCAAACCACAAGAAGGTTTTCATGAACAAGATTTTAGCTGAAGCTTTTCGATCTAAATGCTTGGATCTTAGGACTTCTGGAAATTCATCTATAAAGCAAGGTATATAGCTTCTCTTTGGCATGCCTTCATAACATGAGCAATTTTTAATGTTCCTTGTTCAGTTGTTTGTTTTATACTGCATGGATGTATTATAAAGTAATTGACTTGAGCATGCTGATAGGCTGGAATTCTTGGCTTTCAAATTTCAGTTGGCACTTAAGTTTTCTAGTGGTGAAAGATTATACTGAACCTACCTCTGGTCATTTGCGCCCTTTTTTAAAATATAGTAGTCTTAGAAACTTAGGTTTTGAGATGCTCCTCCTGGATGGCCAAGGACAATGTTGCTCAAATAGATTTCAAGAAATTTATTGATTCAAATTTCTAAGATACTGATCTTAAAATCATCTGCTGTCATATTTGGCATCATTTCAACTCTTTTTGAACTGGAAGTCAATGCCAGTGGACACTGATGAAGAATTGGTTAAATGATTAGAGTGCCTGTAAGTTTTTGTGGAATTAAGTTTTCCTATGTCCTTTTTCTTGGTAAACTGAAATGTGGCTATGATCTTTAAGTCAAACTGAATTTACTATGCAGTGATGGCATGCTGGTTTTTCGGAACCTTTTATCTGAATCACTTGCTTGTGTTCCATTATGAAGTTCCTGCCAACTACCTTCACTGCTTTCCTCTTGTTCTGGCAGGCCCAGTGATAATCAATTTACTATAATGCTCTCTGTTAAATGTTCTGATGACCTACATTTAAAAAGCTATACCATCCTTCTGGCAAGTGTGATTCTGGTTTTCACCCTTTTCCTGTTTTCCTTGAGCTTTATAACCAATCTTGAAACCTGATACCTTTCTCACATTGTGTGTTTAGTATTTATCTGTTTCTTACACTTCACACCTGCTTTGGCGTAAGTACATATAAACTCAATTAGTTGCTATCTAGAAGTGAATAAATCCTACCAATGAGAATCTACTGTTGCTGTTGATAACATCACCTTGGTTTTCATTTCGCTGAGCATGCTATTGACAGCCATTATGAGGTATTTGTGCACGTATGTGTGGGTGTGTGTGTGTGAGAGAGAGAGAGAGATTGAGAGAGAGTTTGGTTTTCATTTTGCTAGCATGCTATCTACAGCCATTGTGAGGTATTTGTGCACGTATGTGTGTGTGTGTGAGTGAGTGAGTGAGTGAGAGATAGATAGAGTACTGTCATGAAGAGAGAGAGAGAGAGAGAGAGAGAGAGAGAGAGAGAGAGGGAGAGAGGGAGAGGGGGAGAGGGAGAGGGAGAGGGAGAGGGAGAGGGAGGGAGAGGGAGAGGGAGAGGAGAGAGGGAGAGAGAGAGAGAGAGAGAGAGAGAGAGAGTAATGAAATGGGACTGCCTGTTAAATAAAACTGTTTAACTTGCAATAACAGAAAGGCTAAGCTGTATAATTGGTCCCTCACATTCATTCATACTTTTCTGCCTCTCATAATTTGAAATTATGTAATTGGTCTATCAAAATTGATGTTAGTTTAACATCCAGAACCCAACACATAAAAAGAGCAGCACGTCCTACCCAAAACACATTTATGTGTCAAATCACATTCTAGTAATATCTAGATTTAGGTTTACTCTTGGGCTTATTTGGTTTTGTGAGATTCCTTTGGGGTGTTGAATGGGAATGTATGATGTATGCATCAATCACATTATATTTACTGTTTGATTTAGGTTTACTCTTTGGGTTATTGGCACATGTGATGTTGGGTGGGAATGGTGTGTGCTTCCTGGTTTGCCTCTGAAACTGATATCATGCATCTGGCTCATGATATTGTTTGCAAAAAAGCGACTGGAAATTTGATTTGGGAGCAACATGTTGCATTTTGAATTTGTGAACAAAATTTCATCATTTCAAATGTGACAGTTCAAAAGTGCAAAATGGTGAATGTGAGGGACTATTTTTACAAATCCCCAAATAAAAGTGGGGCACACTGTAGAAATCAAATGGTCAAACAAGCTTATGGTGCTTGGTAGCCTGGTACTTTTGGTTTTTCCTTTCGGGGAGTGGAGAGTTTTGTAATGCCCTTTCAAATGGTTTAAGTTTTTCAAGTTTTCTAAGGGATACATCTTCTCATATTAATCTGTTGAATAAACATCTCTTTGTTAAAAAGTTATTTAATTTATGCTGTCTATATTCTACAGTAACTGTGAATGATTTTATGCTTCATAAAATGTATGAAAATTGGTTCAGCATGCTTGTGCAAGTAGTTGCTTTTGTTGATTTCTACTGTGTGCCTGAACCCTTTTTTCTGTTCTCCCACTTTGGGAGCCCCTTTTCTGCAGCTGCTCCTACGAGTTTAAGCCAGCACATGCTAAACTTGCAGCCCAGGCAGAGACATCTCTCTGCTGCTACCTCATCTCCATCTGGCCAACCTGCTACCAGCCAGCAGACTGCTATCCCACCTGTACAATCTCTTCATCGTTCGTCAGGACTTTTTCCAAGTGTTCCTGCAAGACCACCACAAATCAGTGCCATTACCCCTTCCATAGGCGTTCTTCGAGTTGGTGGAGAGATTCGTGCCCCAGCTCCACACCTTCAACCCTTCAGACCACCTGTAAGCACATCTGCAGCTAGTACCTCATGCCTTCCGGGCAACACCCCTGGCCAACAGTTGCCAGCTAACATTCCTGCAACCTCTCTTTCACTTCCCTCTATTCCAGCTCAACAACCATTGCCGTCAATACCTTCACAATTTTTACTTCGACAAAATTCCCCACCCCAACCACCGGCTATCCCCGCACATAACAGAATAAATCAAGATGCTTCCAGTAATAGGCCTTCTGAAACTCAAAATGGAGTACAACCTGGTCGTCGTAATCCTACTCTCTCTGCTGTGGAGTTGCTTATGGATATTGATGATCAAGCCGGTGGCCATCTGCCAAATATATTACAGCATTTAGCTGGTTCTGGTTTAAACACAAATGCATTAGATCCATCTGTCACCAGGGCATCATACAATGTGATCGATGGCTTAAAAACTTTAGCTATAGCTTCGGATGTTGTTTGCTTGTCTGATGATGATGGCTAACCGACTGAAGTGCATGAAAACATGTTTTAGATTCAACTGACAATGTTGCTTATTCACATAACATGGCTTCCCAGAAATCCTTTCTTTTTGCTGACAGCAACATAGATTGAATGGAAGTTGCGCCACATATCTTGGGGTCAGCATCAAGAGATAGTCCTTTATGTAACGTTTTCTAATGCTCCAGTAAGATATTAGCTGTTATGTTGCATAAACAGCAAATGACTTAATATAACTGCCACTTTGTCGAAGACCAGAAGACATGCCAAAAAGGCCAAAGAGCTCAGTGATTCAGGATAGTGCAACATTGTGTGTTAGTAATCCTTGTATATTGTAGGTACCGGTACATTTTGTTAGCAATACAATGATGTTGACATGCTGCCATGTCTTTGTCATGAATGGTGGAGCCAAGGTTAATCCCTTTATGCAGTTCTTATTTGCCTGTCATCAGTTGAACTATGGCAATATTTTTCCAGTGGATCATTTACCATAGTTTGTATCCACTTGGGTTTAAACCTTTTGTAACACCGTTGGTAGTATTGAAAATGTTGGATATTTTTCAATATTTGAAAGTATTAGAACAATCAAGAATCTGAAATTCTTTAAAGCAAAATTTTCCCAACGTCGCGCGACGTTAAGAATCTAACGTCGCGACGTTGAGAATTTTGATTCTCTGGAATGAAACTCAATTGGAACGTCGCGCGACGTTGAGCAAAGTTTTCTCCAACGTCGCGATGTTAAGATTCTAACGTCGCGTTGATAATCTTAATTCTCTGGAATGAAGATCAGTTGGAACGTCGCGACGTTGAAAGTTGAACGTCGCGACGTTGACCAGAGATTTTGGGAACGTCGCGACGTTCAACTTGGAACGTCGCGACGTTGATCAGAGTTTTGGGAAATTTTGTTTACGTTTTATTTAACGTCGCGACGTTGAGCATCTAACGTCGCGACGTTCAGGAAAAACCTGGAAATTGAGATAAACTCAATTGGTTGGTTTTTTGGAAGTTATTCAGATTTACACACAAATGGTTATTTTGTGTGTCTTAAAGTAGTTATGTTGGTTAGTTACTGTCTGAACAAAGATACAATGATTGGATAGATTTTATCCAATAGGAACTGACAACTACTAAATGAATTCAAGCCAATTAATGAAGTCATATAAGAAGGACTGTTCTTGAGGGAAATATGACTGCAGAATTTTTCCTAAGAGAAAATCAACTCTTGCAAACACACTTGTGTCTAAAAGGGAAGAACTATTGTTAGTGCAAACAATATTTTCTATACTTCATCTTATCCTACAGAATTATTTGCTGGATCTTTTGCACAATAAAGAGCAAATAAAACTCTAAAGGAAAGTGCTTTTTGCACAATTTGAAGATTCCTTGTTTTTTGTAATAGTTAGTCAATTTCCAAACTTGTAATAGTTAGTCATTGTTGTTTCTTGTTGAATTATCAAGAGATTTCTCCAACAGAAAATACACTCTCTGTTCGTTTTGGTAGTGAATGCACCTAATGCTAACCTTAATAAAAGCACTTTGGATTCTTCGGTAAAAGAAGGGCAAAAAAGAAATACTAGCCTCATGTTTTCTTTTCTCTAAACGGACTTCCATACCTCCCATTGCGATGACAGATGGTTAACTGCGATATGGTTTATATGGCAGTTGTAGTCGACATCCCTGTGCCGGACGTTTATTTGGAGGACTTGTCGTTCCCTCCATTTTTCATATTCTTAAGTAGCAAGAGCTAAAATGATATCAAAGTTTACTACATTATCTTGAAGCTGCGTTGTTGCAAAAATAGCAAATATTTATCGAAGCTCAATTTTTCATAGGTTATAACCCGTATTTCGGTAAAAAATGGTGAAGTGAAAAAAGCAAGTTGATTTTTGCTTTTTCCTTAGTGTTTTTTTACCCATCTCAATTGTGAACATGCATCTTTGTTAATGGTGTAAAAAAAAGTGAAATTTGAATTTTTTTTACCAAATTTCAAATTTTCATGGGCCTAAAATGGTAAAAATTCTAAAACACGTTGATTTTGACTTTTATTTTTGTACCGGTCTTTGTAGCCACCTCAATTGTGAACATGCATTCTAATAAATATTATAAAAAAAAGTTAAAATTAAAGTTTTCACCAAACTTCCATTTATTATGAGTTATAACACACGTATTTTGGTAAAAAATGGCAAAGTAAAAAACCATGTTAATTTTGGTTTACACTTACTGTTTTTTATACACTGCAATTGTGAACATGCATTCTAATGAATAGTGTAAAAAAAAAGTTAGATTTTGATTTTTTTACCACATTTTCATTTTTCATGGGTTATAACACACATTTTAGCCAAAAATGGCAAAATCTAAAAACGCGTTGAATTTGACTTTTTTGTGATAGTCTTTACACCCTCCTTGAATGTGAAGATTCATTCTAGTGAATGTTGCAAAAAAAAAAGGCATGAAAAATGCCAAAATCAATACGTGTTTTGATTTTGCTATTTTTGATCAAAATACCTGTGTTATAATCAATGAAAAATAGAGGTTTGGAGAAAATTTTAATTTTCACTTTTTTTGACAAAAAAAAGAGACAAGATTCAAAAAAAAAAAAAGAGACAATAATAACTAGAATGCATGTTCATAATGGGGATGAGTGCAAAAAACGGTACAAGAAAAGTAAAAATCAACGGATTTTTGGATTTTACTATTTTTTGATAAAATACGTGTGTTATAACCCATGAAAATTGAAAATTTTGAAAAAAAAATCTAAATTTCACTTTTTTCTTATACCGTTGACAATGATGCATGTTCACAATTGAGGCGGGTAAAAAAATAGTAGGAAAAACTCCAAAATCAACATGTTTTTTGTCTTTTCCATTTTTGACAAAAACACATGTTTTATAACTTTTGAAAAATGAAGGTTTGGTAAAAATTTTTAAATTTCACTTTTTCTTGACTATTTACTCGAATGTACGTTCACAATCTGAGGTAGGGATAAAAACATCACAAAAAAGTCAAAATTAACGCGATTTTATATTTTACACTTTTTGGCTAAAATACGAGTGTTACATAACCCTAAAAAATGAAAATTTGTGAAAAAAATAATTAAATTTCACTTTTTTTTGATACCGTTCGTTAGAATGAATGTTCACAATTGATGTATATATAAAATATAGAAGGAGAAAAACTAAAATCAACACGTTTTTTTACTTTGCCATTTTTTGACCAAAATATGTGTGTTATAACACATAAAAAATGGAGGTTTGGTGAAAATTTAATTTCCACTTTTTTTGATAATATTCACTGGAATGCATGTTCACAATCAAGGTGGGTGCAAAAAAGGTACAAAAAAGACAAAATCAACGTGTGTTATAAACCATGAAAAATCAAAATTTAGTAAAATAATTATTTTCTAAATTTCACAATCGAGGTGAGTGCAAAAACAGTACAAAAAAAAAATAAAATCAACGAATTTTTGGATTTTGCTATTTTGGGTTAAAATACGTGTGTTATAGCCCAGGAAAAATGCAGTTTTTGTGAAAATTTTAAATTTCATTTTTTTTGACAATATTCACTAGACTGCAAGTTCACAATCGATGTGGGTACAAACAACAGTCCAAAAAAAGTCCAAATCAATGCGTTTTTAGATTTTGCCATTTTTAGTTAAAATAGTGTGTTATAACCCATGAAAAATAGAGGTTTGGTAAAATTTTAAATATCACATTTTTGATAATATTCGCTAGAATGCATGTACAAAATTGGGGTGGGTGCAAAAACAGTACAAAACAAGTAAAAAATAACGCATTTTTGAATTCTGTAATTTTTGATTAAAATACATATGTTGTCACCCAAGAAAAATGGAAGTTTAGTGAAAATTTTAAATTTCACATTTTTTGTCAATATTCACTAGAATGCATGTACTTATCGGGGTGGGAAAAAAAAACGGTACAAAAAAAGTCAAAATCAACGCATTTTTAGATTTTGCCATTTTTTGTTAAAATACGTGTGTTATAACCCATGAAAAACGAAGGTTTGGTAAAATTTTAAATATCACATTTTTTGACAATATTCATTAGAGATAGTTATTTATGAGATAGTTATTATTGAATCCAGCTCTAACCTCCACTTATGGTTGCAGGATATCAAAACATGTCCTTGGAGATTAAAAGAGCAAGCACATATCCTAAAGGAATCCTTAGCTACAGCAATGTGGTCACACTGCCAAAAGGAGCAAAATGTTGTTGCCAAACTGCTAGCAAAAACTGAACAACACCCCTATCAAATACACACTGAGGAAAAGTTTCTACATCAAAAGATCCAATTAATCATCAGAGTGGAAAGACTAGGCTTGCCATACATCAAGAGAAAATATATGCCTTCCAACCAGCCTCAAAGTCTTATCAAATACTCAATGATATTCACATCAGGAAATGTGCAGAATGGTGCAAGGAATCCAGGTTTTTCAGCCGTATCACTCTTTCTCAAATCACTTTGCTGCTGATGTTAGGCAATGTGATCCAACAAAAAAAAAGGACCACATGCTGCTGAAGTTAGGCATGGTTTTGTCCAATCTTTTTTCTGCACATCATGGAAGTCACTGGTGCTGCTGAATTTGGACAAAATGGTGGAAAACTCTTTCAATTTGAAGCATGACATATATAGAACAGCATATATTTTGTGTATGTGTCACTCGAAGTGGGAAAGCTCTCATCTTTGCACAGCATGGTGGTTTTGAACTTAGGATCATATCAAAGTGGGCGGCTCTGATATGATTCTTGAATCAAATTTTCACCCCTGCAGATATGCTTGTACTCCTACCATTTTGTAACTGTTACTCTAGCTATGATTTGTAAAGAAGGAAGTACTCCTTATTTAATTATATGCTAAAATGTAAGGGAGGAGTCCTCCCGGTTTAAAAAAAAAAGACAATATTCACTAGAATGCATGTACAAAATTGGGGTGGGTGCAAAAAACGATACAAAAAATGAAAATGGACAACGATGATCAATTTTTAAAACTTGCCATTTTTGCCAAAAAAAACGTGTGCTATAACTCACAAAAAATAGTCATTTTTAACAATTTCTAACTTTTCTTTTTTTTAACCCAATTCATTAGATAGCATACCTTCATTTTATATGAGTTCAAATACAGGCATAAAAATGGACAACGATGACCAATTTTTTAAAACTTATCATTTTGGCCGAAACAAACGTGTGCTATAACTCACAAAAATTGGTCATTTTAAAATATTCTAACATTCTTTTTTTTAACACAATTCATTAGATAGCTTACTATTTTTTCATATGAGGGCAAAATAGTCACAAAAATGGCCAACGATAACCAATTTTTTAAACTTGTTATTTTGGCCAAAAAAACATGTGCTATAACTCACAAAAAATGGTCATTTTTAAAAATTTTCTAAGTTTCTCTATTTTTCACTCCATTCATTAGATAGCACATCGTCATTCGATATGACTGTAAAATAGGTAAAAAAATGGCCAACGACGACCAATTTTTAAAACTTGTCATTTTTGCCAAACAAACGTGTGCTATAACTCAAAACGGAGACTGAAACTCAGGGACAAAGCGATGTAGAGACCAACTCCAAACTCCACAAAATCAGTTCATTAACGGATTCAACTCTAAATATAATTGAAGAATTGTGTTTAGAAGGTAGCAAACTCACGGATAATAAGAGGAATGTTGGAGACGGCCTGTACAGAATCAACTCCCTATCTGGCCTCACGCATCTCCAAGATCAACCCACAGAATCTGAGGAAGAGGAGCAGGAAGAATATCTTTTCAATGAACAAAGCTACTTCAATGACTCAGACCAGCTAACATATATTCATCCAAAAATGGAGAAAAAGCAACGATCCTTCAAGCAACCAGAACCTTCCCCTCGCAAATCAGGTAGGAAAAAAAAGAAAATTTGCTATGCAGAAGTTGATGATAGCTGGTCTGAGTGATGAAATTTGTTTCGACTTGGTGGTTACAGCCTAAATGGGGAAGATCACTGACCTCGCGAACATTTGAACATTTGGCTGTCTGTATAACAGGTTGCTTGTTGGATGGTTTGTGTTGAATGGAACATTTTTGAAATCGGTGATAAAAGGATGTGTTGAATTTTGCTTGTTGGATACTGCTGTTGATATTGTATAACTGACCAGGCAGTGTTAGGCCTTTGATGGCTCATTGGTTGGCTCATTGACATTGTTAAGCTGTGCTTACTAGTTCATTGGTATGGTTTACGGCTGTTGTTATGAATGGTTGTGGTTCATATAATGTCATGGTGGATGAATTGGTATAACTGAGCTTGATGCTAGGAACATTATGGCCGGAGTTGAGATAGTCAGCATGCAGGAAGAAAGAAACATTTAGTCCGGGCTTAAATATATACTTTATAGGACATTTTGTTTGGGACCTAGACAACTATACTCTAGTAGTCACTAGAGTAGAAGTTTTCTTAGTCTACTGGCATTTACTTTAAATCATTTAATCCTGCAATGGAGTAGTACTCCATATTTACCGCTTTAATCTTTCTTTTGTAACAATGCATTTGGGTATATCCAGCATTGTATTTTGCTTAGAATATAAATAAAATTAGTTTTTCTTAAAAAAAAAAAACGTGTGCTATAACTCACAAAAATTGGTTATTTTTAACAATTTCTAAGTTTTCTATTTTTAACACAATTCATTAGATAGCTTGCTATTTTTTCATATGAGTGCAAAACAGTAAAAAAAATGGCCACCGACAACCAATTTTTAAAACTTGTCATTTTTGCCAAAAAACACTTGTGCCATAACTCACAAAAATTGGTCATTTTTAAAATTTTTCTAAATTTCCCTATTTTCACTCCATTTATTAGATAGCACATCGTCATTTGATATTACTGTAAAATAAGTAAAAAAATGGCCCACGACGACCAATTTTTAAAACTTGCCATTTTTGCAAAAAAAATGTGTGCTATAACTCACAAAAAATAGTCATTTTTAACAATTTCTAACTTTTCTTTTTTTTAACCCAATTCATTAGATAGCACACCTTCATTTTATATGAGTTCAAATACAGGCATAAAAATTGACAACGATGACCAATTTTTAAAACTTGTCATTTTGGCCGAAACAAACGTGTGCTGTAACTCGCAAAAATTGGTCATTTTAAAATATTCTAACATTCTTTTTTTAATACAATTCATTAGATAGCTTACTATTTTTTCATATGAGTGCAAAACAGTCACAAAAATGGTCAACGACAACCAATTTTTAAAACTTGTCATTTTTGCCAAAAAAACGTGTGTCATAACTCACAAAAATTGGTCATTTTTAAAAATTTTCTAAGTTTCCCTATTTTTCACTCCATTCATTAGATAGCACATCGTCATTCGATATGATTGTAAAATAGGTAAAAAAATGGCCAACGAAGACCAATTTTTAAAACTTGTCATTTTTGCCAAACAAACGTGTGCTATAACTCACAAAAATTGGTCATTTTTAACAATTTCTAACTTTTCTATTTTTTAACACAATTCATTAGATAGCTTACTATTTTTTCATATGAGTGCAAAACAGTCACAAAAATGGCCAACGACAACCAATTTTTTAAACTTGTTATTTTGGCCAAAAAAACATGTGCTATAACTCACAAAAATTGGTCATTTTTAAAAATTTTCTAAGTTTTCATATTTTTCACTCCATTCATTAGATAGCATATCGTCATTCGATATGACTGTAAAATAGGTAAAAAAATGGCCAGTGAAGACCAATTTTTAAAACTTGCCATTTTTGCCAAAAATACATGTGTTATAACTCACAAAATTGGTCATTTTTAACAATTTCTAAATTTTCTATTTTTTAACACAATTCATTAGATAGCACACCATCATTATATATGAGTTCAAATACAGGCATGAAAATGAAAAACGATGACCAATTTTTAAAACTTGTCATTTTGGCCAAAAAAAACGTGTGCTATAACTCAATAATATATTGGTAATTTTTAAAATATTCTAACATTCCTTTTTTTTTAACTCAATTCATTAAATAGCTTACCGTTTTTTCATATGAATGCAAAACAAGCAAAAAAATGGCCAACGACAACCAATTTTTAAACTTGCCATTTTGGCAAAAAACATGCGTGCTATAACTCACAAAAATTGTTGATTTTTAAATTATTCTAACATTCTTTTTTTTAACACAATTCCTTGGATAGCTTACCATTTTTTCATATGAGTGCAAAACAGGCACAAAAATGGCCAACGACAACCAATTTTTTAAACTTGCCATTTTGGCCAAAAAAACGTGTGCTATAACTCTCAAAAATTGGTCATTTTTAAAATTTTTCTAAGTTTCCCTATTTTTCACTCCATTCATTAGATAGCACATCGTCATTTGATATGATGGTAAAATAGGAAAAAAATGGCCAAGGACGACCAATTTTTAAAACTTGCCATTTTTCCAAAAAACGTGTGCTACCACAGGCCAAAAATTCACCACCAGTAAACCCCCTAGGCTCAACTCAACTTGGTGGATCTGAACTTCAGCTGAAGCGGGAGCGATCTTTTCGCCATCGTGAGCTGAAGAGAAAGCCTGGATCGTGTTCTTCAAAGACGAAACTCTGTGCTTCAGATCTCAAGACTCGAAATCAAGATCCGAAGAAGCTCGGTCCTGGTGGAAGCAGCTCACTGCTAACTCACTGGCCGGAGTCTGGCGACGGCGGAAGAGGTGATGGCAGTAGGGCTGAATAGAGCTCCGATCTGGACTCCAGTGTTCCGATCTGCCTTTGGCAAAACCGATCGGGAGCTTGGTGATGTCTATCACTTTTTCCAGGTTATGATCGTGGATCCTGGAATACACTCACTTCTTCACTCGGCCTTCTACACCGAGAATGTGGGCTCTTAGTTCTGTTTTGAGAGCTGTGTGTCTTTGTCGAATGCTCCCCTCCGTGAAATTGAGTCTTGAGTGGTTAATTTTGGGTTATAGATTCAGAATTTTAATGGGAAATAGACCTCCTGGATTTTGGATTGATGGATTTTGGTTTGTTTTGGTTGTTTAAACTCAGTACATATGTAGAAGATGAACTTATGTGGTTTGAATGTGGTGATTAACTTGATTTTGGGTCTTAGAATTTGAATTGATTGCTCTGAATCTGGAGAAATTTCAGCTGATTCTAGATGATGTCCATGCTTGATACAAAATTGATTTATTGGAGATTTTAGTGTCTTGATCACTCATGTACTTGGATTCCTTGTGCTTGATGAATCATTTTGGGCTTGATGGTATAACGTGTGAATTTGACTGCCCTGGTGCATATGCTCAAATTGTTGTTGAAAAATTAGTCATGTTTTTCGGTAAATTAATCAGGTGCTTTAAATGGCTTGCTGTTGCCAATGGGCTGAAGAATCAGAATTCTTTGTCTTTGGTTGAATGGTTTCTGTCTTGATTTGGTCTCCTCTTCAGAGATGCATGGAAATACTCCAACAGTTTCAGCTTCCCTTTGCCTTAATGGTTTCAGCCACAGCTCTATGTACTTAAGAGATAAAAATTTCTTCATAGCTGCAGGTAAGCTTGGCCCTGACTGCTGACGTTTGGTCAGTTGGCCTTGTCTTTCATCATTTACTCAAGTGGCTTTTAAATGATACTATTGTGGCAATTGATTGGCATTGATCTGGTGGTGATTTCTGGCTGTAAGTTGAACGAAGGGCCTGTATAGATAGAGATTAGGATGCTACTGACTTTGTATTTGGAGCTTTCTTGTTTGAACCATTGTGAACTTGAAATTGTAGTTTGGAACTTTCTTGTCTGAACCATTTTGAACTTGAATGTGAATTGATCCGAGCTGCTGCATTGGTACACTGGCTACTGCTAAAGAGATAATCTGCAGCTCGGGTGTGGGTCGCTGATTTGGTGAATTTGATTGAATTTCAACTCGAACTTGAATGAATTTGCAATGAAATGTGGAGATTAAACTGGTTAAACATGCTGTCTTAATTGCTAAGTATAAACAAGTTCAATATTATTCATTCATGTGCTTGGTGGGATGTGTCCTGCTGTATCTCGGATGATTGAGAAATCTTTGGTGAATTGAATTCGTTGGTGGAGGAGAGCTCCAATTCAATTTGCTGGTGGAAATCTTTCACGTACTTGGTAAATGTCCTTTGGCAAATTCTCTATGAAGCCTGATTTTGATGGGCAGCGTTTACTTTTGTTTATCCCCTGACTGGAAACATAATACATGCTTAGGGAGATTTTGAAGGAGGGATTGAGGTTTGACATAGTTTGGTTTCCCTATGCGGAGATCAAATTATTCAAAATCTTAATCCCCGCATATACTTCAGGTTTTTCTTGATTTCATGTACATCTTTGATGTCAAGGAAATTGCATGTAATGGAGTAGTACTCCAAATTTATGGCATCAACTTTTGTAACAGTGTGGCAGGTATATCCAGCACCGTATTTTGTTCACGGTTGTATTAAGTTTCGATTTTTCTTTAAAAAAAAAAACGTGTGCTATGACTCACAAAAATTGGTCATTTTTAACAATTTCTAACTTTCCTTTTTCTAACACAATTCATTAGCTATCACACCTTCATTTTATATGAGTTCAAATAAGGGCAAATAAATGACCAACGATGACCAATTTTTAAAACTTGTTATTTTGGCCAAAAAAAGGTGTGCTATAACTCACAAAAAATAGCCATTTTAAAATATTCTAACATTCCTTTTTTTAACACAATTTAGTAGATAGCTAACCTATTTTTCATATGAGTGCAAAACAGACATAAAAATGGCCAACGATAACCTATTTTTTAAACTTGCCATTTTGGCAAAAAAAATGTGTGTTATAACTCACAAAAATTGGTCATTTTTTACAATTTCTAACTTTTCTTTTTTTTTATTTTAACACAATTCATTAGAAAGCACACCTTCATTTTATATGCGTTCAAATACAGGCATAAAAATGGCCAACAATGTCCAATTTTTAAAACTTGTCATTTTGGCAAAAAAAAAAAAACACGTGCTATTACTCACAAAAATTGGCCATTTTTTTAAAATATTCTAAAATTCCTTTTTTTTAACACAATTCATTAGATAGCTTACCATTTGTTTATATTAGTGCAAAACAGGCACAAAAATAGCCAATGACGACCAACTTTTAAAACTTGCCATTTTGGCAAAAATAATGTGTGCTATAACTCACAAAAATTGGTCATTTTTAAAAATTTTCTAAGTTTCCCTATTTTTCACAGCATTCATTAGATAGCACATCGTCGTTTGATATGACTGTAAAATAGGGAAAAAAATGGTCAACGACGACCAATTTTTAAAACTTGCCATTTTTGTCAAAAAAACGTGTGCTATAACTCACAAAAATTGGTTATTTTTAACAATTTCTAACTTTTCTTTTTTTTTAACACAATTCATTAGATAGCACAACATCATTATATATGAGTTCAAATACAAGCATAAAAATAGCCAATGATGACCAATTTATAAAACTTGTCGTTTTGGCAAAAAAAAACGTGTGCTATAACTCACAAAAATTGGACAATTTTAAAATATTCTAACATTCCTTTTTTTAATACAATGCATTAAATAGCTTACCGTTTTTTCATATGAATGCAAAATAGGCACAAAAATGGCCAACGACAACAAATTTTTTAAACTTGCCATTTTCGCCAAAACAACGTGTGCTATAACTCACAAAAATTGGTCATTTTTAAATTATTCTAACATTCTTTTTTTTAACACAAGTCCTTGGATAGCTTAATATTTTTTCATATGAGTGTAAAACAGGCACAAAAATGGCCAAATTAGAAATTGTAAAAAAATGTCGATGTGCTATCTAATGAATGGAGTGAAAAATAGGGAAACTTAGAAAATTTTTAAAAATGACCAATTTTTGTGAGTTATAGCACATGTTTTTTTGGCCAAAGTAACAAGTTTAAAAAGTTGGTTTTCGTTGGCCATTTTTGTGACTGTTTTGCACTCATATGAAAAAATAGTAAGCTATCAAATGAATTATTATAAAAAAAAGGAATGTTAGAATATTTTAAAATGACCAATTTTTGTGAGTTATATCACACGTTTGTTTCGGCCAAAATGACAAGTTTTAATAATTGGTCATCATTGTCCATTTTTATGCTTGTATTTGAACTCATATAAAATGAAGGTGTGCTATCTAATGAATTGGGTTAAAAAAAAGAAAAGTTAGAAATTGTTAAAAATGACTATTTTTTGTGAGTTATAGCACACGTTTTTTTTGCAAAAATGGCAAATTTTAAAAATTGGTCGTCGTTGACCATATTTTTACCTATTTTACAGTCATATCGAATGACGATGTGCTATCTAATGAATGGAGTGAAAAATAGGAATACTTAGAAAATTTTTAAAATTGAACAATTTTTGTGAATTATGGCAAAAGTTTTTTTTGCAAAAATGACAAGTTTTAAAAATTGGTTGTCGTTGGCCATTTTTGTGACTGTTTTGCACTCATATGAAAAAATAGTAAGATATCTAATGAATTGTGTTAAAAAAAAGGAATGTTAGAATATTTTAAATTGACCAATTTTTGTGAATTGTAGCACACGTTTGTTTCGACCAAAATGACAAGTTTTAAAAATTGGTCATCGTTGTCCATTTTTATGCCTGTATTTGAACTCATATCGAACGACGATGTGCAATCTAATGAATGGAGTGAAAAATAGGAAACTTAGAAAAATTTTAAAAATGACCAATTTTTGTGAGTTATAGCACATGTTTTGTTGGCCAAAGTAACAAGTTTAAAAAGTTGGTTATCGTTGGCCATTTTTGTGACTGTTTTGCACTCATATGAAAAAATAGTAAGCTATCAAATGAATTGTGATAAAAAAAAGGAATGTCAGAATATTTTAAAATGACCAATTTTTGTGAGTTGTAGCACACGTTTGTTTCGGCCAAAATAACAAGTTATAAAAATTGGTCATCGTTGTCCATTTTTATGCCTGTATTTGAACTCATATAAAATGAATGTGTGCTATCTAATTAATTGGGTTAAAAATAAAAGAAAAGTTAGAAATTGTTAAAAATGAATATTTTTTGTGAGTTATAACACACGTTATTTTTGTAAAAATGGCAAGTTTTAAAAATTTATCGTCGTTGGCCATTTTTTTACTTATTTTACAGTAATATCAAATGACGATGTGCTATCTAATAAATGAAGTGAAAATAAGGAAATTTAGAATATTTTTAAAAATGACCAATTTTTGTGAATTATAGCACAAGTTTTTTTTGGCAAAAATGACAAGTTTTAAAAATTGGTTGTCGTTGGCCATTTTTGTGACTGTTTTGCACTCATATGAAAAAATAGTAAGTTATCTAATGAATTGTGTTAAAAAATAGAAAAGTTAGAAATTGTTAAAAATGACCAATTTTTGTGAGTTATAGCACACATTTGTTTGGCAAAAATGACAAGTTTTAAAAATTGGTCTTCGTTGGCCATTTTTTTACCTATTTTACAATCATATTGAATGACGATGAGCTATCTAATGAATGGAGTGAAAAATAGGGAAACTTAAAAAATTTTTAAAAAGGACCAATTTTTGTGAGTTATAGCACATGTTTTTTTGGCCAAAATAACAAGTTTAAAAAATTGGTTATCGTTGGCCATTTTTGTGAATGTTTTGCACTCATATGAAAAAACAGTAAGCTATCTAATGAATTGGGTTTAAAAAATAGAAAAGTTAGAAATTGTTAAAAATGACCAATTTTTGTGAGTTATAGCACACGTTTGTTTGGCAAAAATGACAAGTTTTAAAAATTGGTCTTCGTTGGCCATTTTTTTACCTATTTTACAGTCATATCGAATGACGATGTGCTATCTAATGAATGGAGTTAAAAATAGGGAAACTTAGAAAAATTTTAAAAATGACCAATTTTTGTGAGTTATAGCACATGTTTTTTTGGCCAAAGTAACAAGTTTAAAAAGTTGGTTATCGTTGGCCATTTTTGTGACTGTTTTGCACTCATATGAAAAAATAGTAAGCTATCAAATGAATTATGATAAAAAAAAGGAATGTTAGAATATTTTTAAATGACCAATTTTTGTGAGTTATAGCACACGTTTGTTTCGGCCAAAATGACAAGTTTTAAAAATTGGTCATCGTTGTCCATTTTTATGCCTATATTTGAACTGATATAAAATGAAGGTGTGCTATCTAATGATTTGGGTTAAAAAAAAAGAAAAGTTAGAAATTGTTAAAATTGACTATTTTCTGTGAGTTATAGCAAACGTTTTTTTTGCAAAAATGGCAAGTTTTAAAAATTGGTCGTCGTTGACCATATTTTTACATATTTTACAGTCATATCGAATGACGATGTGCTATCTAATGAATAGAGTGAAAAATAGAGAAACTTAGAAAAATTTTAAAAATGACCAATTTTTGTGAGTTATAGCACATGTTTTTTTGGCCAAAGTAACAAGTTTAAAAAGTTGGTTATCGTTGACCATTTTTGTGACTGTTTTGCACTCATATGAAAAAATAGTAAGCTATCAAATGTATTATGAGAAAAAAAAGGAATGTTAGAATATTTTAAATTGACCAATTTTTGTGAGTTGTAGCACAAGCTTGTTTCGGCCAAAATGACAAGTTTTAAAAATTGGTCATCGTTTCCATTTTATGCCTGTATTTGAACTCATATAAAATTGAAGGTGTGCTATCTAATGAATTGCGGTTAAAAAAAGAAAAAGTTAGAAATTATTAAAAATGACTATTTTTTGGGAGTTATAGCACACGTTTGTTTTGCAAAAATGGCAGTTTTAAAAATTGGTAATCGTTGTCCATTTTTTTCACCTATTTTGCAGTCATATCGAACGACGATGTGCAATCTAATGAATGGAGTGAAAAATAGGAAACTTAGAAAGTTTTTAAAAATGACCAATTTTTGTGAGTTTATAGCATATTGTTTTTTTGGCCAAAGTAACAAGTTTAAAAAGTTGGGTTATCGTTGGCCATTTTTGTGACTGTTTTGCACTCATATGAAAAATAGTAAGCTATCAAATGAATTGTGATAAAAAAAAGGAATGTTTTAGAATATTTTAAAATGACCAATTTTTTGTGAGTTATAGCACACGTTTATTCGGCCAAAATGACAAGTTTTAAAAATTGGTCATCGTTGTCCATTTTTATGCCTGTATTTGACCTCATATAAAATGAAGGTGTGCTATCTAATAATGGGTTAAAAATAAAAGAAAAGTTAGAAATTGTTAAAAAGGTAATATTTTTTGTGAGTTATAGCACACGTTATTTTTGCAAAATGGCAAGTTTTAAAAATTTATAGTCGTTTGGCCATTTTTTACCTATTTTACAGTAATATCAAATGACGATGTGCTATCTAATAAATGAAGTGAAAATAGGGAAATTTATAATATTTTTAAAAATGACCAATTTTTGTGAATTATAGCACAAGTTTTTTTTGGCAAAATGACAAGTTTTAAAAAATTGGTTGTCGTTGGCCATTTTTGTGACTGTTTTGCACTCATATGAAAAAATAGTAAGTTATCTAATGAATTGTGTTAAAAAATAGAAAAGTTAGAAATTGTTAAAAGATGACCAATTTTTGTGAGTTATAGCACACATTTGGTTTGGCAAAATGACAAGTTTTAAAAATTGGTGTTCGTTGGCCATTTTTTTACCTATTTTACAATCATATTGAATGACGATGAGCTATCTAATGAATGGAGTGAAAAATAGGGAAACTTACGAAATTTTTAAAAAGGACCAATTTTGTGAAAGCACATGTTTTTTGTCCAAAATAACAAGTTTAAAAAGTTTGGTTATCGTTGGCCATTTTTGTGAATGTTTTGCACTCATATGAAAAAACAGTTAAGCTATCTAATGAATTGCGGTTTAAAAAATAGAAAAGTTAAGGAAATTGTTAAAAATGACCAATTTTTGTGAGTTATAGGCACACGTTTGTTTGGCAAAAATGACAAGTTTTAAAAATTGGTCTTCGTTGGCCATTTTTTTACTATTTTACAGTCATATCGAATGACGATGTGCTATCTAATGAATGGAGTTAAAAATAGGGAAACTTAGAAAATTTTTAAAAATGACCAATTTTTGTGAGTTATAGCACATGTTTTTTCGCCAAAGTAACAAGTTTAAAAAGTTGGTTATCGTTGGCCATTTTTGTGACTGTTTTGCACTCATATGAAAAAATCGTAAGCATTCAAATGAATTATGATAAAAAAAGGAATGTTAGAATATTTTAAAAATGACCAATTTTTGTGAGTTATAGCACACGTTTGTTTCGGCCAAAATGAACAAGTTTTAAAAATTGGTCATCGTTGTTCCATTTTATATGCCTATATTTGAACTGATTATAAAATGAAGGTGTGCTATCTAATGATTTGGGTTAAAAAAAAAAAGTTAGAAATTGTTAAAAATTGACTATTTTCAGTGAGTTATATCACAACGTTTTTTTTGCAAAAAATGGCAAGTTTTAAAAATTGGTCGTCGTTGGACCATATTTTTACCTATTTTACAGTCATTATCGAATGACGATGTGCTATCTAATGAATGGAGTGAAAATAGGGAAAACTTAGAAAAATTTTAAAAATGACCAATTTTGTGAGTTATAGCACATGTTTTTTTGGCCAAAGTAACAAGTTTAAAAAGTTGGTTATCGTTGGTCATTTTTGTGACTGTTTTGCACTCGTATGAAAAAATTGTAAGCTATCAAATGAATTATGAGAAAAAAAAGGAATGTTAGAATATTTTAAATTGACCAATTTTTGTGAGTTGTAGCACACGTTTGTTTCGGCCAAAATGACAAGTTTTAAAAATTGGTCATCGTTGTCCATTTTTATGCCTGTATTTGAACTCTTATAAAATGAAGGTGTGGTATCTAATGAATTGGGTTAAAAAAAAGAAAAGTTAGAAATTATTAAAAATGACTATTTTTTGGGAGTTATAGCACACGTTTGTTTTGCAAAAATGGCAAGTTTTAAAAATTGGTAATCGTTGTCCATTTTTTTACCTATTTTACAGTCATATCGAACGACGATGTGCAATCTAATGAATGGAGTGAAAAATAGGAAACTTAGAAAATTTTTAAAAATGACCAATTTTTGTGAGTTATAGAACATGTTTTTTTGGCCAAAGTAACAAGTTTAAAAAGTTGGTTATCGTTGGCCATTTTTGTGACTGTTTTGCACTCATATGAAAAAATAGTAAGCTATCAAATGAATTGTGATAAAAAAAAGGAATGTTAGAATATTTTAAAATGACCAATTTTTGTGAGTTGTAGCACACGTTTGTTTCGGCCAAAATGACAAGTTTTAAAAATTGGTCATCGTTGTCCATTTTTATGCCTGTATTTGAACTCAAATAAAATGAAGGTGTGCTATCTAATTAATTGGGTTAAAAATAAAAGAAAAGTTAGAAATTGTTAAAAATGACTATTTTTTGGGAGTTATAGCACACGTTTGTTTTGCAAAAATGGCAAGTTTTAAAAATTTGTAATCGTTGTCCATTTTTTTACCTATTTTACAGTCATATCGAACGACGATGTGCAATCTAATGAATGGAGTGAAAAATAGGAAACTTAGAAAATTTTTAAAATTGACCAATTTTTGTGAGTTATAGCACATGTTTTTTTGGCCAAAGTAAGCTATCAAATGAATTGTGATAAAAAAATATGAATGTTAGAATATTTTAAAATGACCAATTTTTGTGAGTTGTAGCACACGTTTGTTTCGGCCAAAATGACAAGTTTTAAAAATTGGTCATCGTTGTCCATTTTTATGCCTGTATTTGACCTCATATAAAATGAAGGTGTGCTATCTAATTAATTGGGTTAAAAATAAAAGAAAAGTTAGAAATTGTTAAAAATGAATATTTTTTGTGAGTTATAGCACACGTTATTTTTGCAAAAATGGCAAGTTTTAAAAATTTATCGTCGTTGGCCATTTTTTTACTTATTTTACAGTAATATCAAATGACGATGTGCTATCTAATAAATGAAGTGAAAATAGGGAAATTTAGAATATTTTTAAAAATGACCAATTTTTGTGAATTATAGCACAAGTTTTTTTTGGCAAAAATGACAAGTTTTAAAAATTGTTTGTCGTTGGCCATTTTTGTGACTGTTTTGCACTCATATGAAAAAATAGTAAGTTATCTAATGAATTGTGTTAAAAAATAGAAAAGTTAGAAATTGTTAAAAATGACCAATTTTTGTGAGTTATAGCACACATTTGTTTGGCAAAAATGACAAGTTTTAAAAATTGGTCTTCGTTGGCCATTTTTTTACCTATTTTACAATCTTATTGAATGACGATGAGCTATCTAATGAATGGAGTGAAAAATAGGGAAACTTAGAAAATTTTTAAAAAGGACCAATTTTTGTGAGTTATAGCACATGTTTTTTTGGCCAAAATAACAAGTTTAAAAAATTGGTTATCGTTGGCCATTTTTGTGAATGTTTTGCACTCATATGAAAAAACAGTAAGCTATCTAATGAATTGGGTTTAAAAAATAGAAAAGTTAGAAATTGTTAAAAATGACCAATTTTTGTGAGTTATAGCACACGTTTGTTTGGCAAAAATGACAAGTTTTAAAAATTGGTCTTCGTTGGCCATTTTTTTTACCTATTTTACAGTCATATCGAATGACGATGTGCTATCTAATGAATGGAGTTAAAAATAGGGAAACTTAGAAAATTTTTAAAAATGACCAATTTTTGTGAGTTATAGCACATGTTTTTTTGGCCAAAGTAACAAGTTTAAAAAGTTGGTTATCGTTGGCCATTTTTGTGACTGTTTTGCACTCATATGAAAAAATAGTAAGCTATCAAATGAATTATGATAAAGAAAAGGAATGTTAGAATATTTTAAAATGACCAATTTTTGTGAGTTATAGCACACGTTTGTTTCGGCCAAAATGACAAGTTTTAAAAATTGGTCATCGTTGTCCATTTTTATGCCTATATTTGAACTGATATAAAATGAAGGTGTGCTATCTAATGATTTGGGTTAAAAAAAAAAGAAAAGTTAGAAATTGTTAAAATTGACTATTTTCTGTGAGTTATAGCACACGTTTTTTTTGCAAAAATGGCAAGTTTTAAAAATTGGTCGTCGTTGACCATATTTTTACCTATTTTACAGTCATATCGAATGACGATGTGCTATCTAATAAATGGAGTGAAAAATAGGGAAACTTAGAAAAATTTTAAAAATGACCAATTTTTGTGAGTTATAGCACATGTTTTTTTGGCCAAAGTAACAAGTTTAAAAAGTTGGTTATCATTGGCCATTTTTGTGACTGTTTTGCACTCATATGAAAAAATAGTAAGCTATCAAATGAATTATGAGAAAAAAAGGAATGTTAGAATATTTTAAATTGACCAATTTTTGTGAGTTGTAGCACACGTTTGTTTCGGCCAAAATGACAAGTTTTAAAAATTGGTCATCGTTGTCCATTTTTATGCCTGTATTTGAACTCATATAAAATGAAGGTGTGCTATCTAATGAATTGGGTTAAAAAAAAGAAAAGTTAGAAATTATTAAAAATGACTATTTTTTGGGAGTTATAGCACACGTTTGTTTTGCAAAAATGGCAAGTTTTAAAAATTGGTAATCGTTGTCCATTTTTTTACCTATTTTAAAGTCATATCGAACGACGATGTGCAATCTAATGAATGGAGTGAAAAATAGGAAACTTAGAAAATTTTTAAAAATGACCAATTTTTGTGAGTTATAGCACATGTTTTTTTGGCCAAAGTAACAAGTTTAAAAAGTTGGTTATCGTTGGCCATTTTTGTGACTGTTTTGCACTCATATGAAAAAATTGTAAGCTATCAAATGAATTGTGATAAAAAAATGGAATGTTAGAATATTTTAAAATGACCAATTTTTGTGAGTTGTAGCACACGTTTGTTTCGGCCAAAATGACAAGTTTTAAAAATTGGTCATCGTTGTCCATTTTTTTGCCTGTATTTGAACTCATGTAAAATGAAGGTGTGCTATCTAATTAATTAGTTTAAAAAAAAGAAAAGTTAGAAATTGTTAAAAATGACTATTTTTTGTGAGTTATAGCACACGTTATTTTTGCAAAAATGGCAAGTTTAAAAAATTGGTCGTCGTTGGCCATATTTTTACCTATTTTGCAGTCATATCAAATGACGATGGGCTATCTAATAAATGGAGTGAAAAATAGGGAAACTTAGAAAATTTTTAAAATTGACAAATTTTTGTGAGTTATGGCACAATTTTTTTGGCAAAAATGACAAGTTTTAAAAATTGGTTGTCGTTGGCCATTTTTGTGACTGTTTTGCACTCATATGAAAAAAATAGTAAGCTATCTAATGAATTGTATTAAAAAAAAGAAATGTTAGAATATTTTAAAATGACCAATTTTTGTGAGTTATAGCACACGTTTGTTTCGACCAAAATGATAAGTTTTAAAAATTTGTCATCGTTGTCCATTTTTATGCCTGTATTTGAACTCATATAAAATGAAGGTGTGCTATCTAATTAATTGGGTTAAAAATAAAAGAAAAGTTAGAAATTGTTAAAAATGAATATTTTTTGTGAGTTATAGCACACGTTATTTTTGCAAAAATGGCAAGTTTTAAAAATTTATCGTCGTTGGCCATTTTTTTACTTATTTTACAGTAATATCAAATGACGATTTGCTATCTAATAAATGAAGTGAAAATAGGGAAATTTAGAATATTTTTAAAAATGACCAATTTTTGTGAATTATAGCACAAGTTTTTTTTGGCAAAAATGACAAGTTTTAAAAATTGGTTGTTGTTGGCCATTTTTGTTACTGTTTTGCACTCATATGAAAAAATAGTAAGTTTTCTAATGAATTGTGTTAAAAAATAGAAAAGTTAGAAATTGTTAAAAATGACCAATTTTTGTGAGTTATAGCACACATTTGTTTGGCAAAAATGACAAGGTTTAAAAATTGGTCTTCGTTGACCATTTTTTACCTATTTTACAATCATATTGAATGATGATGAGCTATCTAATGAATGGAGTGAAAAATAGGGAAACTTAGAAAATTTTTAAAAAGGACCAATTTTTGTGAGTTATAGCACATGTTTTTTTGGCCAAAATAACAAGTTTAAAAAATTGGTTATCGTTGGCCATTTTTGTGAATGTTTTGCACTCATATGAAAAAACAGTAAGCTATCTAATGAATTGGGTTTAAAAAATAGAAAAGTTAGAAATTGTTAAAAATGACCAATTTTTGTGAGTTATAGCACACGTTTGTTTCGGCCAAAATGACAAGTTTTAAAAATTGTTCATCGTTGTCCATTTTTATGCCTGTATTTGAACTCATATAAAATGAAGGTGTGCTATCTAATGAATTGGTTTAAAAAAAAGAAAAGTTAGAAATTGTTAAAAATGACTATTTTTGTGAGTTATAGCACACGTTTTTTTTGCAAAGATGGCAAGTTTTAAAAATTGGTCGTCGTTGACCATATTTTTACCTATTTTACAGTCATATCAAATGACGATGGGCTATCTAATGAATGGAGTGAAAAATAGGGAAACTTAGAAAATTTTTAAAATTGACAAATTTTTGTGAGTTATGGCACAAGTTTTTTTGTCAAAAATGACAAGTTTTAAAAATTGGTTGTCGTTGGCCATTTTTGTGACTGTTTTGCACTCATATGAAAAAAATAGTAAGCTATCTAATGAATTGTATTAAAAAAAAAGAATGTTAGAATATTTTAAAATGACCAATTTTTGCGAGTTATAGCACACGTTTGTTTCTGCCAAAATGACAAGTTTTAAAAATTGGTCATCGTTGTCCATTTTTATGCCTGTATTTGAACTCATATAAAATGAAGGTGTGCTATCTAATGAATTGGGTTAAAAAAAAGAAAAGTTAGAAATTGTTAAAAATGACTATTTCTTGTGAGTTATAGCACACGTTTTTTTGGCAAAAATGGCAAGTTTTAAAAATTGGTCATCGTTGTCTATTTTTTACCTATTTTACCGTCATATCGAATGACGTGTGCTATCTAATGAATGGAGTGAAAAATAGGGAAACTTAGAAAATTTTTAAAAATGACCAATTTTTGTGAGTTATACCACATGTTTTTTTGGCCAAAATAACAAGTTTAAAAAATTGGTTATCATTGGCCATTTTTGTGACTGTTTTGCACTCATATGAAAAAAAGTAAGCTATCTAATGAATTGTGTTAAAAAAAAGGAATGTTAGAATATTTGAAAATGACCAATTTTTGTTAGTTATAGCACACGTTTGTTTCGGCCAAAATGACAAGTTTTAAAAATTGGTAATCGTTGTCCATTTTTATGCCTGTATTTGAACTCATATAAAATGAAGGTGTGCTATCTAATGAATTGGGTTAAAAAAAAGAAAAGTTAGAAATTGTTAAAAATGACTATTTTTTTTGAGTTATAGCACACGTTTTTTTTGCAAAAATGGCAAGTTTTAAAAATTGGTAATCGTTGTCCATTTTTTTACCTATTTTACAGTCATATCGAACGACGATGTGCTATCTAATGAATGGAGTGAAAAATAGGGAAACTTAGAAAATTTTTAAAAATGACCAATTTTTGTGAGTTATGGCACATGTTTTTTTGGCCAAAATAACAAGTTTAAAAAATTGGTTATACCCATGTAATCCGTTACAAAGTACGTGGAGTAAAGGAGTGGGGCTCCAATTACATGAAGTGCTGTACCTATCTACAATAGAAAATAGAAAAGCATTATTTTCGTCAAAGACCAAAATAATACTGTTAATGCACACGTGAGTTGACATTTATTTTAATTGGCATTGATTTTTTGGCAAAGATAAGGAAAGCTTTTATTGAAGGCAAAATCAAATAAAATCAATCTATGCAAGGAAGATTGATTTGAAGATTAATGCCATATGGATAATTATGGAACTTATCTTGGTATTCTTGGAAGCTATCTAACTTTGGAAAAGATAAGCATTGAAGGCACAAGAGTTTCCATCTTCCCATTTAAATTATTTTGGAAATAATCTTGAAGGTAATGATGGGAAGATTTGGTGTGCCTATATGAGCTTTCCAAACACACGGTTTTCAAGTGTGGGTTTTTGATTATTCATTCGGTCTTCTACAAGACTGTATACACACTTCTTTGTTGGAGAGTTTAGTTAAAAGTGTGTTGGCTTGAAGCATCTTAACGCCAGATTATTGAAGATGCAATCCTTGTGTTCTTGATTCAAGCATAGAGCTCAAGAGGAGTTCAAACGTGGGCAAGGGGATCTTGTATAACCACGGATTCCAGGAGGAATCAACACAAGTCGAGGGGAGCTCGCACAATCCGTTCATTGTGGAAGTTAGGAAGAAGCAGTAACAAAGATAAGATGGTATCTTACCTTGTGTCATACTGAATGTCTTGTAACTTGTGAACTTAGTGGATTGTTCGTTCTAGGCGTGGCCCCGCAGACGTAGGTAATTGCCGAACTGCGTTACCAACCTCCTGTCTTTTTAATTTTTGCATTTTTAATATTGTCCATTATCATTTTATTATCGGTGTCATATCTAGTGTCACTCACCCACTAGGACACCGTGTATCTAACCTAGATCTTTCAAATACCTTTCTATCTTCCTCACTAACAATCTAGGAAGCAACAAGAATAAATGTTGAGTACTTCCTCCATTTACACAAAAGCATCCTAGATCACACAAAAGGATTCGCTATATGACTAAAAGACTAGCATTTCCTAATACGTGTATGCCAAGGAGCAAATATGTTCACACAGTAGACGTGGCAACAAAGGTGGCCCCATTCACTGTCCTAATGTAAATGACCATTTGCTCCCAACATTCCAGGACAACTTTTGCTATGAACGCACCTGGCCTTAGAGAATCCGGCAGCATAACTCCAACCATTAGAATGTACAAAAAGCCATAGAGACTCTAGGAAAATTCTCCACTAAAACCATTCAGTTATCACCAACAAGTTCAGCCTTCACATCCAATATCTCGATAGTAAAGCACCCAAAATTCCACATCAATAAGACTTGACTCTTTACCATAAAGTGCCACGCTATGACGTTTCAGCAAGTACACAAATAGTGCACAATTCACCAATTTTCTTAAGTGCACAGTTCACTCCAGTGAAGTTCGAGGCACGAAGGCTCCACGAGTTAAGCAATTATACATCGGAAACCAGTCAAAACATATGAAAACCAGAACTCTTATCATACCACATAAGAGAAAAGATGAAGTTGTCTTCCAGCAGAATATCACAATTTCATTTCCAACCGTCCACATTATATACAGTCCGACACCACAACATTCAAATCAGCCACCAATCAAGTGCTCAATACAGCAGTGTGATAAAAGAAAGCAAGTTAGAACCAGCAATTCATTTCCAACCAATTACATTCAAAGCAGCATCCAGACGAATGTACAAATCAGCAGAGTGATAAGCAGAGCATGTCAGATCAGCATTTCCATTTCCACACAAATGTGCATCATCACATTAGCATCCCATGACCACAATATCAAGCACAGCAGCACAACAGAATGGCAGCAGCTTCATGTATGCAATCATATATGAACCAGCCACAATGGCAGCACTTAGTCTCATCACATTAGTACTTCAATATTCAGCAAAATCAACATGATAAAATCCCAAAAAATGTGTTCCTTGAGATTCAGGAAACAAATATGACTGTCCTAGGGCCAGGCACTCAAGATAAAGCATACAGTCCACACTAATAATCCCAGAAACTTTAAGAAATTGACAGGGCCAAACTGATATAAACACCAGTAATCAGGGGCCTCACAGAAGCTTTAAAACAGTAGTCTCACCTTAGGTTCGACCTTTTCACTTCTGAGTAGCATATGAAAGGATTACGGTCCCTCAATTTTCTTCCCGAGTAGGCACTAGCTTTAGGACTCAGTAAGGCCTCGATATTCTTTGACTGTTTGGGTGGCTACGTTTGTTTGGCAAAAATGACAAGTTTTAAAAATTAGTCTTCATTGGCCATTTTTTACCTATTTTACAGTCATATCGAATGACGATGTGCTATCTAATGAATGGAGTGAAAAATAGGGAAACTAAGAAAATTTTTAAAAATGACCAATTTTTGTGAGTTATAGCACACGTTTTTTTTTGTAAAAATGGCAAGTTTTAAAAATTGGTCGTCGTTGGCCATTTTTTTACTTATTTTATAGTAATATGAAATTACGATGTGCTATCTAATAAATAAAGTGAAAATAGGGAAATTTAGAAAAATGACCAATTTTTGTGAGTTATGGCACAAGTTTTTTTGGCAAAAATGACAAGTTTTAAAAATTGGTTATCGTTGGCCATTTTTTTGACTGTTTTGCACTCATATGAATAAATAGTAAGCTATCTAATGAATTGTGCTAAAAAAAGGTGTAAGCTCTAAAGGTAACCTAAGAGGGGGGGGGGTGAATTAGGTTTCTAAAAATTCTAAGTGCAACAATCAATTTAAATTTTCTTAACCAAATTAAATCCAACACAAATGAGTATGTAGTGTGAATCACAACAAGTGTAAGATATATATATATATTGATATTCCACAAATTCAATCCACAATATCAACACTTCAATATCAATAACCCAAAGCATAGGCAAATCAAAATAAGTGCAGAAATAAAGAAAATGGAAATCAAGGACACAATCAATTTAGAGTGGTTCAAGTCTCCCCCTTGGAGCACTCTACATCCACTACCCAAGTTTTCCAACTTAGGATTTCAACCTCTTCACTATAAACTGATCTTTTCTTGTGGCAAGATCAAAAGAACCACTTTTACAACCCAAGTAACCTTACTTAGGATTTCAACCAAGGCTCAACATTTACACTAGCAATTCCAAGCTATGTGTACAAGGTTTTTACTCTCACTTGAGAAACCTTTTACAATCACTTTCAATAAATTGTTTAGAGATGAAGTACAATCCCACAAATTGGGTAGATATGATATTGTTTAGCTCACAATATGATTCCTATAATGAAATTTACAACTCAAACTATATAGCTCAAGAATAAGATGAAGAACTCAAAGAATGCTCAAGAAACTTTTGATCTTTTGTTTCTTTTGAAATCAAATTGAAATGTATGAGTTGTAGAGAGTGTTTTTCAAGATTAGATGCTCAAAGAATCAAGGGAGGAGTTGTTGAAACGTTTGTGCATTTGGTGGTATTTAAACCCTTAAGAAAATGACAAGAAAACGTTCATTTTTGACATTCAAAAAACTAGCCGTTAGAACTTTCGGACGGGTGTTTCGGACGGGTGTTTCGGACGGCCGAAACTCCAATGGAGGCGTCCGAAACTTGACAGCCATGTTTCTATATGTTTCAGACGGAATTTGGAAAAATGTAAAACATAAAAGTTGTAGCTCTTCCTCTTAGCTTTCCAATGGTATCTTAATTATTCAATTTGGATGTAAAATGAGAGAGATATGATCAAAATACAAAACACTGGCAGAAGGGTCCGAAACTCCAAAATAGGCGTCCGAAACTCAACAGAAAGTTTGGCAATTTTGAGACATAGTTTCGGACGGCCGAAACTCTGGGAGGCGTCCGAAACTAGCGTCCGAAACTTAACAGAAAGGGTGTAATTTTTTATACAATAGTTTCGGACGGCCGAAACTCAGCTTAGGCGTCCGAAACTGTCGTCCAAAACGTTTAACCGATTTGTCGATATGATCCTGACAGAATTTGGAAAAATGTAAAACATGAAAGTTGTAGCCCTTTCTCTTAGCTTTCTAATGGCACCGGAATCACTCTATTTGGACTTAAAATGAGAGAGATATGATTGAAATACTGAACCTGGCAGATTTCTTCAGCTTAATCTCAATTTTTGTTTTCCAAATCATTTGTGCAACTCTTTGTGACTTTGTGCAAGTGTGTTCCTCACTTTTACTACTACTTTTGAAGTTCATTTGAGGACTAACAACATTTTGAAAATATTTTTACTTGAGCATCATTTGAAGATTAAAAAAAAACACTTTGAAAACATTTTTACTTAAGCATTAAAAGAGTAGATCAACTTCTTGAGCTATTTACACAAATAAACTAATTTACCATATTTTCATATCTTTTGCACTTCCAATTCTTTCTTCAACCGATAATACTCCATGCTTGGCTTCTTTGTATATCATATTTTCATATCTTTTGCACTTCCAATTCTTTCTTCAACCGATAATACTCCATGCTTGGCTTCTTTGTATATCTATCACATTGAAACACTTTTTCAACCATTAGCATAAACATAATTGTTTGTTAAACATCAAAATAAGTAAGATTAAGACCCTAGGTCTTCACAATCTCCCCCTTTTTGATGATGACAAACCAATTATGTGATGGAATAAATAATAAGTGCAAAAACATACATTTTGTTGAAGTAAACCTATTTTGATAAATGCTCCCCCTACATGTGTACTTCCTTTTCTTTTTATTTTTCCCACCTTGCTATTTTTCTAATTTCTAACTTTTAAAAGTATATTCATTTCTCCCCCTATCATCTTTCAACTAATGAATTTCATCACTTAATTACATATTTTTCTCCCCCTTTTGTCATCAACAAAATAAGTGATCTTAAAGCCAACATGATACCATTTTTCTTTACTTCATTCTATTTTGTTTCTTTTTCTTTTCCTTGTTCTTTAATATATTTCTCCCCGTTTTGGCATCATCAAACTAAGAAAGTTAAAATGACATGATAAATAATATACCTTTCTCCCCTTTGGCATCAATAAAATAAGTGAGCTAAAAATAATATGATTTCATAACATATTTATCTTCCCCTTTCATTCTTTTGTTTTTCTTTTTCTCAAACAACATATCTTTCTCACGCTTTCATTCTATATTTCTCCCCCTTTCATGTTCATTTTTATAACTTATACCTATGTATATTTTTCTCCCTTTAGAATATCTTCTCCCCCTATGTGTATACTTCCATTTCATTGTATGCTTTCTCTTTTCTAATATTCTTCTTCCCCTTTATTTTTCTCCCCTTTTTGATATCATCAAAATAAGAATGTGAAAATAAGAATGTGAACACATATAAACCATACACCTCATTTTTTATTTACCTTGTTTCCTTTGCATGGTGAACAATATATAGTGTTAAGGAAACAACATCATATCTTAGGACTACCTTTCCACTCCTTGCAACCTAATGGGTGGCTAGGCATAATAAAAAAAAATTAAGTATAGGAAATTTTGTAAAAATTTTGGCAGAGTTTCCTTTGTTTATAGACTAATTCCACATGCCAACAACCCAAAATTTTGACAAAAATTCAATGCACAACATATAAGTATACAATCATATGACATTCACAAGAGTCATAGATACTAAAGTATAATCAATTTTTCACCAAGGAAGATAGCAAAGATCATAAATGTCTAAAACAACATGGATACCAAATTAAACCAAGAATGATACCAAATTAATACCATCATCTTCATTAATAATGAATCATAAGAAAAACATAGTAAACTTATCAAGCTTTCTCATTAATCACATGATTGTACTCTAATGTCAATTGAAATGCACAAGGCCGTCATAATGCCAATTGAAAAAGGAAATCTTCTCAAATGTTTACAATCCAATACAAGTCACAAAAATATGCACAATATAATGTATTGCAAAGGTTGCAACCCTAATGTACAATATAACCTCAATTTGCACAATACACAATATACCAATTTTCAAAGTTTCCAAACAACCTATAGCACCATTTTGCACAATATACCAAATGCACAATGTATCATGATCACCATAGATATTAATGCACAATTTAAGCTTTCACTAAATCCAATAATGGTTAAACAATTGAAGGAATTAGATAATGAACATCAAAATTTCAATAATTAAACACAAATGACTAATGCAAATCCTAGGGTACCACAATCCATGTTTTACCTTTCCTTTGAGGTATTAAGTGTGAATGATTTGCACATGATTGAATTCTAGCACATTATCATTTGTCATTCACAATAAGCATAGAAACTAATGCATAATTATATTTCCACCAAAGAAGATGGCAAAATCCATGAATGATTAAACAAGATGAATAATGGGATAAATAACTGTTCTTGCAAAATAAACAAAGTCTTAGCAACTCCAAAATGTCCCATTAAACCACCCCTATGTGCTTCTCTAACCAACAAGTCACGTAATAAGCAATTTGGAATGCACAACTTATTTTCTTTTAAACATAAACCGATCATGCCTATAGATCTTTCCTATAACATATTTTTCACAAGCTTGATAAGCCTTCACACAAATCAAAAATCAATAAGATACAATTCCTTATCAAGTTCAAAAACAAGAATCTTTGCATCAAGTGTAGAGATAAGAGAGTACCTCCTTGAGAGTGTATATGTCACAACATCTTCTTTGCCTTTCTTGTACTTGATGACGTAAGGAAATATCTCCACAAAAACTCCATCCATATTTCACTTAGCTCGTTTTGACCCTTTTTACACAATCTTGCATGTTCTTTAAAGGTATCACTTTTATGTGCCAAAAATGTTATCCAATTAGCCTAGAATAGTCATCTATTATTACAAACGCATATCTTTTTGCCACCTAAACTTGTAGTTTGTGATGGTCCAAACAAATTCATATTTATTAACTCCAAAGGTTTAGAAGTAGTTTCCATGTTTTTAGGTTTGAATGTACTTCTAGTTTGTTTTCCATATTAGCATGAATCACAAATTTTGTCTTTTTCACATTTTTGTTTAGGTAAGCCTCTAACTAGTTCTTTAGTTACTAGATCATTTATGTGATCTATTCCTACATGAGCTAGCCTTCTATGCCAAAACAAAGTTGTGTCATGTGCACTAAGACAATTCATGTCTTGTACCATAATAGCACACAAATGAAGTATATACACATTGTTATGCCTAGAATAGGTAAGAATGATTTTTCCATCTTTTTGAACAATACATCAAGAAATTTATCACATATTTGACTTATACTAATCAAGTTGAATTTCAAGTCATCAATCAAAAGCACATTCTCAATCACATTGCTATATTTCAAAAAAATAACTTCAAGTCCACCATGACTTCTAATGTTTGATTGCCATGCTTGATTCTCATTCATTTTCTTGATGTTAGCACAAATACCAAACAATTTTCTTCACAAAACTCACCATTTAAAATCAACAAGTTGATTTGTATTCAAGCATGAATTGCAAAAAGAAATGAACAAAGTTGGAAATCATTTTCTTTACTCAAATGAATCGAATTCATGAAATTTGTTTTGTCCATACTTTCCTTGAGAGAAAATAACACACTCTCTATGCAAGAACATCATAAAATGTTTGATATATTCAACATACCACAAGTATTCAAAACTGAAAATCAATTTCATGTAAGACACTTAGAGTTTTAAGCATTTCAACTTGCCCTTCCAATTTACCCTTAAGTGTTTATTTTGCAAGTGACTCACATATAGGAACCCAAACTCTAGTATCTCTAAATAAACACTCAATATGCTCAAAGTAGTCATCATATAAAAGTTTAACACAATCTTTCCATACTTGAATCACTTCATGAGAATTTTCAAGGATCTAATTGGATTTAATGAAAGATATATTTTCCATAAAATTAGCATTCAAAGGATGCTTCCTAAAAATAAAGAAATTATCAAGGAATTGACATTCTTTCAAAGCCACAAAACTAGAATGCAAATGTGCAACACTATTATGCAATTCATTATCACTTAAGATATGAAGTTTTTATTGTAAGTGTACCATCTTGAAGAGATCCTAAAATGCATTCTTCAATACAAAAACAAATTGTAAATTCAAAATGTTTCCCAAACACAAAGCTACATCTTGAAACATATTAAAAGATCTAACACATGCACTAGTATGCACTATTCCAATTATTTTTCCCTTTTTCATCTTTTCCAAAAATATTAAACAATAAGGAATTTTTGATCATGTGTCTTGAGTTTTTAAACATATCTATATTCAATAATCAATGCACTTAAGTTCTTACATCATTGATATCTTTTCTTATCCATGTTTTTGATCCATTTTCAACATCCATTCTTGCAAAACATTTCCTAGAGGTATGCCCCTTTTTACAACAATAATCACATATCACATGATATTTAAATGAATGTGAAGTCCTATAGTGAGGCCTAACATTGTTAAACCTAGGTTCAAAGTTATACCTCTCATATCCATATCTTTGGTTATATGTGTTATGCATTCCATGTTCATGATATTGGTGAGGTCTATTTTTACAATCTTCTACTCCTTTTTCATGATTATGTGATGTGTGAGCAGTTTTTACAGTTTTGGAGGTTAAGCTTTGATTACCTATCTCATGAGAATATCCTAATCCAAATTTACTATTTTCCATTCTTTGATTTCCTAACAGTTTTTCTAAATTCTCCTTGCCTTGTGTGAATTTAGCTAAACACTCACTAAGGTCTTCAATTCTCTTCCTTAATCCTATGTGTTCTTTCTTAACTTCATCATGCTTTTTAACTTCTTCCCTAACCTTATTACTCTCTATTGTTAACTTTTCATTTTCAGTTTTTAATGTACAGTTTTCTTTTACTACACAATCATACTTAGTGATTAACTCTTGATTACATGAGGTGATTTCTTCCACTTTGGCCTTAAGCTTCTTGTTTTGAGTCTTGGTTTTCTTTAACTCATCTACTAATCTAGCAATGTACAATTCAAGTTCATCTTGATCATAGCAATTATCATCATCATTATCACTAGAAGAAGTACTTACCTCATGGTCTTCAAATCCCATAAAGCACATGTGTGCAACTCCTTCCTCTTCTTCTTCAATTTCTTGTTTGGATTGGTCATCATCCCATGTGACTTTGAAGCTTCTTCCTTTGTCATTCTTGTCATTTTTAAACTCCTTCTTTCTCCTTGTACAATCTGCCACAAAATGACCAAGTTGGTTACATTCAAAGCATTTGTTGATTTTGGAGGTTTCTTCCTCATATATTTCCCAAAGTTTCTTCCAAATATCATGTGCATTTTTGAATCCATTAATCTTACATGTTTCATTAACATCTAGGGAGTTATATAAGACATTTGTGACTTTGGCATTCAAAGTAAGATTTCTCCTATCATATTCATCAAGTTCACTCCTCTTCTTTTCTCTAGTTTCATTCCCTATGGTTATTTCAGCCCTATAAGGTCCTTCCTCAACAATGTACCACATCTCAATGTCAATGGATTTAAGGTAAATTTCCATCCTATCTCTCCAACTACTATAGTTGGTTCCATTAAACATTGGGGGCCCAGAAATAGATTGTCCCTCCATAAACATAGCATTGTTTGTTGCCATAATCTTTACTCTAAGGTTGTTAAGCCTAACTAATTAGAGACCAAGCTTTGATACCAATTGTAAGCTCTAAAGGTAACCTAAGAGGGGGGGGGGGTGAATTAGGTTTCTAAAAATTCTAAGGGCAACAATCAATTTAAATTTTCTTAACCAAATTAAATCCAACACAAATGAGTATGTAGTGTGAATCACAACAAGTGTAAGATATATATATATATTGATATTCCACAAATTCAATCCACAATATCAACACTTCAATATCAATAACCCAAAGCATAGGCAAATCAAAATAAGTGCAGAAATAAAGAAAATAGAAATCAAGGACACAATCAATTTAGAGTGGTTCAAGTCTCCCCCTTGGAGCACTCTACATCCACTACCCAAGTTTTCCAACTTAGGATTTCAACCTCTTCACTATAAACTGATCTTTTCTTGTGGCAAGATCAAAAGAACCACTTTTACAACCCAAGTAACCTTACTTAGGATTTCAACCAAGGCTCAACATTTACACTAGCAATTCCAAGCTATGTGTACAAGGTTTTTACTCTCACTTGAGAAACCTTTTACAATCACTTTCAATAAATTGTTTAGAGATGAAGTACAATCCCACAAATTGGGTAGATATGATATTGTTTAGCTCACAATATGATTCCTATAATGAAATTTACAACTCAAACTATATAGCTCAAGAATAAGATGAAGAACTCAAAGAATGCTCAAGAAACTTTTGATCTTTTGTTTCTTTTGAAATCAAATTGAAATGTATGAGTTGTAGAGAGTGTTTTTCAAGATTAGATGCTCAAAGAATCAAGGGAGGAGTTGTTGAAACGTTTGTGCATTTGGTGGTATTTAAACCCTTAAGAAAATGACAAGAAAACGTTCATTTTTGACATTCAAAAAACTAGCCGTTAGAACTTTCGGACGGGTGTTTCGGACGGCCGAAACTCCAATGGAGGCGTCCGAAACTTGACAGCCATTTTTCTATATGTTTCAGACGGAATTTGGAAAAATGTAAAACATAAAAGTTGTAGCTCTTCCTCTTAGCTTTCCAATGGTATCTTAATTATTCAATTTGGATGTAAAATGAGAGAGATATGATCAAAATACAAAACACTAGCAGAAGGGTCCGAAACTCCAAAATAGGCGTCCGAAACTCAACAGAAAGTTTGGCAATTTTGAGACATAGTTTCGGACGGCCGAAACTCTGGGAGGCGTCCGAAACTAGCGTCCGAAACTTAACAGAAAGGGTGTAATTTTTTATACAATAGTTTCGGACGGCCGAAACTCAGCTTAGGCGTCCGAAACTGTCGTCCAAAACGTTTAACCGATTTGTCGATATGATCCTGACAGAATTTGGAAAAATGTAAAACATGAAAGTTGTAGCCCTTTCTCTTAGCTTTTTAATGGCACCAGAATCACTCTATTTGGACTTAAAATGAGAGAGATATGATTGAAATACTGAACCTGGCAGATTTCTTCAGCTTAATCTCAATTTTTGTTTTCCAAATCATTTGTGCAACTCTTTGTGACTTTGTGCAAGTGTGTTCCTCACTTTTACTACTACTTTTGAAGTTCATTTGAGGACTAACAACATTTTGAAAATATTTTTACTTGAGCATCATTTGAAGATTAAAAAAAAACACTTTGAAAACATTTTTACTTGAGCATTAAAAGAGTAGATCAACTTCTTGAGCTATTTACACAAATAAACTAATTTACCATATTTTCATATCTTTTGCACTTCCAATTCTTTCTTCAACCGATAATACTCCATGCTTGGCTTCTTTGTATATCATATTTTCATATCTTTTGCACTTCCAATTCTTTCTTCAACCGATAATACTCCATGCTTGGCTTCTTTGTATATCTATCACATTGAAACACTTTTTCAACCATTAGCATAAACATAATTGTTTGTTAAACATCAAAATAAGTAAGATTAAGACCCTAGGTCTTCACAAAAGGAATGTTAGAATATTTTAAAATGACCAATTTTTGTGAGTTATAGCACACATTTGTTTCGGCCAAAATGACAAGTTTTAAAAATTGGTCATCGTTGGCCATTTTTATGCCTGTATTTGAACTCATTTAAAATAAAGGTTTGCTATCTAATGAATTGTGTTAAAACAAAAAAAAAGTCAGAAATTGTAAAAAATGACCAGTTTTTGTGAGTTATAACACACGTTTTTTTGGCCAAAATGGCAAGTTTAAAAAATAGGTTGTCGTTGGCCATTTTTGTGTCTGTTTTGCACTCATATGAAAAATAGGTTATCTATCTACTAAATTGTGTTAAAAAAAGGAATGTTAGAATATTTTTAAAATGACCATTTTTTGTGAGTTATAGCACACCTTTTTTGGCCAAAATGACAAGTTTTAAAAATTGGTCATCGTTGGTCATTTATATGCCCATATTTGAACTCATATAAAATGAAGGTGTGATAGCTAATGAATTGTGTTAGAAAAAGGAAAGTTAGAAATTGTTAAAAATGACCAATTTTTGTGAGTAATAGCACACATTTTTTTGGAAAAATTGCAAGTTTTAAAAATTGGTCGTCCTTGGCCATTTTTTTTCCTATTTTACCGTCATATCAAATGACGACATGCTATCTAATGAATGGAGTGAAAAATAGGGAAACTTAGAAAAGTTTTAAAAATGACCAATTTTTGTGAGTTATAGCACACGTTTTTTTGGCCAAAATGGCAAGTTTAAAAAATTGGTTGTCGTTTGTTGCGTATAGTCGTATCAGCACAATTTTACCCTAAAACTACTAATGTAGTATTAGTGAGAGGGATCGTATCCACAGGGAAGGGGATGGTCTCAAGAATTCAAGAATTGTTCTAAGAATTGTCACAGTAGCAAGTCACAAAATAGAATGAAATGTCCACACAAAAGGGAACAAGACCAAAGGAATAAAAGGAAGCAACTATCAGATAAAACAGATATCTTAGGGTCCTTGTGTCAGATGAACACAAACCTAGCCGATCAATGCTATGCAATCAACTAGCAATCAAATCTCAAGGAGACCTAAGTTGCCTAGAAGCTCAAGTTTTGGTTAGCATGGCGACCACACCACTCCCTGTACTTCCTAACACCATCCTCTCCCATGGCAAGGCCCGAGAATGGTGGTTTTCACTCCGCAACGTCCCAACTCTCCAAGCTAACTACTCTAACATGCAAATCCTAGGAAATCCCATGGCGAGGCCCGACCTAAGTTTGAATGTCTTCGTTTATTAACACAGAGAGCTTCTTTAACACTTTTCCTAATGTTTCAATTCATCAAAGCTTCCCATGGCGAGGTCTGAATCTCAGAAATGAAATAATCATATAAAGCAAGTGTAAAGACTTAGACAATCACACTTTAGTTCTCATCTCATGCATCTTCACTAATATAGGTGAATCAATCCTCAACTTAGCATGGCGAATACAATCGAAGCTCGATCCATTCAATATTAGTGCAGAGATATGATATTCAACAGATTTCTAGTAATAAATTCTAGTGCGATTTCAATCTTCATCAACTACGTCAATTACATAGCATCAAACCTTCTAAATCATGTTTTCATCCGTTTGGAACCCTAAGATATCACACAATTAGCCAGAAAATTCCACATTGAACTCGTATTCATCAAATTCCAGCATTAGACAATTCAATTCCATCAAATTGAAAGATTTCACTGTTTAAAGTGCAGAGGAATGTCAAATGCTTCTTCGATTGAGTTCAATATGTAATCTCCGGTACAAAGTCGCGATCGAAATTGAAAACGGAGCTAAAATCCTAGAGAGAGAAAGTTAGAGAGAGAAACCTTCTCTCTCTAGTTCAAAAATCTGTTACAAGTCTAGAATGATCTCTCTTAAAACTGTTAACTAATCCTCTATTTATAGAGGGTACAGAAAAAACGTAAACAATACACAAAAGTAAAATGATTGAGTATTTACAAAAATGCCACTGCACAATAACACAACTCCAACAGATAAACTCGTGCAAGCCCACCAACCACGCTCCCAAGCTTGGACCAAACACGCCTTCAGAATCACCATGCGCCTCTACGCCTGAGACCCCGCGCGCCTTCATAAACATCAACACGCATCCGAGCCTTCCATGATCACGCTTCGTTGCACCTGTGCACAAAAGACAACATCCAACACTTAGCCAAAATTTGGCCTCGAAAAATCACACAGCAACCACGATGCATCGCAACACTTAGCCAAAATTTGGCCTCGAAAAATCACACAGCAACCACGATGCATCGTGGTTCAAATGAAGTAAACTAACGATGCATCGCAGCGATGCATCGTGGTTGTTTCATCAAGCCGACGATGCATCGCTGCGATGCATCGTGAGCTTAATGGTGCAAGCCTACAATGCATCGCTGCAATGCATCGTAGTGCAAGTGTGAGTGTGTGTGTGAAAAGTGTTGTGAAGTTTGTGAGGTGGTGCAAGAGCATAAGTGAGGTGTGTGATGTAGAGTGAGGTGAGGATGTGAAGTTTGAATAGCAAGTGTGCTACGATGCTGTGATATGCATGTGTAATAACGCTTGAGAGGTGTGTAGTGTTCTGAAATTGTGCACATGTGTGTGCACAAATGATGTTGTGATGTGCACAAGTGATGCTATGATGTGCACAAGTGTGTGCACAAGTGCTAGAGTGGTACGCATGTGTAATGTCAAGGCGTAGCAAATGTGAGTGAGTGCGGCAGCAAGTATACTATGGTGTATGGGTGAGGTCGCAGCACAAATAAGGCTGCGATGTATGAATTAGGTCGTAGCACAAATAAAGCCACGATGTGTGTGAGTGTGCAACAAGTGTTGTGCACAAGTGTGCAAATGTGTGCATAAGTGCTAAAGTAGTGTGCCTATATGTTGTAATGGTGTAGCAAATGTGAGTGAGTGTAGCAGCAAGCATGCTATGGTCTATGGGAGAGATAGCAGCACAAATTACACCACGATGCATGATTTAGATCGTAGCACAAAATAATACCACGACGCATCATGGTGTAAGTTTTATGTGCAAAAGTGCAAATGTGCAAATGTGCAGCAACTTCCATCCAAAATCTGGCGCCCTGTTGCGTTGTGAATTTGGCAAAGCCTAAAACATGAAAGTTATAGCCCTTGGTCTTAGCTTTGCATAGCCTTTTGAATCACCTAATTCGGAGCTCGGACGAGAGAGTTACAACCAAAACATTGAACTGTGGCAGGAGAGTGTTTCACCACGATGCATCGTGGTACAAACCCATTTTCACCACGATGCATCGTGGCGATGCATCATCGGTTTAAAATCCGAATCAGGCTTTTCAGTAAACATAAAAGTTGTAGAAATTTCTCTTGGCTTTCCATACGTTCAAGAATCATCAAATATTGGATGTCTGTAGCTCAAGATATCAACAATCTACCAAACTGTGGCAATATAAATTCAATAACGAAAACCTGAAGTAGCAATCATAATGATGCCCCCATTTCTCATATTTACACACAGAATTAGAAGAAAGTTAAAGCATAAGAATTGCAGGACACGCAAACAGCTTTCCAGAACATCTAAGATCTCATCATTTGGACTAGTATTGAGAAAGATACACTCAAATGAAGTACATCATTCATTCTTCCCAAACACCAAGTAAGCACATTAAGGCATTCTCTCAAACCTTTTTGCATCCTTCTTTGTTCCTTAATTTCAAACTCACATTTGTTTCATTTAATCATCATTTTGGTCCTTTTTCAGCATTTTAGCACATCAAGTTACAAACCACACAAATGCACACAATGACACTAAACACTACACAATTTGCATAAAAAACAAGGCAAAAGCTAAGTGATATAACACATATAAGTTGGTATAAAATCAACTTATCATCGTTGGCTATTTTTGTGCCTGTTTTGCACTCATATGAAAAAATGGTGAGCTATCCAAGGAATTGTGTTAAAAAAAAGAATGTTAGAATAATTTAAAAATCACCAATTTTTGTGAGTTATAGAACACATGTTTTTTTCCAAAATGGCAAGTTTAAAAATTGGTTGTCGTTGGCCATTTTTTTGCCTGTTTTGCATTCATATGAAAAACCGGTAAGCTATTTAATGAATTGAGATAAAAAAAAAGGAATGTTAGAATATTTTAAAAATTAGCAATATATTATTGAGTTATAGCACACGTTTTTTTTTGCCAAAATGACAAGTTTTAAAAATTGGTCATCGTTTGCAATTTTCATGCCTATATTTGAACTCATATATAATGATGGTGTGCTATCTAATGAATTGTGTTAAAAAATATAAAAGTTAGAAATTGTTAAAATTGACCAATATTTGAGAGTAGCACACGTTTTTTGGCAAAAATGGCAAGTTTTAAAAATTGGTCTTCGTTGGCCATTTTTTTTACCTATTTTAAGTCATATCGAATGACGAAGTGCTATCTAATGAATGGAGTGAAAAATAGGAAAACTTAGAAAATTTTTAAAAATGACCAATTTTTGTGAGTTATAGCACATGTTTTTTTTTCCAAAATAACAAGTTTAAAAAATTGGTTGTCGTTGGCCATTTTTGTGACTGTTTTGCACTCATATGAAAAAATAGTAAGCTATCTAATGAATTGTGTTAAAAATAGAAAAGTTAGAAATTGTTAAAAATGACCAATTTTTATGAGATATAGCACACGTTTTTTTTTTTTTATAATGAATTGTGTAAGAAAAATATAAATTTAGAAATTTTTAAAAATGACTAAGTTTTGTGAGTTATAACACACATTTTTTTATTTTTTTTTAAGTAACAAAGCAAAAGGTAATTATTCTAATCCTGCTGGCCCTAAGATATAGCACACGTTTGTTTGGCAAAAATGACAAGTTTTAAAAATTGATCTTCGTTGGCCATTTTTTTACCTATTTTACAGTCATATCGAATGACGATGTGCTATCTAATGAATAGAGTGAAAAATAGGGAAACGTACAAAATTTTTAAAAATGACCAATTTTTGTGAGTTATAGCGCGCATGGTTTTTTGGCCAAAATAACAAGTTTAAAAAATTGGTTATCGTTGGCCATTTTTGTAACTGTTTTGCACTCATATGAAAAAACAGTAAGCTATCTAATAAATTCTGTTAAAAAAGGAATGTTAGAATATTTTAAAATGACCAATTTTTGTGAGTTATAGCACACGTTTGTTTCGGCCACAATGACAAGTTTTAAAAATTGGTCATCGTTGTCCATTTTTATACCTGTATTTGAACTCATATAAAATGAAGGTGTGCTATCTAATGAATTGGGTTAAAAAAATAAAACTTAAAAATGACTATTTTTTGTGAGTTATAGCACACGTTTTTTTGGCAAAAATGACAAGTTTCAAAAATTGGTCATCATTGTCCATTTTTTTACCTATTTTACAGTCATATCGAATGACGATGTACTATCTAATGAATGGAGTGAAAAATAGGGAAACTAACAAAATTTTTAAAAATGACCAATTTTTGTGAGTTATAGCACATGTTTTTTGGCAAAAATAACAAGTTTAAAAAATTGGTTATCGTTGGCCATTTTTGTGACTGTTTTGCACTCATATGAAAAAATAGTAAGCTATCTAATGAATTGTGTTAAAAAAAGGAATGTTAGAATATTTTAAAATGACCAATTTTTGTGAGTTATAGCACACGTTTGTTTTGGCCAAAATGGCAAGTTTTAAAAATTGGTCATCGTTGTTCATTTTTATGCCTGTATTTGAACTTATATAAAATGAAGGTGTGCTATCTAATTAATTGGGTTAAAAATAAAAGAAAAGTTAGAAATTGTTAAAAATGACTATTTTGTTTGAGTTAAAGCACACGTTTTGTTTTGCAAAAATGGCAAGTTTTAAAAATTGGTCGTCGTTGGCCATTTTTTTACTTATTTTACAGTAATATCAAATGACAATGTGCTATCTAATAAATGAAGTGAAAATAGGGAAATTTAGAAAATTTTTAAAAATGAACAATTTTTGTGAGTTATGGCACAAGTTTTTTTGGCAAAAATGACAAGTATTAAAAATTGGTTGTCGTTGGCCATTTTTGTGACTGTTTTGCACTCATATGAAAAAATAGTAAGCTATCTAATGAATTGTGTTAAAAAATAGAAAAGTTAGAAATTGTTAAAAATGACCAATTTTTGTGAGTTATAGCACATGTTTGATTGGCAAAAAAGACAAGTTTTAAAAATTAGTCTTCGTTGGCCTTTTTTTACCTATTTTACAGTCATATCGAATGACGATGTGCTATTTAATGAATGGAGTAAAAAATAGGGAAACTAAGCAAATTTTTAAAAATGACCAATTTTTGTGAGTTACAGCACATGCTTTTTTTGCAAAAATGGCAAGTTTTAAAAATTGGTCATCGTTGGCCATTTTTTTACTTATTTTACAGTAATATCAAATGACAATGTGCTATCTAATAAATGAAGTGAAAATAGGGAAATTTAGAAAAATTTTAAAAATGACCAATTTTTGTGAGTTATGGCACAAGTTGTTTTGGCAAAAATGACAAGTTTTAAAAATTGGTTATCGTTGGCCATTTTTGTGACTGTTTTGCACTCATATGAATAAATAGTAAGCTATCTAATGAATTGTATTAAAAATAAAGAATGTTAGAATATGTTAGAATGACCAATTTTTGTGAGTTATAGCACACATTTGTTTCGGCCAAAATGACAAGTTTTAAAAATTTGTCATCGTTGGCCATTTTTATGCCTGTATTTGAACTCATATAAAATGAAGGTGTGCTATCTAATGAATTGTGTTAAAACAAAAAAAAAGTTAGAAATTGTAAAAAATAACCAATTTTTGTGAGTTATAACACACATTTTTTTGGCCAAAATGGCAAGTTTTAAAAATAGGTTGTCGCTGGCCATTTTTGTGTCTGTTTTTCACTCATATGAAAAATAGGTTAGCTATCTACTAAATTGTGTTAAAAAAAGGAATGTTAGAATATTTTTAAAATGACCATTTTTTGTGATTATAGCACACCTTTTTTTGGCCAAAATGGCAAGTTTTAAAAATTGGTCATCGTTGGTCATTTATATGCCCATATTTGAACTCATATGAAATAAAGGTGTGATAGCTAATGAATTGTGTTAGAAAAAGGATAGTTAGAAATTGATAAAAATGACCAATTTTTGTGAGTCATAGCGCACACGTTTTTTTGGAAAAATGGCAAGTTTTAAAAATTGGTCGTCCTTGGCCATTTTTTTCCTATTTTACCGTCATATCAAATGACGATATGCTATCTAATAAATGGAGTGAAAAATAGGGAAACTTAGAAAAGTTTTAAAAATGACCAATTTTTGTGAGTTATAGCACACGTTTTTTTGGTCAAAATGGCAGGTTTAAAAAATTGGTTGTCGTTGGCCATTTTTGTGCCTGCTTTGCACTCATATGAAAAAACGGTAAGCTATCCAAGGAATTGTGTTAAAAAAAAGAATGTTAGAATAATTTAAAAATCACCAATTTTTGTGAGTTATAGCACACATGTTTTTTGCCAAAATGGCAAGTTTAAAAATTGGTTGTCGTTGGCCATTTTTTTGCCTGTTTTGCATTCATATGAAAAAACGGTAAGCTATTTAATGAATTGTGTTAAAAAAAGGAATGTTAGAATATTTTAAAAATTACCAATAAATTATTGACTTAAAGCACACGTTTTTTTTGGCCAAAATGACAAGTTTTAAAAATTGGTCATCGTTTGCCATTTTCATGCCTGTATTTGAACTCATATATAATGATGGTGTGCTATCTAATGAATTGTGTTAAAAAATAGAAAAGTTAGAAATTATAATGATGGCAAGTTTTAAAAATTGGTCTTCGTTGGCCATTTTTTTACCTATTTTACAGTCATAACGAATGACGATGTGCTATCTAATGAATGGAGTGAAAAATAGGAAAACTTAGAAAATTTTTAGAATGACCAATTTTTGTGAGCTATAACACATGTTTTTTTGGCCAAAATAACAAGTTTAAAAAATTGGTTGTCGTTGGCCATTTTTGTGACTGTTTTGCACTCATATGAAAAAATAGTAAGCTATCTAATGAATTGTGTTAAAAAATAGAAAAGTTAGAAATTGTTAAAAATGACAAATTTTTGTGAGTTATAGCACACGTTTGTTTGGGAAAAATGACAAGTTTTAAAAATTGGTCTTCGTTGGCCATTTTTTTACCAATTTTATAGTAATATCGAATGACGATGTGCTATCTAATGAATGGAGTGAAAAATAGGGAACTTACAAAATTTTTAAAAATGACCAAATTTTGTGAGTTATAGCACATGTTTTTTTGTCCAAAATAACAAGTTTAAAAAATTGGTTATCGTTGGCTATTTTTGTGACTGTTTTGTACTCATATGAAAAAACAGTAAGCTATCTAATGAATTGGGTTTAAAAAATAGAAAAGTTAGAAATTGTTAAAAATGACTATTTTTTGTGAGTTATAGCACATGTTTTTTATGCAAAAATGGCAAGTTTTAAAAATTGGTCGTCGTTGTCCATTTTTTTACCTATTTTACAGTCATATCGAATGATGATGTGCTATCTAATGAATGGAGTGAAAAATAGGGAAACTAAGAAAATTTTTAAAATTGACCAATTTTTGTGAGTAATAGCACATGTTGTTTTTGCCAAAATAACAAGTTTTAAAACTTGGTTGTAGTTGGCCATTTTTGTGACTGTTTTTCACTCATATGAAAAAATAGTAAGCTATCTAATGAATTGTGTTAAAAAAAAGGAATGTTAGAATATTTTAAAATGACCAATTTTTGTGAGTTATAGGACACGTTTGTTTCGGCCAAAATGACAAGTTTTAAAAATTGGTTATCGTTGTCCATTTTTATTCCTGTATTTGAACTCATGTAAAATGAAGGTGTGCTATCTAATGAATTGGGTTAAAAAAAAGGAAAGTTAGAAATTGTTAAAAATGACTATTTTTTATGAGTTATAGCACAATTCTTTGGCAAAAATGGCAAGTTTAAAAGATTGGTCATCATTGTCCATTTTTTACCTATTTTACAGTCATATCGAATGACGATGTACTATCTAATGAATGGAGTGAAAAATAGGGAAACTAAGAAAATTTTTAAAAATGACCAAGTTTTGTGAGTTGTAGCTCTTTTTATTTTGGCCAAAATAACAAGTTTAAAAAATTGGTTATCGTTGGCCATTTTTGTGACTGTTTTGCACTCATATGAAAAAACAGTAACCAATCCAATGAATTGTGTTAAAAAAAGGAATGTTAGAATATTTTAAAATGACCAATTTTTGTGAATTATAGCACACGTTTGTTTCGGCCAAAATGACAAGTTTTAAAAATTGGTCATCGTTGTCCATTTTTATGCCTGTATTTGAACCAATATAAAATGAAGGTGTGCTATCTAATGAATTGGGTTAAAAAAAAGAAAAGTTAGAAATTGTTAAAAATGACTATTTTTTGTGAGTTATAACACACGTTTTTTTTTTGCAAAAATGGCAAGTTTTAAAAATTGGTCTTCGTTGGCCATTTTTTTTACCTATTTTACAGTCATGTCGAATGACGATGTACTATCTAATGAATGGAGTGAAAAATAGGAAAACTTAGAAAATTTTTAAAAATGACCAATTTTTGTGAGTTATAACACATGTTTTTTTGGCCAAAATAACAAGTTTAAAAAATTGGTTATCGTTGGCAATTTTTGTGACTGTTTTGCACTCATATGAAAAAATGGTAAGCTATCCAAGGACTTGTGTTAAAAAAAAGAATGTTAGAATATTTTAAAATGGCCAATTTTTGTGAGTTATAGCACACGTTTGTTTCGGCCAAAATGGCAAGTTTAAAAAATTGGTCACCGTTGTCCATTTTTATGCCTATATTTGAACTCATATGAAAAAACGGTAAGCTATTTAATGAATTTTTTTAAAAAAAGGAATGTTAGAATCTTTTAAAAATTACCAATATATTATTGAGTTATAGCACACGTTTTTTTTGGCCAAAATGACAAATTTTAAAAATTTCTCATCGTTTGCCATTTCCATGCCTGTATTTGAACTCGTATATATTGATGGTGTGCTATCTAATGAATTGTGTTAAAAAATAAAAAATTTAGAAATTGTTAAAAATGACCAATTTTTTTGAGTTATAGCACACGTTTTTTGGTAAAAATGGCAAGTTTTAAAAATTGGTCTTCGTCGGCCATTTTTTTACCTATTTTACAGTTATTTCGAATAACGATGCGCTATCTAATGAATGGACTGAAAAATAGGAAAAATTAGAAAATTTTTAAAAATGACCAATTTTTGTGAGTTATATCACATGTTTTTTTGGCCAAAATAACAAGTTTAAAAAATTTGTTATCGTTGGCCATTTTTGTGACTATTTTGCACTCATATGAAAAAACAGTAAGCTATCTAATGAATTGTGTTAAAAAAAGGAATGTTTGAATATTTTAAAATGACCAATTTTTGTGAGTTATATCACACGTTTGTTTCGGCCAAAATGACAAGTTTTAAAAATTGGTCATCATTGTCCATTTTTATGCCTGTATTTGAACTCATATAAAATGAAGGTGTGCTATCTAATGAATTAGGTTAAATAAGAGAAAAGTTAGAAATTGTTAAAAATGACTATTTTTGTGAGTTATAGCACACATTTTTTGACAAAAATGGCAAGTTTTAAAAATTGATCTTCGTTTGCCATTTTTTTTAACTATTTTACAGTCATATCGAATGACGATGTGCTATGTAATGAATGGAGTGAAAAATAGGGAAACTTAGAAAATTTTTAAAAATGACCAATTTTTGTGAGTTATAGCACATGTTTTTTTGGCCAAAATAACAAGTTTAAAAAATTGGTTATCGTTGGCCATTTTTGTGACTGTTTTGCAGTCATATGAAAAAATAGTAAGTTATCTAATGAATTGTGTTAAAAAAAAAGGAATGTTAGAATATTTTAAAATGACCAATTTTTGTGAGTAGCACACGTTTGTTTCGGCCAAAATGACAAGTTTAAAAAATTGGTCATCGTTGTCCATTTTTATGCCTGTATTTGAACTCATATAAAATGAAGGTGTGCTATCTAATTAATTGGGTTAAAAATAAAAGAATATTTAGAAATTGTTAAAAATGACTATTTTTTGGTGAGTTATAGCACACGTTTTTTTTGCAAAAATGGCAAGTTTTAAAAATTGGTAGTTGTTGGCCATTTTTTTACTTATTTTACAATAATATCAAATGATGATGTGCTATTTAATAAATGAAGTGAAAATAGGGAAATTTAGAAAATTTTTAAAAATGACCAATTTTTGTGAGTTATGACACAAGTTTTTTTGGCAAAATGACAAGTTTTAAAAATTGGTTGTCGTTGGCCATTTTTGTGACTGTTTGCACTCATATGAAAAAATAGTAAGCTATCAAATGAATTGTGTTAAAAAATAAAAAAGTTAGAAATTGTTAAAAATGACCAATTTTTGTGAGTTATAGCACACGTTTTTTGGCAAAAATGACAAGTTTTAAAAATTGGTCTTCGTTGGCCATTTTTTTTACCTATTTTACAGTCATATCGAATGACGATGTGCTATCTAATGATTGGAGTGAAAAATAGGGAAACTTAGAAAATTTTTAAAAATGACCAATTTTTGTGAGTTATAGTACACGTTTTTTTGGCCAAAATAACCAGTTTAAAAATTTGGTTATCTTTGGCCATTTTTGTGACTGTTTTGCACTCTTCTGAAAAAACAGTAAGCTATCTAATGAATTGTGTTAAAAAAAATGAAAGTTAGAATATTTTAAAATGATCAATTTTTGTGAGTTATAGCACATGTTTGTTTCGGCCAAAATGACAAGTTTTAAAAATTGGTCATCGTTGTCCATTTTTATGCCTGTATTTGAACTCATATAAAATGAAGGTGTGCTATCTAATGAATTGTGTTAAAAAAAGAAAATTTAGAAATTGTTAAAACTGACTATTTTTTGTGAGTTATAGCACACGTTTTTTTGGCAAAAATGGTAAGTTTTAAAAATTGATCTTCGTTGGCCATTTTTTTTAACTATTTTACAGTCATATCGAATGACGATGTGCTATCTAATGAATGGGGTGAAAAATAAAGAAACTTAGAAAACTTTTAAAAATGACAAATTTTTGTTGGTAATAGCACATGTTTTTTTGGCCAAAATAACAAGTTTAAAAAATTGGTTATTGTTGGCCATTTTTGTGACTGTTTTGCACTTATATGAAAAAATAGTAAGCTATCTAATGAATTGTGTTAAAAAAAAGGAATGTTAGAATATTTTAAAACGACCAATTTTTGTGAGTTATAGCACACGTTTGTTTCGGCCAAAATGACTAGTTTTAAAAATTGGTCATCGTTGTCCATTTTTATGCCTATATTTGAACTCATATAAAATGAAGGTGTGCTATCTAATGAATTGGGTTAAAAAAAGAAAATTTAGAAATTGTTAAAACTGACTATTTTTTGTTAGTTATATCAAACGTTTTTTTTGGCAAAAATGGCAAGTTTTAAAAATTGGTCTTCGTTGGCCATTTTTTTACCTATTTTAGAGTCATATCGAATGACGATGTGCTATCTAATGAATGGAGTGAAAAATAGGGAAACTTAGAAAACTTTTAAAAATGACCAATTTTTGTGAGTAATAGCACATGTTTTTTTGGCCAAAATAACAAGTTTAAAAAATTGGTTATCGTTGGCCATTTTTGTGACTGTTTTGCACTCATATGAAAAAATAGTAAGCTATCTAATGAATTATGTTAAAAACAAGAAATGTTAGAATATTTTAAAATGACCAATTTTTGTGAGTTATAGCACACGTTTGTTTCGGCCAAAATGACAAGTTTTAAAAATTGGTCATCGTTGTCCATTTTTATGCCTGTATTTGAACTAATATAAAATGAAGGTGTGCTATCTAATTAATTGGGTTAAATAAAAGAAAGTTAAAAATTGTTAAAAATGACTATTTTTTGTAAGTTATAGCACACATTTTTTTTTTAAAAAATGGCTAACATTCCTTTTTTTAACACAATTCCTGAAATAGCTAACCGTCTTTTCGTATGAATGCAAAACTGGCACAAAATGGCCAACGACAACCAATTTTTAAAACTTGTCATTTTTGCCAAAAAAACTTGTGCCATAACTCACAAAAATTGGTCATTTTTAAAAATTTTCTAAACTTCCCTATTTTCACTTTGTTTATTAGATAGCACATCATCATTCGATATGGATGTAAAATAAGTAAAAAAATGGACAACGACGACCAATTTTTAAAACTTGCCATTTTTGCAAAAAAAAACGTGTGCTATAACTCACAAAAAATAGTCATTTTTAACAATTTCTAACTTTTCTTTTATTTTTAACCCAATTAATTAGATACCACACCTTCATTTTATATGAGTTCAAATACAGGCATAAAAATGTACAACGATGAACAATTTTTAAAACTTGTCATTTTGGCCGAAACAAACGTGTGCTATAACTCACAAAAATTAGTCATTTTAAAATATTCTAACATTCATTTTTTTCACACAATTCATTAGATAGCTTACTATTTTTTCATATGAGTGCAAAACAGTCACAAAAATGGCCAACGATAACCAATTTTTTAAACTTGTTATTTTGGCAAAAACAACATGTGCTATTACTCACAAAAATTGGTCATTTTTAAAAGTTTTCTAAGTTTCCCTATTTTTCACTCCATTCATTAGATAGCACATCGTCATTCGATATGACTGTAAAATAGGTAAAAAAAATGGCCAACGAAGATCAATTTTTAAAACTTGCCATTTTTGCCAAAAAAACGTGTGCTATAACTCACAAAAAATAGTCAGTTTTAACAATTTCTAACTTTTCCTTTTTTAACCCAATTCATTAGATAGCACACCTTCATTTTATATGAGTTCAAATACAGGCATAAAAATGGACAACGATAACCAATTTTTAAAACTTGCCATTTTGGCCGAAACAAACGTGTGCTATAACTCACAAAAATTGGTCAATTTAAAATATTCTAACATTCCTTTTTTTTAACACAATTCATTAGATAGCTTACTGTTTTTTCATAAGAGTGCAAAAAAGTCACAAAAATGGCCAAAGATAACCAATTTTTTAAACTGGTTATTTTGGCCAAAAAAACATGTGCTATAACTCACAAAAATTGGTTATTTTTAAAAATTTTCTAAGTTTCCCTATTTTTCACTCCATTCATTAGATAGCACATCGTCATTCGATATGAATGTAAAATAGGTAAAAAAATGGCCAACGAAGACCAATTTTTAAAACTTGTCATTTCTGCCAAACAAACGTGTGTTATAACTCACAAAAATTGGTCATTTTTAACAATTTCTAACTTTAACACAATTCATTAGATAGCTTACTATTTTTTCATATGAGTGCAAAGCAGTCACAAAATGGCCAACGACAATCAATTTTTAAAACTTGTCATTTTGCCAAAAAAACTTGTGCCATAACTCACAAAAATTGGTCATTTTTAAAAAATTTCTAAATTTCCCTATTTTCACTTCATTTATTAGATAGCCCATCATCATTTGATATTACTGTAAAATAAGTAAAAAAATGGCCAACAACGACCAATTTTTAAAACATGCCATTTTTGTAAAAAAAAACGTGTGTTATAACTCACAAAAAATAGTCATTTTTAACAATTTCTAAATATTCTTTTATTTTTAACCCAATTAATTAGATAGCACACCTTCATTTTATATGAGTTCAAATACAGGCATAAAAATGGACAACGATGACCAATTTTTAAAAGTTGTCATTTTGGCCAAAACAAACGTGTGCTATAACTCACAAAAATTGGCCATTTTAAAATATTCTAACATTCCTTTTTTTTTAACACAATTCATTTGATAGCTTACTATTTTTTCATATGAGTGCAAAATAGTCAAAAAAATGGCTAACGATAACCAATTTTTTAAACTTGTTATTTTGGCCAAAAAAACATGTGCTATAACTCACAAAAATTGGTTAATTTTAAAAATTTTCTAAATTTCCCTATTTTAACTTCATTTATTAGATAGCACATCGTCATTTGATATTACTATAAAATAAGTAAAAAATGGCCAACGACGACCAATTTTTAAAACTTGCCATTTTTGCAAAAAAAACATGTGCTATAACTCACAAAAAATAGTCATTTTTAATAATTTCTAACTTTTCTTTTTTTTTAACCCAATTCATTAGATAGCACACCTTCATTTTATATGAGTTCAAATACAGGCATAAAAATGGACAACGATGACCAATTTTTAAAACTTATCATTTTGGCCGAAACAAACGTGTGCTATAACTCACAAAAATTGGTCATTTTAAAATATTCTAACATTCCTTTTTTTTAACACAATTCATTAGATAGCTTACTATTTTTTCATATGAGTGAAAAACAGTCACAAAAATGGCCAACTACAACCAAGTTTTAAAACTTGTTATTTTGGCAAAAACAACATGTGCTATTACTCACAAAAATTGGTCAATTTTAAAAATTTTCTAAGTTTCCCTATTTTTCACTCCATTCATTAGATAGCACATCATCATTCGATATGACTGTAAAATAGGTAAAAAAATGGACAACGACGACCAATTTTTAAAACTTGCCATTTTTGCATAAAAAACATGTGCTATAACTCACAAAAAATAGTCATTTTTAACAATTTCTAACTTTTCTTTTTTTTAACCCAATTCATTAGATAGCATACCTTCATTTTATATGAGTTTAAATACAGGCATAAAAATGGACAATGATGACCAATTTTTAAAACTTGTCTTTTTGGCCGAAACAAACGTGTGCTATAACTCACAAAAATTGGTCATTTTTAAATTATTCTAACATTCTTTTTTTTAGCACAAGTCCTTGGATAGCTTACCATTTTTTCATATGAGTGCAAAACAGGCACAAAAATGGCCAACGAGAACCAATTTTTGAAAATTTCCATTTTGTCCAAAAAAACGTGTGCTATAACTCACAAAAATTCGTCATTTTTAAATTTATTCTAAATTTCCCTACTTTTACTCCATTCAATAGATAGCACATCGTCATTTGATATGACTATAAAATAGGTAAAAAATAGCTAACGACGAACAATTTTTAAAACTTCCCATTTTTGCCATAAAAACGTGTGCTATAACACACAAAAAATTGTCATTTTTAACAATTTCTAACTTTACTTTTTTCAACACAATTTATTTGATAGCACACCTTCATTTTATATGAGTCCAGATACAGGCATAAACAGGTCAAAGATGACCAACTTTTAAAACTTGTCATTTTGGCCAAAATAAACGTGTGTTATAACTGACAAAAAATTGTCGTTTCTGAAATATATTAACATTCCTTTTTATTACACAATTCAGTAGATAGCTAACCTATTTTTCATATGAGTGCAAAACAGGCACAAAAATGGCCAACGATGACCAATTTTTAAAACATGTCATTTTCGCGAAAAAAAACGTGTGCTATAACTCACAAAAATTGGTCAATTTTAAAATATTCTAACCTTCCTTTTTTTTAACACAATTCATTAGATAGCTTACCCCTTTTTCATGTGAGTGTTAAACAGACAAAAAAATTGCCAACAACAACCAACTTTTTAAACATACCATT